>JARWLC010000002.1:3364583-4037500 GCA_033318265.1 Phyllotis vaccarum | reverse complement strand
CATGAAGAAACCTTGTCTCAAAACTTACCAAACCTGCATGTCTTTGTGTGGAATCAAATCCATTGGAACTTGCATAACAGATTCTTGACTTACAGACAGTTGTGAGCTGCCATGCAGTGCTGAGAATTGAACCTGGGTCTTCTGGAAGAGCAGCTAATGCTCTTAACTGCCAAGTCAGTTCTCCAGCCCCAAGTTTGTAACTTTTATAAGATTAGGACTGGCAGCTTTATCCCTGTTAAGTTTAAGCCTTAAAAATAGCAATTTCTGAATTGAAGCTCTTGTTAGTATCAAAATAAACCTTCTAAATCATGAATATAGTCTATAGGGTGACTGGCATTTCCTTGTTTTTACATAGTACACAGTTACAGAAAATAAGTTTCATATGTGACTCAGTTTATCAAAATAGCTGTAGTTTAACAAAGCGTGCACAGGATAGACATAACATTCTCAAGCCTGCATAGCCCTTAGGTAAAAAGAGACATTGTCTAAGCCCAACATTCTCAATCCTCCCCGTGCTGTGACCCTTTAATATAACTCTTCATGTTGTGGTGCCCACCCAAAATCATTTCCATTGCTAATTCTCAACTTCAATTTGCTACAGTTATTAATCACAGTGAAAACAGCCGACATGAAGACTGTCCTAGGCTGCCTCTGTGAACGCTTCTTTCAACCCCAAAGTGTGAGAACCACTGCTCCAAGCTCTTAGCCCAACTACATAGGTCACATATGTCTTACAGCATAAGAAGATATGAATATCCTAGTTTGGGAAGTTTAGAATTTGGTGCCCATAGGTGTAGCCCTAACTCATTAGCCTTTTATTTACTTATTTTTAATGATCACATAATAATAATGTAAACATTTTACACACTTAAAATATCCCATGGTGTAGGGGTATTGTGTTGTTTCATGGTAAATAATTGTCCCACCCACTGGTTTAATAAAAAGAGCTGATTGGCCAAAGGCAGGCAGGAAGTGTAGGCGGGGCTACAAGACTAGGAAAATCTCTGAGAACAGAGCACCAGAGAGAAGCCACAGGAAGCAGAGGACAACCATGCAGCTCTAAAAAAAGGTACCGAGCCACATGGCTGAACAAGAGACATGGGTTAGATGAAGGGTAGAGAGCTAGCAAGTGATATGCCTGGGCCTTAGGCTGATCAGCTGAAAACTAATGAAGGCATCTGTGTGTCTCTGTGGAACTGTGGGACTGCGGGTCTGCGGGTCTAGACCTTGAGGTTAGGCCCCGAAAGTCCGGGCCAGAAACCTCGTACTACACCATGGTCATACAAATTTAATTATTTTAAATGTTTCTTAAAACATTTGGTTTTAAGAATATGGTTTTTCTAATCTAAATTTTCTGTAAAACTCCACAATTTCCTCTCCAAAGATTTAAAATCTCTCAATTGTGTGCTCTTACAATATCAAAAATAAAGTATCTTTTCTACTTCAAGAGAGGTAATACAGGACACAACCACAAATTGCAAAGGCAAAGCCAGCTTTAACAGTGCAAAAAATTCAATGCTCAATATCTGGGATTCATTCATAATCATTTTGGCTTTCCCAGGGGCCTTGGGTAAACTTTATTGCCCCACCCCTAGCAGCATATGCATCCTGCCTTCTAGGTTCCAGAAAGCTTCATTTCATTGCAGCTGGTGTTTCTGGTGACTATTATATGGCACGAGCATCTCCAAAACTGCTAGGGTCCCCCATTGCAACTGATTCTTGTAGTACAAGGTTTTTGGCCCAGACTTTTGGGCCTAGCCTCAAGGTTTAGGCCTGCAGACCCATGGACCCACAGAGACACACAGATGCTTACAATAGTTTTAGGCTGATCGGCCTAAGGTGCAGGCATATAACTTGCTAACTCTTTACCCTTAATCTAACCCATGACTCTTATACTGTTCAGCCATGTGGCTCAGTACCTTTTCTAAGAGCAGCATAGTAGTCCTCTGTTTCTTCTGGCTTCTCTCTAGCATTCTGCTCTGTTCTGCCTGTTCCTAGAGTCTTCTTAGTCTGGTAGCCCCGCCTACACTTCCTGTCTGCCTTTGGCCAATCAGCACTTTTTATTAAACTCATAAGCAGGGACAATTATTTACATTGTAACAACATAATCGCCCTACAGCCTCACTTTAAGAAGTGCAGCCATGCCATATACTGGTGAGTTTCAGGTGTTCTCCATGATCCCTTTGTATCTTTAAAACCAATACCACCTGGGTGACTTTTATGGTACAAAGTTTGGCTGCCAGCACAAGGTACATTCTTGTAGACTGTATGGAGGTACAGCTTTAATACCTTATTAAACAAGTATTATTTTTAAACCCGATCTTTCATAAACCTTGTTTTCAGGAGCATATTACTCAAAAACCCATCCTAGTTCAAAATATTTTGGAGACCTGTTGTTACCTCCTTAGGTGGCTCACAGCGTGTGGTCACCTTTAATCAAGATGGTAGTAAAGTCATATAACATCTACTCTCTCCAACCCTAGCAAAGATGGCTGCCAGCCGCATTGCTTCCTAAAGCCATGTGTTGCTTATATCTCCAAAAGGAATCATGTCACATGGCTCCTTTAAGATTACCTATGCATAGCTTTTTAACTATTAACCCCATTTCACAAGTTTTAAGTTAACTTTATCCAGGATTTTTACATATTTTTAAACATACCCATTAAAATAAACTTACAAAGCTTGAGGTCAGAATGCTCACATAGACCAACTCTAACTTTTCTGGCTGTTTGGCTTTGCTCCCTTTTCCCTAACACGGTACCAGATGGATCACTTGACGCAGGATGTAGAGAAAACTTAAAAATGCTTGAGTGTAGACAGAGAAGGGAGAGCCAAAACCCAACTCTCAATCCAGCTTTTGAATAAAGTAGAATAACATAAAGTAACTTTAATGTTATCCATACCCTAAAGACATCTGAATTCCTGCTAACCTAAATCCAGTGTGCCCCCCAACCTAAATCCAGTGCGCCCCCCCCCCAAAAAAAACCTTGCACTAGTAAGTTTCTGGCCTGGCCTTTCCAGCCTAGCACTGAGGTTCTAACCTACTGTCCCACAGACACATTAATTGTACACTGATTGACCCGGGGCCCAGGCCTATAACTTGCTAGCTCTTGCTCTTAAACTAAACCATGACTCTTATCCTGTTCAGCCATGCAGCTCAGTATCTTTTCTCAGAGCAGCATAGTTGTCCTCTGCACCTGCTGGTCTCTGTCTTCTCTCTGGCATCTCTGCTCTGCTCCTCCTGTTCCCAGAGCTTTCCTAGTCTGGTAGCCCCACCCACACCAGTAGGTGGGACAATTATTTACAATGTAACATAATTCCACTACAAAACCTCAAAAATAAATTCTGAGCCAGGGTGATGAAAGCAGCTGTGGAAGCAGTGGTTTCTGGTTGCTGGCAGCATCAGAGATACCATCACTAAAACCTAGAAGCACAGAGCACACAAGGCTCACATACAAAAAACGAAACATGTGACAGGCACCATACATTCATACATCCACCTAAGTCTGACCCATTTCTGTCCCTGCACCATGTTTACACCAAAACTTATAGCCACACCAGAAAACACAGACCCATACACTCACACAAAAGAGACAGACAAAACTTTCCTCATCAAACAGATGGACAAACCCTTTCAAACAACCAGAACAAGGGACATCTATCTATTTTCCTAATAGGAGAATACTGGGGTTCCACTAAACCCCTTTCATGTCCCAGATCAGGATCTCACGGGGGAAAAAAAAGACTGACTCACCTGGAGGCCTCCGTAGATGCTTGCTGCTTTTCTTAGGAGGGCTACACTCTCCCAGTAGTCAAAGAACTGAAGGCAGCCTCGGAGTCCTGGGAAACCTCAAGGCACATGCCTCCTAAAAACAGCCCTTCCGCTCTGGAGTTCTGGAGTGAAGGTCAGACTTTAGAATTTGGGTGAGTGGTCCGAATCTCACTGGAATCTCTAGAAAATGTTAATCCTAATGTTGGAGACTAAGACCAGGGCCACAATTTTGAGTCAAATTTGAAGCAAATTTTAATTAAATACTTGCCAGGAGGATGGGCTCAGAGCAGGACCATTCCAGGGGTCCCAGTATTTCCTGCCCATTTATCTTCCACCTACATGTGATCAAGCACATCTGGAGCAATTGAGTCAAACATATTTGTTTAGGGAGGTAAAAATGTGTAGCTTGTTACCTCCTATAAAGAGTAATCTCCAGCATTTCAGGAAGTTTCTGTCTTTGGGCAAGGGGCTTACAGATTAGACACATTTTTATTCCATATATCTCTTAAGCACACTAATTAAAACTTTAAACATAATTTAGGTTCTCACTGTAACCAAAAATTATACAGGTAAAAGAGTTTCAAGCACGGGACAAATGAGTGAGGTGCCTACTTATAGCAAAGCAGACCTAGCCCTACCTGATAGGTTCTCCCAGCATCCCTCAGTCCTTGCCTGTTACTGGGTATGGCTAGCACACCCTGCCTTCTACCTGAAACCCCCCAGCCTAGGGGGCTGGGCTGCTCTTCCCTATATAAACCAAACATTTTGCTTACCCACCATCTTGGCTGCTGTGCCTTGCTCAACGCGGCTCCCGTCTCCCTTCCCCTCCCCATCTCCTCACATGGCCCAACTCAGCCTGGTCATGTCCGTTCTGGACTCTCTCAGGTGTCTCTGCCTCTGGCTGTGCTCTACGATAAACCTTACCTGGGAGCAGTCATGTCCTTTTCTTATTTTAATATTTGCTCACTTAGGAAATATTAAAAATTTTGATATTAGCAAAGTTTGGAAGAGAAATTCTCATTTTTACACATTTAAAATTTATTAGCTTATTTAATAATTTATGTATTTTACATCCTGGCTGTGACTTTCCATCTCTCCTCTCTTCTCAGCTTTCCTCCCACACCCCTTCTGTTCCTACCCACCCCTAATTCATTTGTCCTCAGTTTCCATTTAGGGAAGGGCAGGTTTCCCATCAGTATCAACAAAACATGGCATATCAAGTTGCAGTAAGACTAAGCACCTCCCCACGTATTAAGGCTGGACCAGGTGACCCAGTGCCAGACATCAGGGAAAAGCTGGAATATCACAGACAGAGAAACAGATCACAGACCCAGCCAAGCTATCGTCCAGCTTCCTCAGCCTTGCTCCTCGTGGCCTCAACTGACTAATCTGTCTTTCTATGTCTGCCTTAAATACCCTCTTCACCCAGTTGTTTCACATCCAGGTTAAGATTAAAGGTGTGAGCTACTATTATTTGGTAATTAACCTTGAAATCACAAAAACACAGAAAGATCTCTGTCTCCGGAGTTATGCGATTAAAGGCATAGGTCTCCACTGTAGGTGGAATTTCTCTTAAAATGCAGCAATCCAGGATTAATATTTATTAAAATATAGACCAACACTCACAATACAGGTAACAGTTTATATTTGTGTCTGATAGTCTGGATTATCCGAGCGATGGACGATGGATGCCAAACTGGTCTCTCCAGCAGTCAGGAACCAGGCAAACAGGCTTTCCCAGCAGCCCCTTATGAATAGGGTTGGCCACTCCCCCTTCAGGAGCCCGGGACCCTGAATAAGCATCTTCAGACCTTATCAGCTGACACCTGAATCCCACCACATCTCCCCCTTTTGTCTAACTAAGAAGGTTCTAAACTAAGACTATGTACAATAGGAATTATTGTGAGGTAGTATCTAGGAGAGGATAAAGTACAAATTACAACCAAAACCTAACCTATATAAGGTACATCATATATTTCTAGGATATTGGTAGATGGTAGGGTATATAAATTACTTCAAAAGGTTCATCTTGGAAAGTGAAAATTCAATACCTGAATGTTCCTTGCTAAGGGATAATAGGGTAATAACCTTAAATACCTATTCTTCAACCTTTTCAAGACCTGAGAAGGAAGATGTATCACCTGAAAGTCAGAAGTACATGGAAATAGTGGCTTCCAAAATTTGGGAGAGGATAGCAACACAGCTACCTGGATAATCACCTCTGGTTTCTGCACCGTTGGAGCATCTACCATATTGGCTACAGGCCTATAGTATCTGACAGATCTTTTCACAAGCAGGGCAATTTTGGAGGGACTGTCTTATCCTATCCAGGCAGTTTCATCAGTCTCCATCTGTCATCTTGTTCATCCAGCTTGGACATCATGTGTGTACTGTCAGCAATCAAGGTAAGGGCAGTTTTTTTACCCAACCGGCCATTCTCTGCCAAAAGGACAAACTCCAAAGAGTATCCTCAATGCTCAACACTATCTCGGGAAAGGAGCAGTGACACCAGGAGTCGTTGTGTCTCTCGTGGCCGAATTCCAAATGTTAAATGCCATATTCTCTGGGTCTATGAAATGGTTGAAGATTCCTATCTATCTGTGATATTCTAACCTGTATCCAATATGACTGGGATATGGCACCTTAAGTAATGTTGACTGCAGATCTTATCGTCTTAAGGAATAAACCCTGTACTAAAAATTAGATTACCTATGAAGGGATGTATAATTTCTGAACAATGACTTTTAGTATGACTATCAAACATTAGCCAGGGGTATATATACCATGTAGAGTGGCCACAGTATTTTAAACATGTATATACATATAATCATCCAAACAGAGGTATATAAAGCATCTTGTACATATATCATAACTAGTGCAATCATACATTATATCTAGTATAGTTAAATGGAGGTAGTAATTGAATAGTGGACATGACAATAATGTGCAAATATTTTAAACAGAGGTAGAAGCATATATAAAATATAGCAATTACAGCTTCAATTTTACATAATAGTTACAGATTCAGTTTTATATCAATGTACAAGTTGCTTTGGTTATATAAAGCAATTTCAGATTAAACTTTGTACCAATGTACAAATTATCTCAATTAAACATATAAAATGATTTCACATTTGTATCAATATACAAATATCTATGCCAGTGCAAATTGTCTTTAGCTTAGCCCATATATTCGGCTAAGAATTTTTTATAGGTAGGTAGAACAATATACCTTTATCTATCCTATCTATTTCACTTTCTCTTCTTCAAAAGAGATCCTTGAGGCTATATTATTGTTCTGTCCTCAACCCAATTTTAACTTATAACTATTCTATCAGAATAATAATTACCTACAACCCTCAGAGCACAAAGCTTTTTGGGAAAGGGGGCGTAGTCTTTCATAAGCTTGCTTCCTGCTGACTTAAGGGAGAAGGCATCTCTTTGGGATCCTGTAAAAGCTAAAACAATGGTTAGATCTTAATGGACTGACTATGTACATCTATAACCATTCTCAGAATAGTGGTTAACTCCATCTGGAATTCTTATTAGAAATGTTACCTGAAGAGAGCTATCTTGCAACTGTTTTTGAGTAATCTATTTTCTAAAAGCAAGTATTGATTGGTGTGCACCAGGTTCTTGATTTCTCTATTTCTGCCTCTCTCTCTCTCTCTCTCTCTCTCTCTCTCTCTCTCTCTCTCTCTCTCTCTCTCTCTCTCTCTTTCTCTCTCTCCCTTTTATTCCTGTTTCACTAGTAGGAGTTGTTGCGGTGGGGGCCCCACCTTAGTTCCAGATTCTTTGTAGATAGCTGATAGGAGGAAATGTTATTTACAATGGAAAACGTAAGCGTTGTTGATACTCAAAGAAGATATTTATATCCTTTATGACTTTAGAAGATTGTATGCAGACAGGATGTTTGGAAGGTACAGATACAGAGAGAAACAAGGTTCAGGATGAAGTTATAATAACATTGGTCCCTAAACATCCCACCACACTCCACTCCCAGTCTTTCCTGTGCTGGGATTAAAGGCATGAGTTACCACTCTCTGACACTCCTGGATTGACTGTGGGTGAACCTCTTCTCTGATATTCCAGACTGGTTTTATTAAATATATAACGTATCACCACAGGAATAGGGTCCCAAAAGCCAGTAAAAGAGTTGAAGACAGCCCCTGTTCCCACTCTTAGGAGTCCTACAAGAGGACCAGGCTACACAACTGTAACATATAAACAGAGTGCCTAGGTCAGTCCCATGCAGGCTCTCTGATTGTTGGTTGACTCTTTGCGAGTCCTATGAGCCCAGGTTAGCTGTTTCTGTGGGTTTTCTTGTGATATCCTTGATGCCCCTGACTCATACAATCCTTTCTTCCTCCCCTCTGCAGGATTCTCCAAGCTCTGCCTAACGTTTGGCTGTTGGTCTCTGCATCTGTTTCCATCGGTTACTGGATGAAGCCTCTCTGATGACAACTGGGCTCGGCACCAATCTATGAGAACAGGGGATATTGTTAGGCATCTTTATATTGACATTTTTCCCCTCTTGTCATGTTTGGCTCTATCCTAGGTCTCTGGCTTATCCAGCCTGTGGCCCTGGTACTCCAGGCAGTGTCAGGGGTTATTTTTACACTTCTGATAAAAGTATAAAGTGGTACTTGTATCCACTGTGTTTAAAATGTGCTCTTTGAAAGTGATTTAACATCTGTGTATCCTAGAAAATATCCAATCAGATGCCCATGACAGCATTTTTATGCAACATATGGAATAGAGTTTCCCTTCTATCCTGTTTCCAAACTTAAATTAATAAATACTAGCCCTCTATATCCCAGAAGGGGCTCTAATTGATCCCCAAGACTGCCCCCACAGGATACTTGAAACTCTGCATACAATATTGGGGCAATGGCAGGAAATGGCCGGAAAGGACAATCTAACAGGAAAGAGAAACTAAGTCATCCATTTCAAAAGACAAAAACCCTAACAATCTTACTGTTAAGGCAGATGTGTGATGCAGATCGATGCTAGAGTGCTTACCCAGCATGCTCGAGGCCCTGGCTCAATCCTCAGCACTGCAGGAAATGTTGGAGAACTTCACCCTGAGAATTTCTCCTTTGGGAATCTCCAGTGTCTTCTGTTGCAGGCATTTTGTTGTGTTTCTAACTTAAAAAAAAACAAAAACAAAAACAAACAAACCAAGATAGTCACTAACTCCTGAATTTGACAACATCCCCAGAGATATTTAAACTCAATTTCTGGCCTTCCTTTCCATACTGACCCATATCATGTTCCAAGGATGAACACTAAAGTCTGACTTAAGGAGAATCTGAAGACACTAATGGACACTGTACCATTAGTCTCGACAGGTTTATATACAAACGCCTACCCTATATTATCTCATTTAATCTTCCCAGCAGTTCTACAAGGAGGAACTATCTTGACCTGCATTTTATGAGTGAGAAAGAAGATGTGCAAAAATGTAGTACCTTTTCCAGGACCCTCACCTACAGAATGTCGGAACAGGGACTTGGAGCAGGGTGCCTCTCACAGCTCACGTGCTTACTCATTTGACAGTACACCTGCATAACTCCCCTTTCTGCTTTTCAGTTTCCCAAACCAGCTCAGCGTCCCACGATGCCATCTTAGATATTCTACATTCTCGGCCCCTTGGCACCTGTGCGCTGACCTCAGCTTCCTGTTCGTGATTCTCCGATCACTGCATTTGCATTAGTCCCGACTATGATGTGTGAGTGCTCAACCCTCTATCCGTCACCTTGTCCTCTTCCCTGGGTACTTCTTCATGTCAGCAATATACTCTTAACTGCCATGCAGCATCTATTGTCATTTTTATCCTTTCTCGTTCCCATCTTAGCTTTTTTAAAGTTCCTTGTAATGAAAAATATGCTGCTATCACCGCATTCCGAACTTTCCCCTGCTCGGGAGAGTCAGTGTGCTGGCTGGATAGGGGGAAGCCTGCCTTATTTCAGCTGTGCATTCATCACTTTCACACATCACTTTATCTGAGTTTTAAGGTCACTTTCTCGTTTGCCTGTAAGTCCCAAGATACCTGGCTGCCATTGCACAATTTTATTTTCTGTGGCTCAGGATCTTGACTAATGTTTGTCCTGCCCTTCACGCTGGCTTCCAGGGAACAGGCAAATCTTTGCCGTTAGGAGGCTCAACATAAGGCCTATTCCTGCTTCTCTCTATGACGTTATTCCACCAAGAACCTTCTGAAGGTGTTTTCATTTCCTCTTCCTGTTCGAATTCCTCTTTGTAAAGTTTCTTCTCCTGACCGTGCCACACTGCCCTGTTTTCCTCATTTTCTCTGGGAAACATTTAAACAGCATCACAGCTGTCATTTTCCTCTCCGGTTTCCTTTTCTAAAAATAGCTCCTTCAAAACTCACCAATTGCCCTACTATTGGCAAAACCTTCAGTTTTCGTCTGGCCTCTGTGTACCACTGAGCGCAATGGGACACTCCGTTCGTTCCTCTGTGCCTTTCTCCTTGCTCGGCACCAGTTACTAGCCTCAGCCGGATCTCCTGCATCACCTTTGTCTGCGTAGGTGTCTTTCTGGCTTCTCTTCCTCCTCTCCCCAGCGCAGTAAAAACCTCCTATGCTGCTTAGGGCTCCTCTCTCCAGTGTTCCCTCGGGCATCTCAAATGGTGCCTCTGTATGGACAACTCTAGTTAGTCTAGCTTCACCTCCACAGCAGATTAGCCTTCAGAGGTCCTCAGTTTAAAATTTAAAATATTTACAGGTGCATCTACTCTCTGTGTAATTTTAAAGTGGGACAGGCACAGAAAATGTCCCTTAAAGAACCCTTAAGTGAAGAGGTGACAGTTGTATCTTCGTGCTGCAGCCACGGTAGTAATTGTAGTAGATTAACGCTAATGATAGCTGACATTTGTGCAGTGTTGAAGGCACGCAGGCCACCGTTACAGTTAAGGACTTACAATGTCTTCACAACTGGACAGGGGATGGAGCTCAGTTAGTGGAGTGCTTAGCTACATGCAGAAGCACTGGGTTCCACCTGCAGCACCATAGCAAGCCTGCTGTGGTACCATCCGCAGCACCTGAGACACCTCAGCACTTGGGAGGCAAAGGCATTCAGGTCAGGAGTTAGGTCATCCTCAGCTACATAATGAGTTAGAGGTTACCCTTGGCTGCATGAGATTCCGTCTATTTTTTTTTAATCTTAATGATTTTTTAAAAGTTTTATTTTATGTTTATCAGTGTTTTGTCTGTCTGTATTTCTGTGTGAGTATGTGCCAGATCCCATATAATGGGAGTTACAGAAAGTTATGAGCCGCCATGTGGATACTGGGAATTGAACCCAGTCCCTCTGGAAGAGCAGCCAGTGGTCTTAACTGCTGAACCATCTCTCCAGCCTAAGCACCACCCCCCAAAAAAACCTTAAAAATATCTTCGAATGTGAATACTACTAACAATAAACTTTAAAAAGTGTTCTATACACAGATCCTACCATACAGTTGACAATATCAATTATTAATTATTGTCAATATCAATTATTAATTATTGTCCTCATTTTACAGGTGAGGAAAACCAATGTTCAGACACAGTAAGTGACACTGCTGGTGTTGGTATTTGACCTCATCTCCAAAAGGGTGATGATGGTGATGGCTATCCTTTCTTAGCACCTGGAACACTCTAGCTGTGCAAAATGTGCCTAAGTTTTGTCTAACTGTCAGAAGCCTCTGACACATTAGGATACTCAGTTCAGAAAGGTTAAGTAAAACCCTCAATGTTGCCAAGGTAACAAATGATAAAATTGCTGAGTTACTTCCACCCACACCCCCACAGAAAGAACAAAGTGAGCTAAAACCAGCCAGAGTTCTTTACCTAAATGTCCCACTGGCTATATTGTTCTAGCTGTTACTCAAGTCTGAGGTAGCTGAGTCATCTGAGTAGTTAGGTGTCAGTCCCAAGGCTACTACCGGGTGCCCAGATGAAACATTGCTTCTGGTCATGAATGGATCAGTGACTGACTCTGGCTTCCTCTATGAGGCTTCATACGCCTAGTGAGAGACCACAGAGGGCAAAAGCTTCTGAGAGGAATGACATCATCAGTCCTCATGGTTCACAGTCTTCAGATTTGGTTAGATTTTGAGAGATACTTCGCCTATGGGGCTTCTCAAGCCTCATATCAATCACGTAAATGTATCTCCTCTCCCTCCCTCTTTCATCTCCCATATCCATCTCTCTGTCCTGTACTGTATTTTGGGGCCCTGACTATGCCAACGGGATCAGTTGTGTTTTCTCTCCTCCCTCCCCTCGTGCTATTGCACCTTCATGGTTCTGCTCCTTGCCTAGGCGGCTTCCTGACCTTATCCCAGTTCAGCTGGTCAAAGGGACAGCCATATTAAAACGTATCTCTTCTAAGTTTGTTCTTCTTGAAACATCCATATAGTAGTGATTCCCCTTCCTCTAAATTTTCCATATTTTATTTCACGTCTCTTACCTTCAATTCACCAGCTGGTACCATTATTTATGAAAACTTATTTATTTGGTTTTTGTAGACAGGGTTTCTTTGTGTAGCCCTGGCTGTCCTGGATCTCACTCTGTAGACCAAGCTGGCCTCAAACTCACAGAGATCGGACTGCCTTCTCCTCTCAAGTGCTGGGATTAAAGGCATACACCACCATCAGCCAGCATCTTTTATTTTATTAATTAATGAGGGCATTTGTTAGGAGGGTTGCAAACATGCTATGGTAACGTGTGTGGTGGTCAGAGGACAGCAGCCTGCTGCAGTTCATTCTCTCTTCACCATATGGAGTCCAGGGTTAAATTCAGATTGTCAGGCCTCGGGACAGATGCTCTTACCCAGTGAGCTATCTTGCCAGCTCAGAACTTATTTTTTATTAGATTTTAACCTCCTCAAGCAAAAGAAAGTATATTAGTGACTTGCTGTAATCTATTAAAACATACAAAACAGGTCTGGAAAATATGGAACTCAGAAAGAATGAATCTCCTTTTAAGTCAAAGTCAAGGGTAGAGGGAGAAGGTAGGAAATTCAGATTTTTACAGAAATATCAGATTCATTACTGATTTTAAAAACTAGATTGGAAAATATGATTAAATGACTTTATCTTTTACCTCCGAAGTAGCTTTATTATCCACCCTGTCACAGATGAGCTAGACATCTGCGCAGGTCTTCCCCAGGGGCCATACCTGCCTGATTGACTGTACCCAGTCAGCACAAACACACCGAACAAACAAACCACTGCTCTTCCAGGGAGACAGGAGAGATGCAGATGAGACAAGGCTCTGTCACTGAGCTCTAACCCAGCTTAGTCCCTCCTCATGGAGATGAGAAACTGGCTTTAGGAATATATTGAGGTTTCCTGCTGTGTTGGCTTATTACTTTAATTCCTGCACTTTCAAGGCAGAGACAGGTGGAGCTCTGTAAGTTTGTGGCCAGCCTCATCTCCATAGTGAGTCCCAGGACACCTAGGGCTGTGTAGACAGACCTTGTCTTTAAAAAGGAAGGGGAGGGGAGGGGAGGGAAGGGGAGAGGAGGAGAGGGAAGAGGGAGGGAGGGAGGGAGGGAGGGAGGGAGGGAGGGAGGGAAGAAAGAGGGAGGGAAGAGGGAAGGAGGGAGGGAGGGAGGGAAGGGGGGAGGGAGGGAGGGTAGGAAGAAGAAAAACATAGTGAGGTCTCTGGTTCTTTCCCATCCGTCCTCTCACTTGGCCCTTCTGTCATATCTACTCCTCGGTGTTGGTCTCCTATTCGCAGAAACACTTTCTACCGGGGACTCCGAGTGGCCACACTGGACTGAGACACAGCTGGGCAATTTTGCCTATCCTTCCCGTCCTCCGTCTCAGTCTGGATTTCCAGACTCACCTTTAGTCCTGCTTCAGGCTGCCCGCAGCAGCCTCTCCTCCCACCCCGCCTCGGTTCTCTGGAGACTCCCGATCTTGTTGCAGACTGGAAGTCCTTACTATTTCCTACCACCCTTCCTGGCCTTTCCTTCTAGCCAAAATATATTCATTGTGTGAGACACTGGTTAAATTTCAAATCCCTCATAGCCACAGATGCAAACTGAATCCAATAATACATCAAAAGGATTACCCACCATGATCAAGTTTGATTCACCCAAGAAATACAAGAATGGTTCAACATACATCAAAAATCAAAAAAATGTAATTCACCACATAAATATAGTGAAAAGCAAAGCCCACATGACCATCTTGTTAGATGCCTGAATGATCTTTGACAAAATACAACATTCGTTCATGACAAAAGTCCCAGAGAGACTAGGAACACAGGGGACGTACCTCAATATAATAAAGGAAATTTACAGCAAGATCACAGCCAGCATCAACCCAAATAGAGAGGAACTCAGATCAATCCCACTACCAACATAAATAAGACAAGGATGTCCAGTCTCTCTATATATTGAATAAGTACTTAAAAGTCTTAGCTAGTGCAGTAAGGCAAGTGAAGGAGAGCAAGGGGACACAAATAGGAAAGTAAGCTGTCTAAGGCTTTCTGAAGAGAGACGTGGTAGTTTGGATGTAATTGGCCGCCATACTCTCAATGAGGATCGCACTATTAGGAGGTGTGGCCTTGTTGGAGGAAGTGTGTCACTGTGAGGGCGGGCTTTGAGGTGTCCTGTGTTCAGAATATTGTCCAGTGTTTCAGTTGACTTCCTGTTGCTTGCAAGATGTAGCATTTTCAGCTCCGGTACCACGTCTGATTGCACACTGCCATGCTCCCCATTATGATGATAACAGACTGAACCTCAGAAAGTATAAGTGAGTCCCCTCAACTAAATAAGAGTTGCCATGGCTATGGTGTCTCTTCACAGCAATAAAAATCTATCTAAGACAAGACACCATGGCTACAGCAATTTTTTTAAGGTTTATTTATTTATTTATTTATTTATTTATTTATTTATTTATTTATTTATTTAATATTCAGAGTTCTGCCTGAATATATGCTATACCAGAAGAGGACATTAGATCTCACTATAGATGGTTGTGACCACCATGTGGTTGCTGGGAATTGAACTCAGGACCTCTAGAAAAGCAGTCAGTACTCTTGGAGCAGGCAGTGGTGGGACCACGCCTTAATTTACCAAAAGAGTATTTAAGGTAGCGATAGAAAGCAGAGGAAGGAGGAAGCCAAGAGAAGCCAGGCTGAGGAAGCTGGAAGACAGCTGGGTAAGATCTGACTGTGGTGTTTATTCTCTCTAATATCTCAGACTTTCTCAGAGATCTATCCCTGAGTCTCATTCATTTGTGTAGCAATTATCATTTTGGTAGGAAACATAGCAGCATGCAGGTACAGACGAACATGGTGCTGAAGAAGGAGCTGAGAGTTCTATACCTTGAACCACAGGCACAATTGTGTACCACACAGGGCATAGATTAAGCATATATGAGATCTCAAAGCCCATCTCCACAGTAACACACTTCCTCCAACAAAGCCACACCTCCTAATAATGCTACTCTCTTTGGGTGTTATTGTCTTTCAAACCACTACAGAAGTCGACACAATACATTACCAGATAATATGATTTTATACATAAAAACTAAAACTAATCAGGAAAGCTTCTGTTATCTGTCTAGGTAGCTAACTGATAAGTTTTACAACTCTGGCTGCTGGGCATCTACTGCTGCGGATGCAATAAGCCAAACAAGACAAATTAATAATCCAGTTCTAATGAACAGAGCAAAGCCATCCTGGTGACCCTTGGAAAGGCAGGGAAAGTGTCACGTGGCGTATGTGGCTATCAGGCCTTAAGTAACCTATAGGGATGGTCTTGAGCAGACCCAAGGAGGAGCTGAGTTCTGGTGGGCTTCCTCAGGGGTATGGGTCTGGAATGGGAGGACAGCTCTAGGGGAGGGCCTGTTGTTTGGTAGGCATTGAGGGGGCAGGTCTGGGAAGAGAGAGACGTGGGGCACCCACCTAATCACTATCTGTCAGTCTGTCTGTCTGTCTGTCTGTCCATCATCTATTTATATCTTTCTCTCTATCATCTATTTGTTAAAAGAAAGAAAACACAAAGTTAGGTAAGTAGGGAGGAGAGAGAGGATCTGAAAGGAGTTGAGAAACAGAATATGATCAAAATATATTGTGTAAAATGTTCAAAGGATAATTAAAAATCATAATTATTTTTAAAGAAAGAATCTAGTTAAAACCGAAAAGGCATTCTGTCTTCTATTAACACTAGTCTGAGTATAGAACAAGGCCTAGCAGATGAGTGGATTGTGGATTGACACAATCTTAGAGATGCCCTTGAATGAGTACAACATGTATTGCACTTTACAGTAAGAAGGGCACCATTGACACCTTCTCCTCTGTATTCAGTTATGCCCCCAGTGGAAAAGTATGCACTCGACGTTATATCCTGTTTGGATAAGAAGGGCCTAAAAGGTTGTCCATGGACACACAGCTGCTGGGTAGCTAAACTACAAAGACTGCCTCCTTCTCTGACCCAAGTATCTGTTGTAAGAAATATTAATGGTCATTTCTTTGGCCGTTACGTTATATGAATTGCACAGTTCATACTCACTTTTTCTTCCACAGCAACTTGAAAAACACATAACTTCTTTTTGTTATGAATGAGTTATTATTGGTTTACCTATTATTGTATGAGCACACAAGTAGAAGGTTATATTATGATGAAACCTTAGTTTGCCAGAAACTTGATGAGCTTCTGTTTTTCTATTTAAAAATTTTTAAGTAATAAAATTTTCCTGTATAATATGTACGCGTATAAGAATATTGGTGGCTGGAGAGATGGCTCAGAGGTTAAGAGCACAGGCTGTTCTTCCAGAGGTCCTGAGTTCAATTCCCAGCAACCACATGGTGGCTCACAACAATCTGTAGCAAGATCTGGCTCCCTCTTCTGGCCTGCAGGCATACACACAGACAGAACACTGTATACATAATAAATACATCTTCTTAAAAAGAATATTATATATATATATATACATTTATATGCCATTTTCTTTATTTCTAGTCCCTAATACATGTAGATATTTCTTTTTCTTTTAGAAATTCAGTTTCTGGGGTTGGAGAGATAGATAGCTCAGCAGTTGAGAGTATGGGCTGCTTTTCCTGTGTCTCTGGATTTGATTCCCAGCACCTGCACGGAAAGCTCACAATCACCTGTAAGTCCCGTTCTAGGGGATTCTACCCTTCCTCTGAATCTGGAACACAATTAAAATTTTTTTAAAAAAAAATTTTAGTTTATGAAGTATGTATGTCACTTGGACTGATAATATTTGCCCAAAGAGCCGTAGACTAACAAAAACCCCAGCACCAGCCATGAGAAACCCCTTGATAGTTGTTTGTTAGGGGTGTCCAAGAGACCCTCCAAATAATACTAACTATTGCTCTTGCCCTTGGTTGTTTCCGAGGAGTTGAAGGTAAGAATCTACCGCTGAAGACACCATGCATTTTGGACACAGGACTTGGAGGGTGGAAAATGGATCTGACCTGAAAGCCTCTTCTCCCCGACTAGCTCTCACAGTATCCGGACTATCTTTTCAAGCTGCCAATGGAGGAAAGTGACCAATAGTTCTACCCAGCTGTGACTCTTATGACAAGATATCCCCAAGGGTGCAATAGTGACCCTCAGATCTTAGAATTAAGGGACTGCTCAGGAGGAGGGAAACCATGCCTGACACTGGAAATGGAGCCAACTATTCAGGACTGGTGAGATCTTGGATCTCAGAGGAGAACTGACTACCACTGCTAGCCCATACCATGGGAGGCCAGCTGCCAGATCTGCTCATGGAAATAAAAAAAAAAAAAAATGCCTCAGAGTAGTGAGATTTTAGGAAAAAATTCTCATCTATCTAAGGGCTAGACCTTTTCTATCTGGAGGAGGAAAAATAAGAACCACAGGCACTTTCTGATGCTAATTTTCTTTTTACTTCATCTTGGGAAATTCTCTCTGAAAAATCTCTCTCACAGTTTCCTAATTAGCTCTTGATCCCCTTCTCTACCCAGCAGCTTCTCAGATTCACTTTCACTGCCCCCACCTTTACACCCCCCCCCCATTGCTGACCTTCACGCTGGACTATCATAAGTTACATTTTCAAGTCCCGACCCATTCTCACAACACATGACAAGTCATGTAGTTTCTCTCAGGCTAGGAGTGTCACACTGACCCACCACTGTGCTTGGCCTTGCACACAGCTCTAAGTCAGTAGGTGGGGGGGTTTCATCAGACAGTAAACATTTGGCTGAATCTTGAGCTTGAAACTGGGACTACATGCAAAAACTCAATTGCTGAGAAAGTTATGTCTAATAACACTGCTTCTATCCTGACCGTGAATCAGCAAAACAACACCTGGGAAAATGAGGTCTTGGTGTATATGTTTCTGGAAGCAACCAGACATTTGTCTCCAGGGGCAACCAGCTTACTTTGAATCTGCTCTGAAGTTCAAAATTAGAAGCTGTGTAAAAGGCTCTCCTTGTGAGAATCTTATGTAAGTCTGATTAATATAAAACATTCTAATATTATTTCTATACTCAAAATTATACAGACTAAATAGAAATCATCTTGTTGACCATCCACAGCTATATGTGTGCCCAATAAGTGTAAAAGTAATTTACAGTCAATAGCTCTATGGCTTTGCCAAGTGGAACCCCCCAACAGGGAATCATGCATCTGATGAGCAGACCTGTTAGACACCGGTTGTCATTGCTGCACATTCCCATGCCCCCTGCACACTCCACTTTCCTGTTTAATTAAAAAAAAAAAAGAAGTATGTAAATCTTTACTAGGGTAGCAAGGAATGTGAATAATTAAAAGTGTGAGGATGATTGGAAGACTGGCAAGCAATTATTTTAATAATTTTGAAATTAATAAGAATCAATAATCTGGGTTCAAGAGATGTTGTATAGGTTAAGAGCACTGGCTGCTCTTCTAGAGGTCCTGAATTCAATTCCCAGCACCCACATGGTGACTCAAAATCATCTAGAGTGAGATGTGGTACCCTCTTATAGTCTGCAGGCAGAATACTGTATACATAATGAATAAATAAAGAGATACATCTTTAAAAAATCAATAATCTACATTTATAATCATTAAAAATATTTATAATCAATAATCCATATTTATGGCGAGCTGAGAACAAGTAAAAATATTTATAATCAATAATCCATATTTATGGCGAGCTGAGAACAAGTAAAAATATTTATAATCAATAATCCATATTTATGGCAAGTGAGAACAAGTCTAAACACTTTCCAAGTGAAGATGGATATAATTCCAGAACATCTCTGACCCATAAAAGGTAGAGGAGTAACATAAAGATCTATAATAGTTAATATGACATCATAATGTTGAGTGTGTCTAAGTATTTTGAATCCGAGTATCATAAAAATAGCTTTTCTAGACTATTGACTTTACTAATCTTGGATCAATTTCTTTGTAAGTGTCTAATGGCAATGAAATATTTTTAGATAAAGAATTTACCTGAATAGCAGTGTATATTAGCTAAATCAAGGCTGTGGCTGAAGCTGAAAAGTATCTTTAAACTTGTAATCAAAGCAGTTAGTAACCCATTTTGGCTGTGAGAGGGCAGTATCAATCTGTCTCAGTACATACATAGCAAGATTCCTATAACAGAACAATTGTCAGAAGTATATATGATGATTGTTGATACATAATAGGATCATGGGCAGAATTTATACAATTAATAATACATTTTTAAGGGCAGTCCAGCCTCTGAGCTGGAGAATTCAGTAGAAAAAAAAGGGGGGGGGTGACAAAGGGGTATAGAATTGGCTCCTGGTAATTTCCTGCTGATATGGGGATGAAGCTCGAGGCTGGAATGCAGTGGAAACCCCAAAAAGCAAGCTGCTTCATTTGTTGTCCAGGCTCTGTGGGATTATCTGGGGCCAGGGATGTGTAGGCAGCTTTTGGAACAGTCTTTAATCTTTAATTAATTAGAAATCTGCTAGAACAAATATATATTAATGGCAGAACATGAAGTTAAGGAATTTTAAAGAGAAAACTTTGTTTTCAGGTGTACATTTGGAATTTTTAAGTGCAAGGTTTTGGCAGATGAGAAAGGTGAGTTCCAATATTTAAAGAGAGAAAGAGGGAAAAAGAGGTGCCCCTTTAAGGAAATAGACTGTTGGGAAAACAAACTGAAGCTTGGTGCTAGGTTTATCAAGTTTGTCTTGACCTGAGGGCACTGGTGAGTTCTAGACAATCTTCTGAAGCTTAATAGAACCTTCTGAAAGAGACAGAAATTCACTGGGCACTGGTAGCATACCAGTGTAATCCTAGTATTCAGGAGACAGAGGCAAGTGGATCTTTATGAGTTGCAGGACAGGCTCCAAAGCTACACAGAGAAACCTTGTCTCAAGAAAGCAAGACACACACACACACTGTTGGATGTACATATAAGCCAGGGCAAGCAAGACAAAGTCAAGAGAGCATTACACGCAGAGACTGACTTTCCAGTGCCACGATCACTTTGCATTTTGGTGGCTGCTGTAACGGAAAGTGGCTCTATGCAGGCTTGGTAAACACTTTACCAACTGAATTACACTCCAGATCTGGGCCAGTTTTGTTTCTCTCTTCTCTCTCTCTCTCTCTCTCTCTCTCTCTCTCTCTCTCTCTCTCTCTCTCTCTCACACACACACACACACACACACACACACACACACCTATACTCAGGATCAAAATTCTGTCTATATGCCTCATATTTAAATGAATTCAGCTCAACATCCAAATTGATCAAGTTTCCTCTTAGCTACAATTGAAAGGTAGAAAATCCACTGTTGCCTCTGTTCAAAAGGGTAAGGGCATAGGCCTATCTGCCAAAAGCAATCAAACACCTGAAACTGTGTTTCCATTATACATGTAGGAAAACATCCATAAGCATAAAATGATAAAAATGTAAAATAAAGTAAGGGTACTTCACCAAGGGGTTATCCCATCCAAACAGTCAGCCCAGTGCTGTCCAGAACATGTGTTATAATGACTTCAGACTTGCCAAGAATATTTCCTGTTTTCAAGCCAGTGGGTGCTCAAATGCTTCTGACTGTGTCACATCTGAGTGGAAAAAGGGTCATTAAGTGATTGAATCATTGGACAGACTGTTTATTATGACTGGTATCGGTATAATTGACAGACAGGACAAAATGTCTAAGGTGACCACTGAAGCCAGCCAGAATTATAGGCCAAATGGCTGGTGTAGAGAGAACCGCTAAGGTCACGCAGTCTAAGTGTGGATCAGTTACTTCTCACCTTTTAATGAATGCTAAAACAGGAATATGTTTTCTCAAGATCCCTACTGTGTACAAAAACAAAAAACTAAAACCCCGCCGTGCTAACAGTGCCTAAAACAAGTTTAAACATTGTAGTAAACTAGTTGATCATCAACCTACTGTGCTTCTGACCATAGCCACAATTTTGGTTAAGAAATTCCCTCTCTCCACACCGTTAACCCATGTGGCTCCTACTCAGCTATTTTTACTCAGAACCACTGGAGGGAGTCACATGAACCACATGTAGTCCATTGTTAGTTCGCAAACAGGCCTGTCTTCCACACACTCAGACTTTGTTGGAGTCAACAGGGTGGTAGGCAGCTCCTGCTTGCTGAACTCTGTTCCAGAACATTTGTGACCAAGAAAGACTTATCACATTGCACGTGGAAGCTGACACAGTGATTAGGAATTAGCCAAAAAAAACCAATGCTAATTGCTGCCACGCCTGGATGTTTTAGGTACATAAGCCAATGAATTTCCCTTCTTAAACCTGTTCTTGTTTGAAAATTTTATTGATTGATTTTTGTTTTCTTTGTGCCTACACAACTTGTGCGTGTGTTATATTTTATCTTCAGCAGACAGTAGCTGATTCAAGAGTTAGACGCTATGGAAATCCCCTCTCTCCTCAGTCCATTGAGTAAACGCTGTTTTGTTCTCGGGAACATCGTGACTCAGGTAACTGCAGCCAGGTTATTGCTTCTTCAATGAGGAAGTTTCTTAACTCAGACTTGATGTGCTACCCGGAAGTGACCCGGGAGCGAGTGCAGCTGGGACTCAATTACTCTACCCTCAATTTCTCAGCTCTGCTCCTTCCTGGCTGGGGGACTGATGTGGGAATGTCTTTCTGTATGCTGTGAATATCAATCTTTAAATAAAGGAGCTGTTTTGGCCCAAAACAGGCACCACAGAAAAAAGTAAGAGGGGAATCAGAATAGGTAGGAGAAGGGCAGAGTCAGATCAGATCAAGCCAGCCGCCCAAGAAGAAACGTGTAAGGAACACAGGTGAGCCAAGGCCACGTGGCAGACAGATTAATGGAAATGGGTTGAGTTAAGATGAAAGAGCAAGCTAGCAATGTGTCTGAGCCATAGGCCAAAGAGCATGAAGTTAATATAAGCATTTGAATCATTTTGGGGGGCCTAAGCAGTGGCGGTCGGCTAAGTGGTCTGGGACCAACAGGTCTGTGGGTCTGGACCTCTGGCTAGCCAGGCCCAGAAACCTAACTATAACACGGGACCTTGAAAGCCCATGGTTTTCCCTCTGCCTTCCCAATTCCCACTACCATGGCTCTTACCAGCTCTATTAGGTGGTCATCACTAAGGAAGGGCTTTGTCTCTCCATGGAAACAAAGATATCATCTAGTGTTCTGTTCTCTGTTCTCTCACAGCACGGTGTACAGACTTCTGCTTCTGCAGCTGTGGACCCTAGTGGGATGTCCTCTAACCATCCGACTCTGGCTCACATTAGTAAGTCAATTCATTAGCACAGGAGAAAAAAAAAAATCAATTTGGAGACTCAAAGGATTTTAAAAGTTATATAGCAGAAAATTGGGATGAAGACAAAATATGTATTTTATTTTAATTAATTAATTTTGGCTCTCCTAAAACTCACTGTGGCCTCTACCTCAGAGATATACCTGTCTCTCCTTTCCAAATGCTGGAATCAAAGGTATGTGACACCATGCCTTATTGGACAAACTCTACTTGGTCTTATGATAAAAATCCAGAGCCAGATATTGGAGAAAAGCTAGAGGATCACAGCCAGTGTCCACCCAGTCACTCCTCAGGCCAAAAAGGAATCTTCCCACTCAATACCTCTGAGTCCTCAGGAAGAGGAAGTCAGGCAAAGGGAAACACTCCCAGCTATGTCACTTCCTCCTTCAATTTTCCTAGTGCTAAGACTGAAGGTGTGTGCACCACCACCTGGCTCTGTTTGACCTAAACTCACAGAGCTCTGGAGGATCTCTGCTTCCAGAGTGCTGGGATTAAAGGCGTGGGTCACTACTTCCTGACCTTCATGGCTTGGCTCTGCCCTCCAATTTTCAGACAAGTTTTATTAAATATATAATATATCACCGCAATGCCTGGCTCAAAATGTGTACTTTTATCCCAATGGGAAAGCAACACTTTTAAATTTATTTTATTTTATTTTTTTCCTCAAGACATAGTTTTTTTTTTGTGTAGCCCTGGCTGTTTTAGAACTCACTCTGTAGACAAGGCTGGCCTGGAACTCACAGAGATTGGCCTGCTAGAACATAATTAATTGCAAAGACACTGACATTTCCCATTTGCAGTTACTCACAGCAAAGACTGTGCTGGAAAGCGGCCGTGCTGCAAAAATCCATGTACCTTCTTACTGACTTGTTTCTTTGTCTATACCTTTCCCTCGGTTTGCTCTTTATTCAGCAAACACCAGTTGTCTGCTTCATTTGTTCCAGACGTGGGAACATAATCTTTGGAAAAATAATTAGTGTGCCTGACTTCAAGACTTACCACCTGAATGTCCCACGTGTAAGGGTTAATCCAGATAAAAGAAAAATCCTAAAAAGTTGGACCAAGAAAGAATATAGAGAAGAGAAAAGGGATGTTACCCAAGAGCTATAGATAGAATCAACAGAAATATTTAAATCTCATCTTGGTTGACTATCGGAATAGGGTTAATACACCTATAGAAAAGACTTCATATAGCATTTAGTTAGTTCATTAGCCTGGTCACCTCATCCCATGCAGGGACACAACCGAGCAAAACTCTGTGTCACTGATCATGGGAGACATGAGCAAACAACTGCTCACCTCAGATAGGGAGCCAACGACAGAACACAGGAACAACAAGGGCTCAAGGCAAGTTGCATTACCAAAGCCTACAGCAGCATGAGTGACTGCTGACATGTGATGGCTTCTAACAGCTGGAATCCTGGAGCACACTGTACAGCCTGCAGGCAGCTCAACCGGTTAAAGAGTACACTTTCTACATAGTTCAGTTAGGCTAAGCCTCTTCCAGGCTCTTCTTGGCTGGTCCCTGATTCTTCCAAGTGACTTGCCTGGTACCTTAGGGTTTTTATCGATGTGATAAAGCACCATGACCAAGAGAAACTGGGGGAGAAATGGGTTTGTTTGGTTTACACTCCGTGCCACCAGATATAGTGAGAATTTCCCTCATAGGCTCGTGTTTGAATACTTGGCCCCCAGTTGGTGGAACTGTTTGGGAAGGATTAGGAGCCACATCCCTTTTGGAGGAAGTATGTCACTACAGTTGGGCTTTGAGGTTTTAAAAGACTTCCTAGTGTATCCTCTGTGAATCCATAAGTGAGCTATTAGCTGTTCCTATTTCCACTTTCCTCTGCCATCATGGACTTTGACCTTCTGAAACCCTAATGTGGTGATATATTTTTATATTTAATAAAATCAATCTGAAATATCAGAGAACAGATCCACGCACAGTCAAGCCAGGAGGGTCAGCGAGTGGAAACTCATGCCTTTAAATCCCAGCACGAAAGACCTAGTGGTGACCTTTAATCCCATAACTCCAGAGACAGAGCCTTCTGTGATTCTGTGAGTTCAAGGCCTAACTACCAAATACTAGTAGCTCACACACCTTAATCTTAACTCTAGAATTATGATCAGTTGAATCAGGAAGTGAAACAACTGGGCAAAGAAGATATTTAAGGAGATACAGGCAAAAGGTGTGTTAGTCTGCAGAAGCAATGAGCCAGGCTGAGGACTCTGGAAGATAGCTTTTACCCTGAGAATTTGGCTGGGTGAGAACTGACTGTGGTCTGTTTCCTCTCTCTAATATTCCAGCTTTTCCTCAATATCTGGCTCTGAGTTCTCATTTAAAAAAAACTAGAATTGTGTTTCACCCTAGCCCAATTACACACTTACTTTTATAAGTTGGCATGGTCATGGTATTTTATCACAATAGAAAAGTATCTAATATAATCGCCAGAGGACAGCAGAAGCCAGAAAGACAGGAGCGAAGCCCTGAGGGAATGCAGCTCACTGGCTTGCTCAGACCCCTCCACAGGGTGGCCACCCACAGTGGCCTGGGCTCTCCCACTTCTAAATTGAAGTTCCTTCTTCTCAAATGGTTCTAGTTGGTAAAAGACAAAAGAAAAACAACCAAGTAAACAAACCTACCCAGGACAGCTGGTCTGAGCCTGTTCTAGACAGCTCACCTTCTATGAGACTGACTCTCAGCATCCTTATAGTTCAGTATTTGAGAAGGTGGGCGTTAGTGTATCTGGTCAGTTTCAGTAACCTTCTTAAACTATTGAGTTGTTTACTTCCTGAACTTAAGCAGCTTCCTACAGGACAGAATGCTTCGTCTCCCCTTAGAACAAGCTGTTATTAACTCCCTAACAACCTCCAGTGTCTCAACAAGTTTCCCTCTTAGAATATCCTGTTGTTACCTGCTTGCTAATACTGTTTTTAGTGAGCTTCTCTCCGAGAGGGACAGTTTTCTCTCAATGGAAACTGCTGTACAACAAACATGTCTGACGGAGAGTGTGCTTGAGGTGATATCCTGGAAGTTCAGAATGACTGGCCTGTGTTAAAACTGAATCTGCAGTGTCCAAATTTAACTTACAGAATTTGGCACTGTAGTTCAAAAACCAAAAGCTAACAACTAACCACTAATCTTGCTAGATGTGTTGTTGTTGTTTTTAATGAACTCTTGCTTTCTTAAGGATTTTCTCTCTTTCAGTTCGCTAGTCTAACTGGGAGCTAAAACTTGGATCCCCCCTTATTTCTTTATTTATTTTAAAGATTTGTTTATTTTATGTGCATTGCTGTTTTGCCTACATGCACGTCTTTGTGACAGTGCCAGATCCTCTGGAACTGAAGCCACAAACAATTGTGAGCTGCCCTGTGGAAGCTGGGAATTGAACCTGGGTCCTCTGGAAGAGCACCTAGTGCTCTTAACCACTGAGCCATCTCCACAACCCCAATTACCTTCTTTTTAAAATGAATATTTTCAGCTTGAACGTAAGGTAATAGATTTCTTTATAGAACCTGAATCTTGAATGTCTCCTTAAAGTCATGTGTTAATGCTGTCATCCCTGCGTTACTGCCTGTGGGAGGTCCTTGGGTCATGAGGATGTGCCTTAAGGGGAGTATTTTACTCTGGATCCCTTTTTTTTTCATGGTTCATGATGCAATTGACTTTGTTACAAAGACATATAGATAATATTCTTACTAAAAACACTGACTCTTCACTTGGGCCTACAAATACTCAGTGGGCCACTAAAGCAGGGAATAAATGACTATTCATTCTCCTCTGAACCGACCTCAGGTTCCAAGAACAATGAGACTGATGAGCATGTATCACTTTGGTTTGGTTGGTTGAGTTCTTTAAGACAAGGTTTGTCTAGTTGTCTAGAACTTGCTCTACAGACTCAGCTGGCCTCAAACTGTGCTTCCTGAGTGTGGGATATTAAAAACATATCTCACCACAGCTGGCTATTTGTTGACAATAATCAAATCTTCCCCAGGCAGTAATGACTTTCTTAAAGTGACAAAGGCACCACCTGACTAATCCTGAGACTGTGACTAATCAGACCAGAGTTTGGCCTAAGCTCCTTTGAAACCCTGTGTGTGTGTGTGTCTTTCTTTTTATCTCCCTACTTTTCACTCTCTTTCTATAACCTAAGAATCATGTCAGTACCAGTAAACACAGAGCTAAGAAACTAATATTTTGTCTTGCGGGTATAATTTACAACACTACTCTTTTTTTTTAGTTTCTAGGATAAATGATTGGATCTAACCTCATACACACACACACACACACACACACACACACACACACACACACAGAAAGAGAGAGAGAGAGACAGAGAGCCAGAGAGTCTGAGGCCTAAGGTTTGAGACTCCAGCAATAGTTTTGCCCTCTACACAGTCTCACAGAACTGGATTGTCTCACCACAAGTCCAAAGTAAGGAGACCAGTTCATCATAGGCTAAAACCTATAACAGCAACCTGTCCCCACTGTGTAAGTTAACACAGTGACAGAAAGCAGACTGACAGTAATACACGGTAGAGCATAATCTGCTAGCACTCACAAATGCGCAAGGAGCAGGCCATGAAAGCCAAAAACCACTGTGGCACTGGTATAGAATTACTAAATTTTGTGAGTTACAGAAAACTTAACAAATTGTTGACCTAATGAAATACTAATGTCTTGCGTGGTGATGGTGGTGCAAGCCTATAATCCTAGGTGGATCTCTGTGAGTTCAAGGCCAGCCTGGTCCAAGACCATTTCCAGCACAGCCAGACTATGCAGAGAAACCCAAAAAGAGTTAATAGATTTTTTTTTTTTAGGGGTTAGTTAGGAATGTTGACAAACTGCTTGCTTTAGTATGCCTCAAACCCTAGGTTCTATCGCGAGTGTCACATATGCCGCTGTGGTAGTAAATATCTATAAAACCAGCAGAGGTACAGATAGGGGAAGGTGGAGATAGGAGGAGACATTCAAGATTATCTATATATAGTGCTTACTCAGCATTCCCAAGGTCTTCTTAAGTTCAACCTCTACCACCATTAAAATAATGAGTAGATAGATGATAGATAGATAGATAGATAGATAGATAGATAGATAGATAGATAGATGATAGATAGATAGATGATAGATAGATAGATAGATAGATAGATAGATAGATAGATAGATAGATAGATAGATAGATAGATAGAATTAGAAGTTCGGGTGGTTAGATGTCCGAGGCAGCTGAAAGACACAGAAGTCAGAAAAAAGAGCCCAAAACTCAGCTTAGGTACAATCACCAAGCCACAGCAACTCCCAGCAAGCCTGATTCTAAGCTAATTACGTTCATATTGAAACCCTGCTCCTTTGACTTGGTATAGTCTTTAGGATGAATATATTAATAAAAAGTACATGTTAAAAAAAGAGACAGGACCAATGGCGGTGCACAGTTGGTATTTAATGAAAACTTAAGGCCAGATATTGGGAAAAGCTGGACTATCAGAGAGAGGAGACAGACCACAGTCAGTTCTCACCCGGCCAACTTCTCAGGCTGCACAAGATAAATGCTATCTTCAAGGGCCCTCTGCCTGGCTAGTCGCTTCTACAGAATGCCTGGATGTCTGCCTACGCCTCCTTAGCTATTCTTCTCTGCCCAGCTTCACTTGGGTTGAACTCTTCATAATAATCCTAGAGTTAGGATTAAAGTTGTGAACTACTACTGTTTTGTTTTTAGGTTGTGAATTCACAGAAACACACGTCCTCCCGTCCTACCGGTCAGTTCGTCGATTATTACTCTAACCCTCTAACCCTCTAACCTGAACAAGAACGCAGTCACAGAGAGCTTGATCAGCTGAATTGATATATAGCACTGAAAATAACTGAATCGCAGAATCATGGTTACCCTCAGTCACACTTAGATGACAAACTTATTCTTTTCTTAAATAGCAAACTTGAAAAAATAATTATTTTATGTGTATGAGTGTCTGCATTTGTATTTGTGCCCCGTGTGTGTGCCTGGTGCCCACAGAAGCCAGAAGAGGGTGTTGGAGCTCCTGGAACTGCAGTTATTGGAGGTACTGAGCTACGACATGGTGGCTGAGAATGAAACCCGGCCCCTCTACAAGAGTAGTGAGTACCCGTAAGCACTGAGCCATCTCCCAGCGCCTTTGTGGTGTTTTTGTTGTTTGGTTGGTTTAGTTTATTGTTGTTGTGTCTGTTCTTATTTTTTCAAGACAGGGTTTGTGTATCCCTGGCTGTCCTGGAACTAGCTCTGTAAACCAGGCTGGTCCCGGCTCAGCGATCTGCTTGCTTCTGCCTCCCAAGTGCTGGGTTTGCTAGTCAGGTGGTGCTGACACAAACCTTTAGTCCCAGCACTCAGGAGGCAGAGGCAGGCAGATTTTTGAGTTAGAGGCCAGCCTGGTCTACAGAGTGAGTCTACAGGAGGCTATCCAGAAAAACCCTGTCTTGAAAATCCAGAGGAAGAGGAGGGGGAGAAGAGGTGTCTATATTGAACATCATGTATGTGTAAACACAGTACACATTAATAATAAACAGCATGTGTATATAGGTATATGGATGCAGTTATTCTGCTGTCACAGTCCCTAGGACAACTCTCTATGGGAGTCTTATGACAAGTACGCTGTTACCTCTCATACTATCTCACATCACTCTACAAATACCAGCTTTGCCCTCACTGAATCTTAGGGCAGTTATCCTGTCCAACCATGATCTCCATACCCATCACGTCCCATTAAAGCTCATGTATAAAATGCTCAGAATATTAGTGGACACGTGCAGTTGGTGCCCGAACCCTGAAGGTTTACACTGGCCGACTGGGTAAGTTTACCCGGACTGCTTGTTGTCTTCTCTCTGTTCCTCTTTTACTATCTGTAAGGGGCCGGCAATGTCTGTATTTGAGGATGCAAACCTAGAGGAAGTGAGAAACATCCCTATTCCTCTTCTGGGTGAGGGTGGGGGGTAGGTAGATGGGGGAGGGGGTTGGGGGTAGAGTGTCTTGAGTCTGAGATTCCACTGTTGGGGACCCAAGAGGGTCCCCCTCTGAACTCTGGGGACATAGAGACCCTACTGAAACAACTCTGTCCTATCTGTATGGTTTTTGAGGTTATCTAGGCTCCTTCTCTGGACCTCTGATCACCAAGGCCTCTGAACCACAGTACTCTGTTACTCTTTTAGCTGTAGTGAGACTATGTTCTGTTACATTGTAAATAATTGTCCGGCCTACTGGTTTAATAAAAACAATAAAAAATACTGATTGGCCAGAAGGCAGACAGGAAGTATGGGCGGGGCTACCATGTTGCACGAATAAAGGAAACTCAGGGCCAGATCTCTGGGAAAGTGTGGGGGGGGGTATTAGAGAGAGTAAACACCACAGTCAGATCTTACCCAGCTGTCTTCCAGCTTCCTCAGCCTGGCTCCTCCTGGCTTCTTCTGCCCTTCTGTCTTTCTATGCCTGCCTTAAATACTCTCTTGGTAAATTAAGGCATGGCCCCACCACTGCCTACCTGGGAGCCTGGAACTCCTTCTGTAAACTAAAATGACCTCAGACTCGGTTTGGATTAAGGTCGTAGGTCACCACTCCTGGGATATTCCCTGTGCTGGGATTAAAAGTGTGAATCACCACTGTCTGATCTTCCTAGATTGACTGTGGGCAGATCCCTCTGATATCTCTGAATGTTTTATTATATCCCCATACTACCAGACTAAGAAAACTCTGGGAACAGGGAAGGCATAGCAAAGATGCCATAAAGATGCCAGGGAGACCAGCAGATGCAGAGGAAGACTATGCTGCTCTGAGAAAAGGTACTGAGCCGCATGACTGAACAGGATAAAAATCATGGGTTAGTTTAAGGGTAAAGAGTCAGCAAGTTAAATGCCTGGGCCCCAAGTCAATCAACATAAAATTAATGTAAGTGTCTGTGTGTTTCTGTTGGACTACCGGACTTTGGGTCTGTGGGTTGGACCACAGGCCAGACAGGCTAGAAACTATTACTTTAGTTACAGGTCCTTGTTCTTCCATTTTGTTTCATTGTTTTGTTAGTAAGTGTGATTTCTTACATTTCATTTGTATGGCAGGGCATGGGCCTGTGTATGACCGTTGCCTTGTCTTTATCTAGTGAGTATTTTACTGTGTCTGTCCTCTTCTTGTGACTAGAGCTATTTTAAAATCATGAGCAAAGCTAATAGTTGTCTTACTCCCTTAAACATGTTCCTAGATATAAATGTGTAAATGCATAAGCAATGTGGCCACAGTATGCATGTTTAATGTTTAGATTTGTGTGTGTGTTTTATGACTCCAGATAAAAACTGTACATGGCCAGCCTTTGGGGCTGCACGGCCAGGGGAAGAGATTCTCAGGTTGGTACCACCAGATCTGTCATAATTATCTGTTTTCTGTGTTTCATTGCAAAGGGGCAAGCACCACTAAAAAAGATAAAAAATATAAGCTGTCTGCCCCCTCTTTGCTCCCTGGCTCTCTGGCAGAGAGTGTAAGCAACAGCCTGTAAGGCTGTTGTTTTTAAAGCTCATGTAGACCAGTCCAAGCAACATGGGCTGTTTCCCGTAGGTTAGGTAACTCCATGCCTCTGACAGATGCCCCATTGCCCAGCCCTTTACTAGCCTTTCAGTCTTTTGGGGCCCTGACAACAACACCCCAGTATCAGCTTAAAGCAGTTAGCAAAAAAAAACCCCAGCCAAACAAACAACAACAACCAAAAAACCCCCCCAAAAATCATAAAACCAGTCATAGCTGGTTCAAAAATTAATACTCCAAATCCCCCTGGCTCATTTTCTTAATCTCGTCCCTCACCGGCCCGTAATATTCTTTTTCCTGTGTCATAAAAAGACTACTCCAATGTGTGAGAAAGTGATTAAGTACAATCCAACTTATGGTACAGAAAACTCAAAGCTATATGCCTATAACAATAATAACAACAACAACAAAACAAAAACATAAAGAGAAATGCTTATGAGCTAGAGCTAACTGTCTAAAACCCATGATTGGGTTCCATTAGACACATGAGAAAGGGAAATGAAAGACCAAAAGAGTCCCTAACCCCAGCTTAAAACAGGCCTGAGTTTGAATTCTCAAAACTATTGAGTACAAAGTACAAAGTCAGAATGTCCCAATACAGGAGATAGCCTAGGGCCATCTGATAGCAACTAATTAACCACAGAATGTCCCAGCAGAAGAGATAGTAAGTATAAAAAAAGTTGACAAGCAGCCAGCTAAGATGACAGAGGAAGTCTAAAACATCCCTAAAAAGAAAAAAAAAAAAAAAAAAAAACCCCAAAACTGAGCTAACTAATCAGAATTGTGTCACTGAGACCCCTAAGTGATGTGTAACTTTGTGCTTTTGCCTTAAAAACTCATTTGCAGAGGGGCTGGTACCCCTCCTCTGGCCACCACTACAAAGGTGCACTCAATGGGGTCCCTACTGCAGCTTGTATTTCTTTTCAATACACTTTGCTTTTGCATTTTAGAGTTCGAGCTCTGGTGGTCTCTTCAGGGTCTCTCAACCAGGACATAACAACAGGAAACCTGTGAAGTTTGATTACAGGTACAGATTGATTTTTCTCCTCCAAACGTGCCAGAACTTTCATGAACGTGTTTAAAAGTGGGGTCATATTAGGGGTTTGAACAGTTTTGCTCAACTAATAATTTTGCTTTTGGAGTTTAAACTGAATAATTTGATTTGTTTTTTCCGGGTATCAAGTGCCTGGAAAATAGAAGGACACTAACTAAAATTGGACCATCTGTTTACTCCAAGTAATGATGTGAGGGGCTTGAGCCTCCAGCAGTTGTGAAAAGGGGTTCTGTTGCATGAATCCTAATTGATCTTATAATAACCCCTTGATCCAGATATTGGGGAAAAGAAGAAAGATCAGAGGGACAGAGGAACAAGCCACAGCCACTTCTCACCTAGCCAACTCCTGAGGCTGAAAGGGGTAGATCCTGTCTCCGCTAATCCTCAGATTGAATAGGAGAAGTGAAAAGAACCACAGGGGAAATGGAAGGGGGTCAAACCTTCTGCCTTATATTCCTTTCTCTGCCCAGCCATATCACTTCCTCTTTCAACTTTCCTAATGCTGGGATTAAAGGTGTGCATGTTTCCCAAGTACTGGGAGCAGACATCTCAAGTGCTGGGGTTAAAGGTGTGCGCCACCACTGCCGGACTGTTTCTCTCCTGGACTGGATCAATCTCATGTAACCCAGTATGGCCTTGAACTCACAGAGATCCAGGCTGATCTTTCCTCTGCCTCCCTAGTGCTAGGATTAAAGTTGTGTGCCACCACTGCCTGACCTCTATGGCTAACTCTCTGGCTGGCTCTGTCTCTGATCTTCCAGCAGTCTTTACTAGATACACAATATCTCACACACACATGCTCTTACTGTCCTACTGTGGCCTAATAGAAAATAGATCTTTGAAGTTAGAGTGTAGAGTCACAGGCTAAATAATAACCTAGCAGAAACTGTTTAATGCGCTCCTTTCTCTTTTAGGTATTGGTCTTAACCACTGAGAATCTACTGACACAATTATTGAACCATCAGTTTATCAACTCTACCATGCCCTTTTACAAAAGGCACATAATATTACAGAAAGAGGATGCATATCCCTTTCAGCTAAAAATAATAAAGTAGACATGGAAATGAATATGAAATACTGTACGAAAAGTTGTTTTCCTTCTGTGATGGTTGGTTTAAATGTCAACTTGCCATAAATTAGTCACCTGGGGAAAGGAGGGCCCCAACTGAGGAATTGCCTCTACCAGATTGGCCTGCAGGCGTGTCTGGGGTGTCTCCTTGTTTAATGTGTGAGGACTCAGGCCTGTGTGTCTTGCAGTCCCTTGGAAGATGGTCCTGGGTTGGGTAAGAAAGGCACTGAGCATGCTGGGAGAAAGGAAGGCAGTGAGCAACCTTTCTGAAGGTTCCTTTTTTCCAACCTTTGCTGAAGATTAAAAAATGTGAGCAGAGATAACAAGACAAATGCTTAACTCCCAGTGACCAGAAGTCTGCAAGAAAATAGGGAAGTAATTCCATTCTTAAGGTGATTCATTGTTATTTAATGCAAAGCTTGCATGACAATTAAAAAAAGCATCTTTATCTACTTGTTCATTTTGAGCAAAACTTCAGTTAATGCATGTTGCACCAATATACTTAAATGTAAGATCCTTTATGGTCTGGTCAGATTCTGCAAACTACAAAAGGCAGTGGACTCTACTGAGCATGCCAGAAGCCCCACAAACCTCAGATACACAGGAGCTAAGCCACACTCGTTATCTGGCCTCTCCTTTGCTTGTTTTCAGTCACATCCTGTTTTGTTATGTAATTCCGCATGGGATTCTGGGCAAATCCTTCCTCCTTGCATCTTAGTTTCACTTAAAAAAAAAATAAAGCTGGTGTTAGGCTTGCTTGTATCCTTATAAAGTTCTAAAAGGTTCAATGCATTTTACAACAGCGACTGGTTAACAATCACAGCTACTGTTTTATTACATTGTATCCTGCCCAGCTGCTTGCTGTGTGGGCTGTTTCAGAATGTGTTTATGAGCCTTTCATGGAAGGAAGAGCAGACTACCATTGTTTAGAAGTAAACAGCACACGCGCATGCACACACATTCACATTCTCAGCTGGCTGACGTCGGAGGAAGTCAAGTAGACCTCAAACTCATTTCTGTTTTGCCCTCATGTAACATGAGGCAAACACAGCAAGAGAAGGACAAGGACCCACAGGGGCTTTCAAAACAGCTTGCCAGTTACCTCTTCTGAGTTACCTTTTCAAATGTAACCTGTAGGTGAGGAGCCCCTGCACCAGGAGTGGGGGTGGGGATTCGAAGGACACTTCAGATATCTCAGGTTGGTTTCCCAAAGGCAAAGGTTGCTGTTGCTGCTGGTGAGAGCAGCAGGTCAAGAAAAAGTATGCATCACACATTCTAGAATGTCTTCCTGTGCTCAGTGGTCGGTCATGGTCATCTGTCATGCTAAAGGTCTTGGGTTGGTCTTGGGACCAACGAATTTTAATAACTTACAAGACAAGATTGAGCAGTAAAGAGGAGAGGCAGAGGCAGGGAATGAGTGAAAAAGAACAAATACACGCTGGATGAGGCAGAAAAAAGTCAGAAGAAAGGTCAAACACGGGCAAATACTCCAGTGTAAAGTACAAGACACACAAAGAACATTCCTTATTTTAAAAAGACTTCATAGAAGACAAAACGGTGATTTAAGGAAGATGCTATCCAATGGATGACTCTAAGTTGACAATAATTAAGAGGAAAAAAAAGAAGGTATTTGGCCAAGAGCTGTCTGTTTTGTGTGCGTGTTGTATCCGTGTTAGTAGCTTTGAATACATACTTTTATTAATGTTGGCGTATCTTTATGTGAAAAACAATGTAAAAGTTTGACGCCCTTCCTCAAGACATATTTCTGACACTAGCCAAGCCTCACATAGAGAAATACAGCAGATAATCCATTTTTCCCCCCAAGATGAACCACACCGAGGTGGTGCTTGTTTGGCTTCCACTAGAAGAAAGATTAGGAAACATAAATTATTTTAGATCCATGGAAAAGATTTTCCAACAAGCATGATGTTACAGATATATTTCCAAACCTGGAAAATTTAGCAGAAATGTATTGTTTTCTCAGTTGCTTGGAAAGTCTAACAGAACATGGATGGACTCGTTAGCAGGGCTTACTGGTGATGTTTCCAACTTCACCCCTCAACATTGCACTGAAAAGAAAATACTCTGATCATGCTGCATAAATTGACCCTGGAGCTGGAGGCAGAAGTTAGATATATCGTGAGTTTAAAACCTGAACTACACAAGGTCCTGTCTCAAAAACAACAGTATAAAAACAAACAAGACCCCCAAAACTAAGTGTGTAATAATTAGCACTGTAATTCCTTTAAAAAAAAAATTCTGTCCCTAAAGAAATCACCTCCTACCTTGTGATAAACATTACCTGGTATAAATGTGACTCAGTGGACAGCCATTCTCAACTATGGCTGAATTTAAAAATAACTGAGGAATTATATGCATGAATACTGACACCTAGCCACTACCCAGGGTCAGATTTTGTTTTGAGATGGAATGTACCCCAGTCATTAAAGTCATTAAATCTCCCCGGGGAGATTCTTACACCCACTAGAACTTGAGAAACACCAAAAACTTTAACCAATGGCCATTGGTGGCTCGCACAGCCTTTCCCAGGAAGCCCTGTTAGCAACCGAGGATGAATTAGAATCTGGACTTCCCCCAAGCCTCTTGTGAGGCATCAGAAAATCGAGAAGCATGCTGCAGGAGTTCTTGTCAGTTCTCAACTTTGTCTTTCTCTGATGTTAGTAATTATGTGATTAACAACAGCTGATATAACAGAGACTCCATTGGCTAAAAGGAAGAGAAGCAGTCTGTCATCTATCTGTCTCTAAGGCACTCTCTGGGGAAACAGAGTGGATGGCACATCTCAGATCTACCCATGGAAGGTTGGTACATAAAACTGCTTGCTGCCTAATATAGAATGGATGTCAGATTAAAAAAAAAAAAAATCTCCTTTTGTGTGTGTACCAAAATATGTCTCAAATATCACAGGGGATGCATGTATTGTAAAAACATTCACTATGTGTGATCCAAATTTGTCTGCACATCCTGCATTTTCTTCTGCTAAATCTGGCATCTTCTTATATATTCCCAGGAGAGTCTCTGGGTCCTACCAGTGGGAAGTGGGAACCGATACCATACAAGGCCAAGTGTCTGCCCACAGCTGTCTAGACTAATTGACTGTGTTGTTTCTCAGCAGCCCAAATGACCAAGACTGACTTCCCCAAGCCAGGCTGGTGACTCATTCAGCTGGGAGATTAATGGGAAATTTACTTGCTGACTCAGGAAGACATGAATCTTGGCAAACTTTTCCTTCCATTTAAATCAAAAAGGGAGAGAAATCCAAAATAAATATTAAGCCAGGAAAATATGGTAAAATATGTTAGCATAAGAGAATAAGCAAGTTAATCACATTTTAGTTTATTAAATTTTTTTTTGCTTGTTTATTTTGTGTTTTTGAGACAGTTTCTGTTCTGGAAATTACTCTGTTGTCCAGGCTGGCCTTGACCTCATAGAACTCTGCCTGCTTTTTCTTCCTGAGAGGGCTTGGCTCAAAAGTATGCACCTCTATGCCAGGCTAAAACATTTTCTTTTAAAAAGAAGACATTTTTTTCTTGTTGTTTATTCACCTATTGCCACTAAGTATTTTCTTTTTTTTCTTTCAATACAATTACTTTTCATTCATTCATTATATGTACAGTGTTCTGACTGCATGTATTCCTGCATATCAGAAGAGGGTACCAGATCTCATTACAGATGGTTGGGAGCCATCATGTGGTTGCTGGGATTTGAACTTGGAACCTCTGAAAGGACAGCCAGTGCTCTTATCCAGTGAGTCATCTCTTCAGACCATCAAGTGTTTTTCTTAAGAATTACTGCTGCATATGCTCTCTCAGGAAATACTTTTCAAGAATATGTTTTACATTTGTCCTTTTGCTGCTGCATATACTGTATATGCAAAGCTGTGGAGTATTGTGTGGATAGGACAATAGCCTTCTCTTTATTCCTAACATAAAACAAAATTTGCAGCCATGGGCCCGTTTGGGTCTCATCTCCTGAGATAAGCATTTCATTTGCACGCAGTCCCTGACTTCAAAGATCGGTTTCACTCTTCTTTATTCTAGCCAACATCTTTTTTTATTGATTGATTGGTTATAATTGTGGTGTCTGTCTTTGTCTTGGTATTTTTGTTGTTTTGGGTATTTTTAGACAAGGCTCAGGCTATCTTCAAACTCATTATGAGCCAAAAATTACCTTAAACTTCTCCTCCTCCCTCTAGCTCCAGAGTTCTGGGATTACCTGTGTACCACTATGCCTGGTTCATCATCATGCTTGTCTAAGACCTTTTGTTTTAATCAAAATCATTCAAGGACAAGTTAAGGCAAAATTTGAAACTAAGTTTCCACTAGCGTGTTCTCTCTCTCTCTGTCTCTCTCTCTCTCTGTCTCTCTCTCTCTCTCTCTCTCTGTCTCTCTCTCTCTCTCTCTCTCTCTCTCTCTCTCTGTGAGAGAGTCTGTATTTGCAATGTTGCAGAAATAGTAAGTTTAAGGCACAAAAGTCAAAGTATTTACCAAGTCAAAATGGAATAATGTTTAAATTAAAGTTTCTGAAAGACTAGACACTGTGGAAACAGAGAGAGAGATACAGAGAAAGGGAGAGGGAGAGAGAATTGCCTCCTTCCTCTGAGTAGGAACAGCAGATAAGAGAATAAATCTAAACAAGAAGCAGACTAATGCAAGTCAAACCTGAAACCCGGGCCAAGAAACTGAAGATAGTAATAGAAAATAGAAAGACCTTCCATGCTCGTGCATTGGATGAATTAACACTGGGGAACTGGCTACACTAACAATAGTAACCTCTAGATTCATGGCACGCTCACAAAAACTCCAGTGTCAGGGGCCCAGGGAAATCAATCGCTCAGCTGTTAAGAGCACTTACTCCTGTCTCAGAGAACTTGGGTTTGGTTCCCACTGGCTCACAATAAGTGAGTGGTCTGAGGTCTTTGGTCGTCTTGAGCACCTGGACTTATGGATGCACACACACAGACACACACACACAGAGACACACACACAAATAACTTAAAAAATCCATGACAATACCAATCTTCAAAGACATAAAAAACAATATTAAAATTTATAGAGATGCACAAAAGACATAAGAATGCCAAAGACGGCTGAGAACAATGGACAGGAACCACGCTGGAGGCGCTCATATTTGACTCCATAACAAACTATTTCAGATTCACCTTTGAGTTGAGAGTGGTGTTTTTGTGTTAAGGAAAAGACAGCCTCTTCAATAGTTGTCGATAGAAAACTGAGTATCCGTGTGGAGAGAGGAAACTAAATCCCCATCTCCTACTATGTATGACAATCAATTCCACGAGAATCAAAGTCCTTAGTGTAAGACCTAAAAATCTAAAACTGATAGAGGAAAACTCAGGGGAATCATATCAAGATGTCAGTATAGACAAGGACTTTCTAACTAAGACTCTAATCACTCAGATTGATAAACGGGACTTTGTAGTAGGAGGTTTCTGGCCTGGACTTTTGGGCCTAGCCTCAAGGTTTAGGCCCACAGACCCACAGACTCTCGGAGACACACAGATGCTTATAATTAGTTTTAGGCTGATCGGCCTCAGGCCCAGGCATATCACTTGCTAGCTCTCTACCTTTCATCTAACCCATGACTTCTGTCCTGTTCAGCCATGTGGTTCAGTACCTTTTCTTAGAGCAGATAGTTGTCGTATGCATCTTCTGGCTTCTCTCTGGCATTCTGCCCTGTGCTTCCTGTTCTCAAGAGTTTTCTTAGTCTGGTAGCCCCGCCCACACTTCCTGCCTGCCTTTGGCCAATCAGCGCTTTTTATTAAACCAGTGGGTAGGACAATTATTTACCATGAAACAACACAATCCCCTACAGGACTTCATGAAATAAAATGTTTCTTCACAGCAAGGGACCACATGAAATGCAGAAATAGCCTGCAGAATGGAAGAAAATAGTTGCTATGTATACATCTGACAGAAGATTGCTATCTAGAATATACAGCTGGATGTTGTGGGGCACCTTTAACTCTAGCACTTGAGGGGCAGAGGCTGGCAAATCTCTGAGTGTGATGCCAGCATAGTCTACAGAGCTAGTTCCAGGATGGTCAGGGCTATACAGAGAAATTCTGTCTCGAAAAACAAAAATCAAACAAAAACTGTAATATACAAAAACTCAACATACAAAACACCAGAAAGGGTCCCAACCCAATTAATAAATGGGGCAATGAAATAGCAGGTAGTACTCAAACTACGAAATACAAATACAAATACATATAAAAATATACAGACTCCAAGTCTGCATATCACAGAAATACTTAGACTTCATTGTTTATTCTACTTTGTCATGGACCAGCCTAGGTGTCCATCTACAGATTAATAAATAAAATCCTGTATGTAAACACAGCCAAAGGAGAAGGAAGTTATCTCATCTCCAGGAGAGTGGATTCAACAGAGATAATCCTATTACACTAATTGTCAGTCTCAGGATGACCAGTATGACACAATTTCTTTCATTCACGTGTCCTTGACTTCATAGATTCATAAAATATGTGTCCCCACAGCATAAAAGTGGAAGTAAAACTGTCCAAGGGACCAAAAGGGACCAGTGAGAAGCAAAGGATGAAAAGGGAAAGTAGTGGATGGGGGATTACCCAGTGTACGTTATAGACTTGTGTGAAAATGACCTCATGGAACCCAGGAAAATAAAATTTAAAACCAGAGAGGAAACACATGTCAACTCAGACAACGTATGGCTTCTATTTGTCTGTCTTTGAGGTAGTACATTTGATGATCCTTTTTGTCTTCCCCGAGTCTGGCCATTTTGAGTGAGGTGCTGTGGTCCATTGGGATCTAAGCTCTAACTGTATGGAGAAGGTATCACAAGCCACAAGCAGCTGGGCTTCACCACTAAAGAACAGATAATTTGCTCTTTAGCTTTGGCTTCCTTTGTCTGTACAAAGTATTCAATGAAAACATTCTAGAACAACACACAATTCTTTTACATTAATTTTTCTTATTAAATTAAGTTCACAGTTGCTGTGCATGGTATCGTGCACCTATAATCCCAGCACCTGGGAAGCAAAACAAGCAGATAGCAAAAATAACTTCCCCAAGTTTACAGATATATTTTAATTTCTCCATAATGGGAGGTACCCCCTTTCTTTGACTAATGTTACCACTAGCTACAACATTGAAAATGCAACTTGTCAACAAAAATTACAAAAAGTAGCTGTGCCTTGTTATAAACAAAAAACTACTGCAAGGAGCCTGTGCCAGAAAGATTGATGGACCGATTGGAATTTCAGTACTGTGGAGAGATTGGGATTTTGTAGGTTCAAAGGCCAATTACTGTATCTTGAGCTAATTTTAGCCTTCTGTATTAGCCATTCCTTGCCCACTCTGTTTGAATTAACACCTTGGATAATAAATTTAAAAAATCTTAAAAGCTGTTCATTTAAACTAACATCTCATGATAATCAATAAAAGTCTCTTAGAAGCTGTTAAATTAGCAGAACACTGGCTTCCATCACTCCAGAAGCTAAGAATTGGTGTGCCCACAAGTGAATTTTAAACTTCCCTTAATTTATGACTTTCTTTGTTCTGTGAAATTATAAAAACTTCATGAAACTGCTTCCACACTGGAAGACAGAATTTCAGGTAACCTAAAGCTGTGTTCCTGAGCCATAGGAATAAATGTTCCTGGCCATGGTCTGGAATATATGCTCTAGAAGAAGCCATGTCTTCTATTCGTTTGAGGTGAGAGCTGTTTCTTTCTTTGACACTTTTAGGACCTAAAAGCAAACTAGCTTGTTTCTAGGAAATGTAAGTAACAACTTCCAGAGAAAAGTCCTCAAATGACATATTCTGCAAGTTCCACAGCAGTTGTTGATTTATTGGGAGGGAGGAATCTAGGAGAGTGGCTGCCTCTGCCATCATAGGAAAAGAAGTTACAAACTGAACAGACAGAGGGCCTTATAGAGGGCTCTTAAGAGGATTTTCAGGGTGGGATTCGGTCAGATTTCAACCTCTGGCCTGGACAAATTCAGAGATTGGCTAGATTTTGTGCTCAGGGATTGGTTGTTTTTTGTACTGAGTTGGTCAGGGGTAGAGTGTATTTCTTAGGCTCTGATTTCGGGGCCAAAGTGTGTTTCTTTCACTGGCTCTGCTTTCAGGGCTAGGGTGTGTTTCATTTGTTGGTCCTTTTACCCTACAGACACTGCATGTATGTGGTGCACAGATGTACATTCTGACAAGTCACATGCTGGCGAGTTATGTACACATACCATTTAAAGCAAAACCATAAAAATCACGAGAACTAATAGATAATTGTTTGAATTCCCTAGGGCTGGTGTGCAAAGAGCATCTGCACTCCGTGTGTGTGTGTGTGTGTGTGTGTGTGTGTGTGTGTGTAGAAACAGATAACTAAAAAGGTTGTGAAGGGATCAGTAACAGCTCAGGGACCCTCCAGTTCCAAGTTTCCAGTACAAGACATTTACTTAGGGTAGGGGATAAAAGACAAAGGGCAAAGATAGAGGACAAGGGAGAAGGGGAGACGACCTGTACCTGAATGGGACACAAAGGACTGTCTCTGGATAGAGACGAGACATAAAGGTAAAGGGGAAAGCGCCATGTTAGGACAAGATGGTTGTTTTTAATTGAGCCTGTTTATTAGATGGGCCAAAGGGGTTTATGATTACTGGCCTTCAGTACTTTGATAGCTGGACCTTGGTAGTCAGCCTCAGGAGGGAGAGTGGTTAAATAAGGGAGTAGACCTTGGTGACAAGCTTTAGGAATGTAATCTAATGGCTTTCAGCAAAACAGAGGGAATGGGGAAGAAGGGCAAGGCTGGCCAGAGTCCCTTCAGGGAGAATGCTCAAATTCCAGTGTAACTCCTTCAAAGGAACTGCTGAAGAGAGAGAACTCCTAGTGTTATGTCCCCATGCCCCCCCCAACACACACACACACACACACACACACACACACACACACACACACACACACACACACACACACACTCGTAACTGCCACAGTAGCCCTGCTTCAGGAAACTGCCATTGCACTTCCATGCAAGGACAGCAGATGGAGAGGACCCTCAGAGCATCTTGAAGCACATGCCTTTAACATGGAGGATGCAGGGGCATCCTGTGATTGTACATTGCCCCTGCATGATGTGGGAATGTCTTTCTGTATGCTGTGAATATCAATCTTTAAATAAAGAAGCTGTTTTGGCCCATGACAGGCACCATAGAAAAAGTAGGAGGGGAATCAGAATAGGTAGAAAGGAAGGGTGGAGTTAGAGACAGACGGAGCCAGCCACCCAAAGAAGCATGTAAGGAACACAGGTGAGCCACAGGCCACGTGGCAGACAGATTAATGAGAATGGGTTGATTTAGGATGGAAGAGCTAGCTAGCAATGTGCCTGAGCCATGGGCCAAACAGCATGAACTTAATATAAGCGTCTGAGTCATTTCTGGGGGCCTAACCAGCGGCGGGCAGCTACAGGTCTGTGGGTCTGGACCTCTGGCCGCCTGGGACCAAGAAACCTCACTGCTACACCTGCACACAAAGACACTGGAGTTGTATAGTATTTTGTGTGTTACTAGCATGACATGCAGTCCTCTAAGTGTAGACAATATTATTTTTCAACTTTTTATTTAACATTTTTTTAAACACAGCTTTGGCTATTCTTGAACTCACTATGTAGTCCAGGCTCTGCCTGACTAGAGACACACCTGCCTCTGCCTCCTAAGTGCTGGGGTTAAAGGCCTGTGCTACCATGCCTGGTAATACCTTCCAAGATGTTAATGTGAAAAAAAAAAAAAATCAAGCACACCCATTGTGTTAGGGTCCTCTAGAGAAATATAAACAATAGAATGATCATGAATTGCAAAGGAGATTTATTAGTTCGGCTTACATAATAGCTGTTGAGTCTAAAAGACTGGATGCCTAATCAGTTCCAATCTGGTGTTGAAGTCCTAGAGTATTTCTGAGAGTTGCTGGTCTTTCAGAGCTGAAAGAATCCTGCTTCTGATATAAGAAAAAACTAAAAATGTATCAGCAGGGCAGCAGTGAACAGAGTAGATGTAGTCAGCATCAGGATTAGAGGGGAACGTTGTGATTTACTAGACATTGGTGGTTTTCCTTTTCACTTGGTTATATCTGGGTTGCTGCTGGGAAGTGCCGTCTTCTCTGGAGGAAGGTCTGTCCCCCTCAGTGAATCCTTCCTAGCTCATTTGGTAGAGTGCCTACTGGCATGCCCGATTCCCGTCACTGGCTAAAACTAGCTGGAACAAAGCATGCTTGTGAGCCTAGCATTTAGAGTTGAGGCAGGTGAATCAAAAGTTCAAGGTCATTCTCTGCTACATCCACTACAGAGAGTATTTGATGGGAGTCTGAGCTACATGAGACCTCACCTTGGAAAAGGAACAATTACTATTCTACTTTACGTGGTTGGCTACTCCCTGTGTTAGCTTGGAATATTACCTTTTGTCATTCTCAAATGTTCTATGAAATGCAGCTGTCTGCAACTTCCTGTATTTGGATTACTTTGTGAAATCAGTATAAAGGGGGTTATGCTACATCTCCAGGTTAAGACAGGATATGTTCAGGGTGACTCAACAGAAAGTGAGGTGCCAGTGAGACTGAGTTCAGCACTGGCTAAAGTTCCTTTGAGACTCCTTAGGGACAGGATGTTGACAGTCTCAGATACACAAACAGGACTATATTATTTCCCGAAGATCAAGCCGCCCTCACCCCACTGCTCCAGGATAATCCCACACATTTCTGTGACTTTTTTCCTTCTGAGTAGAGAAATAACTAGTGAACTTTGGATTCCTGCACCCAGGGCTTGGCTTTCACAGATTGGCAGCTCAGCACCACATTTAGAGATGAGCTATGTGTTCCAGCCTGGCAGAGCTCTCAAAGGCATAAAAATCAAGAGAGAGAAGGTGGAGGTATCGATATCACAATAGTTTCTAGCCCCTTCTTTTTATTTTTCTTCCCATCACACTATACTTCTTTTTCTGATGACTGAAAACCTCCCGATATGAGAACTAGAAAATCAGGGTGCGGATGGTACAGAAATAGAAAAAAAAATACCTTTAATATTGGATATGCTCTGGGAAGAATTTTAGGATCTATTGACTGATTCTCTATCCCTTGAGAACCATTTGCAGCCACTCTGTTCAGCTCGGGAGCCACTGGCCACATGTAAACTGAAACCCTGCGGTTTAATTTCCCAGCCGCACTATTAACATTTTAGTACTTAGTAGCTACATGGGGGTGATGCAGGCAGTTGGATAGTTTAAATATGAGTGTTTCCATTGTCACAGAAAGATGGACTGTTTTGTTTTGTTTTTTTGAGACAGGGATATTTTTGTCCTGTCTGCCCTAGAACTCACTTTGTAGACCAGGCTGGCTTCATAGGGATTGGCCTGCCTCTGTCTCCAAAGTACTTCGATTAAAGGCCTGAGACACCTCACCCAGCACGTACTTTCTTCTTAATGAATATCATTTACTATTACATTCTGGGACAGCTATAATCATAAGGCTATCCTAAAAAGTTTCTCCCACGTTTTGTCTGAGACTGGCTTAGGAATATGACATTATGCATTCGATATAGGGAGTATTTCATTAAAGTTACTACTTAGAACTTTTGTTTTGTTTTTTGTTTATCAAGATTGGATTTCCTTGTGCAGCCCTGGCTGCCCTGGAACTCACCAGGCTGGCATCAAAGCCACCTGACTATAATTTTTATTTAAATTTATATGCATTTTATTTAATATAGAAATAGCTAAAATGAAGCCTAGTGTGCTGGTGTCACCTTGGTCCTAGCACTCCGAGGCTGCAATAGGAGGACTGTGAGTTCAAATCCAGCCTGGACCAATTATGTTTTAGTTTCTTTTGTTTTATGTATTTATTTGCAGCAGTGCTGAGGACTGAATCCAGGCCCTTATGAATATTAGAAAGATACCACTTAACTAAATTACTAGCAATGTGGGCTATGTAAGGAGATCTTATCTGAATACTAATAAATAATCATAATGGCAACAGAAACAACTAAAATGAGGTATTTTGGGTAAAAAAATAACAATGTTAACTCATATTCAAAGAATCTCATTCATATCTAAATGGTAGAATTAATTTGGGTAACTATCTTTATTGTAGTAATTACTACTTTAAAACTAAAAAGAAAAAAATAAACTGGCAGGAAGTAGTGGTGCACACCTGTAGTCCCAGCAGAGGCAGGCGGATCCTATAAAATCAAGTTCAATCTGCTCTACGGAGTGAGTTCCAGGACAGCCAGGGCTACCCAGAGAAACTGCATCTTGAAAAACAAAACAAAACAAAAATTTAACTGTAGAAATACTTTTATCCTTTGGCTAAAAAAAAAAAAAGGGCTGAAATGGTATGAAGCCTTTAATTAACTTTGCTCCTATGATATGAGCCTAATTGAGTTATGTAATTAAGAGCTCTACATTAGTGAACATAATCATCTCCTGTTAAGTCCAAATATTTAACATTTCATGAAAATCCCTTGGCATATTTCCATAATGATAGAAAGGTAGAAATTCTTAATTATCTCTTCAGCTTTAGAGGAAATAGTGGTAGAGACTTTAGAAAAGAAAAGAAAAAAGAAAACAACCAACCCAGTGAATTGTTTAACAGGAACAAAGCTAGGCAAGGTACCAGCCCATCTAATGTGTAGAGGACTGATCACAGGAACTTAATTCATGTTTGCTATATGAATATCAGCCATCGGAGGATATAAAACTCTTTATCACTAGACAGTGAACTTACTTTGGCTTCAGTTGTTACAATTGGGTTTCTTGGCCCCGAGTGGCAGAGGTTCAGACCCACTAACCAGCAGTCCTAGACCATTTAGCCGCCTGCCGCTGCTCAGGCCCCCCAAAATGACTCAGACACTTACATTGACTTCATGCTGTTTGGCCTATGTCTCAGGCACATTGCTAACTTGTTCGTTAATCTTTACTCAACCCATTCTTGTTAATCTGTCTGGCACATGGCCCATGGCTCACCTGTGTTCCTCACATGTTTATTCTGGGGCTTCTGGCTCAGTCTGCTTCTGACTCCACCCTTCCTTTCCTACCTATTCTGATTCCCCACCTACCTTTTCTATGGTGCCTGCCATGGGCCAAAACAGCTCCTTTATTTAAAGACTGATATTCACAGCATACAGAAAGACATTCCCACATCATTCAGTAAATAATGATAACTTTGGGTCAGTAAGGAAACTGCCAGACAATGCTTTATTTTAGCAGCTTTCACAAACAAACTAGAAATGGACAACATATGTGGATTAATTTCAACGTAAACCATGCAAGAGTACAAACATTTGTCACCCACTTTAAATACCTTGTTAAGGAAACTAAGGTGAATGTATCAGTTAGTCTGAGTTTATTGAGAGATAGTTCAGGAGTTAAGAGTACTGGTTACTCTTCCAGAGGTCCTGAGTTCAATTCCCAGCATCCCCATGGTGGCTCATAACCATCTATAATTGGATTCCCATGGGATCCAATGTCTTCTTCTTATGTACAGATGTACATAACAAAACACCTGTATTCACAAAATGAGTCTTTTTTTTTTTTTTCTTTTTCCTTTTGAGACAGGGTTTTCCTGTATGACCCTGACTGTACTGGAACTCATTCTGAGACCAAGCTAGTCTTGAACTCGGAGATCCATCCTGCCTAAGGTGTGGGACATCACGCCTTGCTAAAATAATTGAAAGAAAGTACAACTGAAAAACCTAAATAATAGCAGCTTAAGCAAAGACAGCCACACAATTTTCTTGCATAGGACACTGTGAAGACATATAGCCGAGCCTGGAATAGGAATTCAGTTATCAGAAACTCACTCTTCCTGTTCTGTCATTCCTAGACCACAACTTCCATTGCTAAGAAGGCTCTCCACGCTCACAAAGGAGCTGTGCAGCCAGCTTTGCTCCCAGCCACGCTCCCAGCAGCTGCTGTAGAGAAAAGAGACAGGAGATAGTGATCCTGATACTTAGGGTACCCAACTTATACTGGCATCTGTTGTTGTCTGTTTTGGACTCTTGGGGGGCCCACCCACCAGCTCCCGAATAGATCACACATGGAGGCTTGTTTTTAATAACACACTCCAGTCCTTAGCTTGGCTTGTCTCTTGCCAGCCTTTTTTTAACTTTATTTCATCTGCCTTTTGCCTCTGGGCTTTTCCCTTTTCTTCTGTAGTTTTTCTCTGTGGCTCTAGGTGGCTGGCCCCTTTTTTCCTCTGGCTACTCTTCCTCCCAGATTTCTCCTTCTATTTATCCTCTCTGCCTGCCAGCCCTGCCTATCCTTTCTCCTGACTCACTGTTCATTCAGCGCCTAATTAGACCATCGGGTGTTCTAGACAAAGAAAGTAACACAGCTTCACAGAGTTAAACAGTTGCAACAAAAACAAAGTAACACGCTTTACAATAATATTTTACAACATTTTCCCCTTTCGTCTAAATAAAAGAAAGATTTTAACTTTAACATAGTGTAACTACATACAACAAAACACTTATCGAGAAAGAGTTAATTTATAGTATTCATTCCATTTACATTTAGCAAATTCAGAGAAAGCACTCAGCCATCCATTCCAGTGACTCCAAAGTTTTATACATAATTTTCTTTGCCCAGTGACTAACCTCGCCTCAATGAAAGCAAACTCCTCAAAGAGTTTCTTCAGTGCCCATCATCTCTAAAGTAAATTGGTGCTTCTAGGAGAAGGTGTGTTTGTCATTAAAAACCTTAGGTTAACAAAACATTTTAAATGTCATATTCTATAGGTCTTTGGTGTGTTTGAAAACCATTTCTCTATCTAAAATATATCTATTTAACCTAAAAACATACCTAATATGACTTCAAGTTTATTAACTGTCAACATCATTCCTTATTTATCCATTGCCTTTTTAAATGAACTGCCCAAGTACAATAGCCCAAATAAAAGCAGAAATATGTACACAGTATGTTATAATAAAAAAAGACCTTAAATTTGTATCAATATACAAAAATTCCTTTAAACAAGAGCAGAAACACATATACAGTATAACAAAAATAACTTTAAATTTGTATCAATATACTATATTTTCCTAAATGATAACAAGCATCCATAACCCACCAAATAACCAAAGACTACACACACCCCTCAACTCTTGGGAATGTGGGCATAGTTTCCTCCATACTGCTTCCTGTTGTCTGTGAGCAAATTATCTTTAGAAAATGTGAGATAATGGCCTGAAGTGATACATTGTTTCTAATCTAATAAAGATTGCCTGAAGATCAGAGGACAGAGCCAGCCACAGAGTTAGCCATAGAGGTCAGGCAGTGGTGGCACAAATGTTTAATTCCAGCACTTGGGATCACACACCTTTAATCCCAGCACTAGGAAGGTTGAAACAGGAAGTGACATGGCTGGGCAGAGAGAGGAATATAAGGCCCGAAAAGACAGAAGCGCAGTCCTTCCACTTCAGACCTCCCCTTTACCCTTGTGGTTTCCTTCACTTTCCCTTCTGTACCCTGAGAATTTGTGGAGACAGGATCTACGAGAAGTGGCTGTGGCTTGTTCCTCTGTCTCTCTGATCCTTCAGCTTACCCCAATATCTGGTTTCAGATTTTTATTATAAGATCAATTAGGATTTGTGCAACAATAGCCAAGTCTTGGGAAGACAGGCTATAATCTTTGATGATAGATACACCACCTGTCAAGATTCAGGAGGTCTTGCCTCATCAACAGTAATCAATATTAACTCTAAAGAAATCCACAGCCTCTCATGTCCTGTAGAAACAAAACTTCAAAGCATTGTTGATTTCCAATTGACAAATATATTTTTTGACTTTTTTTTTTTTTAATATTAAGGCATTCCTAAAGTTTCTAGATTGGTTCAATTTAACAGTCCAATTCATAACCCCATGTCTTATAACAGATTTTGTTTGCTTGCCAGTGTTTAACAAATTCAAAATCAACACATTACTACTCAGGATCCAGACTCTCTGTGTATTTCCCATCTCTGTGGCTTATTCTTTTTATATCAATTTACTTCTATCTTTAAAGACTTTATTTTTTTAACTATTCATTTTTTTTATAACTATACCTTTTTTTCTTTTCTTAAGCCTACACACATAGTTAAACACAGTGTAACCTGTTTAGGGTTTTCCTTCTAGACTTCTTCTATTGTGTCTTTTAGCCTTTTTTGATCATGTAAGCAAACCATTTAACTGCTAAGAGCATGGACCTCTGCCCTTGGCTTTGGCAGCCGGCTCTTCGGACTTCTCAGGTTCTTGAAAGCCAAGCCTAAAATCCATCGCCCAGTTGGAAGTTCATAACTACATTAAATCTTCTTAGAGTTCTAGAATGCTGATGCTTGTGCTGAGGTAGGAATTTTACTTAGTTTTTTGCTCCTACTTAACATACTAACTGCTCAAGGGCTCACCAGGAGACAGAAACTCTTAAAGGAACTGTATCTCTCTTTTAAAGCTTTCTCAGGAATTATGGAAGTATGGAAATTCAAGTGCCATACTGTACATCAAAATGTTGTTGTTCTTTCTCTTTATTATTTTAACTTTTTCGTAGGGGGGAGGGACTGCCACCAGTTTCCAAAGAAACCACGCATGGAGGCTTATTCTTAATTATAAACTCTAAGCCTTGGCTTGGCTTGTTTCCTGCCAGCCTTTCTTAATCTACCTTTTGCCTCTGGGCTTTTCCCTTTTCTTACTTCTATAACCTTACTTTCACTCTTTCTCTGTGGCTGGCTGAATGGATGGGTGGTTGGCCCCTGGAGTTATCTTCCTTCTCTGGCTACTTCCTCCTAAATTACTCTTACAAATTCTCTCTGCCTACCAGCCATAGACAAACAAAGTAACACGGCTTCACAGAGTTAAATGTAACATAAACAAAAGTAACACACCTTAAAACAATATTCTACACTAGGCATCTTTGGTTGTCAGTACAGGAACTTTTCCAGTCCCCACACTATTTGCAGAGGCCTTTTGGTTATAAGCATTTACATTTATCACAAGCCTGAAGTTTAATTTATAATCTCCATTAACAGCAAGGTCATGTTTAAACAAAATGAATAGGAGGAGGAAAGCATTAGCAATCATTTGGGGCCTTGCTGGCCACATTTCAAACTATCCCACATGATTCTATTTATGAGTCACAACATAAGCACAAGAAATTGAAGAACTACTGTGTTCTTCTGGGGTTTTAATTTTAAATATTCTAAAACATACCTGTAGTCCCAACACTTGGGAAGTGGGGACAAGAAGATCAGGAGCTCAAAGGTGATGACCTTGAGAACGATCCACTACATAGACAACTGCATAAAGTCTTGGTCAAAGTGAAGGGGGGAAGGAGAAATTCCAGGCTGTGTATAGTGGCTCACTCCTGTAATTTCAGCACTTGGGAAGCCGAGACAGAATTGTGATTTCTAACCTGGTCTAAATTATAAGACTGTTTTAGCTTATCCCACAAAAAAAAAAAAAAAAAAAAAGGAAAGAAAAAATATTGTGTTAGCAAATTCTAAACATACTAGAAATGTTCAGCTTTTTGTGTCTAAGCCCTATTTTAATTGTAGTGGGCCAGAACATGTGGAAGAGCACTTAGAATAACTTCCAGAACTGAAATTTTTGTGGTTAAAGTACTGTAATAAGACAGGATTTATAGGAATATAACTATATCGTTAGAATAGGTCCCGTATTTCAAAACATTTAAAAAACAAATCTCCTCAAGTAGATCTTATGTAATGAGATGCTATAATTTTAATCTCAGTTTAGTAAAAGGTATGAGCCCTTTAAAATTTGTGCATGTTGACTATCTGAATGGGACTCGGAAAACTCCAGGCTCGTCGTCTTTAGAATGGAGAGTGCCTGTCTGGAGAGCAGTATGGTTGTCATAGTGAGATGCAGAGGACCCCTGGAATACACAAGCACAGTCTTTCTGTCTGTGAATCTTTATCTCCTTAAAACCTGTTCTAACCCCAAATGGCAAAGAGTGAAGAACATGCACAGGATCTTTTGTTTTGCTTTTGTTGAGACAGAGTTTCTTTGTGCAGCCGTTCGACTGTCCTGGACTAGCTCTGTAGATCAGGCTGACCTCAAACCCAGAGATCCGCCTGCCTCTCCCTCCCAACTGCTATGATCAAAGGCTTGTGTCACTACCTTCCGGCCTGGCACAGAATCTTATGTGTAAATATTCACAGAGTATTTCCTGTAATTGCTTTTGTGAGGATACTGGGCTGTTGTTATGCTGCATATCTTTTAGTGAAAATTTAAAAATCAAAATGATTAACCCAATTAAGTATATGCATGACACTGCATATAATTATTTAATGTTATTCTGCAAACATATCTTGTCACTGATGCGCTTTTCTGATGTAGACTTGGCCAGCCTGGAACTTGCTACACAGACCTGATAGGATTAAAATGTTTGTCATCACACCTGGCCTATTCATCAAATTCTTTAACATGTTATGTACAACGCAGGAAAACTCCGAGCAAACTTAAAATAAAAATTATATGTATGGGTGTTTTGTCTGCACTATATATGTGCACTATGTGTACAGACATATACATGTGTGTTTATATACATATACATGTAGGTGCACATAGAGGCCAGAAGAGCAACTGGAACTGGAGTTACAGATGTTTGTAAGACAACACCCAGGTGCTGGAGCACTCTGTAAAGAGCGGATGATGCTCTTAAGCACTGAGCCTTCTCTCTAGTCTCCCAGCTCTTTATTGTTTAGACATTCATTGATTGAAAAGTTTGACTAGGTAGTAGGAACTGAAAACTTGAAGAAACAGGTCAAGATTTCTGTCTAGGAGGATCCTTCAGTCCACTGTTGTCCACTGCAACTGAACCTCAAGGGCTCTTATTTCCATGGCCCGCTTTTCGTCTTCCAGTTCTAAAATCGTGTCTACCTGAACTCTCTAAACCGATTATCATTTTCCCCAAACCTCGTCCCTCCAAGCGAGAATCCAGGAACGAACTCTTCTGGGTGGATTTGGATGGCTCATCACCCAACCTTTGCCTTTCCAAGGCCTTTGTCAGCCAGTGAGATCCAGGCCCACACACCGCAGCAGGGAGAGGCTGTGCTGGCCAATCTTCTGGGAGTTTATAACTAAGTTCAAAGTGTGGAGGATGGAAGGGGGGAGGGAAACGGCCCATAATTACAGAGTTCTCTTGCTGAGAGCCTGCGGGCCCGAGAGGCACAAGCCTGAGAAGCGGATAACGATTTCTGCATTCTTACACAAAAGTCGCACAGAAGGAACCAGGGAACGAGACGTGCCATGGAGGCCCAGGCGGAGGCTCGGGGCCACCGCTCCCATGCCCCTTAGGTCTGGGCGGCAGTCCCGGGGCCGGTTCCGAGGTCCTGCAGCACGGAAGTACGCTCGGCTTTCTCCGGTGGGCGGCCACCGTGAGCTCGACTTCCTTTTTCGGAGGCCCGGCCTCCCTGGCTCCGCCTTCTCTCCCCTCCCCCGCAGCCGGAGCGGCTCGCCCCGCCAGCACTCAGGGCCAGCAGCTGCGCTAGCCAGCGACCCAGCCGGAGTCCCGCGTAGCGCACCGCGCCCCCTGGGTGGCCCGCCAGCTCAGCCTCCCGCCTCCCCGCCGCCCGGCCGCCCTTGACCGCCAGCGCACAGCACAGCACAGCACTTCGGGCGCTCGCAGGCGGCGGGGCACCGGGACGGGGACCGTAGCCTTTGAGCTCCGCGTTCCCGCGATGGCTGCTCCCAGGCTGCTACTGCTGCTGCGCCCTCGCCCCGGTGGCCTCCTCCTCCTGCTGCTGCTGCTGCCCGGCCTCCGGTTGCCCCTCGCCCACGCCTTCAACCTGGACGTCGAGAGCCCCGCGGAGTACGCCGGCCCCGAGGGAAGTTACTTCGGGTTCGCAGTGGACTTCTTTGCGCCCAGCACGTCCTCGTAAGTGGCCGCGCTGGAGTCCCCAGGCGCCTCCCTCCCCCACCGCGCGCCCCCAAACCTCCTCCAAACCGGCCTACCCACTCCATCCCGCGGCTGGCACAGGTCCTGCAGGGATGGAACTTCTCTGAGGATGACCTAGCCTGGCACTCCACCTTCACCCTGTTCCCAGCTTCTTCTGATTGGCTTTGAATGAGCTCAAACATCCAGGAAAAGTGGGTAAACCAGTACAGGCTTGTCCCGCGGGGACTTTTGGCTTCTCTGTCATTCTGTGACTTGCTTTACTTGGTCCCAGAACTTCTTTTTTCTCCCGTACCAGTTAGCCTCCACCTAGTGCTTTTTGCTCAGTAACTAGCCCTCCCCAGACTCCCTTCCCTTAGGCGGATTCTTTTTCTTTTCACCTTGACACTATGGTGACTAAAATGATCACATTGTTGCGTTGCCAGTGAGACCTTTGCGTATTTGAGGTCCACCAGATGAATGGAATGTGCTTCTGCTCCTTTTCTAGTCCACTATTTAGGTCATTGTTCAGGAAGAATGGGGATGTTTGCTGAGTTCTGCTCGCTGCAGGTCACTTCCATACTGAAGAATTCAGCAGTTCGTGTAGGCTTTCAAATTGCCCTCATCCTGTGTTGCAATGTTGTAGTTATTATCATTTTGGGGTTAAAAGTTGGCTTTGACTCAACGCTGGGCTGGTATCAATTGTTTTACCCTGCGTGTTAGTGTTAGAAACACCGATTTAATGGATGTTTTATAATGTTTGTCATATCGTTTTTGAAAGAAACTGTTCCTTTGATTAATTCTCATTGTTCACCCACAACACGTTTTTTTTCTTAACATCTTTTTTTTTTTTTTTTTTTTTTTTCCCCAAGATGTCTGTTTTGGGGAGAGGCACTACATAATTTTGTTGATCAGTACTTGGGTAGGACCATTTTCCTGACATATGCTTCATTTGAAGATGGTCTAAATATTTGTTGTTTAGCAGGGCAGTCTTCAGGATTTATTTTCATCATTTTCCTGAATACTCCCCAGTATCACTGATACCAGTCTTTAAAGCAACACATACCTGAGTGAAGTTGGCAAAAACTAGAGGTTATGTAGCACCTGGCTTTATTCATATCTACAGTGCTTTCTGTGGGACTTGAGTTGGATAGCATCACCAACCGCAGACATTTAACCCTTCAGATCTCTTTTGGGGGTGGGAATCCTCCCCTAGGGCTCAGGCTGCTGAGCCAGGACTGCACCTCTGAGCTACACCCACATCCATCTAATCATTTTAGTTAGCTCACCTTTTGGCATTTTCTCATTTCTAGATATTTTTAAATGCATGCCTATTATATCATGGACATTCTACTTGCTTCCAAGGTGCACCATTTAGACTTAGTTGTACAGAAATTCTGACTGAAAATATATTCTCCACTTTACATCAGGAATTAGTATTTAGGGAATTCAGTTGGTGGAATGTTGTGCAGATGTTATTAATATTGTTGTTTGCTCCTGCTAGTCTATGGCAGAAGTTTAGTGTCCAAAATATGTGGCCGACTGGTAAGCTTTTAAATCTTTTTGCCATGGAAAACAGCAGTATTGAGCTGTTGGTGATATTTGCTATTGCTGATTGCAAGGAGTGTGACTAATCTTTGGAAAACCATATGGCCAAAGACTATGCTATGAGCTCACACATTAACATGACCTCATGTTTATATGACCTCATGCGTGGATCTTAATAGAAGATATTGTGGATGGTGACACGTGCCTTAGATCCCAGCACTCCAGAGGCAGAGGCAAAAAGATCTCTGAGTTTGAGGCCAGCCTGGTTTATACAGCAAGTTCTAGCAACACAGAGAAATTCTGTCTCAAAAAACCAAAAAGAGAAAGAAACAAAACAAAAAAACTAACCAAATGAAATTAAGCTTAATCTTGTTAAAGGCAGGCCTGAATTCAGCCAGCATTGCAATCCACAGAACTGTATTATCAGTTGCATAGATTGTTATTTCATGTGATCAGAAACTTTTAAAGAAAAACTATATAATCAAGTGATGTGGGAATGCCTTTCTGTATGGTGTGAATATCAATCTTTAAATAAAGGAGCTGTTTTGGCTCATGACAGGCACCATAGAAAAAGTAGGAGGGGAAGTCAGAACATAGGTAGGAGAAGGGTGGAGTCAGAGAGACCGAGCCCTAAGCCCAAAGGAGCAACATGTAAGGAGCACAGGTGAGCCACAGGCCAAGTGGCAGACAGATTAATGGAAATGGGTTGAGTTAAGATGTAAGAGCAAGCTAGCAATGTGCCTGAGCCATAGGCCAGACAGCATGAACTTATGTCAGTAATTTCTGGGGGACTAATCAGTGGTGGGCGGCTGAGGGGTCTGGGCCTCTGGCCGCCCGGGACCAAGAAACTTCACTGCAACAATCAAGTTTTTGTTAATAAAAAAGCCTTTTTATTTATGGCTATTCAGTTTCAGAAATCTAAAAACTGAAAATAGTTTTACCCCTCATTTTTCTTATTATGGAAGATTATGATTGAACTACCTCCATTTTGTTGTGAGAATAAATGCATCGATATTTATTAAAAAGAAGTGCTAAGCAAAACTGCTGGGCATTGTGGTGCACACCTGTGATCTTAGTGAGAGGTGAGACAGGAGGATCAGAAGTTCAAGGCATGCCCCAGCTCTGTACCTAGTTATAGGCCTTCTTGAGTGACACGATTCCTGTCTCAAAACACAGAAAAGGCCCTAGTTTCAAGTCCCCCTTTTCCGTTAGAAACAATCATACAATAGCTTGCAGGCCCTTGAGCCTAGATTAGCCCACATTAAGCCATTTTGTCTAAAAATGAATTGTATTTGCATCAAGATGTCAGTTACACCTCCATTTCTATTCATGGAGCCCACTTTCCCCTGTTGCCCTGGAGATCACTTCACAGTCTTGGCTCTCCTTTTCTGCTTCACTTTGTCTCCTACATACACTCCTCCGAGATTAGTCACTGCTTAGTCACCAGGCAGAGGGTTTCTAATTTCTTCCTTGCTAGTGCTTCCTTGCTTCTGTCTCTGCTCCCTGCTTCGGCTTTTACTTGAACCTGGGTGGGGGCCACCGAGAGCCTCTTTAATCTATCTGCCTATCATTTGGCTTCTAGACCTGCAAAATTTCAACGGGTTTTATATTTCCAAAACATTGTTTTTTGATCTTGATATTCTGTTGCTAAATTCCTTCAGCAGGAATGTCGAATTCACTGTCAGAGAAAACCCAGATCTAGAGTAAGGCCTCCTGTGGTTACGGCTTTTTTAGAATTTCAGTGTTGTGATCATTGTCACAGTATTTTAGGAAATGGATGTAGTAGTACCTGAGATCCCAGCACTCAGGAGGCTGAGGCAGGAGAGGATTGTCACCAGCTTGAGGCCAGCCTGGGGTACATAGTGAGTCTAGGCTGGCTAGCTTTGGCTACAGAGTGAGACCTGGTGTCTCACCCCCCCCCCCCGAAAAAGCCTTCAATATATTTTCATAAATTTGAGTGTAACTGTTACTGTGTTGGTTATTTTTTTCCATTATAAATAATACATATGCATACACTACAGTCTGTATTATTTGGAAAGCACATCTTAGGTCTGTTACTTCTGATTAAGATCATAGAATTATTTCAAGGATGTGGTGGTATATGTCTTAATTCCCAGCTCTTGGGAGGCAGAAGCAGGCCTATTTCTGTGAGTTTCAGGGAAAAACATATGAGATTTGCTTCCATTTTGCTTTACATAGCTGTTGACCTGAAACATTTGTTGGTTTGTAGAGTAAATCTGAAACTTGAATTACATCTCAACTATTTTATACACATTTCTTTTTATATAGATAAGTACTCTTTTTCAGGAGTTCTTTTTGGTGTGGGCTCATTGGTTACCCTAGAGACAGCTACATATATGAAACACGCTTTATCTTGGAAAGGCCAGTGCTGAAAGCAGCCAAATAGCTTAGTTCATTTGGAAAGTTTGAAAATGTACATGTCATTGCTTGGCCAGCTGCCCTGCTTGGTAGCCAGACTTCCATTCTGGGAAGCAACTACCCTTCCTGTACTGCCCTGAGTAGGAAGTGCATCTGAAGGGCCGCAACAGACTGTCGGATGCTGTTCTCTCTTCCCTAATTCGTTTCCTTCCCATCGCTTGCCTTCCATCCTGTTCTTTCTCTCTCTCTTTTCCCTTTACCTTTTTTTTTTTTTTTTTTTTTTCCTGCTGCTTCCCATTATCTTCTCACTTCTCGGCCTCGTGTGAATAGCACACTCATTTCTGGAATTCTAAGGAGGCATTCATGACGTCAAAGCGTCAGTGATGATGTGGCTCTTGGACATTTGGAGTGAGATGGAGCTGTGAAGGAGAGAGTTGAGGGCATGTGGACCTTAGGTTGCTTAGCTTCCACACCTCCTCGTTCTTCAGTGAGGGCTTATCACCCAGTGCAAGAAGACTCTATTAGGAAATAGCTTATTGATTATATCAGCGGCTGTTTTGAATGCTAATGGCTTCATCTTGTATTATTCCTAAATTTCAGACATTTAAGTTTTTACTTACCTACTATCCACTTGGAAAATAATTTCTTTTAAGTAGTAATTGGACATTGTAGCTTTATTCCAGAGAACTGAGAACAGATTTCAGGTGACCCCTCAGCTGACTTGCCATGCTTGTGAGGAGTCCTCTCCTGCACTGGGCAATGCTGTTTGTTACAATGCAAAAGTGGCTGTCCTGTTGCTTCTTTTACGTGAGCTAAACTGTTGTAGACAACCACCAGACAGTTTTAGTGAACTTTTAAGGAATATTACTTACTTTTTGTAAAGCGTTTCATTGATAGGCTCTTTGATTTTGGTTGCATAAATAATTTTTTATAATCCTTAATCTTCCTCCTCCTTTTCCCCACTGTCCTGTAACTATGGTAATATATTTTGGGAATATCTATATCTTCCTTTGTAAGAGTCTGTACTTTTTCCAAATCTCTGTTTGTCTCTTTAAAATACTTCATTATCATTAATGCTTACATATTCGTGGTGGTGCAGACCTTTGATCTCAGCACTCAGGAGGGGCAGAGGTGGGTGGATCTCTGTGTTTGAGGCCAACCTGGTCTACAGATCTATAGAGTGAGTTCCAGGACAGCCAGGACTGCACAGAGAAAAAAACTCCTGTCTTATCCACCCCCCCCCCAAAAAAGCCAAAACAAACAACAGCAATAAATTCCCTCCCCCAAAACAAAAAACCTTAAGTATCTTAAAAGTAACCTATTAATAGTGATATTTGGATAAGGAAACTTTTTTAATTCAAAATTTTGGTGGGATTCTATTTATTTGTATGTGTGCAGATGTGGGCACACTGCCACCATGGTACACACTGAGGAGGTCTGAGGGTAACAATGAGAATCCTGTTCTTCCACCAAGTGGGTCCTGGGATGGAACTCAGTTTGTCAGGATTGATAGCAAGACTCTCTAGCCATGGACTCTGTTCTTTAACTTTAAAAAAATCATTAACCTGGGATTTAGATCTTTATAAGCTCACGAGTTCCTTTTTTTTATTAATTTCCTATTTCCATGCAGCTCACTAGTGGGCAATAATGCACATGAAGGGCTGTGTAGGGACACTGGGTTGAACATCAATATTAGCTCTTCTAATTACCATCCTTTCATGCCTGTAATGTGCAGAAAGCCTGATGAAAGCAACAGCCTGGTTTCTGGGCTCCTCACAGGCACTCAGACTATGTGCTGCCAATAGTGACATTTTTATTCAGCGCCATCTCCTACTGTGCCCTTCTGTTTCTGCCAAAGGCTGTCCCCTAATAACTAAGGCGTAGACAACAGTTTTACAGTTGCCAAGTCAAGAAACTATCTGAAGTACAAAATTAGATAGACTTGTTAGGTGAGAAAATTATTTTAAGGATAACTTAAATAATTGGATAATTAGGAAAATATGTTTTCTGTGGCCCAAGAGTTGAAGTCCATTGCAAAGGATTTACTGATGTGCGCCTAGTGTAAGATTGAGACTTGTAGCTAATGAATGTGTTGTTACCTGCTCAGACAGAAGGATGGATTAGAGCCCAAATTCAAATAAGCACTTCTGCATAAGTAATGAATAGTTTTGATAAAAAAAAAAATTATAGAAGGCCTTGAAAAGAAATGCATAGATGTCAATCTAGGTGTTAAGGCAAATGTGGGAGCCAGCTGTTCTGACTTGGAACCTCGTGTGGTCCGCACAAAGAATTCATCTATGATCACCTTGGGAAGCCTGCAGTAAGGACCCGAGTCCTCTTCATGCAGACATTGAAAAGCAGCACATTGATAGTCACAAGTAACCAAATGACTGGCCACTTTATGATTCAGCCTTCTCCCTTCCCTAATCTCAAAGCTTTCATTTCAACCTTAATGTGACCAGAGAGAAGGGCAGAGCATAAGGGAACACTAGACACTGTCACTACATATAAACCCTGAAGGGTTAGGGGAAGGGACATGTTCTAGACTTGATAGTATCACATGGTAGGAGGAACTGGGCTCCCCACTACCACCCCAATGGGAGGACAACACTCTACAGAACCTTACTCTCCGTATGAGTTACTTTTCTGTTTATTAGGGCTTACGGTTTCAAGGGGATAGTCCATACAGTGGAGGAAGCCTTAGCAGCAGATGGTTGGATTAAGAAGCTGAGCGATCACATTCTCAGTTACCAAGAAAGAGCGGAAGTGGAGTGAAGCTATATGCTCCTGAGTCCCATCCTTCAGGAAGGTACATCTCCTGAAGTTTCACAGCACTGGCTAGGGGCCATATCTGAGCCTATGAGGGGCATTCTCATTCACACCATGCCATTCTCTTCTTTTCACCACCCATGGGCCACATCTGGCCATTGCTGGTCTGTGTAAATAAAGTTTTATTAAAACCAGAAATATTCTATTAGAGTACACTGGAGAAAAAAAAATCATTCTTTCTAAAGATAAAAATGGGCATTCATGCTACCCTCTCTACCAGTTAAAGATGTTTTTTTGAGATAGGGTGTCATATAGCTCAGGCTGCCTTTGAACTTGGCATGTAGCACTATATAGCCAAGGATGACCTTGAACTTCTGGTGCTCCTGTCGGTCTTCTGTATGATGAGATTATAGACATGTGCCACGATTGTACTTTTATCCCCCTTCTCTTTCTGCAGGCTAGACAATCTATCAAATGAGCTACATCTCCCACTCACCTAACCTGCTTTTGTGTGTTACTAGAGATCCAGCCTTCAGTGATACTAGTCAAGTGTTCCATCATTCAGAAGCATATTCAGACTTGTTGCCAACTTTTAATCTAATTGAGAGGACAACACACACACACACACACACACACACACACACACACACACACACTTTATGTATTTACACTACAAAATTTGCATAGTCTGAGTTGCCTATGTTAATCAACATGTTCTGAAAGAAGCAGGAGATTGTAATGACAAGGAATACTTTTTATCTTGTAGGTGATTTAAGTCTCACAGCCAACCTTATTTTTTTCTTGTGAAAGAAAGTTTTGCTAAGAGGAAAATGAAGCTGATTTCTTACTCAAAATCATTTTGCTATGATGGGAGAGGAGCTGGCATGGGTGTTTTAATGCAGTCAGTTATGACTGCATAAAGATTTATTAAACGGTGTGGCTTGGCTCGGGGTTTAATTTGCATTTTGAATGTGTGGGTTTCAAGATAAGTATCAGAGTAAAGGACTTAGCAGTCCACACAGCAGATTTCTGTTTGATCAAAGTGAGATCTGACTGCCACTACCCAGAATAAGGGAGGTTGAAACTGATTTTTGAAAATTACAATTTTATACTTAAGACGTAGGTTCATAACTGTCGGTTTTCTTTGCCAGAGTTTAAGCGACTATTTCAGTCAAATGAAATGGTGGCCATGAACGTATCTAACTTAGAAGTCTGTCCTTCCTCTTTCTGTATACCCTCTTTTGACACTTCTAAATGTCAGAGTTTTGAAAAGCAAGGAGAGTTTCTTTTTATGATACTCTTTTTTCTTTTCTTTACCCTTCAGAGCTCACCTTTGTCTGTCTTCTCTCTCACCCCTCCTGGGAATGCCCATTTTGTGTTGGGACTTCCAACACATTTCTCACAGACCTCCCTTCAGATCTGAAGGCTATTAGTTAGGTGCCTTGTGACAGACTGAGATCAGAGCCTACTCCATTGACTAGCACGCTGTATATCGAAGAGTTGGGTGATGTCTTCTCCAATTCTACGTTCAAAGTCATTGGCGCTGTCTCTGTTCATTCTGCTCTTAGTATTTCCCAATCTCCCCGTCTCCTCTGGCTAATTCTGGTCACTATTTCCTCCCTGGGCTTCCTTTCCATGTACCACTTTTTTCCCCTTTAATTCTGTAAAGGCAAGAAAGTCCTCTTTCCTGATGGTTTACTATGTCTGAAGGGCACTTTATGACTTAGCTTCTGCTGTACTCCCAGCCTGCCTTGGGCCATTCCCAGTGTGCTCTCTCTGTCTGCGTATTCACATCACTCATCTCTTCTGTCCCGGAGACTGAGTTCTTTCTCATTCAGGATCTTTATGCTGAGCGTGAGGCGCCCCCCCACCCATCTCATCAGCCCACTTTTCCACCATCCTCTTCCTCTGCCTTCTCCTACAGTCTCTTAGGCACTCGCCTATTGTATTATATTTCTGGCCCAGACTTTCCCACATGGCCCCATGGCCCGGACCCATAGTCCCACAGAAACACACAGAGCTTCTATTAATCTTATGCTGATCAGCCCATGGCTCTGGCATATTTCTGGCTAGCTCTTGCTCTTAGACTAACCCATGATTCTTATCCTGTTCAGCCTTTTCTCAGAGCAGCATAGGTGTCCTCTGCATCTGCTTCTCTGGTATCTCTGTGGCATCTCTGCACTGTTCTTCCTGTTCCCAGAGTTTTCTTAGTCTGGTAGCTATACCCACACTTCTGTCTGCCTTTGGCCAAGCAGCATTTTTATTAAACCAGTAGGCGGGACAATTATTTACAGTGAAACAACATAATCCACTACACTTCATCTAAAGAGGTTCCTCTCAACTCATTGCCAAGTTCCGTAGAGATTATTTCCTGGAGCACTTTATCTTCCCATTCTCTGTGAGCCATTCCTGGAGAGAGTTCCCTTTTATTACAGAAGCTCTTTCCTCTGTCCCCGGGAGATAGCTTTCCTCTATCTAAGGAAGGCCTGCTCTCCTTATTTCCAAGAGATCTTTTGTCTTACCAGTTGTTTATCTCCGTCATAGCCCTCATCCTGTCTGGTGATTTGTTGGCTGGCTTCTTGGAAGGGCAATGTCTACAACAGGCATCTCTAGAACCAGAACTGAGCCTGATGTAGCAAATATGTTCAAGCCTCCATATTATTATTTGAATGAATAGAAAACAAAAAATTGGCCAGCTGTGGGGGTGCATGCTTTTAATCCCAATACTGGGAAGCAGAGACGGGGTCTCTGTGAGCCCTGGCCAGTCATATGCTGAGATCTTGTCTCAAAAAAAGAAGAAAAAGGAACTAGAAAAAAAAATTGTGGTGTGTGTGTGTGTGTGTGTGTGTGTGTGTGTGTGTGACTATGGCAAACATGCATGGGGATCAGAGGACAACTTCCAGAAGTCGCATTTCTTCTTCTACCATATAACTTCTGGGAATTGAACTGTTGTCCTCAGACTTGCCCACAATCACCTTTTCTATGTCTACTATGTCACTGGCCTGAAAAACACTTATGTAATAAAATGTACAGTTTGGGGTTGGAAAGATGGCTCAGTGGTTAAGAGTGCGGGCTATTCTTTTAAAGGACCCGGGTTCAATTCCCAGCACCCACAAGCAGCTCACAATCATCTGTAATTCCACTTCAAGGCCATCTAACCAATACCCTGTTCTGAACTCCTTAGGTACCAGGCACAAATGTATATAGACATACATGCAGGCAGTGATTACTCATAGACATAAATAAATCTAAAAAATTAAGATGTATGGTTTGGATAATGTGCATTTTAAAGTGAATGCAACAGGAATTAACTTATAATGGGGGAGATTATGCCATTTGAGAATAGGTTTTAAAAATATTTGTGGATTATATCAGAAGAATGTTTTGTCATAAATCATAAAATAAATCTTAGACTTGTGTTTTTTAAAATATCACCTGCCCTTTTGTGTTTTAGCAGGATGTTTCTCCTGGTGGGAGCCCCCAAAGCAAACACAACACAGCCTGGGATTGTGGAAGGAGGGCAGGTTCTCAAATGTGACTGCTCAGCCAGCCGCCGGTGCCAGCCCATTGAATTTGATTCAACAGGTAAAGCTTGAGTTGTCCTTCCGCTTAGCTTAATTCGTTCCATTTGGTTGTCTGTTTGTTTTGGAAACAAGGTCTCAACATGAATCCTTGAATAGCCTAGAGCTCGCCATGTAGACAAGGCTGGTTTTAAACTTCAAGAGATCTGCCTGCCTCTATCTTCTGAGAGCAGGATTAAAGGCCACCATACTCGGGCTCATTTGTTCTACTTGTTGTTTTGCTTTTGTTTCAATGTAACAACAGGGCTGGAGAGATGGTTTAGTGCTCAGGAGTACTGGCTGCTTCTGCAGAGGACTGGGATTCAGTTTCCAGGACCCACTTGGCATCTTACAAGCATTTGTAACATCATTTTCAGTGAGATCCAGTGACCTTGTTTAACCTCCAAAGGCAGGAGTCATACATATGGTACCCATACATGCCTGCAGGCAAAACACTCATACACATAAATAAAAGTAATAAGTCTTTTTAAGAAAAGTAACAGCTTAGTAACATCATCACCCCACATTCATAGGGAGAGTTATCTATATACATAATTGTATGTATTTTGTAGCAATTCTGTGTATCTTCACTGTGTTGGATGTCTTCCAGCTTAAACTGACAGTGTCAGTATGTAAATATTTTGGGAAAATCTATTAAGATAATTTTATATCTCTTCTGGGAAGAGGGAACATCGGATGTTTCTGCTATTTTTCTGGGAGCCAAATTGAGGCATGACTCACTGACCACTACAGACTACCTCTCATCATGAATGTATCCCAGGCTTGGTTTGACGCAAAAAGAAAACAAAGAAAAAAAAAGTTTAGGAATCATCTTTAATATTCAAATAGATTTAGGTGGCTTAAAAAATCAACAAATATATATATATATATATATATATATATATATATATATATATATATATATATATTCTTTTAAAGTACAGGAGAGGCTGGAGAGATGGCTCAGCAGTTAAGAGCATTTCTTATTCTTGTAGAGGACTAGAGTTTGGTTCTTAGCCCCCACATGGTGGTTCACAACCATCTGTAACTGCGGTTTCAGGGATCTGATGGCACCTTCTGCCCTCTGTGGGTATGAGTCATGAATATATGTGACTGACTGTAGAGACCATTCATATAGCAGGCTAATGTAGTCTGTAATGTTTCATGTCCAAGCCAATATTAATTTCCTGTTGCTGATGTCATAAGTTATCTCAACCTCAGTTTCTTTCTATCTTATTACTGGAATCGAACCTTGTATGAGAAAACATGACCACTGAGCTTTCCCTTCGGCCCCCAGATGTCTTTAAACAGCACATTTACTACCATCAGTCCTAGAAGTTAGGTATCTAAAATGGACCTCACAGGGCTGAAGTCAAGCCAGCTGCCCTGTATTCTCTTGGAGCAAACAGGGGTGTCACACGAATGAATGAGACTCGGATAGATCTCTGAAGAAGTTGGGTATACTAGTGTGATAGCAACCCAAGGAGGGGTCCAAAAAGAAAGAAGAAACAACCCACCAGGTGAAAGAGGCCACTGTCTGAAAGACTTACCCAGATGAGGGTGAAACAGAAACACGTGTGCCTAAGGCTGGAGGCTAACCCGGAATGGAAAGCCTAGACGCCAATTGTCGCACGAATGAATGAGACTCAGGGATAGATCTCTGAAGAAGTTGGATATACTAGAGGGAATAAACACCACAGTCAGATCTTACCCAGCTTTCTTCCAGCTTCCTCAGCCTCCATTCCCTTGGAATAGCTTCCCTCTGTGTTTCTATCCTGTCTTAAGTACCCTTTCTTAAATTAAGGTGTGGCCCCACCACTGCCTGCTTGGGAGCCTGGAATTCCTTCTATAATCTGAAGTGACCTTGACTCAGTTGGGATTAAGGGCATAGGTCACCACTCCCAGGATACTCCCTGTGCTGGGATTAAAGGTTTGAATCACCACTCTCTGATTTTCCTAGACTGACTGTGGTTAGAGCTCTGGGACTTCTGGAGCTTCTATTAACTCCCCACATAGACTGTAGGTAGATTTCCTCTGATATCTCCAAAACTTCTGAAACTTTTATTGAATCCCCACACAGGGGGAAGCCAGGAATCTGGTGTCCCTGTGTTCAGCTACGGTGAGCAGTGCCCACAGGATTTAATGCTGCCTCACTCTATTGATGTCTGTCCTGCCTCCTCTTGGATACACTCAGACATTTCAAGGTTCTACAGTTGATCATACATGCCAAGTCTTTTATGATATGTGATTTTTCCATACTCATTGGGAGGATTCTGGGAAGTAGAACATACATCTCTCGTGGAATGATATCACTCTATTGGCCAGAGTGTCTTTACATATTTTTAAAATTTACATTTGTTATCCTGAAAGCTGCTTCCAGTAAGAGCTGTGTTTATATAAACAGAATTCCCTCCTTCCCTTCTTTTTCTGTTGGCGGCTGTGGTTATTTGGAATGCAGACGTGACTTAGAAGTCAGAGATTCAGGCTCTGATACTGACGACCTTGGGAAAGTTATTTATATTTGCTAGTATCAATTTTCCAGTTCATCAGAGAAAGCAGGGTTGTCATGTAGATCAAAGATTCATAACTATGACCTCACTTTATAAGCAACAAAGCTTTGTATAGGGGACGAGTGGACTGTTTATTATAGCCCCTTACTAAGACTGCAGAGAGACTAATCAGGAAAAAGGAATTATGAAAAAGGAAAGAAAGATAATGGTAGCTGCTATGTGAATTATGGCTTGGTTTACATTTTAGACTTTAGACATTGTGATTTTTGGGAAAACCTTCTCGTTGCCACATGTTTTTCTTTTCCAAGAAAGCAGATGTTACTAACAGATTGATCCTTGCCCAGTTTTATTAAAAAAGAAAAATGAATCTTTCCTGCTGGAAGTGGCCTCATGTGCTTCTTATTCTAGCTCTGTGAGCAAAGACAGGAGGGACACGGGGCGTGCTGGCTGGCAGCCTAGCTCCAGGTCCCATGAGAGACTGTCTCAAGGGAATAAGGCAGAGAGGGATAAGGAGCACACCCAGTTTTCTGTCCTCTGCATGTAAGAGCATGGGTGTGTGTGGATCCACACTTCTGAGTGCATATATAACACAAGCCCCTCTCCCCCCAACAACAGACAAACAAAAACCAAAACCAAACCAAACCATAGACCACTGGTCTCAAATGGGAAAGGAAAGGCATGCCTCTTTCCTTGGAAACCCAGGCGGGACTACAAGCTTGCAAATTGTGCCTTTTGAAAGCAGAAGAAAGCTCTATCTTCATCCTAGAGAAGACCAGATGTAGGATCCTCTTCTTTTGTCCTGAACATCTTGCTTCTGTGACATGCAAGATCATTTCTAGAAGATTTCATCTGCAGGCAGTAGACAAGCCTGGCCATGCAGACTCTCATCCAGAAGAATGCTGCAGAGCTATTTCCCCCACATTCCTAGGCTTTGCTTTAAATAACAAATGCAAAACACTTTCCAGCTCCTTGAAACGAAAACACTTAGGTGGACTCTGAAACACAGTCCTGCAAGTTTAACTTCCTCCAGATGGTGAGTTTTTGTCTCTCAGAGATATCTTTGGATCTGTAGCCTCATAAATAACAAAGTCACAAGTGAAACATAACCTTTTTTTCCTGGTCACTACAGCATGAACTGAGAGGAGAGATTTCTCTTTTAATGAGTGTGTATGTCCTGTTAGAATCAGTCATCCCATAACTTCAGAATTCTATGACTGGAAGTCTGTTAAGCACCTTAGGAATAATAATTTTTCCTAGTTCTTGTATTGATTATGGCTAATAATACTTAATATTTGCAAGATGTGACAAACTAGCTTCACATGATTTCTTTAAATCCTTCTACTCACAATTTGATCTAACTCATACTTATTCTGGGGGTTGGTTTTGTATTTTCTTTATAAATCTCCAGTAAAGAGATTTTGTTTGAAACTATTTGGAGCTTTCAGATCACTTCCTCCCCAACACTAGAGAGAAACAATCCGGCATTGAGAGAGCAGTGCTGTGCCACAGGCCTGTGTTCTTTGTACTGTGTCTCTGCAGAAGCTCCAGACTGCTCACGGGATGAAGGAGGAGAGCTGAATAGCTATAAATAAACAATGCTGGGACCCATAAATGAGCTACAGCCATTTTCTTCTGCATACACTTTGCTGACTTTTCTTGTTTACCTTTAGAGGGTAGCTGTTTTAGGGAAATGATGTTTCTAGATAGTTCTGTGGAGGAAGGGAAGAACATGCACTTAGGCAGCCAAGTCAGCCGAGTGAACCCTGGATGCAGAGTGACAGATGTCATAGGCATATTGCTCCCACATCTGTGTTTCTTCACCATGGAAGGCAGAGGCCTTGTGTCTCATTTACTGTTACATCCCTGCGTTTAGACAGAAGTTTTAATGTATAATCAAAGGGACTTGTTCCTCAGACCTTTGAAGTTTCACATAAATAATAAATTCAACTGCGAGATGTTTTTTCAACCAAATACATTTTAGTAATATTTGAGTCAAAGTATTAGTTGGGTTAAAACCCATCTAAGGGTTTTTCTTAAGTGTTTGTTTTATTCAAGGATTAATGTGGAATATGACATTGTTTTAATAACTTATTCTAGCAAGCAGAAAACAAATTCTCTAAAGACCTAAGCCATCTCATTATTCATAAAGAATAGTAACCAAGTGACTAAAACCACATTTCACATCTAAATGTTTGTTCTCTTATTTCGTTTTAACATTTTAGTATTTTTTTTAAAGAATGGTACAGTCTTGTTCCAAAGGATGCTCTTTAGGGATAAAAGGAAGAGACAAAACACTTAGTTTTAGGATAACAGGGTATCTTTGTCTTAAAATTTAGCATTATGTTAATTATATTCCAGTTCTCCAGCAGACTGAATGCCACATGTTTGACAGTAGCTTGTGAACTGCTTGGAAAGAGGTAATCAAGGAGTATTAGGTGCTTGCAAGGAGGCTGTGATAGTATGCTGTTGTCTCTGCCCTTAACTTGTCATGGGAATTTGGTAAGGTGCAAATAACAAATTTTGGAAGCTTGAAAAAAAATGAGTGTTGAATTTCCAAGTCTCTAGTGATTGACTTCATGGTTATATTTATTGTACTTATTTTCTCTGTGTAACAGCTCTGGCTGTCCTGAAGCCTGCACTGTAGACCAGGCAGGCTGGTCACAAACTCACAGAGATCCGCCTGCCTCTGCCTCCCAAATGCTGGGGTTAAAGGAAGGCACTATGTCTGGTCTTCCTCTGTCGTCTGTTGGATTCAAGCCAATTGTTCGACACATTTTGTAATTATGGGCAGAAATGTTTGCAGTCTTGAGGTGAATTGGTGACTGAGATAAAAAAAACAAAAACAACATTTTTTTTCCCAGTCCCAGAAACTCTGGTCTCTGTTCTGTTTCCTTTTCAAGCGTAGCTCCTCAGCCCAGCAGTTTGGGCGTTCCAGTTTAACGAGACCGGTGACTTCAGGGCTGTGACTCAAAATATTTACTTTCCTCATGTGTTCCTGAATGGCTGCCAGCCCCGGCCAGGTCCTGAATGAGCTGCTTGTGGGTTTGTTTGGAGAGCAGCCTTCTCTTGCTTCCTCCCGCCCACTCTATTCACACTTCCTTTCAGTGAAGGCACTGTCTGATGTGGAATCTAGTATTTTAAGACTTGGGATCTGCAAAGAAAATTCTGATTAGTGAAGACAAACTTCCTTTGGAGCAAGCTTTTTGAATAGATGGAGATTTGAAGTTGTGACTGTTGAAGCTGGAGGCAGTGAATGCAGTAGATGGTATGTGTGTGTGTGTGTGCGCGTGTGCGCGCGCGTGTGTGTGTGTGTGTGTGTGTGTGTGTGTGTTTATGCTTATTGATTTAACTGTGGGTGTCAGTATAGGCCAGCTGTATTTAGTAATACAACTGAAAAGTTTTAAAGATTTATTATTTTTATTTTATGTGTCTGAGTGTTTTGTCTGCTTGTATGTCTGTGCATCATGTGTGCAGTGCCCATGGAGGTCAGAAGGTGCCTCCCAGAAACCCATTGAGGTTGTATTCTAGAAAGATCTGTGTTCCAGGGATGGCTGGTGGCTGGAAACTTTGAAAGATGTAGAAGGAAATATTTTCTATTCCATTTTATTTTATCTTATTTCTATACTGTTTTCAAAGATTTATTTATTATACAGTGTTCTGCCTGCATATCTGCCTACAGGCCAGAAGGGGGCACCAAATCTCATTTTAGATGTGTTTGAGCCACCATGTGGTTACTGGGAACTGAACTCAGAACCTCTGAAAGAACAGCCAGTACTCTTAACCTCTGTGCCATTTCTCCAGCTCCTCCTCTTCTAAGTGTTTTATCACAATAGAAAAGTATCTAATATGATTATCAAAGGACAGCAGAATCCAAAAGACAGGACCTGAAGCTCTGAGGGAATGCAGCTTACTACATTTTTAAATTGATGTATTTTTGAATGTTCGTTGCATGTGTGTGCCGGTGCCCTCAGAGGTCATTGGATGCTCTGGGACTATGAGCCACCCTACATGGACGCTGGGAGCTGAGCTTGGATTCTCTGAACCATTTCTCCACCTCTCTGTACTTTGTAGTCTGAAGTTTCTGCCCCACCAGAAATTCTCAAATACCTGGCAGCCTGTTCCCAAATAACTGACTCCAAGACTTAATTTTATAGTAGGTCTGGTCCAGTAGCTCAAACATATTTCTGAATAGCTCTTATACTAAAATGAACCTATGACTATTTATGTTTAACTGTGTGCCTTGATACCTTTTCTCAGAGAAGCCTTCTCATCTTCCTTCCTCTGCATCTGGTTGGCATCTGCTCTGCTCCCAGAATTCTCCTTATTTGGCCACCCCATTTCCTATCTGCCTCGCTTCTGGCTAATCAGTGTGTTATTAAACTAATATTTACAATGCACAAGAGCATAGTCCCACAGCATTTGTTGGTTTTTTTTTTGGGGGGGGGGACGTGTTTCAAGACAGGGTTTCTCTGTGTATCCCTGGCTATCCTAGAACTCTGTAGAATAGGCTGGCTTTTAACTCAGAGATCTGCCTGCCTCAGCCTCTCGAGTGCTGGGATTAGAGGTGTGTGCTACCACCGCCTGGCTGTTTTTTTTAAAGGAGAGTTAGACCATAGTGTCTCTGAAGAGCTTTTGCTACTTGACAATACACAGCAACAGTTCATGCTCCTGTATTTAAACTTAGAGCAAAGTCCATTTGTTGAGAAAAACATTTAAGATAGTTTTAGAAAGCTGAATAACTAAGTAATGTTTTACAAAGAAGAAACTTCTTCCAAACAACTAGGCTTAAAATAATTGAAGAAAAGTGACTTGGCAGGGAAGGTGCTTGGATAATCCTGGGGAGGTCATTCTCAGCATGGCAGAAAGGCTCCTGGCAACTGTGTTCCTGGCTTTTCCTCCCATGATTGTAGAGAACAACCCTCAACACTCCTAGAGGTTCAGGATTATCTTCTCTTCCATTTGTTTGCACAAAATTTCTCTTGGTCTAGAACAGTGTTCCTTAACCCTTTAATACAGTTCCTCATGTTTGAACCTCCAACAGCAAAATTATCTCATTGCCACTTCATAACTGTAATCTTATTACTATTATGAATCATAATGTGAATATCTGATATACAACTCAGGGGACTGTGGCCTGCAGGTTGAGCACTGCTGGTTTAGAAGGTCTTCCTTTTTTGATACTGTACAACTCTATCCATAGTTTCTCGTGACTGTGTTGTATTAGACATGTGTTTCCATAAGAAACTATGGCATCATGTATTATTATGAATGAATATCAGCTGGATTTCCAGGTAGCATCAGAATTTCAAGTGGAAGGAATTATGTTTTCCAGGCAAATGCGTCTTGAATACAAAGGCAGTGTGTAGGAATGAGACTCGCTAGTTCCGTGGACCGAAGACAGGAGTGAGGGAAGATTCACATGTCATAATGGACCTATCCTTGGGGCTTTGGCAGAAATGTGTCCATTAGGACAGTAATTGATAGTGTGCTGGGTCTTGGAGCTTTGATCACCGTAGTTTAATTATGGAGCTGCATCCTAAGCCCTAGCAATATGCTTTGTTGAAATTCCTGTGTGTACTGGAAGAATACACAGATGTGACTTGAATATATATGAAGGTTTCATAAATAAGACTTACATAGCCCTACATTGGAAACAGTAAGGGATATAAGGGATTCATTAAACTATTACATGGCTGTGGAATGGGGTATTGTACAATGCTGAAGATGTACCAGAGATTTATCATCACTGATCATTGTTTGGATGGAAGAAGTTCTGCATAATAATTTTAGTATATCTTAGGTGTTTGGCGTAAAATACCTGTTTATGGATGAAGATTTATGCTTTATATTTATGAAAGCATTCTTTAGGAAAGAAGCCAAAAATATTAGCAGTGGTCATTTCTTTGTGGCGTTTAGACCATCTTTACATATAACTTTGTATATGTGTGTGTGTTCATACACGTGAAGTCTCTTTTACTACCCTTTGCCATTTATAAAAATTTCATGAGGTTTGATATTTATACCCATCTCTATTCTATGGCAAAAGTGCCTGGGAACATAACAGGTGGTCACAGTGCTTGTCATAGTTATTTAGCAATTTAAATAATTTAACTAAAAAACTGGTTTGTAATCATGTCTCCACACCTGCAATATGGTAGTTGGTCACATTAACAGCAAAGTCGAGACATTTACAAGTTATCATTTACATGCTTTTTAAAAAAGATTTAATTTTAAAAGATTTAATAATTTTATATGTATGGGGTTTTTGTGTGCATGGATGCATATGTACAGTGTTTGTGGACATCAGAAGAGAGTGTCCTGGGACTGGAGTTCCAGATGGCTGTGGGCTGCTAAGTGGGTCCTGGGAACTGATTCCCTGTATTCTGCAAGAGCAGCACGAACTTTTAACCACTGTGCTGTCTTTCCAGCCCCCACACATTTTTATGACTAGCTGACGTTCCTAAGCCATGTAAAAGACAAGAGATCACTGCAATGAAGTGTTTTGTTTTGTATGCTTTGTTTCTTTTTCTTTTCTTTTTTTAGTTTTTTGAGACAGGGTCTCACTATGTAGCTGTGGATGTCCTACAACTCACTGTGTAGACCAGGTTGGCTTTGAACTCACAGAAATCCACCTGCCTCTGTGTAGTGGGATTATATTGTTACATTGTAAATAATTGTCCTGTCTACTGGTTTAATAAAAAAAAAAATGCTTATTGGCCGAAGGCAGACAGGAAGTGTGGGTGGGCCACCAGACTAAGAAAAGTTTGGAAACAGGAAGAACAGGGCAGAGATGCCACAGAGACACCATAGAAGCAGATGCAGAGGACAACTATGCTGCTCTGAGAAAAGGTACTGGGCCACATGGCTGAACAGGAAAATCATGGGTTAGTTTAAGGGTAAAGAGCAAGTCATATGCCTGGTCTCCAGGTGAATCAGTGTACAATTAATGTAAGCATCTGTGCGTTTCAGTGGAACTATGGGACTGCAGGTCTGTGGGTCTGGGCGATGAGGCTAGGCCGGAAAGTCTGGGCCTGAAACTTATACCTCTGGCTCCTGATTGCTGAGACTTAGGGATCCCCTCCCCCCCCCCCCCCCAAATTAGCTGGATAGAAATAAATTTTCTTGTACTAGAACAGAAGAGTCTAGTTTGGTTTTGACCTCTCACACCGTTCCTTTCCAGGTAATCGAGATTATGCCAAAGATGACCCACTGGAGTTTAAGTCCCACCAGTGGTTTGGAGCCTCTGTGAGGTCAAAGCAGGATAAAATCTTGGTAAGTCTTTAGGAGTTAACCTCAGGCAAGTGGGGCCAGTTTATGTGGCACACAGGGAGTTGGTCTGGCCAAGGGCACAGGTGTAATGAAATAACAGCCCTGACCAAAGGCTGGCCGAGTGAACCTTCTCTCAGTCTTGTTTCCTGAGACTCAGCTTCTGCTTCTTTGCCCTCCGCCTACACTGGTCGTTTCTTCCCACACCATTTGTAGCCCCCACTGGTCTATTTCTGTCCATCACATTTAGGGATAGAATGCTTTTGGCTAATCGAATGCTTCCATATTTCTTTTTAAAAAGCTGCACCCCCCCCCAAGCTGACAAATATCTAAAACAAACAAAAAACTGCAACAACCCCCTAGTCTCTTCCCTTCTGCTATATCCCTCTGCCCAAACAGTTGTTAAAATGTCCTTTTAACAAGAACTATCTCCATTTCTAATGTTATCTATCCAGTAATCTGAGCCAGGCATGAGAAGGCAAGCCCAAGGAAGGCTCCTCAGACTTCAAGATCACTAAAATTTTACTGCTGCATCATTTTTAAAGAAACGTATGTTACCATAATGTTTTATTTTCTGCACGGATACTTCTTATCTTTCTTGCCCCTCGGCACCACTGAACAAAGTCAATTCCTGTTCTCTTACACACTCTTTTTAAAAAATATAAACAATTTTATTTTGTGGGTGTGGGTGTTTTGCCTGCTTTTGTGTGTTTGTGCTACATGCTACCTGTGACAGCAGGCCAGAAAAAACATGAGATCCCCTGTTACTGGAGTTGCAGACAGTAGTTAGTTGCCACGTGGGTTCTGGGGACTTAACTTGTGTCATCTTAGAAGCAACCAGTACTGCTAACTTGTAAGCCCTCTCTCCATTTCTGCACTCTCTTCTCAACACATTTTAGCCACCACCTACCCTGCTTAAGACATGAGCTCACTCTGTAGCAAGGCTGTCTTTGAGCTCACAATCTTTCAGCCTTTACCCTCCAAATTCTTCGATTACAAGGGCATGCCTCTATGCCAGGCTTAATCTTTTTCATATCTATTTTATAGTTTATGTGACACTATATGTTCATGTTTTATCCCCTCCCCCCATCTTGGCCATTTTTTTTTTAATGTCTTGGTAATGATTCCTCTCCAGTTCCTAAATGTTGGGGTGTCTTTAAGCTCTGCTAAAGGCTCCATTGTTTTCTCTAGCTAAACTGTTTGCCTAAAGGCTCCTTTCTTGTTCCATATCTATGAATACAAACTGTACACCATAATCACCAAATCAATATCTGTAGCTCTTAGTTGGTCCGAAATCTTTAAAGGCACATTCCTAAGTTGTCTGCCTGCCATTCTTAGTTGTCCATCTAATAGGCTACTCGGAATGAATATGGTCGGAGTGGGAGTCTTGATACCCTCTATCAGTCAAGTAGAAGTAACTTCTTCCTGAATGACTCCTCAACATATTGAGAGGTGTGGCTTCCCACTCTATCAGTGATCTCTGTCAAAATATATCCACCTCTGAATGCATCTATCAATAGATCTCCATCTTTGTTATCTGCCCTGTGTCGAACCACTCCCATTGCTCATCCAGGCCAGAGCAATTGTTCTTCTCATCTGTCAGCTTCCCCATGCCCCAACTACAACCTGCTCATATAGCAAAACTTCAGGGGATTAGCATTTTGCCCTCTTAATTAAAACAGTAGAGTGGATTTCTGTCTCTGAATGTGCTCAGACTGGCATGTAAGTTCTACTACAACCAGGTTTGTAGTAATTAGGGTTTTTATTGCAGTGATAACTTGATAACTGTAAGCAACTTGAGGAGGAGGAGGTTGATGTTTATTTTAGTTTACAGTTCCACTTTATAGTCCGTAATTCAAGGAAGTCGGGGGAAGAACTAGAGACAGAAGCCATGGAGGGATGCCGCTTTACTGACTTTCCCCTCATGGCTTGGTAGGCACTTACAGTGTTCAAGATCACCAGCTGAGTGCTGGCCCCACCCACAGTGAGCTGTGTCTTCCCTCATCAATCTTGAGTCAAGAAAATGCCCCACATGCTAATTTGGTGAGGGCATTTTTTTTTTTTTTCCTGTTGAGGTTCACTCTTCCAAAATGACTCTAGTTAGTTTATCAAATAGTCATAAAAACTAGTCAGCACAAGGTTATAGTCTGTCTTTCTGCATTACCTCAATTCATCTTAAATATACAATAGCACTGATACTTCTTCCAGATAAACCATACCTAGTTTCTTCTGTATCGACCAGTATCTGGTGTTTATGTCCTGGAGAAGTTTTGTTGGTCTTTATTCAGCCACATCCTTTTATTCAGTGTTCACTTTTAATTTCATCTTCTCAGAGAGTCCTCTTTAATTATTTCATTTTTGCTTACCATTTTTTTTAGGGTGATGATTGGGTAATAGGAGAAATCTGTTAAAATGTTGAGGTTTCATAGGACATTAGAGGACATGTCAAGTTTAGCACTTAGTGCTGAAGGCTAGGTGTGAGAAGGGGCATGTGAGGCAGAAAGATGTATGAAGCAACAACACTGTTTAAAACTCTGTTCATCCATTCTGGAGAGTCAGGGACTTGCAGAGAAGTAATGGCCCTTGTTTTTAGTTCCACCAGAGAGGACTTGAAGTCCAAGGTCAGAGTTTCTCTTAAGAAATTATTATAGAAATATTCTGAGTTTTCTTCTAGCAACTGAAATTGTTAAACTTTTGGAAGTTCTCTGTGCCATTAAAACATTCAACCTCTTCTATGAGATATTGAAGTTGGATTTTTGGGAAGTTTATTTGGAAAGTACATAGAAGAAGCACAGTAGGGTATTTTTTTGTTTATTACTCTTACTTGCTATGTAACTTGGGTATCTCCTGCAAGCAGGAAAATATGATGTAGTTCAGAAGTTGACTCAATCTGTGACCTTAAAGTTCAGCATGTAGCACCTAGAAATGATGCTACTTGAAACAAGAGCTTTGTTGACTTTTGAAAACACAAATGGAATCTACAAGTATAGTCTTCAGAAAAATCTGTTCCTGAGCTTACCTGAGAGGCTTAGAAGGGACAGAAGAATCTGATAAATACTTTTTTTTTTTTAAAAAAAGACAAGGTTTCTCTGTGTAGCTCTGGCTGTCCTAGGACTTGCTCTGTAGACCAGGCTGGCCTCAAACTTATAGAGATCTGGCTGCCTATGCCTTTTAAGTGCTAGTGCTGTGTGCTACCACTGCCTAGAGGGGGGAAAAGTCTTTATCACTCTTGTGAGAAACAGAGAGTATGTCTGAATTTTTCAGTGCTTAGACAGTGTGCTTGAATTCTGAGTTAGCATAGGCAGATAATTTTTCAGAGAATTCTTGTATCATGCACTTACCCTTTGCTTTTAGGCTTGCGCCCCATTGTACCACTGGAGGACTGAGATGAAGCAGGAAAGAGAGCCTGTCGGAACTTGCTTTCTTCAGGATGGAACTAAGACCGTTGAGTATGCTCCGTGCAGGTCAAGTATGTATGAAAAGCCGTACTTGCTTTAACGAGAGACCTCAGGAGCCTAGTTTTTGTGTGTGGGGAGGGATGCATGTGTGTTTGCCTGTATGACAAAATATGTAGACATTGTGAGCTTTATAGAGCAAATGAGAAATAATTCTGCTCATACAAAGAAATTAAAAATGTGAATTAATCATGCTTTTTGTTTCTAAGAACTTAGTTTGGTCATTTTTGGTTTGTGATAATTATTATCTGATTTTGGAAGTCTGGTATTTCCATCCAGTCCAGTGAAAAGATGTTCGTGGGAGCTTTTCTCAAGGAGAAATGAGCATCACAGTCAAAGATTCTGAGTTACTAGATCAGGCCTGGAGTCTACATAGCTTTATAAGGCAGTTTGGGTGGACTACAAAGTTTGAGAACCATGATTATAGAAGAATAATGTTAAAATAAATTTCAAAAAAGATGTCTTTCTGAGCCAGTTTTCAAAGGAAGATAAAGATACTGTTTGGGTGTCTTAAGTCTAAATTTCCCAGGCTTTACTTTCATTGAAATTTTAACCAAGAGTGAAAAGCCCACACATCTGTTGGTTATCCCGACAGCCTCAGACTTTTCCCTAATGTTATTTGAAATTCCAAAGAAGGTAATATCCAAGCAGGTATCATTTTGGTGATTCCTCTCTTTGCGTATCTTTCTTTCACTGGAGATGTCAAACTCTTTGCAAGCCTACTTTTTTGTTGTTGGATTGGTCCTGACTTTATGTCCTCTTTGTACTAAAGACATAGAATAGACTGTCCAAATGCAGTCTTGCCTGATCTATGGGGCATATTCTGCAAGATGTTCCATCTACATCTAAGACCATAGGTAGTACCAAATCCTACGTGCTATTAAATTTCAATTTTCCAAATTGTTTATTTAGTGTAATTTCTCAAGTAGTAACTTTAAAACATGTTAATAGTGAGTAACTGAAACAGTGAACAGGAAAATTGTGCTAATAAAGGGGATTCCATGTAGTGTTTCTACGTGGTATCCTTTGTCTGTCTGTCTGTCTGTCTGTCTGTCTGTCTCTCTCTGTCTCTTGCTCTCATTCTTTATGATTTTCAACCAAACAGTTGAGCAGATAGAATTAATTAGCAAAGTTACAACACGTAACACTCTTCCTGCTAGATTCACCTTTTCCATGTTAGGTGACATATGACATCAGGTCAAAGAAATGATACAGTCTTCCAGCTTCAAAGTATTTGGATATCCAGGGAATTGCAACTTTATTAGTTAAACAATTTTTGTTAATGACTTGACCTTCCTATCTATCGTAAGTGGGAGGTAATCGTCTGAAGAGTGATACCAGCGTAGATTGTGCCCAGCATGGATGAAAACAGCTCCATTCTCAGTGCTCGGCACCGTCCGTCTCACTACATTGGTGTTGGTGTTTAGGTTACGGTGCTGTCATCTTTTCTGTGTGCACAAATGTAAGGGCTCCTTTTGTATTTCTAATGCCCATTTTAAAGACACTCATATTTTGAAAATACAACTCCATAGTTGTGAGGAGGGAGCTAATCATTGTGTGTCAGTAAAGCTGATGTAGAACATCCCCCCCCACCACCACCACCACACACACACAGAAAGGCACACCAATAGTCTTTGTTTTCATTTGAGAAACGCAAAAACTGAGACTCAAGATAGATGAAGCATTTCCACCACTTAAATTCTTTGGTACTGAATGACCAATAATTTTTTTTTCCTGTGAGGCTATTGAGTCCAGGTCCAGGGTCCCATGTACGTCAAGCACTTTCATTCTGAACTATGCCCCAGACCTTTAGGTCTATGGTATTCTGAAAGAACCCTTCCCTCGCATTACTAAGTGGAGACTGTGCTTTCCATTCCAACTGCTTCTGAAGAGCATGCTTGTGATGAAGACTTGTGTGCCTGTTTCATAATGTTTCCATTTATTTGCTTTGGACATGAAAATTGTGAAGTAACGAAGCCTTATTTTCTAAGATACTTAACATTCTAACTATAGTGATCTGTGATTTGTGCACTTGCTTTTGAAAATACTGTTTTATGGAGCTAGGTGGTGGTGCATCCCTTTAACCCCTATGCTTGGGAGGCAGAGGCAGTCAGATCTCTGAGTTTGAGGCCAGTCTGGTCTACAAAGCAAACTAAGACAGCCAGAGCTATGCAGAGAAACCCTGTCTCGAAAATCAAAACAGAACCCCTGTTTTATGGGAACACACCCATTTGCTTATATACTACCTAGAAGAGTCATTTTGAAGTTGACATACTTTATGGTTCCCTGTTTCTTGAAATATTTAAAAAGTTTATGGAACTCTGGTCTAACTAAAACATCTCAAAGAAAAGCACCATAAAACATATAAGCAGAGGAGATGCCTTTCTTTAGCAAACCTAGTTATATATGGGTCAAAACCTTGAAATATGAGACCCCTGCAGGCTCCAGTTAAGAGGGGGGACACTCAGGAGGGGGGACACTCAGGAGGAGGGAGAGCTTGAGATTCTGGGTCATAACCTGGGGTTCTACTGCCGGAGAGCCTGTAAAGTAATTCCCTTAACCACACGGAGCCCTCAAACACTGATCCTGGCCAAGGGTTTCAGAGGTACCATTTGGTATTTTGTGTTTTATTCTTGCTTGAGTACACTGTGTGGCCGGAACAGGATGATTCCAGTTTTTTAAAGCTGCAGGCTGACCTTTTTGTATGTTGGCTTATCTTGACTGTGGTAGTTTATGGATTTATGTATGTGTGTGCTAGTGTTTATTTCTAAGTTTTTTGTTTGTTTGTGTATCATTTGGTCTGGTTTATTGGTTGACTATCTGATTTATTAGTTTTGTTTTTAACAAGACTTACGTGTGCAGCCTGGGTAAAGAGCTTTGTTCTTGTCTCCCAGTTACTTCTTTATTGCTTGTGGCTACTTTTGGTTTTCAATGACAATATTCATGACCATAGTTGGCCTTAAGCAGCAGCAACCAGATGTCCATCTGTTGAAAAACTGCCTGAGTCACATGGTGTGGACACTTAGGTTTCCACTGACTCCTTTATTCCTGATCTCTAACTTTGATAACCGTATTTGGAAATAACATTTTCTCAGTTAAGGTTTCTAGCTTTTTTCTTCCCCTTTCTCCTTAACCAGATAATGATGGTCCTCCCTACTAGGAGAGATAGTCCAGCCAGCTAGTATTCAGAAACATAGTCTTAGTTAGCTGGTTGACCATTGTCAAGGTACTTAAATTCCCCAAGCATCTCCCCTCTGTACAAATAGTGACTAATAATCACATTTCTCCAGAGATTGCTGTAAAACTTAAAAAAAGAAAATGCTATGTCATAGCTTCCAATACGTGTCTAATGCACACAAGTTGACTGTACTCTCCTAGCCACAAGTCCTTATACTGTTTCCGGGCTTGACAAATACAAGAAGTGTTGGTGTCTCTGGAGATAAACACTGAGCTCTTCACTGAACAAAGTGGGATTCGGCACAAACGTTCAAATTGTCAGACACACTCAGCTTACCACGTGCTGGAAATTTTAAGGAAGTTATATGTCCCAGGAAACCAAGCGAAGCAGATAGTTTCATAGGAGTAGGCATGTCTTATAACTAACTTAAGATTGTTCCCCAGATGCGTCTTGAGTGAAGGAAATGAAGGGCTGACTGGAGGCTGAAGCACAGTTCCTTGGTATGCTTCACAAGGCACTGGAAACCCCACACCACATTTTCCTAGTCCCCTTGGTTAGAAAAATTTACATCAGATTAGTATTACACTCTTGTGGCCCCTTTCTTAAAACAAAAAATACCTTATTGTGTAATCTTGGGGCAGTTCCCAGCTTTTTAAAAATAAGTTCAAAAGTTTTAAAGGGATTATTTCACATGTGTGCGCGCCCACACACAAATATTCTTGAAAGTTTGACATTATGATTAAAATGATCTGTTTTTGGTGTCTGAGTGAACTGGGTGTAAGTAACTTTTGATATGTTTGAAACATCAGAGCACTTCTTTGGTAACTGAAGGGTGGCGTTAATAAAGGGAGAATTTAAAAGTCAGCATTTCTATGCTGGGTGTTGTATTGCTCATAATTAAAGTTAGTTTAAATTACTTGGTTAATTACTTAGTTTGGAATTGGTCATTTTTCCTGAGACATAAAGAAAGACGTGATTACAGAAAAGCAAATTAACTATAGTGGTTGGAAAACACCTTGATTTTCATGTTTGAATGAGCTAAATTAGTGCCTATGTAAACCACAAGAATAGTTGCATATTTTACTTTTCATAGAACATTAATCTTGGACTTTGCAGTTTTCTTAAATTCTACACAATGTTATTTATCGTTTTTTGTTTGTTTTTGAGACAGGGTCTCTATGTCTCTGTGTCTCTATGGCTGTCTTGGAACTCACTATGTAGACCAAGCTGACCTTGAACTCACAGAGATCCTCCTGCCTCTGCCTCCCGAGTGCTGGGATTAAAGGCATGTACCACCATAGCCTGGCTTAATTTTTTATTTTTATCATCTATAAGATATATATATAAGAAATATATTAGGACTGTGTGAATCTTCTTGTTGCTTTTTCTAAACTTAACAAAACAGCAGCCATAATAGGAAGAAAGAATCCTTTCAGAAAGAAGGCTTAAGTTTGGGAATGAACGCTCACTGCTGCTTGACATATAACAGGTCACTATTGGTGTCTTTTCATAAGACAAGATATAATCGAATACAGAGTATACATTATAGAGTACACTGCACATCATAATATTTTGTGAGATTTTAAGTTATATATTTATTTTGCATGCTCACAATGTTTGATGTATTGTGATACAAGCTATAATCTTTCTGTGAGTTGTGTTTGAAAAAAGTATTTCAATCTAGCTATGGGGAGTGGTACCTTAATTCTAGCACTTGAAAGGCAGAGAAAGGAGGATCTTGAATTTGAAGCCAGTCTGGACTACACGGTAGAATTAACTGATCTTTCTGGCCCATCTGAAGAAATCATCCTGACGAACATGCGAGCTGGTTTGATAGTAGCCAGGTGCCTGAGTGAGTTGTTTAAAAACACCATGGGTTCAACAATAGCCGACTTACTTATTTCATGGTTTTTTTTTTTTTTCCTGTTATTTGCTTGTTATGGGGTTTGTGTATATTTCCAATCTTTTTATTTTAGAACATATTGATGCTGATGGACAGGGATTTTGTCAAGGAGGATTCAGCATTGATTTTACTAAAGTAAGTTCTCATTCATGACAGTTCAGATCTTTACTGACTCAACTGGGTATAAAAACACGTGGTCCTTACTTCAGCTTCTTTATAATTATTGTTTTTTAATGAAAATAGTCTTCAAGCGGTCTGTTCACTTTGATACTCTTTGACTTATGTTCCCTCCTTCATAAACATTGCTTATTTGAAGTGGTAAGAAAGCACGGTGACAAGGAAGGAAAATAGAAAATCTCTTTAGCAAATGACTGATAACTATGTGTGGGAATATTTTAAAATATAATAAAACAGTTGGATATATGAGGACAGGTCCACCTCTTCCAGTCTTTGTTTTTTTTGGGTTTTTTTGTTTGGTTTTTTTTTTTTTTTTTTTTTTTCCAGACACAGTTTTCTGTGTAACAGTCCTGGAATTTGCTTTGAAGATCAGGCTGGCTTTGAACTCACAGAGATTCTCTTGCCTCTGCTTCCCAAGTGCTCAGACTAACAGTGTGAGCCATGGCTGCTTCTGCCTGCTCTGTCTTTCTGTGCTCGCCTTAAATACTGTCTTTTCTTTGCTCACTTAAGGTGTGGCACCACCACTGTCTGCCTGGAAGCTGGGAACTCCTTCTGTAAACTAAGATGATTTTGAACTCAGATTGGATTAAGGGCATAGGTCCCCACTCTCAGGATATTCCCTGTGCTGGGATTAAAGGTGTGAGTTACCACTGTCTGATCCTCCTAGACTGACTGTGGGTAGATCCCTCTGATATCTCTGAATGTTTTTATTATATTTGAAAATATCCCCACCTATCCTCTTTTATGTCAAATTAAAAAAAAAGGTTATAGCTAACATAAGAAAAAACATATACAATCGGTACAATAACTATATACAATATATGCAAACAATAAATGAGTAATGTCCAGTCCATTAACAATTGACAATTCAAAGGAAATATTTCATTAATTATCCTATTTTGATGAGTCCAAAGGATCATACATAATTCACTTTCTTTCTAACTTGTATTACTAACTAAAAACTATTATTTTGATGTCTCTTAAGCTTATACACTTTAACTTCAAAGTTTTATTTTCTAAATCTGTCACTAGAAAACTATAATTATAACTATTTCATCTTCAACTACCTCAGAGATCCAAGAAGGAAATAATATTTAACCAAGTAAACAGGAAATGCAAGCAACTTCCAAAATCTAGAAATGACAGAGATCTATCTGCCTGGACAGTTACCCAAAGTTCCTTTATAAAGTTGGGGCATCCATCTTCAGCCTACAGGCCCAGAGTCTCTTTTCATTTCAGTGAAGCAGGAAGTCTGCTCTGCCCATTCTGGTAGAGCTCATCAGTCACTTCTCCTCGAGTCCTGAAGAATATCTGACAGTTTTCTGTGAAAAGCAGGAACCTGAAGGACCATCTCAGCTTGTTCTGTGAAAGTTCAGAGGTCACTTTCCTAGGGAACCTGCATGTCCAGTTTAAACAGCATACTGTCAAGCATTCAATACAAGAACAGGTTCTTGTCCAGTGGCTAACCATTGCCACAAAGAAAGTAGACTCCATATGGAGTTTCTTCGATGCCCATTTTTTTCTTGAAGTAGATTGGTGCTGCCAGGAGCAGATCTGTTTCACTGTCCAAAAAAAGCCTTAAGTTCTTAAAATATTTTAAATACCATATTCTATGGATCTCTGAAGTGTTTGAAGAAGACCTGTTCATCAAAAAAATATTTGTTTGATCTTGAAAACATATCTAATATGACTGTGTTTGAATGTAATGTCCAACTACTAACTTGCATTGCTTTATATTCTAATTAGTTGGTAATAAAAACTTTCATGGACTAGCAACTTGTATTACATTATTAGATGGACTGAATAAGTATAATACCTTGAACAGGCATAGAGATATTTGTACAGTAACACAATTAATCTCAATATACACAATTTGTATACAATATACAACTATGATGCCATGAAAGTTTCTAGGGCAGACAAGATTGTCCATTAGGTAAAGGCACTTGCCATCTAAGCCTGATAACTTGAGTTAAGTACCTGAAGTCCATATGAACTGACTCTACAGCCTTGTCCTCTGATCTCCATCTGTACACCTCCCTTACTTACATTGTGCTGAAACACACGCTCACCCTCACGCACACACTAACATACACACACACACATACATATACACATATACATACATACATGCATCCACACTTATTTACACACACACACACATACACAGACACAGGTTAATTTTTCACTTATGGGAATTTATAGAATATTGCAGTTTCTTTTTCAACTGAAATTGGTTTTTCATAAAAGCTATTAATAGGAACTTTGTTACAAAATTAGTTTAATTACATAAAAGCTGAGAAATGAATCTGTTTACCACCTGTTTTTTGTCTGTAGGTGCCAAGTGAAGCTAAGACAGTTTAATAATGGTGGAAAAATCTCATGAGCAAGATTCTATTTTTAACTAAACTGACATGCTCTTCAAATGTGATCATTCTCAATCTATCTAAATAAAAATTTCATCTACATTTTTAAAGACAACTTTTCAAAGTATGCTTCCTTATGATTTTTTTTGTTTGTTTATTTCACCAACTTTTGGTCCGCTATCTAAACATTTTGAGTATCAAGTTGATGACATTAATTTCTTTTGGAAGAAGCTGCAAAAATAGATGGATTAAATAGAGCTTCCTGGGCCTGAGAGGAGGCACATACCGTAATGTAATCCCAACACCGGGAGGCTGAGGCAGAAGGATTACAGCTTCAGAGCTGCTCTGGCTACATAATGAGACTCTGTTTCAAAGTAAAAAGTCACACCCGAAGCAACAATAGCAGCAGTGAAGGCAAAACAGAAAGTCAGGAGGGAATTTCGGAGGAAAATAATGCCTTCAATCTAGCAGGGAAAAATTTCCAAGACACATGCACAAATACATGGTTAGACCCTTACACTTTGTTCCGGATTTTAAAAATGCTGATGTATCTCAAGTGGTCATAAACCTGATATACACAGTGAAGAAGCAACCCTTCCTTACTGCAACCAAAGGCTATTTCCACCAGTACTTCATTCAGAGTGCACAGAACAGTTAAGATCTCCCAGAAAAATGTTTCTATGTTAAATGAAGACTTGTTAAATTAGACTTGTTTAGTACCTTTAGAAATGATTATTAAGTTTTTAATTTCTCTAGAAAAGTAAAATACTATTGAAACTTTGTCAGCTGAGTTAACATCTTGTTATTTAATAACTATAATGTTAATTTAATACACATGTAAATATCTGTAATGTTTAGCATTCTGATTTCAGTGTCCAAGATCCTTGTTTTAAGCATCTCCTTTCTGTTCTGTGATTTGATCTAGGCTGACAGAGTACTTCTTGGTGGTCCTGGTAGCTTTTATTGGCAAGGTAGGTTCATATTTTTCAACTGAATACTTGGCTACTCACTTGCCCTTGAAGTTTCTCGAATTATATTAAAGAGAAAGAATGAACTGTAACTTACCTGTACAAGTTATCTGTAATACAGTATTTTTAGAAAAGAATTTGATGAACTTTTCTATGGTGTATATTAAATGTGCATATGTTTCAGATAGAAAATAAAGTTTTAAAGGTAAATTTATAAATTCATTTTAAATGTTTTTTTTTGTTTGTTTGTTTGTTAATTGTAAGTGGTATGTATTTTATTTTCATTCTCCAGAGGCCATGACACACACATGAGTGGCTATGGCCTTCTGAAAGCTCGAGGTTTTAAATTGCTCATTGGAATACCCAAATGATTGCTTGAATTTTTCTAACCTTCGGCTCTTAAGGGGGCATTAAAGTTAGAATGTGAACGTAGCAGCGGCACAAGCCTTTAGTTCCATCACTCAGGAGGCAGAGGCAGGGAGATCTCTGTGAGTTGAAGTTTATACATTGCTTTTCAGGACAGGCCTACCTACAAAACAGAAGGCAGGTTTTGAGATTCTGTCTCAAAACACAAAAGCAAAGCAAACAAACAAAAGATCTTAACTTAATAGTTAAATTGGTGATGATATAAAGATAAATCACCATCCAGCCATTCTAGAAAAGTCTAACAGAACTAACATCTGAGTCAGTGTAGAAGATGCCATTGTTGCCAACATTTTGAAAGAGGGGTGAAGAAAAGAGAAAAGTCATGCAGCAGAAACAGTGGGTGCAAGGCATCCTAAAATAGGTAGAATTATCATTTGTTTGATTTGTTAGAGATACATATTTATGTGGCTCATATGTTCCTTGTTTAGTTTCTACTAAAAAGTGCTGTTCACAAGGTCAGAACTTTTTTTTTTCTTGGCTGCTCAATCTAAGGGTCTTTGCTTGGAAGCGCTGGAAGCAACATGACTGTATCAGTTTGAAAGTCTTTTTAACCCTGAATTTTACTTTTTACTACACTCTGAGTTTTCCAAATGGAAAACCACCTGTTTTTATCCCACATCTTGAAAGAGATGGAAAAGAGAGCTACTCCTTGCATGAGTAGGGAATTTGATGAGTGAGAAATAAGAATAACTGAAAAATTGAAGAATCCGGAAAACCCAGGCATCAGACACGGGCCGGTGTGCAAGGTGCCCTAGCTAAGATGGGGGAGTGTGGGTTTCTGTGAATCGTGCAGCTGTTGGAGGAGACACATGCAGCATCTTAAAGTGAGATGAGGAAACAGTATGGACTGTTACAGCGTCCCTTCATAACCTGGGTGAGCTGTTCCCAGGCCGTGGGGGAGATGATAAAATGTAAACAACAAACCTGGGCTCATTTTTCTTCTTACTTAATGCTTTCTGCCCTTTAGTGGAGCTGCGGGAGACAAATGGGTATTCCTGGGAAATAATGATGAAAGATTTTGTGATTCTCACCACCCCACTGGTTTATTTGAGACACATTTTCCACGATATATTGACAACATGATTATATAAGTGGCCTGCGATGTACAACTAAAGACTTAATTCACAAAGAATTTTTTTAGACAAAGTTTGTGTGTGTGTGGGGGGGGGTTAGGGCTAGTTGAGACTGTTAATTAGGAATGGTGATGTCTAGTAAGGATTGGTGGTAAGCATCAGTGAGCATGAGTAACTCAGAAGCTAGGACAGAACAATTGAGAGTTCAAGGCCAGCCTGTGCTATGTAGGGGACCCCACCCCACAAACAACAAAAGGAAACCAAACACCAAAAGTAACAATGTCCCGCAGGACTTTCGTCTACTCAGGTACCATCCATTGTTTGTGCCTCAAAGTCTCCTTTAGAAAACTGTTTTAGACCTTCATGTCTACCTCCCACACAGGTCAGCTCATTTCAGATCAAGTGGCTGAAATCATATCTAAATATGACCCCAATGATTACACCGTCGAATATAATAACCAACTAGCAACACGGGCTGCACAAGCCATTTTTGATGACAGTTATTTAGGTAAGTAAATGCAAAATACAGACTCTGTATGGAGTGTGCTGTACTTACCCTATTATTTTGCATATACTACTTTAAGTAAAAAAAAAACGGCTTATGTGAAATAGATTAATTTAAAAAATATGTGAGGGTTTGGAGAATCAAATGGGTGTTGAATGTTTAAGTTACTCTATAATTCGGTAATTGAGACTGCAGAAAGTGCTTATTTATACACTGCCTGTAATAACAGCTAGCCCTGGAATGTGATTCCCGTGTCCTAGGCATCGCCACTGTTTTCTTTGCTCATGTGATCTCCACATGTCTGTAGGGTGTACTGTTCCCACTCTCATTTTATATGTAATGGTGCTGAGGCCAAGCTGCTTGTCAGCTCTGCCGTGGCCCAGCATAGGCATTTTGACTACTGAACTTTTAGACAGAGGTTTTGGTTTCAGGATTTATTAGTTTTTGTCCTCGCCCCTTAAATTTCTTTGTTATTTATGGAAATAAGTCACACCACAGAGATAGGACTTGATGACTGAGAGAATCTGATATCTTCTGGGCAAACTGTAGATTTACTCTGTTTTTTGTTTTGTTTTTAACATTCCTTTGTCTTAGTTTTTAAGTGGGGATGCCCCTTTTTGAATACTCAGCTGACTCACTGCCTTTAAAATGTCCTTGTCCTATGTATATGAATCTTTACCCCAGAGGATAGAGGGGTTTCAGATACTCTGAAGGCATTCATGGTGTCTCACCTTTCGTTCCTGTCAGGTTACTCTGTGGCTGTGGGAGACTTCAATGGAGATGGCATTGAAGGTAGGAAGACTCTGGGCTTCATCCTTGTCAGATACTCATTTGAAACATAAGACACAACATTTCAGCAATTTGCAATATACAGAAGGAAGAAAGCATTGTATGGTGGGGAAACCCCTGTTTTCTGCTGCCAGTTCTGCCTGGCAGGGCAGCTGTGGGGCTGGAGCTCTTTCCTTGTTCCTTTCTGGGCCCTGGCAAGTCCTATCTGCATGGAGAGGCTTTTCCCCCTTCTGGGTTATCTGCGGCTTGTGGGCATATCCTGGGAGCCGGCTGTTTCTCCTTCCTCCTTGCTTTGGTTCAGAAGTCAGGGTAGCAATCCCACATATCACATAGTCCTGCTTCTGGCCCAAGCCACCAGTCTCATTTCATTTTGCATACAGTTTTTCTTAGTCACTTTGGTACTTGGTCTTCCTGCTTCTGTTTAATAAAATGGCAAGTGATTTGAGATCTTACTTGCATGTATGTGTTTGAGTTTCTGGCCGTCCTTGAATTCATTCTGTAGACCAGGCTGGCATCAAATTTAATCTGCCTGCCTTTGCCTCCCCAGTGCCACCACACCCAGCATGTTTGAGTTCTTAATAATGTTTTTATGACTGACAGAATTCCTTTTTTATACTTTAAAATGTAAGGGTTGCTTCATATGTAACATTGATTTGAAAAAAAAAAACTTTGTTTTTTACTGGATTAATGAAACTTAAAGCTCTCTGACATCTGTAAATTCTAGTGTTTATCTTAAAAATGAGTAATTAAGTTTTTAATTTTTTCCCCCAGATTTTGTTTCAGGAGTTCCAAGAGCAGCGAGGACTTTGGGGATGGTAGGAGAGATTTTTTTAAACATCTGGGGCAGGGGCTGGAGAGATGGTTTTGCCTCACAAGCATGAAGACTTCTGTTTGGATCACTGGCATGCATGTAAAATCAGGCCCATTACACAGTAACCATAGTGCTATGGATTCAGGTGGGTCCCTGGAGCTTACTAGTCTTCACACTAATACATGAGCTCCAGGCTTAGATATAGACAGTCTCAAAAAGGGAGACACTCAACTTTGACCTCTGGCCTCTACACATATACACATACATCCCTCCCTCTATGAACATATCTTCACAAACATGTTCATAACCTCACCCCCCCCAAATCCTTTGCTATCATCCATTTTACAATAGTTTTTTTTTGTTTTGTTTTCCTTCACAGGTTTATATTTATGATGGGAAAAACATGTCCTCTTTACACAATTTTACTGGTGAACAGGTATGCTATTAAAATGTCACACCTCCATTATCAAAATTCACTGAAGAAAATGTGGAAGTAGAAATACAGGTGCCATCTGCAGAGTAACCTGACCTAGCCACAGTGTACCCTGACCCAGCTACAGTGTACCCTGACCCAGCTGTGTACCCTGACCCAGCCACAGTGTACCCTGACCCAGCCACAGTGTACCCTGACCCAGCCACAGTGTACCCTGACCCAGCTACAGTGTACCCTGACCCAGCTGTGTACCCTGACCCAGCTGTGTACCTTGACCCAGCTGCAGTATACCCTGACCCAGCTGTGTAACCTGACCCAGCCACAGTGTATCCTGACCCAGCCACAGTGTACCCTGACCCAGCCGCAGTGTACCCTGACCCAGCCACAGTGTACCCTGACCCAGCCACAGTGTAACCTTACCCAGCCGCAGTGTAACACAGTGTACCCTGACCCAACCGCAGTGTAACCTGACCCAGCCGCAGTGTACCCTGACCCAGCCACAGTGTACCCTGACCCAGCCACAGTGTACCCTGACCCAGCCACAGTGTACCCTGACCCAGCTGTGTACCTCTTGCCCCTGCTTTCTCTCGTGGCCTAAAGCCAGGCAGGCAGTGGTAACAGTTTGTTTCTTCTGTTTTCCATTTGTGTCCTTGGTCAGGAGCATTTTGTGGAAATGGCTTAATGAGTCTGTACATACAGTGCTATAGATAGAGTTCTCATAGACCCTAGTTCTTTTTGTTGTTGTTTTGGTTTTGGTTTTCCAGACAGTGTTTCTCTGTGTAGCCCTGGCTGTCCTGGAACTCATTATGTAGACCAGGCTGGCCTCACACTGAGAGATATGCCAGCCTCTGCTTCACAAGTGCTGTGATTAAAGGTGTGTGCCACCACTGCTTGCCTGGCTTTAGATATTTTACCCTTGTTTTTAACCAAAATATTTCAGTTTAGCAAACCTTTTTGTCTTTGCATTTTATAGTTTATTTTTGTTTGTAATTTAAAAAGTAATCTTATACATATACAATAGCATAAAACTTAAAGTTTCCTTAACGAATGCCCCATGGGCTGAGTGTGGTGGCACACATACTTGATCCCTATGGCAGAGACCAGCGGATCTCTGAGTTTAAGGCTAGCCTGGTTTACAGAATGAGTTCCAGGATAGCCAGGATTACATACACAGAGAAACTCTGCCTCAAAAACCCAAAAATAAAGAAATGGACAAAGAAAAGGGGAAAAAACCAGTAAGTTCTGTGTTTTAGTTTTATTAGATGACAGGAAAGGCACAATGCAGATGTGTGTATTTTCAGTGATAGTTGCACTACAAAATAAAAATTCTTTAGTTATGTTTAATACAAGCTATGCTGAGTGAGTAGAGATGTTTTATGATATTCTTGTTCGTGCATCTCAGAGAACTGAATTACAAGTTGGTAACAATAAAGGAAAAGTTTCTTCTCAGTAAGCAGAGATAAAACAAACAAACCAAACCTCCCAGTTTTGTATTCAGGGCTGGAGCTTTCTTATTTTTTGGAGTGTGTTGGGTTCTGGGAGAGGAAGAGAAGATGAGAAAGCTCTTGGTAGAGACTCTGGAATGATGAACGTAAAATGTGTTTTGCCCATAAATCAAGAAAAAATTAAAAAAACCTTATTAAGTGATTGTCATTATGTTAGTGACATAGACAAGACTGAGATTGAAGTCCTAAACACGGAAAAAGAAAGCATCCTATCAGTGTGATACGAATGTAACACATAATCTGGTAGGATGAAGTGTAAATGTTTCATCTTCTACAGATGGCTGCGTACTTTGGATTTTCTGTAGCTGCCACTGACATTAATGGGGATGAGTAAGTTTTTAAAAAATGTTTCCAGAAACTGTTTCCCTCTGTGTTTATAGATGCTTGACTAAAACTAAACAGCATTTCTTCTGTTTCTTTGCCTGATCCCAACTAATCTTCTGTCACTCTAAGAAAGGAATTTGACACTCCCTAATCATGAATATAGGAAAACCTCCTATTTTTTCCAAAGCTTTAAAATAGCTCTAAAACAGTGGTTCTTAACCTTCCTAACACCTTGACCGTTTGATACAGTTCCACATGTTGTGGTGACCCCCTACCTTAAAATTATTTAATTGCTACTTCATAACTGCAATTTTGCTACTGTTATGAATTGTACTGTAAATATTTTATGTACAGGATTCCTGATATGCGACCCTATGTGGTCACAGTCCACAGGTTGAGAACTACTGTCTTAAAACATGACAATGTGATTTTATGAGCAATCTGCGATGCTATGTATCTATAAAAGGCTTGCAAAGGGGGCAGGAAATGGAGTTTTAGTAAGAATGTGTTGATGGGGCTGGAAAGACGCTTAGTGGGTAAAGGAGCCCTGGTTTGTCTTGCAGAGGGCTTGAGTTTGATTCACAGCATCCACATGGTGGCTCAGAAACATCTTAATTCCAGTTCTAGGGATCCAAAGCCTTTTTCTGGCTTCTGAGGGCACCAGGCGCATGCAGGCAAAACACTCATACACATAAAATATAGATTACGAGAAATGCTAGTAGATGGAGTTTGATCTGTATGTGAGGACATTCTCTTTTCTCAGTTATGCAGATGTGTTTATTGGAGCACCTCTGTTCATGGACCGAGGCTCTGATGGGAAACTACAAGAGGTGGGCCAGGTGTCGGTGTCACTTCAGAGAGCATCGGGAGACTTCCAGACTACAAAGCTGAATGGGTTTGAAGTTTTTGCCAGATTTGGAAGTGCCATAGCTCCATTAGGAGACCTGGACCAGGATGGTTTCAATGGTGAGATCAAAGTGATTCTGTGTCACTTGAAGAAGTCTAAAAATGCCATCTATAGCTCTTATGAGTAACCGTGCTTCTCACCCCAAATGTTGAGCGCATCACTGATAACAAATTTAAAAAGAAGCCTTTTTTCCCCCCTGAGAAATGAACAGACATTTTCAAAACTTGACTTTCATGAGCTGGAATGTCAAGTGATTAAATTCTGAAGGGAGCCTTCCTTGCCAGGGAGGCCTGCATCCTGCTGCATGGCAGTGCCCTCTACTGTCCATTTGGCTCCAAGTAAAAAGTAGCTCCCAGGCTCCTTGTCAAAGCAACGATGTCTGCCTCCCTACTAATATTTTTATAGTAGCAGCTTTATAGTGGCTGTGAAACCTCAGAGAGAGGTTGCATGTTTTTTCATGGGGACCTGTAAAAGGCTTAAGCCCACTGTTTTATAGTCTCCCGTTTCAATAGTTACAGATACCTTTAAAAACAAAAGTTGGTTACTATACAGCTCTTTCCCACAACCTGAAATACAGATTAAAAATTAGATAACATGAAATATAGATTAAAAGGTTTTTTTCATAAAGGAATAGAAAGGAGAGAAGAATTGTTGGTTTGTGTTATCAGCTATATATATGGGTATGCTCCTCCCACCCCCAATATAATAGAAAGAAGAAGAAAACTTGAATTCAATAAGACAGATGTCACTGGCCATCTAGTGAGAAGGAAATGCCTCCACTCCTGCCTTGTGGACACTTGCATGGCATATACCAACTTGAATAACCCTAGAGGATTTCAGGGTTAGCAAATACCTAGACCAAATTATATTTTGCTTCCTAAAATAGTCTTGAATCTTCTTGCTTTCCATTAAAGAACACAACAGTAACTATAGAATAAAGCTCTTAACAGTTGGAAAGATAACTGTCACCAGGCCAAATCATGATTTTCTACCTTGTGGGCCCCTTGCTCTGTGGAAGAGCTAAGACACGCGCTGTGACTTTGTCCCAAAGGTATTCTCGTCACTTTAAAGATGTGACTAACTGTTGTCATCTTACTCTTTACATTTTTATTATGTTATTTGGCAACAACTTTATATAAAAGTTGGGTTTTGTTTTGTTTTTTTTCCACTGCCTGTTCTGGAACTCACTCTGTAGACCAGGCTGACCTCAAACTCAGAGATCCTCCTGCCTCTGCCTCCCAAGTGCTCGAATTAAAGGCGTGCACCACCACTGCCTGGTTTATAAAGATCTTTATGGAGAAGTTTTAGTGTTTGGAGATAGATGCCTTAGTGTTGAAGGTCTATAGGAAATCTTGAGTGGTGATGTCTATAATGGAAGATTTCCTGAGCTCTGTTTATGTAAACGTGCTGTTAGCTAACTCCAGTCTAGTTTGTCCAGATTTGGTAACAGCGACTGACACTGTTTCAGTCCCTAAACCCCAGCAAAAGAAACGTAGATGTCATCAGAAGGTGAATTAGTTACTTGCTGCTGATACCTGAGAGGAGAAAGGGTTTGCTCTGGCCCCCAGTTGGAGGGCAGTGTCGGCAGAAGCATAGAGGGCCTGGTCTCATTGTACCTACAGAAAAACAGCAGAGAACAGACTGGAAGTGAGGCCAGATGACAAGACCTAAAGGCCTGCCCCCTCCTGCAACAGCAGTCCACTCTCTCCAGCTAGGGCCCACTTCTGTGATGTTCCACAACCTTCCAGACCAGTACCACTAGCTGGAGACCAAGGGTTCAAACACATGAACCAGTGGGGGTGGGGGACAGGACACTTCACTTTCAAACCACAGCAGAATGGATATGGAAAACAGAACAGCAGGTTAGGTTTCATATTTTTATGTTGACAAGGTAATTTAGTTCCATTTTTGTCATTATTGCCCAGCAAATAAAGCAGAGGGCAGGGAGGGACGGGACATAAAAAGAACAGCTCATACAGTCAGAGGAGGAAGTGGTTTCACGACAGTGCTGGTCCTTCCAGACAGTAGTGTACATGGAGTATGGAAGGGCTTAGAAAAGGACAGCATGCACTAAACAATCTCACAGATTAGAGCCATCTTTGGCTAGGAAATTACTAATTAGTATTTTTAATGCATTTGTCAATTTGAGATTCTCCTTTAAAACTTGGAAAGAGGTAAAAGGACTATTTACAAAATGTAAGTGATTATTTCTAAAGAATGACATATTCTTAGGGTTTATAGTCTTATGCCAGATAACCTTTTAAGTACTGAAAATCAGAAGTGTGCGACAGTGTACACCTTTAATTCAATGGAAGCACAGGCAGGCAGATCTGAGTTTGGCATGTCTGGCCTGCCTAGCATGTTCAAGGTCTCCAAAGCTCATAGTGAGCTACATTGTAAGATCCTGTCTCAAGCAAAACAAAACCACCCAGAAACAAAGAGGGTAGTCACCTACACACATTATTTGCTGGACAGTACTGGCACACCTTTAATCCCAGCAGTGGGGAGGCAGAGGCAGGGGAATCTCTGGGTTTGAGGCCAGCCTGGTCTACAGAGTGAGTTCTGCATAAAGAAACCCTGTCTCCAGGAAAACAAACAAAAAGGCAAATAATCACCTACACACATTCTGAAGGTGCCCGGCATGCAATAGAGTGTGTATATGTCAGAAATGCTCTTTTTTGAAGGCCACTAGACTGTGATTACCATGGTGTTGGAGATATTCCCAGGCAGGATGAGCAATCCCGGCGTGTTCAATATCTCAGGAGTGTCACTGAGGAGGTATAAGGTGGTTTAGTACAATAAAAACATCAAAGCAGTTTGGTGTGGCTGGTACAGAGTGCCATTATAAGCCAAAGAGACATCATATCTAGACTGGTAACATCAGAGAAAGGAGAAACTGGTATATTACCTTTATTTTCAAGTTAGGAATGGCCACTGTTAACATTCAGGGTTTTAAAGAATTAAAATTTTTATGTTATGTTGTTTCAATATAAATTGAACAAAGTCAAAAAGTCAGAACTTTAAAATTTATGAATCATATTTTAATTTTGTAAAATAAAGCTCATGAATGAATTGGAAGGAGGACCAGAGTGAATTTTACATGAGGATTTTCATGTATCCTAATCCCATCTGTAATTAAAGATGAAGCATTTTAGGTCCAGAAAGCTGAAGTCTCTTGTCCTAGGTCAGACTCAGCATTTGGACTCCAAATTAATGTCATTTTGCCCAATTTTCCTTGGGTCTCTTTGAATCAGAATGCCACTTTATTGAGTCTCACTGGATAGCCCAGGCTGACCTTGAACTCAGAATCTTCCTGTGTTAGTCTCTTGAGTGTTGGGATCACAGGCACGTGACCCTGTGACAGTCTAGGCTGTTACTCCTCAGAATGTCCAATCATCAGTTGTCATAGGAGATGGGTTGTATGAATAGTGTTAATACTGGGAATCTCTTCTGGCCATCCTTGCCCACTTTCCTAATTCACCCCTCCTCCTCCTCCTCCTCCTCCTCTGTCTCATCTTCTACACCCTGCTCCCTTTGTCCACAGATATTGCAATTGCTGCTCCGTATGGCGGTGAAGATAAAAAGGGACTTGTTTACATCTTCAATGGAAGACCAACGGGCTTGAATTCAGTGCCATCTCAAATCCTCGAGGGGCAGTGGGCTGCTCAGAGCATGCCCCCAAGCTTTGGCTATTCAATGAAAGGAGCTACAGATGTAGACAGAAATGGATATCCAGGTACTTTTCTACAAATACACGTGGCTCTTGGCCTTGTCAGTTCTAACAGTATTAGCTATTCTGTTCTTGACATCGTTCCGTTTAATGTTTAAATACTCATGAAAACTTTTACCGTCAACGTGAACATGGACAGGAAGAAAGCACAGCCACATTTGATGAGAGTGTGCAATACGAAACATAGTTTTATATATTTATTGTCTGAAAGCTTATAATGAATTATGAGAAAAAGACATAGAGGCAATAAACAAAAGCCAAATGCACATTCCAAGTTTTGAAAATGGAACTCATTGATTTTTGTTTTTAATAAGCTAGTATTTTTGTGAATTGGTACAATGATTGTGTGTGTGTGTCTGTGTGTGTGTGTGTGAACATGAGTGAAGAGTGTGTGTGTGTCCACTGTGGTGGTGCTTATTCGTATGTGTGACTGAGGGAATATGAGGAGATTAGAGGATGTGTGGAAGTCAGAGTGGAACCTCCTGGTTGATTCTTGCCTTTCTATGTTGTTTGAGACAGAGTCTGTAGGCTGCAACATAGCTTGCCTGGGAGCTTCCGATTCTCCCATCTCCCGGTAGGGCATGTTAGGATCGTAGACATTTGTGCCATGCCCAGCTTTTACCTTGCTTCTGACAGTCTGAACCCAGGTCATTGTGTTTTCCAGGCACGTTTACCCAGTGAGCCATTTCCCCAGCCCCAAGAAGCCTGTTCTTTCTAAAGCCATTAATTCACATTACCAATTTTATTTCCTCTACAAAATGGCTTTTGTCAGCCTTTTAAATACTTAGTAACAGTAAACAATACTTATTTTCCCACTCTTATTCTTACTTTATAATAGTTTTGTCTGCAGAAATTTCAGTGCATAGTTTTGGGATATTAGTGAGGATAAGTATTTTGTATTCTTTACGTTCTATACATTTACATTTGTTAATACTTAGAGTAGCTTTTTCCTCATTTGAAGTATTTTTCCTTTCATTCTTTTTAAATCTTGCCCAATGCCTCAAATATTGAGACACTATCTTCTTAATTCTTGTGTTTATTTCCCAGTTTTCCATATTTGCATCTATGAATTACAGAAATTTTAGATTTTCATGAAATCTAATCTCTAGCTGTATGTATATTTTCTCATATTTTTCTGTGTTGAGAGAGCTTCTACAGATTTAGCTTTATAATGTAGGATAGATCTCTGATTTAATTTTATCCAAATTGTGAACCAGTTTTATATAAAAAAACAAATGTGTTTTGTCCTTGCTGCTTTGAATATTTGTTTGTTTGTTTGTGGTTTGGTTTTGAGACAAGAGAGAAAGAAAAAATAATTTCATAATTAATTAATGACTACCCAGGCATTTATAAAGCTATCTTTTTGAGGTGTATGTATTTGGGGATACATGCTTCCTTTTTTAAAATTTTATTAAATAGCAATTTAAAAAGATTGCTTAAAATTTCTTTTAGTTATTTATTTGTTCTTATTTTATGTATGTGGGTGTTTTCCTACCTGTATGCCTATGTGCCTAGAACTGGAATAACAGGTGGTTGTAAGCCACCTTGTGGGTGCTAGGAATTGAACCTTTGTACTCTGGAGTCAAACCCTGGGCCTCTGGAAGAGCAACCAGTGCTTTAAAGCACTGGGCCATCTCTTTAGCCCTTATTATCTTAAAATTTCCTGGTTTTGAGAATAAAACCCAGAAACATTAAGCAAGTCATAGGATAATGCATATTTCAAAAACCATTTTTACTATTAATATGTTCTTTGTTCTCTCAAGACTTAGTTGTAGGAGCTTTCGGTGTGGATCGAGCTATCTTATACAGGTATGTACCATATTCTTTAATACAGGAATATTTTGAATTATTTGAAAACAATTTCTAGTTAGGTTACTTGTTTTTGAATTTCAGTTTAATTTTTTTGAAGTAGTGACAAAATCGTTGTTCTATTTAAGATTTGCTGCAAATTGTATATATTCAAGGAAGTCTCAAAGAACGGAGAGCTGTTGCTTTTAAAAAATATTTTTAGAAAAATATTTAGATGTTCTGAAGCATGAGCCTAATTATTAGTCTTATCAATAAAGACCAGGAGTCATAGTACTAACCTGAAAGATCAAAGAATCAAAGGAACTGCCACCAGTGACTTCTTACCACTCCAGATCCTGTCTCAATCCTCCTTATACTCCTGTTTCCTCCTGGGATTAAGGGCATGAGACTCCCAAGTGCTGGGATTAAAGGCATGTACCACTGCTACCCACTTCTATGGTTAACTAGTGGCTAGCTCCGCTCTCTGATTTTCAGGCAAACTTTATTTGTCAGAAACACAAACAAAATATCACACAGCAAAGTTCCCTAATGGAGACATTCTTCTGTATTTTTAGTCATCAAAAACATATGAGTGGTAGCTGGGAGTGACCTTGCCTGTGTACGGGGCTCTCTTCCTAGACTCCCACACACATGAATTAAAGATGATAGAGGCTTATGTTTTCCTAGAAGAGGTACTTGGGCCTCAGTGTCATGTGACCATGAAGGTGGCATGTCCTAGATAGCAAGCTCATTTACGTAGAGTATAGTGTATGAATTCTCATTCTTTGCTGTATCTATGCTCTGTTCTGTGTCATTGCTTCCTCTGCCTCAGAATACCAGCTGGCCTCTTGGCCTCTTAGGTAGGCTGAGGTTCCTGCACTGTTATGGGCTGGTTCCTTTGGAGCTGTTAAAGCACTGAGAGCTATCAGCTTTATCATAGCCGTGGAGAAGATAAACTAACATTTCTAGAATGTACCATTGGAAACAACTTCATTGACCTGACCTCACTGCTTTTTAATAGAATGCTTATAGTTTTGCATGTGAATTTTGCAAAATCATATTTACAGGCTGAATATCTCTTTTTAATATGGTTGAGATCAGAAATGTTTCAGATTTTGGAGTTGTATGGGTTTTCAAGTATTTGCAGGGATCTCCCAGTTTTTAGGCATATTTAATCTAAAAATCCAAAACCTGAAATAGTCCAAAACTCTTTTGAGCATTTTGTTGTTACTCAAAATTTTTCAGGTTTGAGAGTCCATAGCATTTCAGTCTAGATTCTTTAGGTTATAGGAATAATCATTGTATATTTTAGTTTAAAAATTAGGAAATTAATAAGGAAATACTTGCATGAGGTAAATATTCAAATAATTGAAACCCTGGTTCAGTTCCCAGTACCCACATGCAACTCACAATGTCGATAACTCCTGTTCTAGGGTCTCTGACACTCTCACACAGACATACATGCAGACAAAATACCAGTGTACATAAAATACAAATAAATTACTTAAAATTTTCAGCTAGCAACATGTACAGCTTTTGCAGAGGACCCAGGTTCAGTTCCTAGCACCCATGTGAGGCAGCTCACAGTGGCCTGTGACTTCATCTCCATGGCATCTGATGTCTTTTTATGGTCTCTGCATGCACCTGTGCTCACCCCTACCCCCATAATTAAATAATAAAAACAGATATTTAGAAAGAGCGTCCAGTAAACATGTATATGCTATGCTGTAAATATTCTACTCATTGAGAAGTCCCGCTTGCCGTTATGTGTGATGTGTAGGCTTTGCGCCTGCTCTGCAGGGTCTTTTCTTTCCTGTTCATATCCTGTCAGCACAGGAAGTTTTATGGCACCCACAGTCCTCGCTGTATCCCTTCTAATTAGCCAGATGCTCCTCAGCTAATAACAGTTGTGCTTTATCGTTCTGAATTCAGATAGGTTGACAATTGTCCCACTTTCCTGGAATTGAGCAGTTGCCAAGAATTAGGTCAGTTGTAGGTAAAATGAGACAGTCGGTCATCTTATGTTTACTTTTAGGCTGGTGAAATTGTTGTTGTTTATACTAACAGCAATGGACATTGAACTGCATCTTTGAGATTTTCATCAATGAGAATGAGAATTTCATCATCTATTTTAAAATGACATTTTCTCTTTTTCTTCTTCCTTCTCCTTTTTAAATTTAAAACTAGAGCCAGACCTGTTGTCACCGTCAATGCCGGCCTTGAAGTGTACCCTAGCATTTTAAATCAGGACAATAAAATCTGCCCATTGCCTGGGACAGCCCTCAAAGTTTCCTGGTAAGGATCTTTGTTTAGTACTAGTTGTAATAAGATTAATAGTTGAATCACCATATGGGCAACACAGAGTTAGGTAGCAGGGTAGAAATGTCACTGAGACAGTTTCTGTGAATGCTGCTTATATCCCTGCCTGTATACGTATATGCACACACAGACCCACAGATGCTTAATGCATATTATAGAAGTCGAGCTTTGGGAAAGCTATCTAGAAGGTTCTAGAAATAGTTTACAAGCTGATATGAAAGACCTCAAAACATTTTAAATTTAGTTTTAAACAGGCCCTTGTGAAAAGTAAAGTTTATAAGATATGTTTTTCCTCAGACCTCAGAAACACATTATATGAATAATGTTACAAAATTTTTTCTCTAATAGTTTGTTGGTCTTTTGCTTGACACAAACACACAAACACACACACACACACATACACAGAAACACACACACAAATACACACACTATATTTTCATAAATTTAGTATCTGAGTTTGCTATATCATAATTTTTTTGTTTTACATATTAAATATTCATGATTTTTTCTACATTTTCATTTAACTATTATAGTTACCTTTATTTAAATTGACGCATGTTATTTTAAAAACTTAAAAATTTTATCTATGTCAAAATATAAAAATAAACTACTAAAAAGTCTTGACTCATATGGCAAGAGGCACAAAGAACAGCCTGTCTGAACACTTCCTAGTTCTTACACAGAAAGACTAGACAGTATTTATGGGTGTAATGGGACTCGTTATAGAAGAGTCTGAGGGGCTTCATCCTGCCTTTCTTGAGTTAGTACTGTAAACACGAAGGTGTGCATTTCTTAATTCCCATTGAATTATGTTAAACAATAAGGAACAGCAGCTCTGTTTTACTGGTTGGCAACCAAGCTATGAAGGCTTTTGCTTCCATTTTTCCTTCTCTGCACTCATAACGCCACTTTATATAAGAGCCCTCAGGCTTTTATCATCATGACCAGGGTACAGAGTGACGAATATATTTTACATCATATTTCAGTGAACAAGAGACCACGTCTCAAAAAAAAAAAAAAAAAAAAGGCAGAGGATAATAGAGAGGGCTCCTCGGTTTGTGTACACAGGCGAACTCCTCCCTGCCTGTGGACTACATGCAACACAAGCACACAGATGCTAGCACATGAATAAACAAATATAGAAGAGTATTAGCGTATGAAGGAAGATGGATTTCAGATACTATCGGGTCTCTGCACCTGTATTTGTTCAGTCAACCGACTGTGGATAGAAATATACAATAAAAACTATCTGTTCTGGATATGGGCAGACTTCTCTTAACATTCCTTAAGAATGCATTGCAGCAGGCGTCCACACACTATTATAACTCTTCTGGGGTTGATTTAAAATTGCAGATGTCAGCTGTGTTCAGACATTTTATATCAGAGCCCTCAGCATCCACTGATTTTGCTCTCTGAGAGTGGACAGCTGGTTCCATCACCCCCGATACCAAAGGATAGCTCCATTAGATAGCTCCATACTACACCCAAACTGGATTATAAAATTTACATTTGAAAACTTTTTTTTTTTTTTTTTTTTTGCAGTTTCAATGTCAGGTTCTGCTTAAAGGCTGATGGCAAAGGCGCTCTTCCGAAGAGGCTCAGTGAGTATCTTGTGCAGAATCAGTGTGCTCATGGTGCTACAGGTCCTGTGCTTATGATTCAGGGCACACAATCAGTTACTCCGGTAGTTGTTATTATCATTTTAATTTGCATTTCTATGCTGATGACATACACAATTACACATAATTGCTTTCTTTGACAGTTTGTAGGCCAGTTCAGTTGTAGTGTATTTGTTACTGGACGTTGTGAGCATAAGAATGGTAAATAGGCAGCATTTAGAATGTTGAGCAGTTAATGATGTGAGGTAAATGAGGTGGAGAAGATGTCACTGTTTATGAGTCTGTGCTTTATTGAGAATTGGGGAAGGCTTAGAAAGGGTGAAAGGTTTGTGTAAGTACATTTAGTGTGGGAGCTGACACCTTTCCATCTTTGCTGAAATGATTGATGGGGTCTGACAGTAAGGTTTGCTAGGTGAGTGGATAGTGACTTCTGCTAGGGAGGAGGGATAGGGTGAAGAAGAATGCTAAAAGAGGGGCTGCTGTCAGTGTGCTGTTCAGAGGATGGCAACAGGACCTCACTGGAAGACCAGATTTGTGCTCCTCAAGGAAATGAAAGAGCAGGGGGCTGTCTCTGGGACTATTTCATGCCTGGAGTGGCCTGAGAAGCCTGTGGGGGAGTGTACTCATTGTATTGGGAGGGTAGAGTAGCTGTCAAGACCAGAAGGAGGTTGGACCTGCATTCGAAATTAAACATATAAAAGTTACAAAGAGACCGGAAGTTTTAAAAAGTTTCACTATAGCTAAGTGGTGGTGCACACCTTTAATTCCAGCACTCAGGAGACTGGTAGACTGATCTCTGAGTTCAAGACCAGCCTGGTTTACACAGTGAGTTCCAGAACATCCAGAGCTGTTACAGAGAGAAACTTTGTCTTAAGAAAAAAAATAAAAATAAAAGCAAAGAAAAGAAGAAACTGTTTAAAGAAATAAGTATTAGGAGGTGTTACTTATAACAATTGCCTGTGTGTTAATTTTAAATGATTCTTAAACCATTAGGTTTTCTTTGGTCATATGCTTCAAGAAGGACATGGCTGTCACTATAAGTAGTAGTTTATTGGAAACACCCTTTCAAGTGTATAAACTGTTCATAGTACTCAGTATAATGTTTGGATGCACACCAATCAGCAAGACATTTGGATCGATGGCAGAAGTTGTGTGTGTGGTGTGCCTATGTGTATTGTGAGGGGGCTGGAACCCAGGGTCTCACTCTACTACCAATCTGTACCCCTCATCCAGTGGGAAAAGTCTTAATTTACTTCTATTTCATTCTGTGATGACATTCCCTTAGCTTAAATTAAAAGTCATTTATTTTTCTTCTGATAACCTGGCTTCATTACTGTCACTGGAACTGTGTATGGCACTTTTGGGGGACAAGTGAATTATTTCGTTATTATTTTTTCTGGAATTAATTTGTCACTGTCTCACTACAATGCTTAGGCATTTAAGGAATTTAGAAGTCAGTTACTTTTCAGAAAACTCTAGATTGCTAGGGCAGTGAGCTGCCCCCAAGGAATGTGTTGGTTATAAATGCTTTGGTTTGTATAGACTTCCAGGTGGAGCTGCTTTTGGATAAACTCAAGCAGAAGGGAGCAATCCGACGAGCACTGTTTCTCCATAACAGGTCCCCAGGGCACTCCAAGAACATGACTGTTATCAAGGGGGGGCAGATGCAGTGCGAGGAGCTGGTCGCCTATCTGCGGGTAAGAAACACTCTGTACCATTGTCTTTTCCTGTGTTCATTTCTCTCTTGTGTATATGATTTTTTTCCTCTTCTGTAAATTGGCTTTTCCAGTGTCAAAGCTCAGTGGAGATAGTTTATCCCTGTCAAGTGCATGATTGAGGAGGCCTTTCGCTATGTATTACTGAATGAGTCATGAAAAAGCGTACTTCTTAAATAGGGCTGGACTCTTCAGTCCAAAGAGTAAGCAATCCACTAAAAGTCCCTAGTGGCTAAATTTAAAATCTGAGTTGTAAACGAGACTGTGAATCAAGTGTGAGGCAAGTGGGTGGAGTCTAAAGCAGGGATGGTTTTGATTGTAGACATCAGCTAGGGATTGAGATTTACCTGAGGCCTTCTGCAGTTTGAGACTTGATTGATCCTTGCCTGATAGGGAAGGTTCCTGGCACAGAGATACATCATGACTCCAGCACGAGGGAGTGCTGAGTGCTTGCATAGGAGTCGTCCAGTTTAGGAACCAGGTGAAGTTCAATCAAGTAGGAACCTTATTGATTGATTGTGTATGGTTGTCTTACTTGTATGTATGTCTGTGTGCCATGTGTGTGTCTCGTGCCTCTGGATACACCAAATCCTCTGGAACTGTAGTTAGTACACCTGTGAGCTGCCATGTGGCTACTGGGAATGGAGCATGGGCTTCTTTAAGAGCAGCAAATGGTCTTCAATGAGCCGTTTCTCCAGCCCCGTAAGATTCATTTTAGAAAAACAACAACCAGGAAAAAAAAAAAAAAAAAATCTCTCATTTCATGGCCAGAAAGTCGAGAAGGAGAGGAAGCGGCAGCCAGCTTCCTACCATCCCTTCAAAGGCGTGTCCCAAATGGGAAGACTGTCTGCTAGGCTTATGTGTGTGGACGCTTTTCCTCCACATAGGCCTGGGTACCATGTGCATGCCTGCTGTCCATGGTGGTCAGAAAGCATCAGGTCCCTGGAACTGGAGTTACAGATGATTGTGAATTGCTATGGGGTGCTGGGAATTGGACCCAGGTCCTCTGGAAGAGCAGCCAGCTCTCTTAACCGCCAAACCATCTTCAGCTCCTAAAAGCTTTTGTCACCTTCCAGTTTCACCAACCCCTTACCACATAGACCTGTGACGGATACTTAAGACCCAAGTCACTTTAGACATCAGTAATAGAAAAATAAGTTGAAAAGCGATTTTCTAAAGAAACATTGAAAATGTGATTTTAGTCCAAGTGACAATAATAGAGAACTATTTACATCAGATTATCTTGAAAATTCCGTACATCATGATAGACTATTTTGGAAGAAGAATAAAGGGGAAATGTACATGTACTTTAAATGCTATCTAATTTACATGAAATGTTTGACGAATTTGAAAAAATTAACAAACATTTACATGAAATTTAGAATTGAAAAGGGACATAATGATAGGTAAATTTGAGACTTAAATTGCAGAATTTCTTTAATAATTATGTACTAACATATAAGAAAACTTGGCTAAAAAAATTCTTGGACACATATAACACGTCTGCCATAAGAAGATATGAAAAACCAGTAGCTGTAGAATTACTCAGATCTTTATATGATATATACTTATATAAAATGGTACATATATCATATATATTATATCATTATAATCATTATGATTTATATTCATATCTTTATGAGTGGACCTATTGCTATTTTAAAAATAGAACTGGAAGTATTTTTTGTTTGCTTGTTTTTGAGAGTGTCTCCCGTTGTCTAGGTGCCTTAGAAGTTACTTTGTAGCTGAGGATGACCTTGAATTCATTATCCTTCTGCCTCCACATCCCAAACACTCATAAAAAAATGGTTACACAAAGGCACATGAGACCTCAATGATTTTTTCTTTTAGGCAATACTCCAGTTCAGGAATGAACCATTTCTGATAGTAAACACACTTCAAGAGCATAATAAAGCTGAGAATTTTCTAATGTTCTATGAAGCTTTACATATGTCATCCACCAAATCAATAAGTAGCAAAAGTCAATTCATTCTAGGATGAACTAACATTAAGAACTTAAAAGGAGAACTTTCTACATGAGTAAAGAAGGGGGAAAAAAAACCTGACTATCTTACTTAGTTGCAGAAAAAACAACCCCTCTGATCTGAAGAATCATTCAGGACTTAAGAGACAGGAGAGGCAAGCAACTTCAGTCATCAATGTGAATAAATCTAAATTTAAATTTAATCGACAATGTTTGTTACCTAGTCAGGGTGTGGTGGATGGACATTTATTCATTGATAATGATCTTTTAGTAGTTATGAAGATTTGGGAAAATAAATAGTATGGAAACACTGATGAGTCTTGTCACTGTTTATAAGAAGCATCATTGCAACATTTTCTTGAAATACCCAAACAAATCCAAGTAACACAAGTAGTCTCAGACAAAAGAATGGATAAACTGTTATAAGATAGCAACATATTAGCCTGCAGCCAAAAGAGGAACAGAAAACAGAAATGAAGAATGTACCTTCTGTGTTTATCTGGTTTATCAGATCTATTTAAAATGTGGCACCAGCAAGCAAGTCAGATGTATAAATATCGACCATTATAAAAGAAGTGACCATAAAAGATGTCAAGACCAGCTTGAAAACATTGGTGTCAATAGAGCAAGCGGGGCCAGGGAACTGAAATTCTATCAGTTCTTCCGCTGAGAAGGGAAGGAAGGTTGAAAGGGAGAGGCAGCAGTTGGACAACTTACAGCTGCTTTAGTGTTCTTCTGTTTCTGTGTTGGGTAGTTGCCCGAGTGTCCATTTTACCAGGCTGACTGACATAAAGTAACAGCTCCATTTAAAAGAAGACTAGGAAATAACTCTGGGGATGTGAGTGTCTGGCCTGGGAGCCTCCATCCCCGGAGCACAGTCTAGGCTGTGTTATGTGTAAACACAGACACAGAACAAAGGGAGGTTGGCAGGGTCAATCAGTAGCTGAGACAAAAAGAACAGTGTAAGGTCTGTAGAGTTCAGATGTCATCTTCTAGAAGGGAGGAATCTACGACTTAGGTCTTTATCTTATTCTTTGGTTGCTGGATGTGAGAGACCCACTAGGCTCACTGATGGATTCCAATAGTTTCACCTAGCAATCACAGAAGTAAGCCAGGTGCTGAGATTTATAGCTAAAAGTTATTAGAAAGGACCAATGATCATCAGTAACAGCTTTGGCTCTTTATCTGCAGTATTACACTTCTCCGTAGCTGGCAGAGCTCAGCTGTTGGCAAGCTGTTATAAACCCACGTGGTTTCTCCTGAGAACTTCGGTTGATAATTAACGTGCTTTATAGGTATTTTTGTGAGTCAGGTTTTACATTATGAAACAAAACTTCACGAATAGTTCTTACTGAACAGCTCTGTGAGTTTCACTTCATGCTTACTACAGTTACCACAGTGTTCCAGAAGTTGGTAGAAGGTTCTAAGGAGGAATTCAGCTGATTTTGTGGCTTCTCTGGTTGTGGATTTCTCCGAACAGTTTAGGTTGGCATCATCTTTAACTTGAAGCCCTTTTGTTTCAGGATGAGTCTGAATTTAGAGACAAACTCACTCCCATCACTATTTTTATGGAGTACCGCTTGGACCACAGAAGGGCTGCTGATGAAACGAGCCTGCAACCCATCCTGAACCAGTTCACTCCTGCCAACATCAGCCGGCAGGTAATGCCCAACCGTATTTATTTCTTATCTGGTCCTTTGATATCTTGTTACCATTTTACTGTCTGTGTCCTTAGGCATCACAAGGGATTGTTTTTCTAGTGCTGGTACATGTTTAATGAAAGAAAATCAAAGGAGAAATAATCCTAGTGTTTAGGTCTGAGATCTTTAAACCTTTTCAGTAGTCATATGCTTTGGATGATAGGGTCATATTTTATATACATAGATTAGGAAAATGGCCCAAGGAAAACAACAAAATATCTGTTTATTTGCATGCAGATTTTAGGATTTACTAAACATCTCCAATGCTTCTTTTGTTTTGGGTGTACATTTTGTGTTGAAAAGCACATATATATATGTATGTTAATGTATATCTCATAAGAGTCTGCACTGCTTGGTCCTGGAAGCCTGACTGGGGTGGTGAGGGAATGAATGACAGACAAACATACATGTACGGAAGGGCCGGGGTCAGGTGGGTTGTGCCCCCTCTGATCAGTGGCAGAGTCTAGCACACAACCCCTGAGAACTGTGGTGTGGTTGTTATGCTCAGCACTGGGGGAGGGGCTAACTAGTCCGTGGGAGGTCTCTGTCAGTGAGCAGTCATAAGCTAAGACCTCTGGGAGGAGGAAGCTGCAGTTGCTAGTTTTCACACACACTGCCAATTTTTGAGTTCAGAGGGGAGGCCATGCCAGTTCTGAGCCTCACCTGTATGGAGAAGGCTCTGCGATTCCTAGGGGTCTGAGGCATTGGTCCTTGACATACACATTTGCTCAGGACTCGGTTTGCTCTGTTCCCCCTTCCTCAGCTCCCCACAAGCAATTCTTGTCATAAAGCAACACAAAATTTCAGTTTGGTAATTTTGCAAAACCTTTGCAAAACATACCTCGTTAACTGTTATTATTTCTTGTTTCCCCCTGTATTTTATTTGTTCGTAGGACTAGATTAATATTATTCTCTCAGAATTCATTAGCGTATATCTAGGTTGTCTTTTTTTTTTTTTTTTTTTTTTGACCTTTCTAAAATCCCATGAGCAACTTTTATTTCTGGAGGCATAATTTTAATATGAAAGCATAGAAGGCAGATGGAAATATTTTTAAAAGTTTGTTTTTCATATATTTCAACAAACATTATATGTTGTTTTGTACCTTGATAATTTAGTGTCTATGCCATTTTTTTTCTATCCACCAGGACTTGTGAATATAGTTCTGTGTTCATAGTTGGTATTTGGGGTGGATGGATATTGCACCAATGGTTTATGTAATACCTGAACTTCTTAGTAGGTGTGCTTTAATGTCGTACTTTATTCAGAAATAACTTTTTACTGTGCATTATAGTATGCGTTTGGATATGGACTATGATAAATTTTTTTATAGTTTTAGAATTATTTTAGAAATCTTTATCATTGTTGCTACCATTTTTTGAGACAAAGTCTCACTAAAATAGCAGCACATAAGTTACGAATGTCTTTGCCTTTACTTCTTTTTTCTCATGTTTTTTTTCTTTCCCAAGATCAACATTCCTGCATTCTTTCTTTTGAGGCTGTTTCCCCACTGTTCACTGTGGCACATTTCCTCGGCCAGATCCAGAAAAACAAGTTTAGACTTTTTGCAATTTTCTTTAGGTTTATCATTTTACTGCTGTTTTTATTTTCTTTTTTGCTTCTCTCCCATGTTTGCTCATGCTGGGTTGATTTTGACCATTTTCTTCTTACTTGATTTTGCAGCCAGTTCCTATGAGAGCAGCAGAGGCTCTTGTCTTAATGAGGAGCTCTTACAAGGACGTTTATTCCATCATACCGTTGAGGAAGGAGCACAGTTCAAATGAACTTTCATTTCTTATACTAGACTTTGTTCTAAAATGGTGACAGCTAATTTGCGATAGAATTCTAAGCACTTATATTTCATCGGAGTTTTTCATTTCCTTTTTTTTCCCCCTTCAAGACATAGTTTCTCTGTGGCGCTTGTCTTGGAACTCACTCTGTAGTCCAGGCTAGCCTCCGACAATTTTTCCCCTTTTATTCTTGATTACCTAAACTGACATGTTTACAGATGAGTGGCCAGGATCCATGTGGATAATAAAATATTTTTCTTTTAGGCTCATATTCTACTTGACTGTGGGGAAGACAATGTCTGTAAACCCAAACTGAAAGTTTCTGTGGATAGGTAAGTTTTACCCCAAATAGTAAACATAAAATATAAGAAATTTAAATGGAAGGGCACATGTTTCTTTTCAAAATACTAATGCTTTTAATGAGAAATACTTAGAGTAAAGGGTAATTCATAATTTTTTTCATAATAAAGAAATTAATATCATGGTTTAAAAATACCTTCTGTTTGCTAGGTGCCTGGCTTGGCAGATTTATGACCATTAGCTTTGATTGTACCATGAGTCCTACTAATCACTTTGTTACGCCTTATTGTAGACATGCTCTGAACTGAGTAATGTCCTTAGCACTTGATATGACACAGGGAAATATGACAAAGGAGTAGTTCATCTTACCCAGAAAGTCAAGGAATTCGATATGTGACTTTGGTAACATGTGTACACAGCAGGGGTGTGTGACTGGCATCATGTTCAGTCACAGAGAAGAGCTGTTTTCCATTGATCTGTGGAGAAGCCTTGAACTATCCGGAGACCGGGGAGGGTGTCTGCATGGTCCTTGTCTCCTGTTTCTTTGAATAGTCACATTCTCCCCGTGTAGTCTTTCTTCACTGTTGGATTTGAATTAACTTTCAGTGATCAAAAGAAGATCTATATTGGCGATGACAACCCTCTGACCCTGACTGTGAAGGCGCAGAATCAAGGGGAAGGAGCCTATGAAGCAGAGCTCATCGTTTCTATCCCACCACAGGCCGATTTCATCGGGGTCGTCCGAAACAATGAGGTAAGCAAGCCGCCTCTGCAAATCTCAGCACATTCCCAGGTCTAGTAACATTAATGAGGCAGTCCCTATTTAGTAAAGCTCAAGCTTAGCCATTCTATCCAAGACTACTAGACTGTAGACAATAGAGTGCTTATCTTACGTAATTCCTTTCAGGCCTAAAACTTTGAATAATATATTGGCATGGAGTTATTAGGTTTGCCAGCCAAACATCTGAGAATGAGGTCAGCTAGATAAAGTCTCTAACCCTGCCCATCACATTATTAGTCAGAAGCAGGATGGTCAGAATCTAGTCCTCCAGAGAGCCTTCCAACGCTCTTACGTTTACATGCAGCAGCTGTCTACAGCACTTGCTTCTTTTGCTATTTGCTCAAATAGATTTTTTTGCCTCATAAAAGAAGGAATTTAGAAATTTCTACTTGGTATTGGATAGAGACAATAGTTTCTGGGTTTTTTTTTTTTTTTTTTTTTTTTGACTACTATTAATTTTCTCTCTGATTTCCCTGAACCTTATTCCTTTATTTTATTTTTTTTGTCAATGAAAGGCCTTAGCAAGACTTTCCTGTGCATTTAAGACAGAAAATCAAACCCGGCAGGTGGTATGCGACCTTGGGAACCCAATGAAGGCTGGAACTGAAGTAAGGCGTTTTCACTCAGTTGATTTTTCTCCTAAATAGAATATAAATATATCTCCTTATCAATATTTTTCTCTAGGTTTGTTTATAGTAATTTCAAAATAAGTTGGGTTTTTCTTTGTTATTTCTCTTTGGTTTTTTTGTTTAGTGCTAAGGACGCAGCCAGACCTTGCACGTTCCTGGAAAATGCCCTACTGCCGAGCGCCACACTTGGCTATATGTTGTATGTTTGCATTTTTAAGATAGGATTTTGCTATGTAAGCTCAGCATGGCCACAAACTCAGGTTCTTCCTGGCTTTGCCCCCTAAGTGCTGTGGTTAAAAGGGTAGTGTGGACACCATGGCAGCTCTGGGCAGCATCTTTATTTTTATTTACAAATTTTATTTGTTTATTTACTTATTTACTGTGTGTGTGTTTGTTATGCCTACACATGCATGCGTGTATGCTACACATACTGTGGAAGTCAGAGGTCTGCTTTTGGGAGTTGATTCTCTTCTTCCTCCACGGTAGTGCTTGGGAACTGAACTCAGGTCATTAGATTTGGTGACGAGTGTCTTTACTCACTGAGCCACTTCATGTGCCCTCAAAGTAGTATCTTTAAATTAGTTTTGATTTAGAGTTTAGTTATTAGCAAAGTTCTATTCAGTTTAACTAGGATACTAATCTTACAGGTGGAGCTGCATATTCTTCCATAAACTTCTCTCTTCACCACCTGTGTCTGGTAAATAGATGAAAACATGATTTAAACTAAGAACTGAAATTATAGTTTTAATGTTGTGAGTCACCAGCATTTCTGTGGAGCTTTGAAAACTACCCTGGCAAACACTAAGGCCTGTTACTCTTAGTTGAGATGATATCATCTTAGCAACTTAAAGCCTTACATCATCTAAGTAGAAGAAACTTAGTTGGGTGAGGCTCCCATTCTGATGGTCTGCAGAGAGCTTTAGAGTAGGAAGCCACGTGCTCAGGGAGGCTCTTCACAAGTTCTCTAGAGAGGAAACAGGATTTGTATGTTACTGGTATCGAAGAAAACATGGCTGTACATGTGATGCTTTCCAAGTGGATTCACTTAGTGGCACATTGATGGCGGTTCTGTGCAGATCTATTGCCATGGTCCAAATATTACATTTGTCTCTATGTGTGTTTCTATAGGCAGTCATTGTTCTGCATAGATGCTCCACTGGGAAGAACTTTTTATTTTAACGTTCTGGTTTTCTAGCTCATACCTCCTTTAGTTCCTGGTTTTTCTAAGTGACTAACTTCAGACTTTGTTATGTAATTGCAGTCCCATAGAGGAGCCATTTTTCCATGTCATTTTTGTGATCCCTAACAAGTCTGCTATCATATACCTTCAGTTCATTTGTTTTCTTTAAAATCAATCATTATTCTGCTCAGGGCTTAGGATGTGAGGTGCTGGGGAAGGAGAGGGTGAGAGGTGTGAGGGGGAGAGATTCTGCTTTTGGATCAACTCCTCTAACAGCTCTGTCCTCTGCTAAACCCTCCAATGTTTCCCGTCTGGGTTCTTAAGTCAGTTGTCAGCTTCTTCTAGTGAGTCTTGTACTCAATTGCAATAACAAACATGGTGATTTTTAGAAGGACAGAGCTGGAGAGATGGCGCAGAGGTTTAAGAGCACTGGCTGCTTTTCCAAAAGACCAGGGTTCAATTCCCAGCACCCACATGGTACCTCACAATCATTTATAATGAGATCTGGTGCCCTTTCTGGCATGCAGGCAGAACACTGTATTATAATAAATAAATCTTTTTTTTTTAAAGAAAGACAGTTAATATCATAGGGAAGTATGATTATAATTAATAATTGTTTAGTAGCTTCCATGGTGACATCAGTGAAAAGTCAGATGTAATTATTTTGGGATCACTTCTCCCATAAACTTATAAAAAGCATACTTTAGAACACACTATTTTATTTGGATGTCACATTTGAAGTTTATGGCTTCAGTGAGACACTGACCGTCATTGTTACCTTACTCCTCTCCAGTTGTTTGCCGGCCTCCGTTTTAGTGTGCATCAGCAATCGGAAATGGATACTTCTGTGAGATTTGACCTGAAGATCCAGAGGTATGAAAACTATGTAGTAGGATAGAATAGCAATTTTCCTTATAAATAGATTACATACTACCCTTTAAAGATGGAATAATGTAGATTAGAATTTCAGTATGTTATCATAGGATTCTTTAATCAGTATTTAATTGTACAAATGATTGTAGTGCTAATTTGAGTTTATAAGACAAAATTAAACATTAGGACATAAAATTTATCTTCAGCTTTGAGTTATGTGGTAATTAAAATAACTATGATCAGTAGGACTTTGGTTTCTATGCTGCTTCGAATTGTTGAGTTCTTTGGTGATAAATGTGCCCAATTTAGTCCTAAGCATGTGTTCCCCTCTTCCAGCTCTAATTCTTTTGACAATGTAAGCCCAGTCGTGTCTTACAAAGTAGACCTTGCTGTTTTGGCTGCTGTTGAGATCAGAGGGTAAGTGCGAGTCTCAAGTTGAATATTGTATTGTTGTGACTGCTTCTGAAATGTAGCTGCTGGAACCTGGTTTCCTACGGGAAGCCACTCAGGCTTAGTGCTGCTTTCCCAAAGCTGTGGACACTGGAGCGGTGAGAACCTGAAGGTGTTCCTGACGGCAAGGTAACAGCAAACTTAAAATGCACTGATTGAACTTTAATGGCAGTTGCTGACTGACTCATCAGATGCATGCTGATTTAACAGTAGTAGATTTTATGTATAAAAGCTTGTCCATTCCCAAGCTTTTCCTTTGAGGCGTTTTAAAATTAGGTATGATTTTATTCAACGGAGTATAGAATACTTAGGAAAATGAACTGTGTTGTTTGATATTCACGGTAGGTTTTTTTTGTTCATTGTGTAGAGTCTCAAGTCCTGATCATATCTTTCTTCCAATTCCGAATTGGGAGTACAAGGGAAATCCTGAGACTGAAGAAGATGTTGGACCTGCTGTTCAGCACATCTATGAGGTTTGCGGTTACTGGACCCAATAGAAAGCTGGCGGAGAGGGTGGGGCTGGGGTAATGGGGAGAGCAGCTAAACTTTTAAAACTAATTCTATATATTTTTATGTGGAGTTTGCAGAGGTTGAATATATACCAGAATTACTGCTTGTAAGTTCACTTTTACAGACAAATATCTTTAAGTATTTAAAGAAAACAAAACCAACTCTATCCTGTGTGTGCTCCACAGCATTTTGAAGTTCTGACTAAAGACTGGAAATGCCTGTAATGAAGCAGTTTATTGTCTATACAAAGGCTATTCAGTCAGCATTCTGTTTTCTTTACATTTTCATCCTGTACTAACTTTAAAGTCTAACTTTAATCATGGTAGAAACTGCTGACGTTCAGATCTCATTGTTGGTAAGATTTCTAGTGATAACTTAGGAAGGAAGATAGAACTAATCTTTGTCCAATGAGTTTACATTTTCTTTTTCTTACTAGCTAAGAAACAACGGTCCAAGTTCATTCAGCAAGGCAATCCTGAATCTCCAGTGGCCTTATAAATATAACAACAGCACTTTGTTATACATTCTTCATTTCGACATTGATGGGCCAATGAACTGCACTGCGGATATGGAGATTAACCCTTTACGAATTAAGGTAGTATGCCTTAAGCAGCTCTTCGTTACTGTAACTTTTAATTCTCTTTCTAAACATATAAATGAAACACGTGAAATGAAGACAACTATGTAAATGTATGAACTCTGCAGAAAGTGTTTTAGTTCATAAACAGTACACTAAAAATTAGTCCACTTATGTAATAGGCAAGAATCAATTCTGTGAATCATAGTGAGACATATATTTACGACTTCCATAAGCTTCAGGAATTATTTCTGACCATGTCCCACTGAAGCTCAGGTTATTAAATGTATTATATAAGGCTATTTTATTGTTGGAATTTTTGCCTTTAGAATAAGATATATCATTTTACTTGTGACTCTTGATTTACAGGGTCTTGAAAATGTTATTTTAAAGGGTTTTATATATTTTTGGTGATCATGATCTTTGTCCTACAGTATATATTTCACAAGAATATTACATCTTGTACAGTCTAAGGAAAGTTCAGGAAACAAAAATAAATAAGGCTTGATGATACACACCTGTAATCCCATAACAAACTTGGGGCTATCTGAGATTACATTTTGTGTTCAAGGCCAGACTGCTCTAGATAGTGACATTCTGTTTCCACAAACCCAAACAAATTAGACTGTGCCTCCCAATGACACTAATCGCAGATGTACTGTACAATTTCAGGCTCTTTTCAGCACTGGCATCAGCTTCCCTTTAGGATGCATGGGTCAGGAAAAGGGCACATTAATGACTTGGATCTTACATTTTCTGTCTTTTCTGTTCACTAACCATTAAGTGGTAAGTTTTCTGTCACATCACATTTTCATGGATTGTATGTCCCAATGTCAATGTGAAATGTTTTCCCGTTATCATTAATCACTGTTTTATAACGCAATCCTGTCTAGTCTTTGCAGACCCCCGAAAAGAATGACTCAGCAGCTGGACAAGGAGAGCGAAACCATCTCATCACCAAGAGGGATCTCACCCTTAGCGAGGGAGATGTTCACACTTTGGTAAGTGCCATCCCAAGGACGCAAAGGGTAAACCTCTAAAAATAATGCTCTTGGGACAGAGAGCACAGTGGCAGCAGCTGTGGCTAAGGATCTGTGTGTGTCACCTCTCAGTCCTGTGCTTCGTCTTCTTTAATAGGAGCATTCTGTATTCTAACAGACTTCTTGACTCTGCTCCTCTATCCCAATGCTTCTGATCTCATCTTCCTCTTCGGTACTTCAGTACCACATTGCAGGAGGATCCCAGAGGCCCAGTGATGATAACATATGAAAGGAATAATTAGTCCAATGATTTCCTGTGCTGTTTGAAAGAAGTATATTGTTTAGCCTATTTTATTTTACTTTTTAAAAAATAAGTAGATTTGAAACCAACAGAAAAATTAGCAAAGCCCCTCAGCAGTCACTACTTATTATTATCATCATTATAATCATTCTTTTGGTTTTTTTCAAGACAGGTTTCTTTGTGTAGCTCTGGCTCTCCTGGAACTCACTATGTAGACCAGGGTGGCTTTGAACTCAGAGATCCAGCTGTCTCTGCCTCCTGATTGCTAGGATTAAAGGCTGCCTCACAATAATATTTCATATCTATCTCTCTATCTCTCTCTCTATCTATCTCTCTATCTATCTCTCTCTCTATCTATCTATCTCATCTATCTATCTATCATCTATCTATCTATCTATCTCTCTCTCTATCTCTCTATCTCTCTCCCTATCTATCTATTTCTCTATCTCTCTATCTATCTATCTATCTATCTATCTATCTATCTATCTATCTATCTAATCTATCTATCTGAGACAGTGTCTCTCAATGTAGCCCTGCTTTTCCTGAAACTTTCTACATAGACCAGGCTGTCATTAAACTCACGGAGATTTGCCTCTGCCTCCCAAGTGCTGGATTTAAAGGCCTGCAGTACAATCACTGTTGTTTTTTGTTTGTTTTGTTTTTAAACCGATGTTTCCGTATTACATTTTCATTAGTGTGTGTGTCATTGTGGCACTCACTTGCCTGTGGAACTCAGAGGACAGCTTGTGGGACGGACTTCTTTGCTTCCAATATATGGGGCTCAGGAGTGAACTTGAGTCCTCAAGCTTGGTGATAAGAAAGAACCTTTACCGGCTAAGCCATCGTACCAGCCCACAAACACTGTTTTTATACAACCTAGTTCTTGGGTCCTTTACAAGGCTCATCGTTCAAATGCTAACTTTTCTTCACATTGTCTCTTTCAAGAGCATTATTCTCTCCTGGTTCTCTGTCTGCTCACCCCCACACCCCCGTACCTCCCTTAGTCTCCATTTTCATATCCTACACTGAACTTGGGGTTTGTTTATCTGTTGATTAGAATTCCTCTTACGTGTCTATCAGAAAATAACTAGTCTAAAAATACATCATTCTCTCAGGGCTTGTGCTTCCACAGGGACCCACAGCTCCAGTCAAAGGACACCATGTTTGCATTTCCTCACACAGATACACATAATTAAACATAAAATATTCATAAAAAGAAAATAATTAGAGCTTCTAATATAATAGGTTTTATAATATAGTAGTTTGTAAACTACACATATTCCGGGCCCTGGCCATCTCCCTGTTGGCACCTCATCCCACTTTGCACATATATAGTATTTATCTTTTATGTTGGATGCTCTTCATACAATATATTTTGATGAGTTCCCTCCCAGGATTCCCCCAATTTTCTACTCACCAAATTTTATATTCTTTTTCTCTTTCTCCTTGAAAGAAAGGAAAAGAAAAACCACACACACACGCACACACACACACAAGTTCCATAAAAACACAGAAATGGAGGGGAAAAAAAAATAAAAGACCAATAAGACAGAAAAATGCCAAATGTAAAAATCAAAATGTAAAAAGTCCACAGAAATACTACTGAGCCTCTTGTGCTGGCCAAGTGTTCCTGAGCATGGAGCCTGCCCTGGAGCCTGCTTGGTACACCCAGAGAGAATCTATTGGAGAAAACTATTTTTTTCCTTTGCCAGTGGGTAGCAGATAGGTTCTTAGTTAGGGTAGGACCCGGTCGGTGCCCCATGGTCACTTCCCCCTCAGGGCTGGGACCCCTTTGGTTTGAATCTGTGTGGGTTTGCATGCACCATTACAGTTTCTGTGAATTCATATGTGCACCAGACCTGTTGTGAAGACCTTTCCTCAGTCATACATTACGTCTGGCTCTTAGAATTCCACATAGACGCCACATTACAGCCTTAAGATGAGGGGCTTTGATAAAGACATTCTGTTTAGGACTGAGTACTTCAAGGCCTTTCATTCTCCGAACATTCTAGTTGTGGATCTGTGTTTGTTGATTCCTTCTCTGATGTGGCTTGCATTAGGCACTGGCCTATAGGTGTAACAGTATGTCATTAGGTCTCATTTTATTGATATGTTATTAATAATAATGTCCCATGATCTGTGTAGTCTCAGGTTCTTGGCTACGTTTGAATAAATGTACCACATTTTCATTATCCTTCAGTTGGTAGACATCTAGGCTGTTTCCAATTTCTGATTTATTTATTTTTTCCATCCTGTTACCTTAGATGATATCTTTTTTTGATGGTTAGGTGTGTTTTTTGGATGCAGCAGGAAGATGGATGCTGCTTTCTAATCAAATTTGTTAGTCTCTGTCTTTTTATTAGGCAATTGAAATCATTAATTTCAAGAATGATCAAAGGCCAGTGTTTATGGATTTCTGTTTATTCTTGTGCTGTAGGTTTTGATTCCCCCTCTTGGGATGTACTACTCTGGGATTATTTGTTCCTTGTGTCTTTTTAACTTCTCCAGACTGAAGTTTTCTTTATAGTGCCTTCAGTAGAACAAGGGTCTCTTGTGGAGCCCGAGCTCTCTGATTGGCTAGCCAGCCCCGGGAATTCTCCAGTAGGATTCCTGGCGCCTGCTTCTGAGCCTGGCTTTTATTCTGTGGGCACTGGGGATCAGCACTCAGCTCTTCATGCTTGCCAGCCGTGCTTTACTGACTCAGCCACTCCTCCTCCTTGCTGGATTCTATTCTGTTGATTTATATGTGCTTCTTAATGCTGGGAGCATGTTTTCATTACTCTCGCTCTATTTTCTACTTCCTTCTTTTCTTTTTTGATCTCTCACTACAGCTCACGTTGGTCTGGAACTTGTACTGATCCTCCTGCCTCGGCTTCTTGGGTATTGGGAATACAAGTTTGTGCCACTGTGTTTAGCTTTTTTTTTTTTTTTTTTTTTTTTTCATTTTCAAGGTTATTTTGGATGTTTTGGTATTTTTAGCAACTCCTTCTGAACTTTTAGGGTCAGCTTGTGAATTTGTATCTTATTAGCAGTTTGTGAGTCTGACTATGAGTCTGAAAACTCCTACCTCCTAGAACACGGGCTATCCAGAGAGGGCTTCTTTAATTCCTTTCAACAATATTTCATAACTTTTAGTGTACTGCCTTTGTACTTGTAGTTACTGATATGCTTTTTTTCTCTTGGATGCTGTTGCTAGTGTATAAACTATGTCGTATTTGACTGTTGGTCTTGTACCCTGCAAGATCTGCTCCGTTTTTGTTTCTAAACTTTTTATTAGCTCATTATTAGTTTTAGTGTGGTTGGCTTTTCTGTTGTTTGTATTTTAATACGTAAGATCTTTTCATCTACTGAGACAACTTTTTACCTGTTTATTATGCTGCTGTTAAGCCACACTGGGTAGAACTGTGCAGCTGATGAGGAGCAACATGTCCAACCCCCTGGCTTGTTTGTGGTCTTCTGTTAAGTATAGTGTTATTTGGGATCTGTCGCAGATGCCCTTTATCTATCTGGTGGAGGAAGCTTACTTCTCTTCCTGTTCTCCAGCTCCTGGTGCCACTTGAACAGTACCGCTGTGGGTGCGTGCATGTGACATATTACAAGTGACCAGCACAAGGAAGGTGGTGGATATTTGATTCCCTTAGCTGCCAACATTCAAGTCCTTGCTGAAAACACTATCATTGGCATGTGATTTACTGTCTGCATGTCTCACACAGAAAAAAGTTTAAAGATTCCTTGTTTTCTCTGCTTTTCTACAGAGTTACTGGGACCTGATATTTATGTCTTAAAATTGAGGGGTTGCCTAAAGAATGTTGAGCTGTCATAAAAATAAACTTGTAAATATTATATATTTTATGTTTTTAGAATAATTTACATAAAGAAGGCACTGCTTTTGCTGTGTGTGGTGGCCCAGGCCTTTAATCCCAGCAGTAGGGAGGCAGGAACAGGCAGATTTCCATGAGTTCCAGCCCAGCCTAGTCTATATAGTGAGCTCCAGGACAGCTAGGGCTCATATAATGAGACCCAGTTTTAACACAAACTAACAAAAAAATAAAACAAAAGCAGTGTAACAAGAAGCACAGAGTTAACTGTTGGCTTCTGTGTCAAGCATTGTTCCTAAAGGACAAAAGAATTTATACAATTTCTCTTTGGTCTTCATGTCAGAATGCTTAATTTGAAAATGTTAAATGTTAATGTTAAAGACAGTGTGTTCTTCTTTTGTAAGTAACAATGGTTCGTTGTGGCAGGGCTGTGGAGTCGCTAAGTGCCTGCAGATCATCTGCCAGGTTGGGCGACTGGATCGTGGGAAGAGTGCAATCCTGTATGTGAAATCCCTGCTGTGGACCGAGACGTTTATGAATGTAAGCACACAGATGTAACAGCACACTTAGACATGTTTCAAAGGACTCATAAAGGCCTGCTGCCTAAGACACCGTCTTGTTGTTTGCATTCAGAAGGAGAACCAGAACCATTCTTACTCCCTGCAGTCATCCGCCTCATTCAGTATCATAGAGTTCCCTTACAAGAACCTCCCGATTGAGGACCTCTTCAACTCTACTCTCGTAAGTCGCTGCTTTCAGACGTCAGTGAACGTGTGCAGTGAATACACTAGGCTTTTAATGAAGTTCTGCTACAGTGATTGAGAGTAATAAGGTTATTTGGGAGGGCTATTTTAGAATTGAAAGCAATTCTTTCTTCTTCCTTCTTCTTCCTCCTCCTCTTCTTCAAAATTTCACTCGTGGTGTAGTGGAAGGGCGCACGTCACTGTTCATGTAGAGGTCAGAGGACAGTTTTCCAGAACTGATTTTTTTCCTTCCATCATTTGGGATCTAAGGATGGAACCTAGGTATCAGTTGTGCTGACCAGCGCCTTAGCTGCAGAATCATCTCACCGACCCCGATTATAGTCTTGTGCTATGGTGTTCCTTTACTCCCTGCCGTAGAATTACTACAGCTGGACCTTTGGCCTTAGCACTTTGCTCTATGTAACAGGATTTTTACTGTATACCAAATTTGTTGGGAATTATTTTTGGTTATTTTCTCCCCACAAAGTTATAAGGTTGGTAACCAACTACAATAAGTAATGAATTTTAAAGATATTTAAGTACTGGAAATGGGATCAGCTGTCATGATTTGTATTGGGTTTTTTATTGGTCATTCCATATGAAACCATATGAGATTAGAAGTCAACTTACCTTTGGGACCTTCGGGCGTATGTTAAGTTTACCTAAGATTACTGTACGAAAAAGAAACTCAAATATAAATTAAAAGCAAGTCACGTACTTACTAAACCAAAGAGCTGTATGAAACTCTGTGTTTTCCCCGCAGGTCACCACTAACATCACCTGGGGCATCCAGCCGGCACCCATGCCTGTGCCTGTGTGGGTGATCATCTTGGCTGTTCTCGCGGGGCTGCTGCTTCTCGCTGCTCTTGTGTTTGTAATGTACAGGGTGAGTCTTGGACCTTGGGAGGGAACAGGAGAGATGGGGGAAAGTGGAAGGGCTAGTGGGGGGAAGGAATGATGAGTGGGGCTGACCTCAGCACGCCAGACTAAACCAAATGCCATTTGAATTTTCGAGCTGATAATAGAATCACTGATTCTGTGAGTGAGAGCTGTGCTTTCCCGTTAACTTGACAGATGGGCTTTTTTAAACGTGTCCGACCACCTCAAGAAGAGCAGGAGAGGGAACAGCTCCAACCTCATGAGAATGGCGAAGGAAACTCTGAAACCTAACGGTGCTTCTTGAGCTGCGCCACTTCACGATCGAATAAATTTAGCACCTTCACGATCGATTTAAATATCTTTCGTGAAGAACGAAATCCCAAGTTTGTATTGCTGAGAGTACCCAGTAGCCTCAGTTTACCCACAAAACTGAAATGACTATTTGTCAACAACTCTTTATAAATAGGTTCAGATTGCATTTACTTCACAAACACTGACCCATGTTTTTAGACATTTAAATGATGAAATTTCAAGTGATAATCCTTGTTCATTGTACATAAGATAGATAGCACCTGAGTTACCACATTACTTAACATGGTACCTCTTCAGTTACTGTTTCTAATTTACTTTGTGAGGTTTCTCTCTTCTTTGATGTTATGTTGAAGCAACTAGGATTTTTCAAGCAATTCACATTTACACCTTAGCATCAATAATTTTGCACAGGTACTTAGAATATTAGTACACATTACACTACAGTTGATTTTGTAAGCTACTGAAGACTCTGCATCGGCTTAGATTTTAATATCATTTACATAGTAGAACTTAAAAAAACATCTGATACAATCAAAATTCTTTCAGGGCTATAGCTCACTTCAAAGCATCTGCTTAGCATGTGCAAGGCCTTGGGTTTAAGCCTCAACACTGGTAGGAAAACAGTAGTTTCTTGTATTAACAGCGGTACAGTATTTTTATATAAAAATTAGGTTTTTATTTATGTTTAGTGTGCATTGTATTTTAACTTTTGTAATTTAAATTCTGTGTAAAATCCTGTAAGCCATTTCATGCTGAAAATTCCATAACTAAAAACACTCATTAAGCAATAGTTTGATTTCAGCTAAATGATGATGATTTAAGCCATAGGAGTGGAAGTTGTTTCTGAAGTCCATCTGTTTCACTCGTCTGGCTGTTTGCAACATAGAAAAGGTTGAAGACTCACTGTGGTTCTCTGCTGTAGTTGCTCATCAAAATTACATCCTTTAATTAGACTGGAGCTTCTAGTTGGTCTTAATTTATTTTCTCCTATTCATATTTTCTTTCTACTTCCACAACTGAGAATAGGTCAAGACCATCTCTATACCCTATAGGAACCTGGATCTCTCACCCTTATCCAAAAGATGCTTGGAATCAACATTCCAAAGGTAGCTCATGGTTTGCTTTCAGCATGGGTATTACCTCAGGTTAAGCAAGGCAGTGTGGAAAGCCTGCCTCAATTGTTAGAATTAATGCTAAAAAAGTATTTTTATAAGCAGCTCTTGTTACTGAAAATCTTCTAAAGCTTTCTTACATTTGCTAACATAAATTTTCTGGGGCTTTAATAAAGGCAGCAGAGTTAGCGATTTATTCACAGTTTCTCAAAGCCATGGGATGACTATCAATTGTAGCTATTTTTGTGCAATTACATCATGCTATGTACTAAGAAGTTGAGAACTTTAATAGCTTTTTAAACTGACTGCTGTCCTCTTTAAGCAACGAAAGGCATTTCTCCTAAATAATTGAATATTTTTCTACATTTTAAAAATAATTGAAATTTGTCTCACCATATCTTATGTTAATTCCATATGCATATGGCTGAGTTAATTTGGAGAATTTATTTTCATAACATGAAGCACATTTAGGTGACTTGTACCAAGTTAGAATATAGACAGGACCCTATATTTAGCTTTAATGAACGTTTAAATTAATAACTTCGGGGTATAGAATTTATTAGTGGTTTGAAAGATCATAATCCATATGCACAAGTATTTATTTAAGCAATAAATTTAAATTCTTTTAAGAGATATTTTTATCTTGGTCCAAGTGTTGTCCACCACACAGTCACTAAGCTGCCTATAAAAACTTACTATTTTTATCTTCCTATTATTTCTAAAAATTAATGAAATTCATTTTTTGACAATAGAATCAATATTGGTTTTTATAATTATTCCTATTATGGCTTCTTTGCCAAGGAGTACCTTGCTGTTAGTAATTGAAATATGTTGTAACTGGAAATTAACATGATATGTAGTTTCCTACATTAGTATGGATTCTCTTTTAAAAAGTATAAGTTTATATCTCTGTAAAATTAGGAAGTGTAATTTCAAAGTCAACTCTGAAAAATTGTTGGTTCTTTTTATTCTGTAGCAGCATATGAATATAGTCAATGGAATATCAAAAATTATTTTAGATTTATATTTGTAATTTACTGAGAGTTAAAATTCATTTCCAAGTATAAAATTTCTCATCTAATTCAGTTAAGAAAAAATTGAGTGATCCAGAAGACATTTGACACATGTGCGAAATATTGACACTGATAGTGATTTCTTACAGAGATAGTTATTTTAGAGTTAATACTTTAAAACGTCTGTGTCAGAGCCACTTCTCCCTTATGTGTCATTACCTGATTATGTTCTGAATAACTATAAGAGGAGAAAGCCAAAATGTTATTGTCATAATTCTACCCGAGTTATAAAATTACTTATTAGTTAATCCTCATGAGTACAAAGTTATTTGTATCATGAGGAAATTAACTAATAGCAGACAAGAGTTTGGCTGCTGCATTAAGGCAGCAGTGAGGGTTTTGATAGAGAGCCTAACCCCAAGGAAGGGTTTCTGTGGCAAAGTATAGATAGAGCAGCTGGTTCTTGTAGGGCAATAGAGTGCTAAGGAGGCATCTGTTCCCATGTGGCAGAATGTTGTGAGGAACTTTATCGAGAAGAAGAGGAAGTTCTAGAATGCCTGTGTGGCCACTGCATATCTGAACACCACCTTGTTTTTACTCACAGGTGGCTTGTACATTTAATTTGATGAGTAAGGGGGAAAAGACAAAGTTGTATGATGGGATCCAAAACGGTAAAGAAAATTGCATAGTGACTAGTGGTTTGTACGAGGTTTCTTTGAATTTGTTGGTCCTTTCATTTGAACCATGAACCTGTGGATGTGCTGTCTGCAGTATATACTGGCATTCCTTGTGATTCCTGATATATCATGTGCTGTGAGCGGTACTGAATCTTTGATTTCTGTTGTCATTGTTCTAAAGTGCAATATAACAATATAATTAAACATGATGTTATTATTAATTTAGTAAGCCTCATCTGAATAGACATTTATTAGCATTTTGTTGTTAGCAGAATAAAGCAATTCTGCTGTAGTTGTAGATACACGGGTGGAGTTTTTTTTACTTCTAAACCATTCATTCTGCATTTTATTTTAGGTGGGAAATGAACTATTCCTTATCTATTTTAAAACACTTTCAGCACCTTGAGGTAACTTGAAAGCTGTGTGTATTAAATAACTTGGCTCTTTAAGCAACACGGAAGGTAATTCTCTTTGGCTTCTCTTGTGATCGCCCACATTGGGTGAGACATAAAATGAGTCTGTTCTGAAATCTTTCATTTGCCAACTTGGTTTGAGTTAGTAAAATCAGGTACCATGTTCTGCTTTGTTTGCAATGTGTAACCTGTGACTGTACAATAAACTTGAACATATGGTGCCAGCTGCGTGTGCGGATTCTACTCTTTCCTGAGATCGCTTGTTTCTGATTCACACACACCAGCAATGATACAATCAAAACAGTGACTTGGGGGTGTGGTATGGGGGTGTGACTTAGCTCTCACATTTTTAAGAGGATTAGTTAGCTAAAGGAAGAAAACCCACAAACCGAAAGTGAAGGGAACCTAATGTTAAGCCCTATTCTTAGAGAGGAAATACATTCTTAGCATTTCAACAACTCTGGAAATAATAACAAGAATCCTGCAAGTGAGATTGCATGAAATTAAAAGGCTTCTTCACATCAAAGGAAACAGAATAAAGAGGCTGCGTACAGAACAAATGAAAAGTCTCTGCTCTATGGACAGCAGATGACTAATATTTAAGAGTATATAAAGAACTCAGAAAACTATAAACTCCACAAAGCTAAACCATCCAGTCATTTGAATGAGTAAATAAAATAACTCAGGCATTTCTGGAAAGATGATGGATAAGTAGCCAGTAAGTCCACAAAAAATGTTCAATGTCTTTAGCCATGGGGAAATGCAAATCAAAACTATAGTTAAATTCAATTCTAACCTAATCAGAGTGACTATCATTTAAAAAGCAACTAATTAAAAAGGAACTAGGGAGCACATAGGAAAAAAGGAACTCCTCACGGTACTGGAGAGAATATAAAGCACTGTCGCTACTATGGAAATGAGTGTGGAAGTTCCACAATAAGCTAAAAATAGAAAACAGAACTCTCACGTGACCTAGCTATAGCAACTCTGGATGTCTAAGCACACAGGGTACACTTGACCATCCATGCTTTTTGTGTCATTGTTCAGTACAATTCACAACAGCCAAGCTGTGGTTCAGTCTAGGAGTCCATTAGTGGCCGGGTGGATAAATGAAATGTTATGTATTTATAATAGAATTTTAATCTGCAATAAATACTGCCATTAGCTGAAGGAAATCAATGGGACTGGAGCTCATCGGATCAAGTAAAATCAGGAAGGCATGTTATCGCTCATTTGTTCATTATAGAACACACCAAAATGACATGAAGGTTGAAGGGGAGGCAGGATGAAGAGAAAATAATATGAGATATGTTCATAGTACATGATACAAATGTCATTGTGCAGCCCATTGCTTCATAGACTAAAATACACTAAGAAAATAGTCCTTAGGGTAAATATAAATTAACTGGAAATAAAGAATTTATATTTCTAAACAAATGATCTTTAATTTTCATTGCACAGAATTTAATTTTACTCTATGAGGTTGCTTTAAATAATATACATTTACCTCTTCATTTCTTAAGTTTTTATGTATCTATATTTTACAATGAGGTTTCTTGGTCCTGGGTGGCCAGAGGTCCAGACCCACAGACCTACAGCCCCAGACCCCTTAGCCGCCCGCTACTGTTCAGGCCCCAAAACTGACTCAGATGCTTATATTAACTTTATGCTGTTTGGTCTATGGCTCAGGCACATTGCTAGCTTGCTCTTACATCTTAACTCAACCCATTTCCATTAGTCTTTCCTGCCACGTGGCCCATGGCTCACCTGTGTTCCTCACATGTTGCTTCTTTGGGCTTCTGGCTCGGTCTGCCTCCATGCTGCTTCTACCTATGCTCTGATTTCTCCTACTTTTTCTATGGTTCCTGTTATGGGCCAAAACAGCTCCTTTATTTAAAGATGTCTTTTGATATTCACAGCTTACAGAAAGACATTCTCACATCGCCTCCCCCTTTCTGTCTAATCAAAAAGGAAGGTTTCAATTTTAACATAGCAAAATTACATGTAACAAAATAGCCATCAAGCAAGAATTACAGTTACAATATCTATAATTCTAGTGGACTAAAACATCCTAAATACCCAAATCCAAATAGCTCCCATATTTCAAACTTTGAGCGGTGACATCAGTGATCAGTGTGAAGATGCTTAACTGGTAAAGACTTCATTTTACAAGCAACAATATCTGTAACACTGCTGATCCCACGAATTTCAGATAAGAAAGCTCAATGTGAAGTGTCTAATACAAACTTTTTAGACATGCTTCAAGAGTGCTGTTAAAGTGTATCAGTCTCATCATAAATGTTTGGGATGCAGACAGTGTACAATATAACACACTAAAACCACACTAATACACAGTTTTAGGTTTGCTAATCACATAGCTGGCAGGAAAGCAATAGGTACATGTCATGATTGGATTAAAAAATATTTGTTAAAAATGGAGAGCATTGGTGGAGTTGTCCTAGATTATCTTTCTCATATGCATTTTTTTAATCCAAAGAATGTTCTTGCAAAGAGAGACCATTTGTTGCTAAGCATTCCTGTTTTAGCATCAGTTAACTGTAATACAGTTCTGAGCTGGGGAGACAGCCCAGTGGAGCTGTAGAACACAGCAGTACATTATAATTCGGCTTTTGTCTTCAAGCCCTAGATTGTGCTTAGATACTAGAAGTCTTAGCCCTACATGATGCATTTGGTAAAAGAAAATGTATTTATTTACCTTAAGGTAAAATAACTATTTAAGGTATACTTAAGATACTGATTTTTAAATCTCACCCAATGTTTTTTGATTCACCAGCATTTAACTCTAATTGAGTCATAATGTGGATTTTGTACATTCCACAGATACTCCCCACATCAACTATATGAGGAATGGAACATTTAAGAACCATTTAAACACTTAGGAAAACTAAAGACTGATATAGATAGATTACTTGTAGTAAGGCTGTGTATTGCATGAATTCGATTTAGTAGTATAATAGAACCCGATGCCAGACACTGGGAAAAAGCGGAAATATCAGAAAGACAGAGAACAAATCACAGCCATTTTCAGCCAGCCAACTTCTCAGGCCAAATGGGGTTGGTCTTATTTCCAGGAGTCCTCAGACGCACTGGGCGAGTAGGTAATAGCCTCATTTTTCTTTCCCTGACCTGCTATTTCAATTCTTGGATCAATTTTCCTAGTGCTAGGATTAAAGGTGTGTCTCACCACTGCCTGGCTCTTTTGGGCCTTGAACTCACAGAGATCTGGAGGACCTCCGCCTCCCAAATGATGAGATTAAGGGTATGGAGCACCACTTGCTGACCATCACAGCTTGGCTCTGTCCTTTGATACTCCAGACCATGTTTATTAAATATACAATATATCACCACAGCCGTGTTTTAGCACTTTTGTTTAAAGAAGGTTTGATTGTGGGAAACTACAGGTGATTTCTCACCATTCAGGTCTTTGGAGCTATCTCCATTTTCTCCTTTCTTCTGCTCGGATGTTGAGGTAGCTTGGAATATAAAGTAGGAAGACAGCTTGAGGAGGCTGAGGAAGGCTCCCAGCTGGTAGCCCCTCTTCCAGTACCAGCTGCGCACATAGGTAAAACCCAAAGAACAAAAATTACAAAGTCAGGTATCTTCCTTTGGGTCTATTATCTAAGCAATATGTAGTCCATATATTTTATTAAAGATTCACTTAAAAAAATCAATCTAAGAAAAAAAATCAATATGAGTTGAAACTAGACATTTCAAATTGCAAATGGCAAAGCCACATGCATACTCCTGGTATAAAAGTGGGCAAAGCACAGAGCCTCTCGGATGCTTATTGCTTCCATCTGTTTAATAAGACAATGAGAGTTACTTTCTAGTCCCGCTCTGAGAAGTAAGGAAAAAATGTTTGTAAACATCTGTTATTATTTTATACAAGCATTGTTTTTGTATTCTTGACCACAGTAATTTCTCACCACTGTGTAAACACTGTTGTCTCCACCAAGCTGGGAGCATTGAGAGGGACAACCTTAAGGACAAGGAGGATGGGGAGAAAGCAGCTCCAGTGCTCTGGCAGCTTTGAGGGAAACAGTGATGTCACAGCCAGATGAGACAGATTGTAAGTAGAATTTCTGCAGGTGCTCCAAATACAAAGCATTCTAGTTTGTCAAGCTGGGCTCCTTAACTCATCTATGCTTTACTCAGTTCCACCAGCTAATCTTGATAATATCATAAGCAGCCACCCAAGGTCTCCATTTGGCAGTTTAGACCTCAAATTAGGCTCACTCTACCCTGTCCTCATCAACTCCAATTATCTGTGTTGATTCTAACCCCAAATACCAATTTCCCTTACCTTCCCTCTTGTTTTCAGGCTCATGCATCTTTGGCAGCGTCTCATTTTTTGTTGTTATTTGTTTATTTTGTTTATAACATGCCTAAATGTGTCACTCTTGCCAGTCTATTCCCTTCTAATCTGTCTTTCATGCTAATAGATAGTGACCCTAAAAATGAATGGCTGTCAGGGTCTGTCTTTCCTTAGTCTCCTTCAAAATGGTCTTCAGGTGCAGAAACCTGCTTGCTTTTATAGCATCCACGATTTTTGGAGTTGCCATGTGTGAAATGCCGGAACAGTGCCCTACACAACACAATACGTGTGTCCAAGTTACTCTAAAACAGCTTAACATTCTCCACGCTCCTTTCACTGTACACACAAACAGACACACACAGACACACACAGACACATAGACACATACAGACACACACACAGAAAACATACATACACAGGCTTCCAGTTTATAGATGACCTGATTGCACCTATTTCTATGGGAACTCCTATTCTGTACAGCCTACCTTCCCCAGTGTCTTCCACAGACCATAATTTCATTCAACTCTGTGTAAGTTCTAAATGCCTGCATTGCTTCTTCAGCTGAAACCACCACAGTGGACTGTATTTTACTTATACGTTGCCTCTCCCTCACAGTGGTAAGCTTGTCAAACGACGGGATTCTATTTTACTTATTCCAAGTTCTTGACTAAAAGTGCAGTGAGCACCTCATTAAGTATTTGTTAAGATTTTGGTTTTAAACAGTCTTTCTATATAGCCCGGGAGCCCCTGAACTCACATGTGGAAGGGGCTAGCTTCAGACTCATAGATCCGACTGACTGCCTGTCTCCTGAGTGCTGAAACTAAAGATATGTGCTGTCATATCCGGCAAAACTTCAAGAAGCAAACACATGAAAAGGCCCAAAACACATGAAAAGTGTAAGTTACAGCAGGTACAGTATGATTAGGAATATTGTATGATGCAGAAAGATATTCTCATTTAATCAGAAAAAGGAAGTTTATTGAAAGTCTGGAGAGTATCAGTTTATTTTGTAATCAGGCCGTAGCACAGCAGCGAGTACTCTGTTAAAAGAGCCTGGCTTTTGAACCAGTCATACCTCAAGGGTTCTTGAGGGTAATCAATATGTCACCCTCTTTCCTACATCAGGGTCAAAGTGGAAGGGATTTTATTCCACTTTGTGCACATTTTCCTGCTGCCTCGGTGAAGATTGAGGGTCCGAAGGGCCTCCAGCTCCGAGTCTCTCCTGCGTTTCCACCTAGCTAAGTGCCCGGGGCACCAGCATCACCTTGCTGAGCACTGGCGGGGTGGCAGCGGGACCCAGTCCCGGCTCGCCCCTCCCGGGCGGTCACGTGCACGAGGATGCTAAGCGGGCTCGCCGTCCTCCTGCGGACTCGCTCCTCCTCCTCCTCCTCCTCCTCCCGCTGAGGCTGTGCACCGCAGACGGCGCGAGGGGGAGCGAGCGAGCGGGCGCGGCTGGGTTCCGCAGCCCTGGCGCCCGCCGCCGCCCGCAGCCTCGCAATATGCCTCCTTGGCCCGCTGGCTCTCGGCCATGGCGAGGCTCCGTCGGCGCATCCCCTGCGCCCTGCTCCTCGGTCTGGCCGCGGTGCTGCTGAAGGCGCGGCTGGTCCCCGCGGCCGCCAGAGCCGAACTCAGCCGCTCCGACCTCAGCCTCATCCAGCAGCAGCAGCAACAGCAGCAGCAAAAGCAGCGGGAGGAGGCGGAGGAGGAGAGGCCGGAGGTGCCTGGGGCATCCTCGACTTTGACGGTTCCAGGTAGGTTCCGGCACCCGGCTCTGCTTTGCAGCTCTGCCAGCGATCTTTTGGCTCCTTCCCCTTCTCCCCTTTATCTATCCTTGCGGGTCCCTATCCTTCCGAGTCTTCCCAGGTTGCGGGTTTGGCCTTTGGTTCTTTGCTCGGGTGAGAAATCTTCCCCGCAGAGCACTGCGGTGGGCCTGAGTAGGGTCAGGGACCGTAAAAAAGGAGAGTGTGGGTGTGCAATCAAGGTGGGTGCTTGCTTACGGAAATCTTTTCATTTTTTAATTTTCTATCTCTTCTTTCTGTACACACACACACACACACACACACACACACACACACACACACACACACACACACAGAGACAGAGAGAGAGAGAGAGAGAGAGAGAGAGAGAGAGAGAGAGAGAGAGAGAGAGAGAGAGAGAGGCTCTCAAATCCCTTTTGCATTCTGTTCTCTATTCTCTCTCCTGGATACTGAGTTTTGCCATATACACCCACACAGCTTTTGCACTGTTTCTCCGTGCCTGCTGTATTTAAATTTAGACCTGGAGAAAGAAATCTCCATTTATTTCATTATATTTTCCTTTTATCCCAGGAAAGATTTAAGGCCGCTTGAAAAGTAAGGGGGAAATGCATTTGGTAAGATAAGACGAAACAAAATAGTGAAACGTGAGTTGAAGGAAGGGACAAGGGAGGGAGACTGATAGATAGGTAAGCATGGAGTGATGCTCGGGTAGCTCTGCCTGCTCCTCCCCCGAGGGGGAATCTCCTCGTAGTGGAACTTAAATGAGCCATCTCTTGACATATTCGGTAAGGGTGATGAAATATGAGTGTAGTATATATGACCATTTCAATCCCCTGTTTTCTCTCCTCCCCTCCCCCAAAGCTCCCGGGTAAGCAAAGAGCCTGGCTATCCATTTAAATATCCTGTACCCCGCCCCCAACCCAGTTAGTTACCTTCTACTATGTATATTCTGCCTGGGTTAGAAAGGAAAGGGGATTTTAGTTCTGGCTAGAGGGCTGAGATTTCACAAACCGAAGATGAGTGCTATTATAACACTGATTTTTGTTTTAAAATCTGCCTGGTAACATTATCGAAGATGCTGAAAATGAAATTCTGTAGAGTGGAATCAGCATCTTAGTTTATCTTGCTTGCTCATCATCAGAGAGCAGTTCGGAGGCATGCCAGCTGTGATTCATGACACGGCCCCGATGATTTAATTTCTTGGAGTGCTTTGAGCATAGGATGAAATCACCACAACGCACAGGAGAAAGCTTGAGTTTCTGACACCCTCTTAAACCGATTAATAGCACTCAATGGTGGCAAAAATGGAAAGGTATGCGGGGTTTGGATCTTACTCAGTTTTTAGTGCCTGAAAGTCCTAACACCATGGAGTGGACAAGGCTAATGCTAGACATGGTAAATCTGGAGAAGTTGGAGACAGTGTTTTCATTTTAAGAGAGATTTCTTACATCATACTGCAGTAGGAGTCTGGGGAGTATTGATGAGTTTCATGGTTTTAATATTTTGGTCTTCCCAGAATATTAGTGAAATGAGTTTGATTACCATAATATAATGTGGTCTGATGAGGGTTATATGAATAACTCTGATAATTTGAAACCCTTGTATTTAGAGTAGAAGTTAAAGTATTTGTTTTCTAATATTTTTGAGGGCTATTTGGAGAAGGATGGTTATTTAGAAAGCTAGCAATCCCTGTTTGATCTTAATTGAGATAAAGGATCTGCTGTCCATCAGCTCTGAAGTGCAGCATGGCTCTTGTGTCTTTCTCAAACACTCTACCCCCCCAGTCCAGCTGTAAACAAGTGCTACTCAGTGGATCACAGTCAGACTTGAACCCACTGTGATCTCTATAGTGAATGGGTGCTGTTTCAACCTCTGTTCTTTACCCAGACAGACATTACTATAAAAATATTAAGTGGGATAATGGCCCATTCTCAGATCATGCAGTTGTGTGGAGGGATCTGGCTGCTTTGGTTCCTGCCTCTTGCATCACTTGCCGTGGTAGCCACACTGCCACAGCATTCCCTTCATTCGCAGTGGCTTCAGGTGCCAGACTTCTGCACTTCTGTTTTCTTGGCGTGGAGTTCTGAAACTTAAGTGGCTGGGTAGGTGTGCTAATTCCAAATCTGCAGCCTCTGCTGCCTTGCTTGATCCCTAACCCCACACCTACCCTTCTCTTTTTAAAACATTTACTTATTTGTGTATGCCTGTATGTCCATGAGTGTGGGAGTGTAGGTGTCATGCATGGGGTGGAAAGGGATAACTTGCAGGAGCTGGTTCTCCTTCCACCACATGGGCCCTGGGGCTTGAACTCAGGTCACCAGGGTGGGTGACAATCCCTTGACCTGCTGAGCCATCTCAAGCTCTCCTCAGCAAGCCCATGAGGACACAGACTGTTGCCATCACTGCTGTATTTCTGTCCCCTAGAGAGCACTTGGTATGTCTAGACACTCACCTGTTTGTTGGTGGATGAATATGCTGGCATCAGGGGACACTCATTTCCCAAGTGCTAGTTAAATATTTAACATCTTGTGAAATCCTTCATTAGAATTTGTATAAAAATAAAAGTTACATGAAATGACCCATAAATATTGGTGATACAGTGTGTATCTTGGATCTTTAGTGCTAGCTAACTTCAGTATTCATTGTAGGTTGTCTATACAGAACTAGTTGATACTGATACTTGAGAGGCAATTACTGGGTTCTGTCAAGAAGCTTCTGAACCCGAGTGCACTTGTAATCCCCTTTGTGACCTAGGTGGGCATTAAGGTATTACACCTTTAAATAGTGGTGGCTCAGCATGTTCTGCTCTCTGCTTCTGTGTGACACTTTTCATGACTTGGACGTAGAATGTGGAAACTATGGAATTTTCCTCAGGCAAAATTTAGAAAACTAAGACACACTGAGTGATTGATGTGTGACTGAGCAGAGAAATTTACCAATGGCCTTGGTGGGTATTATCTACCTTTTACTCTTCTGAAAAATTCTCGTGTTGTTGAGAAGTAAGAAAGGTTTCAAAAAATGCACAAATACATTGCTTTTTAAAAAAAAAAAATCAGAATTTTAAAACGTAGGCTTCTGTTTTCTCACTAACTTAGAGTGTGACGAGAAGGAAGGCCAGACTTGGGATCTGTCAGCTCCCTTTGTTTCTGTAGCATGGGCAGAAGTCCTGATCTCCCCATCTGTGCCAGTGTTTGCTAGAAAGAGATATCTGAGGGGCCAGCAAGGAATTAATGTGGGAACTGGTGGTAGTTGAATCAGCCATATCATATTGACACTGATGGCCCATTAGGTAGAAGACATGTGGAGCTAAAGGCGAACTGAGCAGTAATGAGTGACATTCAAATTCCCCCGGAGAAGCACAGATGCAAGGTCTGGTCCTCTGTGCCTTTGGCACATAGAATCCTAAAAAGCATAGTTTGTATGGTCTAAAAATTTTAATCACATATGATATATATATAATTTTGAAAAATGTTGAAAATATATATAAGGTAAACAGTGTGATAGACTGTACCAGTCACTTGGTTTCCACAATTCTGCCCATTATTATTTTACTCACATCTAACCATTTCTAACTCATGGGGTTTTTGTTGTTGTTACAGTTATTTTTTTGTGGCCATATGTGCATAGATATGTGTACATGTTGCTATGCTCTTTTGATAGATAGGTGTTTACATCTAACCAGTATCTGGACATGCAGTGTTTATAGTGTGGTGGGAAGTTCTCCTTCACTCACTTCTCAGGTTATTCCTGCCTTTTGCCCAGCATTCTGTGCTGTTTTGATCATTTTCATTCTGGTTTAGCTATGCATTTTCTAGAACTTCAAATGTGGGTTCCCACATCACCTGACCTTTTAGATTGAGCTTAAGTTTAGAATAATTTTCATTGACTTCATTAATTTTCTAGCACATTAATAGTCTTCTTCTTTTTACTGATGAGTAATGTTTCATTTTGAGAATTGCATCAGGTCAGTTTATTGCTTCTTTTGTTATGATTATTTAGACTGTCTCTGGTGACAGAGGCTGCTACATCCTAAAGTCTTTTTGTGAACATGCTTTTTAAGTATCCTGCATAAATTCCTAGGAGTGAAATTTCTGGGTCAAATGGTTTACTCCAATATTTAAACATTACCCAATATTCTGTGTAGCTGGGACCTATATCACTTAAACTAATGATTAGTTAAATTACAGAATTACACTTTTTCTTGACCTGAAATAATTTTTGTATGAAAAGTGTACAGTGCCTACCTACAGTAATCAGTATGTTATTCTGATACACATAATGGAATAGTTACCATAATAAAGCACTGTAAGTGTCCATCTTCACCTTGTGGTTTCCAAAAATATATTCTTAGCAAATTTCTAACATATAATACAGCACTGTTACTCTCTTGCTCATTTCGTACACTGGATTTTCTTACTCAGTCTATATATTTGCAGCTTTTCCCCTTTGTCCCGGGTCTTTCTTTTGCCCTGCTGGTCCTTATCTTTCTTCCGGTTTAGAACTCCCATTCGTGAAATGTGTTTGTTTACTTTTTGTGATCAGGGAATTTGAGAAATCAGTAGGAAAAGTAAGATTAGAAATCATTCCGTTTGGTTGTACTCACGCTTAGAGGTCATATTCCCAGATGGATAATTATGATTTCTTTCCAGAATTTTAACAGCCGAAGGGAGCATTTCATGGATGCTGATTACAGGTTGAAAAACCATGTCATTGTGTTGAATCTGAGTCCAGTTGGTTTTGTGTGGGTTTTTTTTTTTTTCAATGATCTTAATGTGACTCAGTAGAAATTGTGCCAAATATTTTTCTGGAACAAAACTCTTCCCTCAAGAATACAAATATTGAACTTGATTCTCTCAGATTCTGTCAGACTGGGTTAGCCATAGTATTGTCATTCATTTGCTTGGCCTAGTGGAATGTTTAATTTTCTTTTGTCCAAATTGCCTTAGCTAGAAACCGAGCACAGTGTTATTTATCTATAATAGATAGAACACGTGTTTTAGAACACTTACTTACCTAGAAGATTCTAAAAGCTCAGCATTTAAGTGTTTAATTGAAACATAAGCTAGGTGAACAGGTGAACAGCTTCTTGCATGAATTCTAGTTGGTATAAAATGAAAACCTAGAGCCAGATATTGGAGAAAAGCTGGAATATCAGAGATAAGAAACAGACCACAGTCAGTTCTCACCCAGTCAACTTCTCAGGCTGAACAGGGTAAATATATCTTCACAGGTCCTCAGCCTGGCTGGTCGCTTCTACAGAATGGCTGAATTTTTGCCTTTTCCTGCCTTATATTTTTTTTCCCTGTCCAGCTATTTCATTTCCTGGTTCAACACTACCTCATAATCCTAGAGTTAAGATTAAAGGTGTGCGCTACCACTGCCTGCCTGTTAGGTCTTGAACTCAGAGAGATCCGGAAGGATCTGGTCTCCTGAATGATGGAATTAAAGGTGTGGGTCACCACTCCCGGACTTTCCAAGCTTGACTGTGGGAGATTCTGTCCTCTGATATTCCAGACTGATTTTATTAAATATACAACATACCACCACAGTTTGGGGCCAGATGGCCATGTTGCAAGCCTTTAATCCCAGCACTCTGAAAGCAGAGGCAGGTGGAGTTTGGCTAGCCTGGTCTAGAGAGGAGTTCCAGGGCTACACAGAAAAACCGTGTTTCAAAAACACAACACAAAACATAAGATTCTGTTTGGGGACGCCTTTTGAATTGGCCTTTTATGAAGACCTAATTTGTATGTCCAAGGCATTAGATTTCTGTACACATTAATTGATTTTTATGACTGCCCATATTATTATTAGGCTGTATTCTTAAACACTGCTTGATGATGTCTGAGAAAATGAGTGAGTGAAGGGTTCCAAAGGCTGTTTCCTGGAGAGCAGTGCATGCTGAGGAAGTAGCAGTCACTTTTCATCATTTCCAGCATGTCAAAGCTCTCCTCAGCTTGTAATGAACCAAAGCAAGCCTCAGGAGCGCATGAAGCGAGTTCTCTGTGGTAAGGTTTTACATTTTACACAGAAGTGAAATTTATTCCATTTACAAATGAGATTTCAGATTCTTTTTTTAACGTGCGCCCTCAAGTAAATTTGCTTCATAGTCCTTGAGGGAATCACTTAAAATGTAAACGAGTTTTTGTCAATTGTCTTTTCCTTAGTATAGACGTTGACTTCAGTAAAAAACGCTGTCTATAATTTTTATTATTTTTATTTAATTTTTCTTTTAAAGACAGTATCTGTTTATGTACCTCAGGCTGGCTTTGGACTTAGGCCTTTTTGTTTGTTTGTTTGTTTGTTTGTATTTAAATTTCAGCTGCTTTAGTGCTGGGATTATTAGTGCATGCACCACTACCCTTGACTTAATGGGCATATTTTAAATTCATTTGCGCTGCTAAAGTTTGAAGTGTTTACTGTGCCAAGCCAATTATCATTTCCATGTGTGGATCCCAAAGCTAGGTCGCTTGACTAGCTGGAAGCCTGAGGACACGTCTAGCTTCAACTCAGAGCTCAGAGTGAAAAGACCTGGCTTGTATCCAAGGTTCCTGCTCTAGGTGTATTGCAGACTTCCATGCCTCAACCTTTCTCTGGTGCCATGCCAACAGATCTGTTCCTGCAATTGTTTGCTCTGTAATAGGAACAGGACACTAACAAATCAGAGGGCTAAACAGATGATTCCTTCTCCTTACCACGTTGATTGTACTCAGAAGCTGGCCAGAGAATGCAGATACCCTGGCTCTTGTGATGCATGCCACATACATGCCTGCTCTCTTGTTTCTTGGAAAACGGTCCAAATGAAGTTATCCAAATGTGGCCCAATATGGTTAAGTGGGTTATGTTTCTTCAAAAACATAAATACATGCTCCCTTTCTTCCACGATAGGATCGGTTTATAAATGTTGGAGTGGCCAAGGCAGGCTGGGCAGAGTTACCAAATAAATACCCACTTGCCGTAAAAGGGAAATAGAAAGAGAGCATGCAAGGGGGAAACAGCCGCCAAAATGAGAAGCGCATTTGGCTAAAGCAAAACAAACTGTATATGAGATAACAATAAAACACACACGGTGAAATAATAATTATGAGTAAATACGTGACACCGAAAGTTTCCAACAATATATACATGTGTATATACATATATATGTATATATATTTATTTAAAGAAAACCTTGCTCTCATAAATTAAGTAGTCCCCCAATTGTATTTTGTCCTGTGATTTTAAAATTTTTTAAAAATAATTAATTCGTTTGTTTGATTTTTGAGATATTGTTTGTCTGCGTAGCCTTGGCTTTCCTGGAACTTACTCTGTAGACCAGGCTGATCTCTGCTTCCTAAGGCTGGAGTTATAGGCATGGGCCACCTTCCCTGGCCCTCTGTATTCTTTTGCTCATTTTCAGACAGGATCTCAAAATATCGCTTTATCTGGCCTCGAATTCGATATGTAGATAAAGAAGCTGAAGAAGCTCTCAAATTCACAGAGATCCATCTTTCTTAGCTTCCCAAGTGCTGGGATTAAAGGCATGTACTGTCATACCTGGCCTTAAATTATACCTTATAAATTTGTGCTGTTGGGTTCTGGAAGTTTAGTATAACTTTTCCCTTCTGCCTCCTGTTCCTGTGTATCACTTCTTTGCTTCATTGTGTGGTCCAAAGGCCTAAGCATTCTAGGCAAGTAAATAAACTATGCCAGCCTTAATTTAGTTTAGTTAGAAACAGGGTGCTACTAAGTTGTGGTAGCTGGCTTTGCACTTCCAATCTTTCTGTGTTAGCCTCCTGAGTAGCTGGGATCATAGGTATGGGCTAATATGTCTGGATCAGTGTTTCTTTGTATTAATTGGAGTTCAACTTTTATTATAGTAATATATGAGCAAACTCTAGTAATGCATGAAATAATTAATCTTTTTAAAATTTCATTTACAGTGAAGTAATGTCTAAATTTTAAAATGGATAATTAAAACATCACAAGTGTTTCCATTGTAGGTGGTACCTGGGTCTGTCTGTGCTTCCCAAATGTTTGGGAACCAGAGTCTCTGGGACTTGAATGAAAATAATCTTGTCTTAAGAGAGTTTTTCTAGAGATATTTAAAAAGTGAGTAAAGTTTTAGCTCATAAAACATGTCCTTCAAAGAAATATCACCTGCTATTTGCCAAATTCAAAAAAGTTGTTAATTGATGATAATATAATTTAATTCTTACCAAATATGAGAAAATGAACTTTTATTGTAATTTAAAACACCCATTACCACCTGGTTCAAATTTGGGTTTTAAATTGTTTATGTGCTGTAGCATTTCAGGTAGGGAGGAGGTCTTGTGACTCAAGAAGCTTGTCAGATATGGAAAGTAAGCTTATGTGGTGGAGTATATCTGAGAACTCACAGAGATGTAATACAGTATGACCTTCTTGTGACTTCAGTGGCCCTCCAGAGTGGGAAAGTATTCTCCATGATGAATCACCTATATGTGGAGTCCTTGTCCCCACATACAGGGGTTCTGGGGAGCCAGTGGAAAGATGGAAGGCTCCTGAGAACCCTTAGTGGGGACACGTCATTGTCAGTGAGTGTTCTGTGTCTATGAGATATTTTTTAAAAATCCCTAGTCCCCAAAGGTTAAGAAAACCTTCCTTAGATAGTTAAATGGACTCAGTGGGGGAAAAAAACCAACCAAACAAAGGAATCATTCAGACTCAAATGATTTTTTTGTGTGTATTTTCTTAACACGTGAATTTTTCTGTTATTTTTGCAAATGTGGTGGGTAAAGTTACGATGCCTGATAGGAATATAAGCAATCCTTCCAGAAGGTGTAAAAACAGCAATTTCTTAGGACAGAGCTCTGTGCTCAGTTCTTTCAGAGTTGGCTTTTCAATTCTGTTTGCACAATGACTACCAATATATAATACTTTTTGATAAATCACATGACTTTGAATGGTTTTGCATATAGGCTGTTATGCAGTAATATATGTTATGCAGTTTATACTCCAAACCTGTCACTTTGGAAAGCAGCTATAAGCTATCACTTGACTACTTCACAGGAGAACAGAGTTGCAGAGGCTGAGGGAATGCTCCTGTCTTCCGGTTCTGCCAAGCCTGAGTCTAAGCCTCAGACAGGTCTAGCAAATAAAGACTGACCCAGGGAGTCAGAGATTCTCAAAGAAGGCTTTCATGAAACTTAATACTTAATATATTAAACTTTGGTCTCTAAATAATGCCTGCAGAGATTTAAATCTGTGATTTAACAAGCAGTTTTCATTGGCAACGCTATAGTAGTTTTGGAACAAATACCATACTTTAAATTCAGGGGAACATATTTTTCTTACTTTTTCCTTCATGCCTCTTCCGCTTTCAGGAATAACTAATGGATTTGGGATTTGGAAAATGAAAGGGGCAGGGGAGGCTGCCTTCAAGGAATTACTTTTGCACTTGAAGCTGCAAAAAGAAATGGGGAGGTTAAACAATAGTACGTGTTGAGACCCCCTCAAGCTGCAGCTACAGAGAAGAATGTGGGGAACAGAGATACAGGTCACGAGGATGGAACTGTTTCCCTTCCCATGATTTCTGTATGTGAGGACTCCTGCAGGGATTGTGTGGGCCCAGCACGCATGCGGTGGTTCAGTCACAGGTTTGACGAAGGCAGAGGAAAATGTCTTGACTCAGTTTCTCCCTTTTCTTTTCACATCAGCACTCCTTAACCAGAAATGCAGTAGAAAGACTGTAACTCTTGAATAACTTGCTATCTAATGAGTAAACTGAAAAACTGTATTTACATATTAATATTACCGTGAAAAGTTGTTGGGTATTGTCAGACCATTAAATATATTTATATCCAACAACAACAAAAAAATCAGTATTTTTCCCATTCTATTTACTGTTTTTTGGGTTTCAATTTTCTTCTCATGAGGTGACCTCATCTATTGCAGTATCCTTAAATGCCTACTATATGCTAAGATTTTTCGAGCTCTTTATGTGGACATATAATGAGCATTTCTGCTTCATTATGTCTAAGACTAGAGTTTATGTTTTCCACCATACTATGTAGAATCAACGTCTCCCTCACATTTATCAAAACAAAAACAACAAATAAAAACCGTGGAGGCATGCATCTGTAATTACAGCATTTGGGAGGTAGAGGCAGGAGGGAGAAGAGTTTGAGGAAAGTCTTGGCTGCGTGAGGTCTTGTCTCAAAAACGAACGAAATCCCAACCAACTGACCAACTAGCCAAACAAACAATCCAACCTCCAAACCAAAGATCAAAACCAGTATTAGAGATCAAACCTAGAGCCTTAATGCATGCTAGATAAGTACTGAGCTCTATCCCCAGCCCTAAGTGTCTGTGCACAAACGTACTGTGGCTGTTAGTTGCCAGGTATGCTTCCTGTATTGTCCAGTTCACGGTGACAGGACCTTGCAGCACAGCCTATTCAGGTTACTGTGGACCAGGGAGCAGAGAAGATGGAACCTCAAATGAGAAAATTGAGGGTTCCCCTTTTCCAAAATGACTCTGGCTTGTGTCAAGTGGACATAAAACTAGGCAGAGCATTGACATATGGCTAAAAACATTCCTTTGTTATTAAAGGCAAGGGGGTGTCTTGATCGTGACAAAGCATTCCACTCCTAGCTTGTCAGTCTCCACAGAACCCAACAGAGACAGGCTCTGTTTTGACGTCTGTTAAAGCCTTCCTCTCTTGTCCCAGTGTGCCACGTGCCAGCCACTGACTCTCATGAAAGCACTTACCTTGCCTTCTTGTCAACAGCCCCAGACTTGATTACTTGTTGTTGCTATGGCAACTTCTACAAAATACAGTGTTCTGCATAGCAGTTGCCTCTTTCTGCTGAATGAGGAAGCTCTTGAGACCCACTGTGTATCAGGAATTCTATTCATGAAGTTTGGTTTCAGGTTAGGCTAGAAATGTGTTCACAGCTAGAGGCCATATTGCTGAGAATTTCCACTGCTGAAGTAAAGACATCAAGCTGACTGTAAGATGTATACACCGATATATTCTTCCTATAGGCAGCATGCATTTTATTGTTATGTGTTTCAGAATACCTGGGGTCTGGGTAATAAAATATGGCAGATGAGCTCTGTTATTTTGAGATTCATGGTTTAGAAAGGAAGAGAAAGGTTTTATAGTTTTTCTTTTATCACCTAAGGCTCCTGATAAATCAGTTTCTACATCTACAAAAAAAAAAAAAAAAAAAAAAAAAAAATCCATTAAATTCTGTAAATCTTCCAGGCTGGGAATGCTGAAACGTGAAGCAGGTGGCTTCCTGGGGAAGCATATGGGCAGATTGTAGCTTCTCCCTCAGGCTGGGGCCCAGGGTTCTCAGGGCACATTTATAGTGTGTTGTCTTTTGGGGCTTTTAGAGACTGAGAGAAAGGTTATAGCACATCATCCCAGTGACAGGAGGAACTATTGTTTATAGCAGTGAATCAGTTAAGACGCCATCCTAACACCTTCAGGATGTTATTCTACTATTTGATTATCCTACCCAGAGACCCAGAAATCATCATGGAGTCCGGGTTCTCCCTGATTTAAATATATAGTCACAATTGTTTCTGTGTCTGTCACTGCTATTTTCTTTGCTCAGCCATTTCCCCTGACCAAATACTCTTCGATCTGGATTCTGGTAATAACATATTAGGTCGCCATATGTCTCATCTTTTTAATTCAAACAACCTTGTGCCATGCATTTTCCTGGCTTTCTTTTCTTGAAGGATATGATTTCTAATATAAAAATCAAATTTCTCCATATTGATACTATATCAGGTCCCCATCTACCTGCCCCTCCCCCATGGCTGTTTATACTGAATACTTGCAAATATGAGAGTAAAATGAAACAAAGTGATAGATGTTCACATACACTATCAAGGTAAGGCACATGTTAAAAATTTACTTATCTCTCATACTGCATACACACACACACATACACACACCACACACACACACACAAACACACACACATACACATACACACACATACACACACCACACACACATGCACACACATACACACACCACACACACATATACACACATACACACACATACACACATATACACATGTACACACACCACACACACACCACACATATACACACACACACTACACACACACACCACACACACACATACACACACATACACACACGTATACACACATACACACACCACACACACATACACACACACACACCTACACCACACACACACACACACACACACACACACACACACACACGGACGGACGGACTCCTGCGGCTTTGTAGGGCCATCAGAAAAACACATCTACGTTTCATTCTGAAAATCTTTAGCTTGTCCTTCTTAATATCTACTTAACGTTCATCAGATAAGTAAGTTTTTAAATGAAACAATTATTAAAGCTGGAAAAGAACTATGCAAAAATCAGTGAAGGAAAGTTCAACAAATGAATAAGTGAGCCTTAAGATTCTCTTTGATCTGTACATCGATGACTAGCGCATTTGTATCTGCGCCCACCCAGTATGGTGGGGAGCGTTCTCTAAGCTCCCTTCTGGCTGTATCTCACTCTGCCATGCTTCCTCTTTGCTTTCTTCTCGGTCTCCACTTTACCAATCTCTGGCTGTTGTTCCCTCCATGATGGATAACTCCCATGGTGGATGTATACATATTTATACAGTTCTTTTCCTTCCCACCCTTCTGCATATGCTTTCCCCATTCTTCCGTCTTTGCTGTGGAGATGACAAGCCCGGTCTTAGTCTTTTGAAGCAGCCAAGTATTTTGTGAGCAGAAAAGGAGATGAGACACAGAAATGGATATCTCAGATCAGGTAATGTCTGCCGAGATAACTTCCATCCTGTGGTTTGCTTGGTGAAACACCTTCTTGGATTCTGCGTGTTGATGCTGGGCAGATCTAAAGTTGGTTGACTCTTGCTTTCCACCCGTCCTGCTTCTTTCTCGCCTCTGACTCCCACAGATGTCCACCTAATTCTGCTTTCATCACATTTGCTGCCTCATGATTGCCTCTCAACACACCGCTTAGACCCTTTATTTAGATGAGTCTGTGTTTGAAATACGTTATTTAAATAGTCTCCGTTCCCAGTGTTTCATTATTCTTCCGTGAGAACTTGTGAATTCCTCTACATCATTAATATATTTATTCCTCCATTTTGTATCCACAATGTCTAAGATTAGGTGGCTGAGAAATATACTGGTTGGGATTTATTTGTAGTTGTCTGTCTCCTTGTTGGTGTGAGGCTCTGGACTGTGTTTTCATGGTCTTCTACTATGGCAGAAGCACATTAGAGGCTTAACATGCTTTTTAATTGACAAGTTTTATTCCAGATTTATGAGTTTAGGGCAAATGCTGATGGCCTCATGATGAACCATGAGATGATGAGTTCACTGATCCCATGATACACTTCGAGATTGAGAATTGCCCGTCCCCTTGATATCAATATCTCAAAGTGCCATTCTCAAGCCTAGAGCCCTTCTTGAGGAAGTGTTTTTCTCCCTGTTCTATATTTTTGTTCTTTTCACTTCTATTTTTTAAATCTTATTAGCGCTTAGTTTGTCGCCTTTAGGGCCGAGCTATGACCTCATGCCTCCTGCTTCCCTCCTTTTCCTCACCTTCCGCACTCTACAGGATTAATTTAGATGTCCTTAGGATTCTTTCTTCTAACCGGAAATCTTCGCATTTTCTCTCTCCCTTCAAAATACTGCTCAAGGGCCTCTGACACATAAGTCATGTTTCTAAATATACACTGTAAATTGGTAAACTAATTTGTCCTCAATAATCACCAAATGCAAGGCTTATGTTTGTGTGTGTATCATAGAGGCATGACAGTGCTGTGCAATTTGTTTGAGCACTTTATGAAACCGAGTAGCTAATTATGTAACACTTTCGGGCTGTAAGGCTATATAGGGACGAGATGGGTAGATCTGAGCTTTTAGGAAGATCCAGCGTGTGAGTAAAGTGAGAGGTCTCTGGGCTCAGGGTGTGAGGAGGCCGGGTTCCACTAAGGTCAGAGCCAGCCTTGGGCTTTGGACACTTACTCAAGCTTCTGTGCTCGCCGAGGTGGCTGAGAAATCAGGGCTAAGGGATTCGGTGGTCAGACATACATTTTGGTGCTAGACACAGGCATGGGGAATTCAAGTTCTTATCTGTTCACTTTTATATGATGATTTTAGAGGAACTACAGATAAAGATCTTTGAGTTGGAGATAAGGATAATTGCAGTTAGTAGGCAGAATTGTGGTAGAGGTGATATTGTAACAACTAGGATTCAGTGGACACTCATCAAGTCATTACTACTACTATTATTTTTTTTTAAGAGAATTCGTGCAGTGGCCCAGGCAGGACTTGAACTCATGGCAATGCTCTCACCTTCCTGGGACAGTAGGAATGAACCTCCATGCTCATCACCAGACATACTCAGGATATTTGTAGAAAATAAATATGACCGTTCTATCTTACTGATTTTTATTCTATGATATTTTGTTAGAAAAGCTTCAGTAAACTGAAAAACAGTGTACCCATCTTATGCGATACTAGTTTTGGTTTTTGTGGTTTTCCCTTTCTCTTCTAAAAGAGAATTTTTGCTTCTGCTAAGAAGTGTTAAGGCGTTTTATGAGATAAAATTATTTCTCTTTTTCTTTTTAAAACAACCCAGAGACAGTCTTTGAAACATCATCTAAAGCAAACAAGCAAAAAATATTGGAAAGCAAAAAATTAATAAGGTATTCATCTGTGAGCGTCAGTTTCTCGGTATTCCATTGGTCCCTTTGCTTGTGTTGGGAAGATAAACTGGCTCACAAGAAAACTGAAGCAAACAATGGTATCTTCTGTCTTTTTTTCCTGTCCAGGAAATCTTAGCTTGAGCTAACAATATTCTCAGCATACAAATAAGCCAATTAAAGCTGCCCTGGTTCTTTGAAAAAGATGGCGTTTTCAATAAGAAAACCACAGTGCTCAACAGCCCTCCTTTGTCTCTCTGAATTTGGTGTTGTTGGGTAGTTTCACTTGTCCACTAAAATGTGAGTCTCGAAACACTTCAGAAAGCAATTCTACTGGAAGGCAGATGAAGCCTTTCTTTCCCCACTCGAATAGACGACCTCAAAGGAGTAGTAAATTATCTTTCTCTGCAGTAATGTAGTCACTCCTTCACAACAGAGAAGGGCATTAGCATCCTCATGGCGGCAGGCAATTGATTCCCATATTGATTTGATGAAGAAGACTGTGTTCTGTGAAATTTAAGGCTGATTGGATCCTAAAAATTTTATGGTAGATACAATCTAAATAATTTTTAAAACATCATTTTTAAAATTAAAATTCATAAGTAAAGTAGCATATAAGGCATTTTCCTTGAAATAAAAAAAAAACATAGTAAAAATGTTCAGAATTTACTCATCACTCATTCCAGGTCTATAAGTAGGAAGCAAAAGAAAGCCATGGGTCATTAAAACCAAATAGGATTCATCAGGAGTGTATTAAACATTACCGCTTATGGTACAGGTTTTCCAAAGCAAAGGAATAAACCCAGTGTGAGCTTAGAAAGTCCTTAAGACAAAACAAAATAGGTGTATCAAAATTTATGAACCATTTTTTGCCTATATTGATTACAAGTGAGAATAAATAACTCAGCCATGTTTTGCATTTTATTTATACATTCAGCATGGGAATGATTCTCCTGTTTCTGCTTTCATTTAAAACTTCACTATGAAAGATTTCAGACAAGCAGTCTGCAAAAGCAGACATCCCTGAACTCACCACAAGGAGAAATCAAGTCTTTGCTTTGTCTGTATTTGGATTATATTCCTCTATTTCTAAAATATAAAATAAAATAAAATGGAATTTAAAGATAGACTCAAGTTCCATTCCCATTTCTTCCCAGAATTATCACCATTATAAAACTGTGTCAATCATTTTCTGCTTGAAAACTGAGATAGACATGTTAGGCATATCTTTCTGAAATTTGATTTATTTATTAACTCAGGATCATATTTAGTGGGCTTCCCTTGTTGAAATAATTAAATTTACATCTCATTAATTCATTTGAATAACTGTATAATATTTCTTTGTAGAAATAAATCATTCTGATGGACAGTAAGGACTTTTTTTCTGGTTCACTGTTATGTGGGATGCCTTTTAGATGTGAGCAAGACTATCTTAGGAATTCATACAAAGAAATGGAAGCACTGACTTAAGTAGTCTGTATGTTTGTGTTTCTAAGGCTATCTTCTTAATTCTCAAAAGAAGCAGTAGATTATAAAAATAGCCTTTGTCACCCTGTCTGGTATTAACTGAAAAGGTGTCCCACGCCCTCATTGCTGGTTATCGTGACTGCCTTCTTTCTACCATTCTGTCCTTTTTACTGAGTTGTCCTTCTGCACTCTGTGTGTGGTGTTTCTTCCTCCTGGGGACTCCCTCCCCCCATTTTTTGTTCCTTGGAACAGTAATCTTTTGTAGTGTCCATGTTTTGCATATTGACTCTTCCAGTTTCTGATCAGGCTTTTAACACTGGTTTTTAGAATTGTTTGCGACATTCTTTTGCATTTACTTGAGGAATCACATTTTTTAATCACTACATTCTTGCTTAGAAATTCCTTATATAATGTCATCTAATAACATCCTCCAAAAACCCCAACCCTGCATTTAATCTTACAGAATTTTCTGTTCATATAAGTTCATAGTAAATAAGTATTAGCCAGTCCATAACTTATTTTGTGTAAAGTGTGACATGGAAATAAAGTGAAATGATTTTAGCTCTTAAGCATCTTTAAACCTCTTGTGTTTCTGATTCTTGGTGAGCCCCAAAAAACACTGGAAAGTTAGAAAGTATTCATCCTTTTAGTTCCTCAGAATTTAATTATTTCTACCAGGTATGCCATTACTTTTATTTAAGTATATATTCTTATCTCTTTATTTATGAAGTAATTATTGCCTTAGAAGCCTTCAACATGAACATGATCTGTGAGGCAAACGTTTTCAGGCCAGACATCACATTAGAGCAAGGGATGCAATGCTCAACTCAGGAGAAGGTTAGTAAATTCATTTATTAGTGAAAGGATGCTGTGTCCAGTGTCCGCTAACATGAAACATGATGATGTCTGTTAAACGAAGAGATCACCACTCAGTACCAGAAAAACAAGCAAGACTCCCAAATTCGCTTATTTGCTGATGGGGAGTGCAATGATGCTGACGCCACACAGTCTTCCCTACCAGTTAACAGGCTTGACAGAATTGTGCTCCTCACACCCCCCTCCCCACCCTGAGAAGGAGGATTCTGGGGTTGGAAGTATATATGATGTGAAGAGCAGAAGTACTCTCTCAGTTCAGGTCCATTCCTGACTTCCTGGTGTTCAGACCCCTTGGCAGTGCACTTAGTGGTCTGTTAACCAAGTTTCAGATCAGTGCTGTGTTTGTGAACTCATAAAACTGGCATATTGATGAATGTTTAATGCCTCTTCTTGTGCCTATCTATTACCATGGTTACAGAACATTCTGTCTTAGTACTGTGAAGATTTGTTTCCAGAATTGACTGATCATAAATTTGACTATTGTATATCTTCTGCAGAGAAACTATTATTCATTAATGGGGGTAGTAAAAGGCAATGTGTTTGGTTCTGGGTGAATTTGCATTTATACAGGTTTTGGTATGGCTTAAGTTGGGAGAATTATGTTTAAGTTCACATAATATTTTATAATTTCACTATTAGGTAGTATCATTTGATACTTTAGTTGTTCCTGTTTGAATAAAAATAAGTGTGGTACGAGGTTTCTGGCCCGAACTTTCGGGCCTAACCTCAAGGTTTAGGCCCACAGACACACTGACCCGCAGAGACACACAGATGCTTAAGATAGTCTAGCTCTCTACCCTTCATCTAACCCATGACTCTTCCTGTTCAGCCATGGGGCTTGGTACCTTTCTTTAGAGCAGCATAGTTGTCCTCTGCTTCTTCCGGTTTCTCTCTGGCATTCTGCTCTGCATCCTGCCTGCCTTTGGCCCATCAGTGCTTTTTATTAAACCAGTGGGTGGGACAATTATTTACCATGAAACAACACAATACCCCTACAAATAAGATTCTACTTATTGTAGAATTCCAGACAGGGTCTCTTTATATAGATCTGGTTGTCCTGAAATTATCACTCTGTAGACCAGGCTGGCCTCGAACTCACAGAGATCTGCCTGTGCCTGCTTCCTTAGTGCTGGGATTAAAGGTTTGCGCTGCTACCACCACCGCCACTGCCACACAGTTTAAAATAAGATGTTAACACTGGGGAATACTATCTGCACTACTGTGTAGTGATGAGATCCACAACAACAATAATGATAATTTTTGGTCCTTGTTAAAATTAGAAATAATATCTAAAGTGTTTGTGATATAAAATGACCTGATAATTCGAGTGCCTACAACACTTTCCAGTGTTGGCACTCCTTGCTTAGCCAATGTTTATTGACTAAACAAATCTTTACCTTAAGTTAGACTTCTTCTGTCCATTTAATCCTAGACCCATCCAAAGAATGTTTAAATGAACAACACATTTTATTCTCTTCACAGAAGTAACAAAAGTAAATTGTTTTGCTCATTCACAAATGTGGATCATGTAGCAACATTTGCTATAATAGTCATATTATGTTGCTATAATATCACATGACTATGATGCAAATTGTCTTTAAATGAAGCTTTATTGGGGTTGTTTAGTTTTGCAGAAACAGTGTATTCCGAGTCTTCTATAACAGCGACCGAGTTCTCAACCCCCTTCCATTCCTTTTCTGCTCAGCGCTCCTGGCTGAATCCTGGCCCCTGGCTTCCTTAGGACTTCTGTCTGCCCACCTGCCTGAAGATCCCTACCATTGGATAGACTCTGCTTGCTAAAGTCAACGACTTTCAGAGGGCAGGTTTCCTTCTGTCAGGAACTGTTGTGGACTTTGATCTGGCTTTGTGTCCCGGCTGGCTGTGCATTTCCATGGGGTTCCCCTTCCCGAAGCTCCCAGCACTCAGTTGAAGTGCCTATTGATCTGTCTGCAGCCTTGCCCAGACTTTCTGCTCATAGAATGTGGATCAATGTTCTCTTGTTCTGTTTGGCTGTTTATCAGTGACAGCCTACCACTCCAACTGACACTCACTGTTTAATAATTGTTAAATAAATATTACCTTCAAAGCACAAAAATCTCAGCACATTAAAAAACCCGATACCGCACTCAGCACTTGCCAGCTTGCTTTTGCTTTGGACCCTTGGTCCGACTTCTGCTCTAGTTTTTATTTTTCTTTCTTTGATCCTTGTGTCTCCAGTTTCTCACTACACAGCTTGTTTTTACAAATTGCTCCCAGAGAGGTCTTCTTTTAGCTTACATTTTAGCTTAAAATATAGTTATTCTTTTTAATCAAGATAAATTACCATAAGAACATTAAAAAATGGAAGGTAGAAGCTGAGAAAAAGGTACACTGAAGTACATTGGAACACACCTTTAAACCAGGTAAAATCCCTGCTGCTTAGTTCTCAAATAAGGAAGAAGAGTAACTGAAAGAAATTTAACGTAGTCAACAAAAAAGTTAAAACTTAGAAAATAAATAAGGCAGATGGCAAGGTGATCTTGTAGGCTCCATTGTAAAGCTCAAGAATGGCTATTCGATGAGAATAGGAAGGTCAAAGAGTCTTGATGCCTTGTTGTGAGTGGCTGGACCTTCTTTCCATGGCCATCATCCGCGTGCCCCTTTGCTCCCTAGTTGGCTTTTCTTGGTGGCTGTGACTGACCGCAGTCCCCCATTCCCTTTAACACCATTCCCTTTAACACTGCATTTCTTTCCTCCAGATGTGTCTCCACCTCACATTTTACAATTTACGTTCCCTTTTAGTTTTAGTGTCAACTAGTTCCTAAATGAAAACATTTGATGTCCTGGATATTCCCTTTTCTGCACACTGGAAAAGTCTGTACCTGTATCATTTTTTTATATGACCGCCCCCTCCCAACTAGAGCTTAAATTGTCTCAAGTGTAAAGTTGAAGAAAATCAGATACAATATCAGAATGCATAAATAGAGTATAGTTACTGACATATAGTGCATCGAATAAACAGAGACTGTCATGACATGCTGCTCACAATGCTTGCCTAGCATCCAGTAAGGTTCCTGGAGGCAAGTTTAATTGGCATCCAACACTGACATGCTGCATGTGGACTTTCCTCCTATGCAAATTTATATTGATTTGCATTGTATCATGTCTGGTTTGTACTTTACAATCATCTGATTTAGCGTTCATGGAAAAGAATAAACTAATAAATGGTTATATTGCTTGCAATTTCCAGGACTGGCACAGTCTATAAATTCCACACTCTGCCTCCCATTCATGCTCGGAGTTCATGTTGCCAAAGGTTTTAGGAAGATCATGTTCTCTTGGTACCTGAACTTTTTTTGGTGGGAGGGGACTATGAAGTACTCCTTTCAGATGTCAAAATACACGGAAATCTTGCGTTTTTCTAAAATATTCAAGGAGCCTTGGAGAAAATGCTGAGACTCATTCCATTTAAACCTAACCGCTCTTTCAGTTCGGTGGTCTCGTCTGGTTAAACGGAATGCTGGCAGGAGGTTTCAGGCCATTTCTAAAAGATGCTGAATGAAGTGTGCTCCTGGCAGTGTCTAAGTAAGCTCTGTTTTCTCTTTGCTGATTTAAACATGCTTTGTATAGGGCTTCTTTAGGAGGGGAAATGGGTCCTTATTAAAGCATTTCCACTTTATTTTACTGGGAGTAAAGGGTATGAACCCTTCAGTGAAACTGCAAAGCACAAAAGGGACCAGCAAAGCTCTTGTTCTCTGTCTGTTGTTTGTGTCTTTAATTTTCCTAGTAAGGGTTCTCTTAGCCCACGAGGGAGTGTTGTGAAAAACAAAAGCTAACAGCAGTGTGGGGTGGGAAGGGTGACTTATCAGGAAACACACTGATTTTAAGTCTTTATCGAGTATTCTCCCTTGCGCGTGCTCCCTGGGGAGATACCTGTAATCACATTGACACATTGACTATTGTGACATAAAATAGGAATATTCTCCTGCTGAAAATATAAATTGGTTTCTCATTCTGGAAAGCATGTTAGCAGCAATTTACACCAAATAGCCTTGAAGTATCCAGACCTTTGACCTATTATTTCTCCTCCCCAGCAAGTAATCAAAGGCTCAGACAAGCTACTTAGATTTTACTTAAAGCATTGTTTGCAAATGTGGGAAATTGGACGTGGCTGACCATACTATAATAGGGTATTTCAATAGCCTGTGGAGTTTTCTTAAAATAATATGATGCTGTTTGAAGAATATTGGATGCCGTGGACTTAGGCTTATGACACAACCTTAGAAACAGCAGAGTCACATTTGTTATTAGTTGACTTTCTTTTTATTCCTCTTACCTAAGCACTTGCTGTAATGAGTCAGATCCTGCTCTCCTCAAGTTGTTTAGATGGTCAATGGGAACAGTTCAGTGCATTCCCATTACAAGCACACACACACACACACACACACACACACACACACACACACACACACACACACACACGTACGCACGCGCGCACACAGTCACACATATTGCAACGTCAGCTCTATAGATCAATATTACTCAGGATTTTTTTTTTTTTTTAAGTACTGAATATAAACCAAGTTACATCTGGGAAATAAAGCAAGAAAAATTTTATTTTCCTTTAGATTTTTTTCTAAATTCCAAATTTTCTAAATGGATTTTATTTTTAAAAAGCAATTAAAGTGTTCTGCCCAGTCTCAGCGACCCCCAGAAAGATTTCCAGAATCACACCGACTCTCCAAATGCAAATGCCAAGTAAGGTTTATTATAGCTGCACAGCTGAGCTCAGCTCCTGACTGTCACACAGCAGTGCCAGTGGAGAAGTGAGCTCCCTCCCTACTCAAAGCAGGTTTTTAAAACAAAAATCAAAGACCATAGAAATGCAATTATCAGGCTGGGAGGGGAGGAGCCCAGAGGAAGTTTCTTTACTATCCCTGTTAGGTGGGTGGGTAGCTGCTGGCTGACTCATTGTCTTAGGATGGGGAGCAGATGCCTCATGACTGGGCCCAAATGTCCTCTGATTACCCAGGACCTTGGGGGTTTAGAAATTTCTCAGGATGGGGAAATTTCTCAGCTCCTGAAATAGCTCCAGGCCTCAAGTTAGAGGGGCTTTAGTTTCCACAAAAGGAGTTGAATAAAAAGTGTAGACTCTCAGGTATTTTTAATATGGGTAAGACACAGAAGCAAATTACCAGAAAATGTTAGGAATCAGTGGTTAATTCCCCCCTGTCTTTAACAACAACCTAGAAATAGCTGCTGTCAAGGTCAGATTTAACTTTTATCAGCATCCACTATCAGTGGCTCTGAAATTCCTACTCCTCCACGACAACACAGTAGAGGTACCATGAATAAATGATAGAACATTTTTTTGAAAATCAAAGATACTTTATTTAGTTTTTATTGTTATAGTAAAAGAACAATTAAATATGAACTGTGAGTGGATGGTGTCAAGTCAGATCTTACGTTCTCCATAAACCTGATAGTCATTTTGGCTCAGTGATTCTCAGCCTTTCTTGAACTTTAAAAACTCCTCAGACATTTTGAAAATAAGATTCACTGGTTCTCATCTCAATCTGATAAATTTGGACTGGAATGGAGCCAAGAATATAGGCAACATTTCTCCAGGTGAGTCTAGTTTTAACTATAGTTGAGAACTGCTGCCCTAGGTCAAAAGAGTTAAGTAAGTATTCTGGAAAAGGTAACAAGGATAGCACGCTACACACATGTATCTTTTGTATAGTATATGTTAATGTTCACGCCTGTATGTTCGAACATGCATCTGTGTGTGTGCACATGTGGAGAGTCCTGAGACCAACATCAGATGTCTTCCTCAACTGCTATACACCTTATGTGGGAGGTTGTGTTGTTTCATTTTAAATAAGTGTCCCAACCACTGGTTTAATAAGAAGAGCTGATTGGCCAAAGGCAGGCAGGAAGTGTAGGCGGGGCTACCAGACTAAGAAAATCTCTGAGAGCAGAGTGCCAGACGGAGCACCAGAGAGAAGCTGCAGGATGCAGAGGACAACCATGCAGCTTTAAAGAAAGGTACCGAGCCGCATGGCTGAACAAGAGTCATGGGATAGCTTAAGGGTAGAGAGGTAGCAAGTGATATGCCTGGGCCTGAGGCTGATCAGCCGAAAACTATTGGAAGCATCTGTGTGTTTCTGTGGGTCTGCAGGTCTGCAGGTCTGCAGGTCTGCGGGTCTGGGGGTCTCCGGACCTAAACTTTGAGGTTAGGCCCAAAAGTCTGGGCCAGAAATCTCGTACTACAACCTTATTTTATTTTATTTTATTTATTTTTTTGATACAGAATCTCACACTGAAGGTAGAGCTCACCAATTAGGCTAGACTGACTCATCATCAGGCCCTAGGAGGTTCTTTTGTCTGTCTGCCCAGCACTGGGATCATAGTCATTTGCCACTAAACGCAGCTCTTACTCTGGTGCTAGGATGTCAAACTAAAGTTCTTATGGTTCACAGCAAGTACTTTATTGAGTAAATTATTTCCTTTGCCTCATAAATTGATATGATCTTGCAAGATTATCATTCAATATTTTCTATATTCAAGCAATCAGTTGTGTGTTGAGCAAATAAGTAGATACATGCAATTGCAACACAGGGCCTTAAAAAAAAGTAAAGGGTATGTTCCTCAAATGTTTTTAGTAAGATGTGTGTTAAGAGTTTGTACATAGGGCCAGGTGGAAGGACAGCCAGAACCCTGGTCTGCTGTCTCTGTGTGGCCATGGGCCTAGCAATACCACTGTGATAAGCAAATATATGTGGTGGAGAGATGGCAGAAGAGAGGTAGAGAGGTTCGTGTGCTGTGGAGAGAGGCAGAACTGGAGTCATGACTCTGGTGAGGAGCAGGCTGATGCGAGTGGTCTACATCACCACCTGAGGCCACGGATGTCTGGGTCTATCCTGCCTCTGAGGGCCATGTCTGGGTCCATGGCCCTATGGCAGCTGTGGTCTGTGTTTATGTTCATCATGGCTATGTTACCACCAAGGGCCACGTGGATTTCCATGGTCTGGGCAGCCATCAGAGGCCATGTTGATGTCCAAGAGCCACATTGTTTGTTGAGCCATGATCAAGGGAGGAAAAGGTTTATTTTGTCTTAAAATTCTCAGACCATACTTAGTCACTGAGGGAAGTCAGGGCAGGAACCTGGAGGCAGGAACTGAAGGAGAAGCCATAAATAGATGCTGCTTACGGAATTGCTCCCCCTGGCTTGTTCGGTTTGCTTTCTTATAAAACTCAGTACTGCCTACTCAGGGTTGGCAGCAACCACAGTGAGCTGAACACTTCCACATCAATCAATCATTAACCAAGAAAATGACCTATAGGTATGGCCACAGGCCAGTCTGGTGACGGGTGTTCTCTCAATTCAAATACCCTCTTTAAATGACTTTTACTTGTTTTGTATGTGCACAAACTGCTATCATTCAATTCATTTGAATGCAGTGTTTACTGTCCATTATGGCAGACACTGGAAAATGAGTTTAACAGGACAGTAGTAGAATTAAATTGAGTGATAAGAGGATTGTTGAGACTTCAAATTTCTAGTTTGTAGTACCTAGTGGGTATCAGAATGGCTGTGCTTATATGGGCCAAAAAGCCTTCTGGAACTCCTATGAATATTCTATAATTTTGCTAAGTTTTGCACATTATTTGTGAGCTGTGGCTTCCAATTTCAGCTTCTAGGGGTTTTGCTTTAAGAACAACACAGGATGTATTTACTGATGTTAGCCCTGCCATTCACTTTCAATATTTAATTGCTAAGTTCTTTTGCATGCATTTTAAGAGAGAAAACTGATCATACCCTTCCTTTTTAGCATTAAATTGTTAAACAATTTAAAATAGGGAGTTTACAAAAGAAACATTTAGACAAACTCAAGGCATTGTACTAAATGAATTCTGTAAAGACCATAGTCTTTGATTCTGAGATCAACGATTTTAACACTTTGGTGTTTTAAACCATCAGTGTGTTTGGAATTTGTGTGCACTTTATACCATTGGTAAAGACATTTTTCTTTGTAAGATGCAAAAAGTACTAAGGGATAGAGATGATAACTATTGGGCCATGTTGGACAGTTCTTTTGACAAGAGATGGAGGCCCCTCACTTCCCACAACCAGTTCTGCCTTTCAAACTCTTCTTTGGGGACAGGTAAATTCAAACCCCAGAAACTTGTTCTCTCTAGCTTAGAGTTATGAGGTCCTCTAGCTCAGAGTTATGTAAGTCAAATAGCAATGATATTTGGCAGCTGCTATTTCAGGTCCTTTTAAGAAACTTTCAAAACAACTTTTTATTCATTCTTTGTGAATTTCACATCATGCATTCAGATCCAGCTTATCTCCCCATCCTTTCATATCTGCCCTCTACCTTGCAACTACCACTTAATAAAATAGGATAAAATAAGAAAAAGAATCTTGTCATAGAGGCTGTAGTGTGGCACCGTGAGTCACACAGAATACCTTTTGGTTCATACATCTTTACTTTCAATTGCTCATTGCAGTGAATCTTCAATCTGGTTCGAGACCTCTGGTTTCTGCTACACTATTGATACTGGAACTCTTCTTGAATATCCTGGTACTGCCTTGTATCACAGAGATCTTGCAGCTTTGGATCTGCCGGTCTGGTCCCTTCACATGATGAAGTGGATGTTGGGTGGGGCTAACTCATAGCCCTTAGTCTAGGCTTGGGTGACAGCTAGGTTGGTCAGCTCAAGAGCTTTCCCTCATTTTTACCACCAGGGTGAGCTCTCCAGATAGCCCAGCTAGCTCACCCAAATGCAGCGTGCAGCAAGGAGCTAGGCCATAACACCTGCTCTTACACCCACAGGCCTGTTCATAGGCACCTGTACCACCAGGGGCCACTCTACTGTTTTGTTCAGGTGAAGTGCAAGGCCTGTTCTACCGAGTGCAGAGTTGGTGATGGACAGGACTGGTTCTCCTTAGAGCTGCATCCAGTGAGGCATGGGGCAACTCTGTGCAGCCCTATCACAGCCTTCTGTGGTAACAGGTCCCATGGACATCAACACCTGCACCAGGGCCACATACCCAGACATGGCCCTGGGTGGCAACACAGGCCACTCAGATCTGTATGGCATCAGTAGCAGCTTAAGTCTCAAACACCAATATGGCCTCACATTTTGGCCTTTACATGGCCCTTGTGGGCAATAGGAGCCAGAGACATCAACATAGAGCCCAACTGCAGAAGGGCCACAGTCCACAATCTCAGACATGGTTCTTGGTGGCAGTCTGGGCCAGGAAGTACTATGGTCCCTCTTGGATTGGCATAACCCCTGTAGGGACACTTCCCTCAGATACCAACATGGTGACAAGTGGTGGCCCAGACTTCGAGAGTCTGCAGGACCCTCAGTGGTAACAGGAGCCATAGATATCAACACAGACCATCACAGCTGTGTCAGAGCCATGGACAAAGACATATATGACCCTTGGCAGCAGCCTAGGACTAGACATCACCACAGCCCTGGGAGGCATGCAGGGCTGCTTACATTGCTCACACTTCCCCAGATCTGCCTCTCTTCCCAGTGCATGAACTGTTCTGCCTCTCTCTGCTATTTTTCTACCAAAAACTCACTCACCATAGTTCTGCCCAACTGCCTGATGCCACAGGCTTCTTGAGTCTGGTCCTCCCTTTTAAGAAACTTTAACTGAAAAAATTTAAGAGATTTTGTGTGTGTGTGTCTGTGTGTGTGGGTGTTTTCAGTTTAAAGAATGTGCAGTCCTCAGTATATCAACTATATGTATATCGATTGACAGTTCACCCATTGGCCTGGGAAGTACATCATCTCATCTGGTCTTTGTCCATCAGTTATCCTAATCAGGGACTACATAAGAACATCACATCATTAGATTTCAAGGAACGCTAGAGGACTCTGTATCTAACTCAAATAATTCACACTTATCAGTCCCCAAAGGGACATTGTGCCCTTGATAATGAATCTAACCTGATTTCCACCGTTCATTCATGAGACAGAACACTGAGGAATTGTGGATTCCTGGAAGGTGTTTTGTCTTTCCTATATCTATTCCCACCAATGGAAGACAGAGCCGACACATCAGTGTTATTCAAAGGTCCCTGTTGGAGGACCTATATAACACAAGTGCACAACTGGTTTAGTTATACTAGAAAGCTACCAGCTAGAAATATACACAACTTGACAATTAGTAAATGGTTAAACCTGGCTCTGGTACATCACTACCAGGAAATATTATTGATCTGTAAAAACAAAAGAGCTAGTGATACATCCAACTCAGTTCTCAAGGGCTCACACTAAACAAAGAAAAAAAGCTCATTTTAAAGATGTTTGTATCAGTGACAAAATGCTCAACAGATGTAGAATAAAGAGGGAGAGTTTCCTAGTTTGAGGATGGAATCCATCACGGGAGTGAAGGTGTGGTGGCAGGAGCAGCTGTGTGGATTGGAGTTCAAGGTTTTAGAGATCCAGATTGAAAGTGGTCTGGACTATGATCCTCAAAGGTTTCCCGGAATGACTCAACTTCACCAGGCAGACCCCAATCCAAGAGGCTTCTATAAGCTTCTCAAACAGCACACTAAGCTGGGGACCAAGTATTCAAACACATGAGCTCATGAGAGATAGTTCATATTCATACCACAGTGCCACAGCTATATCCCAAATTATTCCACTGACGTAACATTTTTTCCCCCAGTACTAGAGATTAAACCTCACACCTGGTACATGACAGATACTCACCACTCAGCTGTATCTGTAGCTCTTTTTAAATTTAACATTATTTTTATGTACTCCCTGGATGCTTCACGCTGCCTGAGCTGGTCTTCCTAGAATCAGATTCAGAAAATTGCAGGGTGGTGGTAATGTATGCTTTAATTCCCAGAACTCAGGGGGCAGGGACATCTCTGTGAGTTCAAGGCCAGCTTGGTCTAATATAGAGTTCCAGGACAGCCAAAGCTACACAGAGAAACCCTGTCTCAAAAACAAGCAAGCAAACAAACAAACAAATAAGAAAATTTGTACTTTATCTAAATGCATTCTCTTCTTCTTCCATCCTCTGAGTCTTTATCTCCTTTGGATAATTCTTTGGGATTACTAATTAGTTAGGGAGACAAAAATGAACACAATCAGGAAATGCATGCGTATTAAGAAGGCAGGGTAGAAATGATCAGAAGCTGGGGACTGGACTCAGTTAGTGCAGTGCTTGCTCCATAAACCTGAGACTCTAAGTGTGGTTTCCTAACACGTATACAAAATTGAGCATCATGGTACGTGCCTGTAATCCCAGTGCTTGTGAGGCTGAGACAGGAAGTTCCCTGGAGCTTGTTGGTTAGATGGCCTAGCTGAATTGATAAGCTGCAGGTTCAGCGAGACACCTGTCTTAAAAAGAAAGATGGAGAATTATAGAGGGAGATTCCCAACATTGACTTCTGACTTCTACACAAGTGTGCACGCAAACATGCACACATGCATATGCCACAGCTATTGTACACACATGTATATATACCCACAAGAAAGAAAATATCATGGGAAGGAAAAAAAACAAACAAACCATGGTTTGAAAAGAGTGTTAAAACACCAACCCTGGTTGCTTCATGTTTGTGTGTCATGGGTCTTGGAATCCTAATTGCGCTTGGTCAGCTTTTGGAGTGTGGCCCTCAAGATGTTCCTTTATAACTGATTGGCGATGATGTCTTATGTATCAGGAGCCATAGTTCCAGCTTGTCAAGACTTCCAGGAGTGTTCACTAAGTTCCTGATGTGTGGCTAGTGTTTATGCTGGGGTACTGTGGTTTGCTACCCTGACTTGTCATGTAGCAGGAGTTTGTTCAAGTAACCAGTGTAACCATGGTAGCCTGGGGTTCTAAGGCTTGATGGACCTTTCCTACACAGAGACACCTCATATTTTTGCCTGTAGCTCACCCCAGAGGACACAGACCTGAGAACCCTGTGCACAGGTATGGACTGGACCATGGGTATATTTTCCCTTTCGTTTTTCATTATCTTCCTCTATGATTAATGTTCACAATGGGTATAACCCGTCATTTAGCTCCTCTGAACCACCAAACTTGAAGGTGGTTTTAGGAACTCCTAAGGAGGATTGGGTCATGAATGGAAAGTCAACTGATGAAGCTTCGGATGAGTTTATGGCCTATGTCATTTGGATATCTGAGGGGTGTAAAGATGTATGGTGTGTTCACGAAGTGAAAGGACGCTTCAGCAGAGATGAGGATGTGTCAGGAACGAGAAGGAACACGCCATCAGACAAAGACATTCTCGATGACATCAGCTCATGCGTGTTCCCGTCTTTTCTCTACTGAAGAACGTCTACACTTATTTCTGGGTTTGTTTATTGCACTTATTTCTATGTTCATAGATTCTTCATATCTTTATTGTTTTTATTTTCTTAGTCTTTTAAAACTTTTTGTTAGCTTCAGAAAAACTTCACTTTCTTATCTCTGATGACAAGTTCAACTCAGGTCATAGGTGATCACTCAGCTTCAGTTGAACTCTATCCATACAATGAGGACAAAAACATTCTGCTCGGCTTTCCCAAATACTCTAGAGAATGTCTTGGCACAGGCCAATGTCCAAACCTAGTCTTGAGGAAGTATTCACAGCTTTCTGGGGATAGACTACTCCTGATAAGCCTTTACCAACACTCTCCTCTGGGTAGGCCTCTGCACGAGAGAGCCCTCCAGACCTCACTCTGAGGTGGATGCCCAGTCCTGTGACGGCCTCAACCAATGACTGTTAGGCCCTTAAATTAGTGACATGCTCTTTAGCTTTCTCCCAGAGGGCTGTAGGTTCTTTATGCCTTATGTCTTCATAATAAGCCTATATTGCATGTATTTTCAAGGAAGGGAGTGATTTTGTGAATGATTCTAAGGTAGTATAGTAGTTTGAATGTTATTGGCCCCATAATTTCATAAGTCCATAGAGAATGGCACTATTAGGAGATGTGGCTTTGTTGGAGTGGGCATGGTCTTGTTGGAAGAAGCATGTCGCTGTAGGGGAGGGCTTTGAGGTTTCCTATGCTCAGGATACTGCCAGTGTCTCAGTAGACACATACTATTGCATGCAAGATGTAGGACTGTCTCACCACTATGCTCTCTAACGTGATGATAATAGACTGAACCTTTGAAACGGTAAACAAACCACCCCAATTAAATGTTTTCATTTATAAGAGTTGCCATGGTCATGGTATCTCATCACAGCAATAAAAACCTTAATAAGACAGGCAGTACAAAAAATTGAGACAAAATAATCAGGCTGATAAATGCCCATGAAGTGAGCTTGACCGGTGTGTTTAGGAGCTTGGTTAAAGCCGATTCATTTCAGTGAGGAAAAGGGCTCTGTGGGCACAAGGAGCTGAGTCCAATCCTAGTAGCCCAGGGGTTCTCATTCCCTCCTCTGCTTGTTCTTGAATTATAAAGACTCTGTGTGATCTACTCTGTTAGCTTTACTGAACTACACATCAAGCTTTCAGTCCTACTGGGAGCAGCCAGGATTTTATTTGTTCTATAACATATTTTTTTTTAACCTTTGAAGACTGTGTCCTTGGGGTATCTCTTTAATTTCTTAGATTTAACGTTTTCTTTGTAATAAATACTAGTTTACAGTTTTTTGCAAGCGAATTTGTTTCCAAGATAAACAGTATTTTCTTTCTTCCCTTCACCCCTCCCCCTTTCCTCTTTCTTTTCTTTCCTCTCCACAGCCAATAATAATTTGGGGTCCAATTTTGGGGCTTAAGCAATGAAAAGTTGGCTTTTCTATTTTACTGATTTTTGTTTAATTCAGTGCCATTTTGTGCATTTAAAAGAAGGTGGTTAGTGTGTCTGTTTGAAATGCTGGAAAGATTGAGCTGTGTAAGCCCTCTCCACTCTGCCTTGCAGCATGCATAATTATATGTCCTTTCTCTTTCTGAGCTCCTTTGCTGTCCTCTGCTCCTTTCTAAGCTTTCAACTTTTAATTCAGTTAAATAGGGAATTTGAACTCACATCCTGGAAAAAAAAAAAAAAGGCTTGCAAAACCACCCTTTGTAACTAGGGTTTGTAACTGTGCTAATAAAAGGTTTAATCTTTTTGGTAGTACGTTGTTTTACATTTAGGAAACTCTACCCTTATGCATTCTGTAGTGAACTCTCTAGGTTAAATGTTGTCATGCAACATTGTCTTAGCTTCCAAAACAAAAAGAAACTTAATATATATTTAATATATATTGTTGATATTGTAGCAATGTATTCTTCACTACCAACTGTGGGATTGGGCTCAAGACTTTGTCCTTAGTGCAAAAGTTCGAATCAGGCAGTGATTTCAGGAGAGCTACCTGCTTCTCCCAGGAGTTTGGCCACCTCTGGTCTTTTCCATTCTTCTACAATTTTATTTCCTCTTTTCCTCTATCCTTTCCTTGTTCTGTCCTTTCTCCAACCAGTGTATGTCTCCATGACAACCCTTATCAACTCCCTGAGGCTGTGTGGGACACTGTTGGATATAGCATGAATTCTGTTTGGTATATAGTAACAACTCGGGGGGGGGGGGAGAGAGAGAGAGAGAGAGAGAGAGAGAGAGAGAGAGAGAGAGAGAGAGAGAGAGAGAGAGAGAGAGAGAGAGAGAGAGGGAGAGAGGGAGGGAGAGAGAGAAAAAGAGGGAGAGAGGGAGGGAGAGAGAGGGGGAGGAAGAGGGGGAGGGAGAGAGAGAGGGATGGAGAGGGAGAGAGGGAGAGGGAGGGAGAGAGAGAGAGAGAGGGAGGGAGAGAGAGAGAGAGAGGGAGGGAGAGAGAGAGAGGGAGATAGGGAGGGAGGGAGGGAGAGAGAGAGAGAGAGAGAGAGAGAGAGAGAGAGAGAGAGGCGGGGGGGGGTGGTGGAGGGAACAGTCATTTCTCATCTGCCAATTCCTCAGGCCTGTCTCCATGAAATCTTCTATCTCCTCAGTCTACCAAGGAAGTATCCAGGAAACCTGAAAGCCCCCTTCTCTTGCTCTGCCCAGCTCTCTTAACTTCCTCTTTCCACATTCCTAAAGCTAAGATTAAAAGTGTGGGTCACAACTCCCTGACCTTCATGGCTTGGCTCTGTGGTTGACTCTCCTGATATTCCAGACTATTCTTATTAAATATATGTCACCACAGTTGGTTATTAAAATGCGTAGATTGTGGATCCAGAAGACTGATCTGTAAAAAAGGCAAGCGAACTCCAGTAGGTTCCACATGCTCTGGGACCTATCAGAACAGAATCTAGAGGTCAGAGACAAAAGAGATATATTTGAAAAGGGGTGTTTGACTTAAAAACTTTTGCATAGCAGAAGTTTTATAAAAGTTGTTTGTCTTATTTAGTTAGAGGAAAAGGTTTATATGGCTTATACTTCCACATCACTGATTATCATGGAGGAAAGTCAGGGCAGGAACTCAGGGTCGGAACCTGGAGGCAGGAGCTGGTGCCGAGGCCCTGGAGGAGTGTTCCTTACTCTCATGACTCTCATGATTCTCATGCTTTCAGGACTGCTTTCTTTATAGAACCCAGGAACATCAGCTCAAGGTAGCCCCACCCACAATGGAGTGGGCCCTCTCCCATCAATCACTAACTCAGAAAATATCCTATAGTCTTGTCTGCAGCCCTATATTTTGGAGGTGTTTCCTCAGTTAAGGCCTCTCCTCTCCAATGACTCAGTTTGTATCAAGCTGACATTGTATTTTAGAGGAGAGAAAGTGAGGAATTATTATATCACAGCCAGAAGGGGGTTGGTCTTGGATACTGACTGGTGGTCCATTTATGTATCAACCCTTTTTCTGTATAACTAGTCTTTGCAGGCCATATGGTAACTGACACAACTGCCAACTTTGCCAGTGTAGGAAAAGTAGCCGTAGATTCATAGACGAATGAGCTTGACTGTGTTATAAGAAAAGGAAATTATAAAATCAGGCTGTGGGTCAGCTGGTGCGTGAGTTTACCAGACCATGATGAAAGAGCTTAGAAGGAAGTAGGATTACACAGGAAAGGGGTGATGGACGCCAGAGGATTTCGGATGCTAGCCTTGAGCTCAGCATCAATATCTTCTTTAATAAAACTAAAACTGGTATATTTCTCCTGAAATTTATAAACAGACATTTGAATTAGAACCAGATGTTTTCCATTTGTAGTTTAAGATAGCTGTATGCTCAGATTTAAATTAAGACATATCTGTGACTGAATATTAAATGTGTTAAAGTAGCACATGGAAAGCAAACATGGTCTCTGAACCCACTAAAGTCTGAATTGGGTCAGAAGCAGAAATGTGGCATCTTTAGAGTTCTTACTGTGACTGCTCCTTAAAAAGGGACCAAAAAGTCAGATCATAAAGTCAGAGAATGCTAGGCTCTCTGAGCTCTCTAAACTCCAAATGTCAAAAGGCTCCTTGTTAAAAATACCAGTGTGAAGGCAGAGCTCCTGGTCCAGCTGAGAGCAGGGGCTAGTTATCGAAGGTTCCCACAGTGATGGCTGCTGGCTGAAACTCTGGGGAGCTCACTGAATCGGGAATTGCCATTGTAGATCCATCGGGAGGAGGAGCTGGGCCCTCCTGGGATGAGCGGCTTTCAACTGCTGTGAGTGTACGGAGTCAGGAGGGGTGGGATCAGACTGTGTTCCTATGCATGGGCTGGCACCTTGGAGCCCGTTCCCTATAGAGGAACAACCAACCCAGCATTGGGATGAGTGAGTAGGTCTTGCCTAGAGTGGATGTGCCACTGGCCTGGCCCCACCTTGAGACTTCTTGCCCTTTTGGGGAGGGGTGGATGGGGAGGGGCGAGGCTGAGGGCTGGCTGGGAGGGATTGGGAGGGGAGAGGAAGAAAGGGGAGGGAGGATACGTTGATGGAGATGACATTTTTTTAATAATAATAAAAAAAAAACTGTGAACTGATTCCAAAGGAGCTATTGAGTCGACATCTTGACTATTCATAGGAATTGTTAGCATATTAGCTCTGAAGTGACTTCTGCCTCATTTCACTGGACATTACTGTAGGTATGATAGAAGGTGCTATTCGGTATTGCTTTTGCGTCTGTTACCAACAGAAATTCTTGAGTCTTACTCCTCACATGTTGCTTCCCCTCGAGCTAACCCAAGGCTCTGCTAATTCTGTATCTCTAAAACTACCCCAGTGCTGATGTGACCTGAAGTCGGCAGTTACTGAGCATTCGCTGAGTGAATTCATAGTGGTAAACATTTGTCCTTATTCATAAAAGCATCTTAAAATTATATTTCTTTGCTCTTCTTTGCTGCCTATTTTTCATTGAGAGTTACATATTCTCCTAAAGTTTTTTGGACTTACTTCCTTAAATTATGTACTGCTCAGTTTATAAGGGCTTCTATTTTGGCACTATATTTCTAGGAAGATGTTGCTGTGAATCAAAGGAAATTATTGTAGCTGCTTCCAGCATACTGGGGAACATTTAGGCTGGACATTCAGGGGTGTCATCTGTGCACAGTTGTAACCTACATACTGGATACTACACGATGAGATGTTGCCAGATTCTCTCAGAAAGAGGAAGGCTTCTAATTTTTTTACCCATCCCATATGGAGATGTTGGTGTCACCCAAGTATATGCCTATAAGGTTTTTTTTTTTAAAAAGTCCTTTCCAGAATTTGAGTTACACCATAGAATACAAAATTGTTCTTTAAAAATTTTTCTTTATGCTGATTTAATATTCATTAAATTTTGGTGACTCACACCATCGTATTCACACCACCGTATTCACACCACCGTATTCACACCACCGTATTCACACCACCGTATTCACACGATAAGTGACCATCAGGAATTGCAGGGCCTAGCTCATCAATATGTGTTTTATTTCAGTGTTTTTCAGCATTTAAATTATATGTTTTGCAGTGCATTGGACCATTTTTAAACCAATGGTGACATATTGAAAGGAAGATTATGTGGGCATGAAATAATGATTATAATTAAGTGACAGAGAAAATAATATGCTCACAGAAAACTGAATAAACAATGGGGAAAGTAGATAGATTATGGTGACAATTTCATTGCTGGTTGGAAATTATATGTATTTAATTGTGGGATCTGTTTCGTGTCGTGGCAAAGTATCTTGTTGTTAGAGGGAGTGGGGCAGGAGGGTGTTGTGGGTGTGTAGTGAGTGCTTCAGCCCATGCTTCCTGCTTTAAAGCCGCCCTGTAGCAGCCAGAGCATTCTGTTTAAGTCACGAGCAGATAATTCTTTAAAACTTGCGTTTTTTAAATGATTTTGACCAGACTTTTAAGCTTTCAGCTGATGCCTTGCTCCCTTTTCTTTTCAAAATGCATTTTCTGTAGCTTTACTGGGCTGCGAGACCAGCCATCTTCGAGGATTAGGGAAAGAGGCCCAGAGATAACTATGAGTGTTTGCTTTTAAGGATTTGCAGGAAAGGACTAGTACATGAAGGTTATAGCTAAGGGATAATATGTGACAAAGAGCTTGGGGAAATGCTATTAGAGGGGTTTACTGCTTCATTTCTCTTTGCCTTAACGTTAGGAGGTACCTTTTAGGTCTGCTGAATAGAATAACATGTAATTAGAGCGATAAACCCAGTGTGTGTGTGGAACTACAATTGATGTAGAAAGGGTCATGAAGTTGAAAGAGAAGAGGGTATATCTGAAGGTCTGGAGGTAGGAAAGGGTGAGGAGAAACAATGTAATCACATTATAATATCAAAAATTTTGTTTTAAAAGTTGAAAGCCATGGTTGCAGGGTGTATATGTGTATGCCTGTACACACATGCTCAGGAGGTACTTTTTTTTTCTTTTTAGCCGGTATTAAGAATTAAAATTTTCAGTAATGATTGCAATGATGTGTTCTTTGAGATACAGTCATATGACCTTTAATCTCATCTTTAGGCCCTGAAGAGGATCAGAACTATTTCCAAGGATGGAGTGCTTGTTAATTAGTTCTGTTTATATTTAAAATGATCCAAAATTGGAAGAAACAGGACTTATAGTGGTTTGTTAACAATAGTGTAGCTTATTCAACATTAAGTAGAATTTTTCTTTTTGCCACATATGCTTTTCTTGAAAAAATGATGCTAAATAAAAATAGGCTTGTTTTTGCAAATACAGAGCATCAGCATCAGTCCTTAATGAAGCATTATGAAAGTGCTGGAATGACTGTGATATGATTTTCCAGCTGTAAAAACATATTATTAATAATCATGTTAACAGCCAAACATTTGTATTAGCTTCATTTTGTTACCTTAACTAATGGCCATTTTCCCAGTGTTCCCGAGGAGCATTTGGATTTAAGGGCAACAGACCTATGACCATATAGCTAAGGAATAGCACAGTGGATGTTGACTCACTCCAGAGCCCACTTACAGGATGCTGTGGTACTTCCTCCCAAAGGCATCTCCATGGTGCATGCCCAAGATTTGTTTCTGCCCAAAATCATGAGAGGTAAACCTCAGTGAACATACAGTCAGGATCTGAGCTTGAGAAATGAGATCAGAGGGTTCAGGGAGCTGGCTTTACTTCTCATTGTCTTAACTTTAGATTAGTATGGCATCTTATGTGGGTAAGGAAGAATTTTTTTAGATTTTGAAGAAAGGTTTCTGTGTGGTATTTCGTGTAGTTGAAACAGTAACACATTCCCTGCCTTCCTGACTACTGAAAAGGATCTTGCCACGAACAGGTGTATTCAATTAGTGTTAATATTCTGTAAGTTGAAAGCAGACAAAGTAAAAATGTGTTTTCCTCAAGAGCAGTTCACTGCTTTTCTTTTAAATAACAAAATTACAATAATAGAACCATGCCTTTTTAGTAATGAATACTCTAATTTATTTTGTTTTACAAAGAGCAATGAACTGGTTGGAATGTTTTTACCTTTTTTTGTACAGCCATTAATACATGCCTCCTAAATTCAAAAAAGGTTTTGTCTTTTTACTCAGAAGCATTGAATGGCGTCTTAATGTGCAGTGCTGCACATTCTAGGGTTCGGCCTGATTCAGTCTCTGTTTGGTTTGTTTTCTTTTCTTTCAGTGTCTGTATTTATGCTAAAAGTCCAGGTGAATGACATCATCAGTCGTCAGTACCTGAGTCAAGCAGTTGTGGAGGTATTTGTTAACTATACAAAGACAAATTCTACAGTAACTAGAAACAATGGAGCAGTATTGATAAAAGTACCCTACCAATCAGGACTCAGCTTAACCATCATTGCTTACAAAGATGGCTACGTCTTGACACCTCTGCCTTGGAAAACCGGAAGGATGCCAAGTAAGCAATTCAGTGGTGGTTACATTCACAAGTGTGAATGATTCCTTTCTCTGTCGGAGGAAAATCTGTTGAACTGAAAAAGAGTACCCAAGAGAATCCCATACAATGTGCTTAGAAGGGAAGGGAAGGTTATAGAAAGTGCTCTTTGTCTATTTGGGGTGCAAAACAAAACACAACAGAAGAAATATTTAGCAAAAGAGATATTTAACATAGTTTTGGAGGTGAGGAAGACCAAGGTTGAAATGGCAGCATGTTTACTACTGTCTGTGATGGCCTGATTTCTGATTTATACAGAAGCTCCTTTTCCTTGTATAGATTCCACTTCTCACTTTGTCCTTACATTGAAGAAAGTCTTTGGTGCTCTTTTTAAGACAATCTAATTCAATCCACGAAGCTTCTACTCTTCTAATTATTCCAAAGCTCCACCTTTAACACCACAGCTTCCTTAGGCCATGAAATCTAGGTGGACAAAACAAAACAGTAACAACAAAGCCAAAAACCAAATCAAAACAAAAACTAGGATTATAGCATCCATGAAGGCACTTTGTTTTCCACAGAGACTTGTACATTGCCCAGTTGCAGATGCCTGTGGTAATTATTCTTTCCTGCAAAGAAACTTCTCTGATGAAGGCTGGGTGAAGCAATGATCTATGCCATCATTTTATTGCTATGTTCCACTAGCAGAATGATCATAGTAGGCTTCCCCTAGGGCCCATGACCTATTTAGTCTCAGGTTCTTGGTGACTTTAGCAATGTCAGGTATGGTTTGATCTCATGGAATGAGTCTTAAGTGGTTGGTTAGCCCCTTAATATTTGTGCCACTATTATACCTGTCTATCTTCCAGACAAGCCGCTGTTGTAGGTCTCGGAGTTTGGAGCTGGGTGATATTGATGTTTACCCCTCTCCTCTGGTTATATGTAGGGTACTTTCCAGTACCAACGATGTTAGTAGGGGTAAAGCTTCCAGGTGGCCATCGCTCAGTTTCTACATGTTCGATGATATAAATATGTAATGTCTTTAGCAACAGGACCTTTACAATTAGGGTATGAGGGGTAATCAGTAGCCTTGGCAATCATCTGTGATGTTTAGGGGTGGGGATTTATGAGACCTCTTTGACCAGTGACTTAACGAGATGTAACCTATTCCCGGCACTGAGGGATTTATTTAGTGGCATAGATGTCTAGGTGAGTTGTTATTACTAAATCCCATTATATGATGATTCAGTTTAAATTTCCTTCAGATTTGTATACATTTTATGAAGCTTCTACACTAACAGGTTTCCATATGGCTTTGAAATGGCAGTTAGTGCTAATGCCCCTCCCATATTCCCTTTTCACTCTGCCCATTTAATCCTCCTGTTCTAATTTGCCCTTAATTTCTTTATAACTACATTCTATTTCCCTTTCCTTGGAAGGGCCCATGCGCTTGTCTGGGACCCTAACTGGTACTTACCCTCTGTGATTATTTTTAATTCACACACACACATATCTGAAGCTTTAAAGTAATATCCATATGTAAGAGAAAACATAGAATATTTGTCTTTATGGCTCTTTTTACCTCACTTGGGATGATTGTTTCTAGCTCCCTCTATCAATTTCTCTTCAAATTTCATCTTTCTTAACAGCTCAGTAATAGTTCTTTGTGTAAATGTACCACTTTCTCATTATCCATCCATCAGCTGATGAATCTAAGTGATTTCCAGTCTGTCTATTATGAGTAGAGCTGTAACGATGAGCAAGTTTCTCTGTAGTAGGAGGTAGAGTCCTTTGGGTATATCAAGAAGCTTTGAGACACATTATAATGGAACTATACCTGCCTCAGTTTCCCCTACATTAAATACTTTGATTGTATTGTCCTTTGTCACAGTATATTCTTCAGTTACACTGTCACTGCTTCCACAAAGCCAAGCAAATATATGGCTCTTTGAAGACACTGTTTTGATTACTGGAAAATTATCTGGTAAGTGGACTACTTTTTTACTAGTGAAGTTCTTAGAGTGATCATTTTATAAGAGAATCAGAGTTGATTACAAATTGGCAAAAGTCCACGTTTGGTATTGACGGTAAGTTGATCTGAACCAGTTCTTATCTTATTATAAAATAATATTTTTGGGTATTGACATAATTATTTTCATTATCCACTGCACATGGAAATGAATATATGATGTGAGGAAATAGGAGCAATTGCTGCCTGTCCTCTCTGTCTCAGCTCTCAGTGGAGCTTCCATGGCTGGTGGACAGGGACAGGGACGGGGACAGACATGTTTTCCCCAGCCTCTGGGCTTCCTGTCACTGATTCCTCCCATGCCTCCAGAGTGAATCTGGCTGCTAACGTGGGAGATGCCTGTGACTGACTGGAGAGGTCAGATCCTCTAGGCAGCCTCCACTGCTGGTCCTTGGTACTTGCATGTTTACAAGAAAGAGCACAAAAAGCCTCCTTTGGCAGGGGTTGGGGGATGGGGGGTGGAGGTGGGAGTGTTGGTTCAGGAGGTTGTACTCCTTGCTTTACCAACTATGAGGATGACAGTTTGACCCTTTCTTTACCTCCATGTGCCCCTTAATTGATGTTTAGGAGAAAACTAGACACTCTTCTCTTTTGATACATAATAGATAATGCCTTTATAAAATGCTTCTAATGTTGCTACATCTCACATAAAGATGTTACCTACTTCTTAACACTCAAAATACTTTGTCAAGAAGGCATTTGATTTATAAAATACAAGTGTGTTCAGTATATGTGAATATATTTGTGGACAGAGCACAGAAAAAAAATGAAAACTTTTAATAATGCTGAAAATGTTCAGCATTATTAAGCCACATGTTTTTTAAATTTTACTATTAGGTTATCACACAAAATAGTGTATTTTATCATGATATCTTCATCTATAAAGGTCACATTTTTTAAAAGATATGTGTTAGATAATATTTTGATCTGAAAATACCAGATTGTTTTCTCAGATATCTTAACCAGATAATAATGAAAATATAATTGTACTGTTTTACTCCAGTGTTTTTCAGGTGTTATTTTTCTCTCTTTATGAAAAAAATTCTAGAAACTGATTTTAAGAATTATCTGATATTCTTTTATTATCATACAACTCTTTAAAATCTGATACATTTTAAAAATTCTAACTTAAGTGATTTCTTCATCCTTTACTGATGATCTTATTAAAGTTCAAGGACAAAGGTAATGTATCTAATAATTTACAATTTTGATTTTGGAATTGATCCTCGGTTTTTAAATTGTGTTGGTTATAGAATATGTCACTGAGTTCTCAATTGATAAACATAAGGATAGTCAATTCAGCACCATTGAAATGAGGTAATATGTATATGCCTGGAGTCTGGAAAACTTTAAAATTACTGTGTGCCTATCTGATGGAGAGACCTGCCCATTTCAGTGGCTGGATGTCCTGAAGGGCAGTTAGTATTGAAAGAAACCTATCTTGAACAAGTATAACTCCAAAGGAGCCATTTATACAAAGCAGGGTCAGCTTCAGGCAAGGTTCAATTTGAAGAACTAAAGTCAGAATCATTGAAAAAGAATGTTTTCTCTCTCCATTTCTCAGTTCTATCTGTGAACACTGCCTCCATTTTCAAACAAGCTCTCATCTTGGGTTACAAGTTGGGACCCCCGGGAGACAAAACAAGCCTTCCATTTTGCATCCAGCAGGCACATACCTTTTTAGTTGTACTTGGGACTAGACTCATTGTTAAATGTTAAGCACAAACAAGATGCTTGATTGGTCTTGGTCCATTCAGACACACACCATCAACCTTACTCCTGTTATAGAACCATGCAGGCTGAGGGTGGTTAATGTATGGTTCCCTAAAGTGAGATCTGGAAAAGGCATGAAAAAATTCTGGACAGAGTCAAGCATTCCAGTCTGAACATGCTCTGTGATCTAAAAAAGCATATGTAATGTGAATGCTCTGTGCGATCTTTTCTGTGTTCTAAACTTTTCATTATTTATATTCCCACAACTTCTGCTTCAGACTCAAGTTTCTTACATGGATCCATGTAAGACTGATACTATTATGGAATAAAATTATATAAATATATAAAAAGAAAACTTCTTTGTTCTAAATTTAAAGTAATTATGTGAGATGTTGGTGATATTCAGAAATCATTATAACCACTTCCTGTACAAGAAAATATCTTGACCAGTGATGCTGTTTTTAACATGCATATATTTTTTTCTGTTTGTTAATGGGATTTTCTTTGTTCAGATGCCAAATCTCAACCAAGTGTTCAGTTTTCAAAAGCCTTCATTAAACTTCCTGACAACCATCATATTAGCAATGTGACTGGCTACCTAACAGTTCTACAACAGTTTTTAAAGGTGGACAATTTCCTGTATACGACTGGAATCACTCTTAACAAACCAGGTATTTTCTAGTTTTTATATATTTAATCATATTTCTAAGGAACATCAGCACATAAATTTTCCATCAAATACCATTTATTTATGTGCATAGTACTACACATTAGATTTTCATTATGATCTTTGTGAGTTCAAAGCCAGCTTGAACTGAAAATCAAGTTCTAGGACAGCTTGGGCTGTTATACAGAGAAACCCTGCTTCTAAAAACAAACAAAACAAAAAAAAATAATCATAGTGAAGTCTTTGGCATAACTTTATGTCAAATTAGTCCAAATGTCCTTTCGTTTTAATTAATTAAATTTCATTTGAACCAAAGCAAGTAAGCAAAATATAGAAAAGGACGTAATTATTGTCAAACTTTACAAAAGAATGCATTGAGAAACTCTGACTCAAATCCATATCCCAGTTTTACTTTATATGCAGTTAGTCTTAGCAAACTGATGAGACCTGCCAGTCAAATGGCCACAGAAAGGATTCGGCTGACCTGAGTTATATTTACTCTATTGGCAGAGCTGGGTAAAGTGTCATGATTTCTCCTTGATCGTGCTTAGCTAAAAAAACAAACTAGTCCACAGTCCATGGCTTTGATGTTAGCCTCTTGTGATTTAAAAGTTAAGAGACAGATAAATGGATTTTTTCTCTTAAACTCAAATTAAAAACACAGCGACATTTTCTGTTAGTCTTTGTAAATCTAGTTGAAACTTCACTGTTTAAAATTACTTCAGACAATTTATAATTTAGAGTATTTTACTTGCATAAAATTTTTGGTTCATTTGCGAACATGTAGACATGAGAGTAAAAAGAGCATATTGTATGAATAGCATTATTATGAATTATAAATAAAACTGATGTTACCAGTGTTGTAGCCAGATGAAGCTCCATTCTTATGTCACAAACCTGTTCCCTACTGCACACATCAGTCACTGCTTGAGGGCACTGCCTGCTCTGTGAAGCAGGCTCTGTCCTTCTATGGGACATAGAAGAGCTGGCACATTAATGCTCCTAGATCCTTGCTTTGGCTGTTGGGCTTATGCTGGAGTTATCTTTCCGATTCTCCTTTATTACCGTGTCCCGTCTTGGCCTCTTTCCCTGGGTATTAAGCCTCCACTTCATCAGTGGTTGCTACCGGGGATTACTTCCTCACTCAGTTCCTCCTCAAATTCTCCAAAAGCCTGCTTCTTGGGAAGGTTGATCTAAGACATCTGACAAGGTTTTTTTCTAGATGTAAATTAAAGGCTGTACAATAAAGGCAGTTACAAGCATGTTACAAAACCCATGGGCTGTCACAGGTGAACTCATGCTGCGCTTGGAGGGTCTACAAGACAAAGGCCACGAGACTTAGGCAGGGTCACAATGAGTTTTCCTTTTAAAATCCTGCTTTTAACATGTTGTGTCTTGTAAGGGGACTTTTCTGCTTTGTCCAGCCTGGTGCCACTGGTCTCACATGCTTACTGAGTTTGAGATGTCATTAGTGCATCAAAGGTCTAGATTTTATATTAAAGCTGCATGAAGCTGGTAGTCCCTCTATTGGATTACACAGTTCTAGAGCCCTGGGAGTCTAATGGTGTTTTGCTTTAAAAAATGAAAATTAAGGTTAGCGCTTAGGGTGTAGAGTGTGTGTGCTTGATGCAGCATGCCTGTGGAGGCCAGGAGACAACTTTTGGGGGCCAGTGCTCTCCTTTCAACTTCTTTTGAGATGTAGGAATCACACCCAGATTATCAGGCTTATACCACAAGTTTGTGTATCCACTGAGCTATCTCACCGGCCTGGAATTTCATCTTCAAAAACATTCGGTTGGATTCCAGTGTCCTTAAACCAGATGATTCTGAGAAAATTAGATTAACTGAAGTTTACACTGATTGGTCAATGTTTTATTATTAGCCAACACTTATGTATGAAATATTTTGAAATTATATTTAAAAAAATTAATATATGCCCAACAGCGTATATATTAAAATGGATAACAAATGATAAAATAATGAAGTAAAATGAAGTTGAGAACAATAACAATTTATTATGTACACACAACCTCTGTTTAAGTATAATCTTAGTAAACTATCATCTTTTAGGTTTGGAAAACATTGAGTTGACTCCTCTTGCTGCAATATGTGTGAAAATATATTCTGGAGGGAAAGAATTAAAGGTGGATGGCTCTGTTCATGTATCTCTTCCTCTCCTCCATACAAATAATGTAAACATGGGCGATCGCATACCTGCTTGGACATTTGACATGAACACAGGTATGGTAGCTAAGAGAAAACAATGTTTTTCTTTTGGATATTTGTGTATTTCATCTTAGAGCTTTATACCTATCAAGGTTTTCACTAACATTGCCATTTTATACACTTTGTTAAGGACCATAAATAGACTCACTGGTAAGTGTGTTTGTGAGGAAAAGTGATGCTAACTCACTGCCTTGGTTGTTTTCCCAGTTGCCATGATAAAATGCCCCCACAAAAGCAGCTTAAGAGAGAGAGGACTTACTTTGGCTTATGGTTATAGTTCATCATAGTGAGGGAGCTACAGGAGTAGAGGGGAGCAGCTGGTCATCATGCCTCCACAGCCAAGAGACAGAGAGTGATGAAGGCTGCTACTCAATTGGCTTTTCCTTTTACACTGTCCAAAATCACACCCCAGTGACTGGTGCCACTCACAGTTGGTGTGGCTTCCTTCTTCAGTTGACCCTCTTAAGGTCTCCATAGGCATGCCAGAGGAGGCCCATTTCCCAAGGTGATTGCAGATCTCATCAAGCTGACAACTGAGATTAACTATCATATACATTATGTAAAAAATGTGAACATGTCTTTCTCTAACATTTTGAGGAAGAAATAATTTAAGATTAAGAATATTCCCCCCAGGAAGTTTTAATAGGCAGTATGAAATTATCTAAAAACTTGGTTAAGATCATCAAAAATGTATGTTAATATCTTGACAATAAGTTCCACAGGAGTTGGAAGGAATGATGAGCCCTTATGTACCAATTTTATTCATTGCATTTGGCTTCTTAGATGGCAACAGGGAAGCCCTTTCTCCTTTGCAGCTTCTTAGTTTTGTTCTTGTTTCCATGTGAATAAAGTAGTACCATGAGTTTCTAAAAGTAAATAAATAGGGTGATGGGTCAAGTTGCATGGCCTGGTGCAGAGCCTGGGCAAGCTTTCAGGACCCGCTTTATTCCTTCCTCACCCATTTCCTCTGCATTAGCACCTTTCTCAGATAGGACTTTGGAATGTCCAACAGAAGGTTTTTGGTGCTGTAGTTTCTAACTGTACAAGTAGGCAAGCTGAAGCCGTGTGGAAAGACAGATATGCTTTGTGTGGTGCCCCTCAACGCACTGATGTAGTCTGTGAAAGAGGAATGCACACGTTTTATATAGGATGAGCTCACACGCTGATGTGGTATGGAATCCCAAACTCATCATATCATCTGAGAACAGGGAATGGAAAGAAACTCAGGGGAGATTTGTGGTAGAGTGTCAACTGAGAGTGGATGGGGTGATAGTAACACTAAACCCACACACGTATCCACTGTGGAAGATAAGCGGCATATATGTGTCCCTTTGATTAGTGGAAGCCATACAATTAATAGTAATCCACTACTTAGACTTTTGGGTTGGTTCAAATGAGACTTGGAGTCTGTTTCCCCTACCATCAGTGCCATGTGGGACATGTGATTTAAGTGCCTTGGGGCTCAGTATGTTCAAATTACTCTAAGGAAGAATGTGCTGTTTCAGTTCTGGGTTTTGATCGTTATTCTTGGCAAAGGCCTTTCTTGAATATTCCTTTGAGTGAAAATTTTTTAATTGACCGTTGATGAGATTTCTAAGCAGGCAAAAGTGTTTACATAAGCCTGCCAATCTGAGTTTGCCTCACAGAATGCATGCAAGAATGGAAAGGAAGTTATCTATTTTATGAGGTTGTCCTTTGACCTCCACATGTACATTGTGGCACATGCACCCACACATCACACCACCCACACTCACACAGAAATAATAATAATGCTTTAAATTAAAAAAATTTAATTGATTTCTCATATATGCTATGTTAAATTTAACTTAAGCTAAAAGTGATAGATTGGGCCATTCTATTATCCCAAGTTTCTTATTATCAACTGTCTGGTCAATATTGCTGAAAATTATTAGATTTATTCACATTTATGTGATTGATCAAATTAATATTGTGCAGATACATTTTATTTACTCATTCATCCACTGGCAGACATGTTGGTTGATTTTATATCTTGGCTGTTGCATACAGTGCTCCAGTAAACATGGGGCTGATGGGCACAAAAATAGTCAGGAGGGATTATTTTTAATGTTCTATAACATATCAGGGTAACTTATCTGAAATAAGTTCTGATATATTCCAAGATAACTCTGAGTTTAGAGGTTAACATCCTATAAATATGATCAGTGTGTGTAGAAGGCAATGGAAATGCTGGTTTATATTACACATAAATATCTGTGAAATTCTTACTGTGTGCCATAAACATGCGTGAATTAAGGATAAAAATAATATAGTCCGTTTTGCATTTTATAGATAATAAGCCAAAATACCAATATATACTAAGCTTTTAAGTAGTTGTGTTAGCTATTTGTACATAAAGTTTTATCAAAGGTTTAGGTTTACTGAACTCATTTTACTGTAGATGACAAAACTTCATTGGAATAGGCAAGCTTTTTTCAAGTTAAGAGACAGTTTGAGCTTTTCAAAATTATGGGAGGCTGTGTATTCCTTGTGTGGGCTGGATGAGGTATATTTTGTAGGAAGACATTGGTCATCGCCAGGCTTTCCTTGTGACAGGTGCTGTGGTGGTCTGGGTTCTACTTTGGTCATTTAATTATTTCCTCCTGGATCTCTTGATTCCGTTCTCCATTTTAAAGAAGATCAGGGCTTACTTCCCGGCTACAGCCACGCTTGCTGTGAACTGCTTTAATTTCTGACACCTCAGACGAAGCTGCATGTGAAGTCTGACTCACTCATAGATGCAGCTCTGGGTAGAAAAGAGATAGTTCTGGGAAAACTATCAGTAGCGTTAGAACAATGGTTCTTAAAGGGATAAGGCCTCAAAACATATGTTATATGTGCTTAATCACAATCTCAGAACAAGTGACAAATAACTGCCTGTTGATGAATTAGGATTTATTCCTCTCTTGTTACATGTCTGGTGCTGGAGACTGAATTCTGGGATTCAGCACCTTACATTTTAGCTTGCCTTTAAATCAGAATTTTATTCTTCATATCCTCAGGATCCATGAGTTGAGTTTTATTATAATGAAATTACTTTCTTTAGTCATGACAAATCATTATGTTATTATATGTATTATATTGTGTATGGTTTAATATTTATCATCTTATATATTTAGTATCATGGTGTTTATGATTTCTGAAATGCTCTGTGTTCTTTACATGGTTACCAGCAAACTTTTTATACCTAACTCTAAAGTTTAAAGCTATACCTAAACATTGTTTTTTACTTACCACATGTTTTAGGTGCTTGGGTGCATCATGGCTGGGGAGTAGTCAAACTGCATAATAGTCATCTGATTTGGACCTACGATGCACCACATTTGGGATACTGGATAGCAGCTCCATTCCCAGGAGCTAGAGGTACTGTAAAAATGAAGCGAAGTAAGTTTAAAGAATAATGCACATAGCATGTGGGAGTTGATAGTAGCTGGCCTCAAGCTTAGGCTAAGCACTGCCATGTAGCAGGTGAATGTGTACACAAGACCAAAGGATTAAGCTTCATGAACTTCTCTAACTGTCCAATCTGATGAATCTATGAAAACCAAAGTTTGTTCCAGTAATTTCTAAGTTTATGTTTTCATGAAAAAAATTCTACCCAGTATAGTTAGAGCCTCTGTCTATAAGAAACAGGGGTGTTTTGAGTAATTTTATTAAAATGTGAAGAATACGTGTGTAGTTCACAGGATTCTGGGGAGACAGACATCTCTGCAGCTCCAGAGAGCTGATCAGAGCGTGCTCAAGTCTTTACTAGGTAGCCGCCACAGACTCTATTTCTTCCTAGTCTTTGCTCACACAGAACCTGGTCTCTCTGAGGAGGAAGACTCTGGGACATGTGAGAAAAGGCTGTTGGATTATAGTGTCTCCAGATTGTTTGGAAAGACCAGATAGATGCTATACAGAATGATCATTGACCTGACAGTTTGAACAGATGGTGGTTGGAAGCTGGTGGCCACACATCAAGAGTTCTCTACTAGGGATGATACATGCTGTTCTAATGCAAAATATTTAACATGGTATCAAATTATATGGGGAATCTGAAAACTCCACATTTGTCACATCCAGCAAATTTATCAAAAATTAAAAATGTTATGTATCCAATCTACTAAATCTTCCTGAATAGAACTGGGTATAGAGATGTACACCTTTAATCCTAGCACTTGGGAGGGAGAGGCAGGCAGGTCTCTGTGAATTTGAGGCTGTTCTGGTCTACATAGTGAGTTCTAGGAAGCCTGAGCTACATAGTGAGACCCTGTCTTGATAAAGTTGAAAACAAACAAAACCCAATAAAACAAAACAAAAAGCAACCCACAGAACCTTCCTGAATACAGAAATATTCTTTCACATGTTGGCTGTCACTCTAACTCAAATTAAATAAGAATCCCATAATTCTATATTTTTGCTGCTGTATAATTTGAGTTTCCAGTTTTACAACTTCCTTAAGCAATTTCTTTCAAAGTTTTCTTTAAGTTTACTTGGAAGCCAAGGCCACATTTTTGGGTTTTGTTTTCCCAGTACTTCAGCAGCCAGATACCAATTCTGTAAGAGCAAGCTGGTGTGCAGCAATCAGTCATTTTAGCAGCTGTATTATTTAGATGCCCTTCAAGTGCGTGAATATTTGGGGTTGGCTTCTGTGCCCTTGGGCTTAGCATGGTTCAACTCAACCATGTTGAGTTTTCAGAATTTCTTATTTCAGAGCTCAGGTTGAAGGCACAGTGACTTCCTGGGACACAGTCTTTCCATGTCAGAGTGCCTTAGCAAGATTGCTGAGCCACATCACATGTGCTGGTACCACATTCAAAGAAAATGCTCTTTTTTTTTTTTTTTGGAGTAGTTTAAATCAAGAGTGATCCCAAGTCTGGATTCTGCACTTCTGTCTGCTCCTAACAAAGGGCTTTGCTCTTTATTTATTGAGTAGCACAGAAAATCTGATATAGGAAGTGATGAAGAATTTCTTAATTTTTTTTTATCAGCATTTACAAGGGAAAAATTTATTGATCCCCAAGTAGCACTCAAAACTGTAGATAGATGCTATCAACCTATATCCACCTGATGCTTCCAACATTTGTGGTGAATGTTTGTTTTTGTTAAGGTTACTTTCAACATACTGACTACTTCCTGAAAAAGAATGTCACAATGCATATACGTTAGGAAAAGCTGCAAAGGAGAGAGAGGAAAATGATTTGAGATGAAAGCTATGCATTCAGTTTATTTTGTAAAAGTAAATTATATAGGAATTCCAAGGCATAGTGAGGCTGGTTACATTATCTTCTTAAAGGTAAATTAAACAAAATAGGTTGAATACATAGTAGGGAAAAAGACTGAACACATAATTTTGAATGCTCTGAATGTATGTTATTAATTATGATAGTAGGCAAAAGGTTCAGTTTCTGTAGGCAAATGGTATTTTGGAAAAAGCTGTTGCTATACATATACAACCTCATTTCAAGTGTTCAAAATTCATTTGTCAAAGCAGGTCAGTTGATTAATTCCACAGAGCAGAAAAAATAAGATGTACTTCACCCACAGAAGTCTACCACAGGAAGAAAGCGAGCCAATAAAAATGGACACACATGCTTAGTCTGCCTCTTCTAGGATATAACAAAACTAAAAGTCTAATCCCGGTAATACATTTCCTGTGTTTACATTGAATCATGCAGGTTCAGGTATAAATGAAGATTCCAAAGACATAACTGCCTACCACACGGTATTCCTTACAGCCATATTAGGGGGAACAATAGTTATCATTATTGGATTTTTTGCTGTACTACTTTGTTATTGCAGGTAAGAACAGCACTAATCTATGTGTATAGACAGTTATCATATTATAGTATAATTTCAGTGTACTGTATGTATTATAGAGTTCATTTATAGAAATAATTATTAGGGGCTGGAGAGGTGGCTCAGTGGTTCAAAACGCTTGCTCTTACTAAGAGGCCTGCGTGGATTCACACCAGGTCCTCTGCGTATATGTTATGTCTGTCAGCTTGGTGTTTTTGTAGAACTCCTAACAGTTGGAACAGCTATGTCTCTGTTTCTTTTGCTTGCTCTTAGGATTCTTTTCCTCCTGTTGGTTGCCTTGTCCAGCCTCGCTATAAAGGCCGTTGCCTTGTCTTATTGTATCTTGGTTTGTTGTATTTGGCTATTGTCTCAGAGATCTATTATTTTATGAAGGGAAACAGAGAGGGAATAGATCTGGGGGAGAGGAGAAGTGAAGAGGAACCAGGAGGAGTGGAGGGAGAGGAGACCATGGTCAGGATGTACTGTATACAATAAGAATCTTTTTTCAATAATAACAATAAAAAAACGAGCAAGCAAACAAAAGCCACTTGCAGATATGACCTGAGTTCTGTGCCCAGCACTCGTATCTGCCTGTAATTCCAGCTCTAGGGGCTCTAACATGCACATACATACCCATAAATAAAAAATTAAAAAATTACAAAGAAATTATTTTGCCTTTAATATATGTATATTGGAAATCAAAGCAAATGAATTCTAATAACATCATTAGATATGTATTTGTATGTTTTGGTGTACTTTGGCAACTCTTACAGGTTGTAACTTTTAAGCATTTTTTGATGTTTCCTTTTCTACCCTAGGGGTAAGTGTGGAACACCACAGAAAAGAGAAAAAAATATTACTAAACTTGAGATCCTCAGGAGAGACCAGACAACGTCAACAACACACATAAATCATATCAGTTCAGTCAAAGTCGCATTAAAAGCTGAGGACAAGACACAGTTATTTAACGCCCCAACCTCATCCTACAGCCCCCAGAAAAAGGACGCCACAAAGACAGAAGCAGAAGAAAGAATTTCCATGATGAAAACTCGGGACAATTTTAAAATCTACAATGAAGATGTTTCCTTTCTGTCAGTCAATCACAACAATTACCCAAGAAATCCAACACAGTCTTTGGAGCCAAGCAAACAGTCTAAGCATATTAACAATCTCTCGCCAACGCTAGGGGACACTCAAGAGGAAAAGAGGTATCTCACAGGAAATGAGGAGGTGTATGGGCGTTCCCACATTCCGGAGCAGCTCATGCACATCTACAGCCAGCCCATTGCCATCCTTCAGACATCAGACCTCTTCTCCACACCAGAGCAGTTACATGCTGCTAAGTCTGCCACTTTGCCACGAAAGGGACAGTTAGTCTATGGCCAGTTGATGGAACCAGTAAACAGAGAGAACTTTACGCAAACATTGCCCAAAATGCCAATGCACTCTCACATCCAGGCCCCAGATGCCGAAGAGGCCATCGTACTGGAAGGTCAGCAGAGCTTGCCATCCCAGACTTCAGATTGGAGCCGCTACTCCAACAGCTTGCTGGAGTCCGTGTCTGTTCCCGGAACTCTAAATGAAGCTGTTGTAATGACTCCCTTTTCATCAGAACTACAAGGAATTTCAGAGCAGACCCTCCTAGAGCTGTCCAAAGGCAAACCCTCTCCCCATCCCAGGGCGTGGTTTGTGTCTCTCGATGGAAAGCCCGTGGCTCAAGTGAGACACTCCTTTATAGACCTGAAAAAAGGTAAGAGAACCCAGAGCAATGACACAAGTTTAGACTCTGGGGTGGATATGAATGAGCATCATTCAAGCAGAAAGCTGGAGAGAGAGAAAACATTCATCAAAAGTATGCATCAGCCCAAGATCCTTTACCTGGAAGATTTAGAGCTGAGCAGCAGTGAGAGCGGAACCACGGTCTGCTCCCCCGAGGACCCTGCTCTGAGGCACATCTTAGATGGAGGTAGCGGAGTTATTATAGAGCATCCTAGGGAAGAGTCTCCAGGAAGGAAAAGCACCATGGAAGATTTTGAAGCCAACACATCTCCCAGTAAAAAAAGAGGCCGACCACCACCACTAGCCAAAAGAGATAGCAAGAGTAACATCTGGAAGAAACGAGAGGAACGTCCTCTGATTCCCATAAACTAACTGTGAGAGCCTTGCACCTCTGTCCTTTCATGGTGTGTATTCTCGCTTCTTATAGATTGCAGTATGAACTTAGAAAACCGAGACTGAGCAATCTCGTGGGCCTTAGATACAAATCAAGCAAAGTAGATGGTAAAATAATTCAAAACCAGAAATGCTCTCTCTGGCCTCTTCATGTTTTTGAGTGATGAAGATATCCAAGTTTTCAAGATGTAAAATAATGTAAAGACGATATCTGAAGATATTGCTCAGTTTGCCAATTGGTACCAGGTCTTAAGAATACAATAGTGAAATGTGTGCTAAAGCTGCTTTCTAAAAGTCTCGCCTCTGCCTTGTCTCACGGAACATGAAGACAGTTGTCCCCTTCAGGCCTCATCCTCCTGTGATACGACTATGATGTCCTTTTCTGCCTGTGCTTAAAAACAACTCGGCACATGTTTGGACAGAGGTTAAGAACCAATCAACACTTTCTTTTTTAAAATTAATGGCATGTGGATCGTCAGCACCAAAGTAAATCCTGTGCTCCTCCTATAACAGGGGCAGGAAGCCCCAGTTCATTAGAGGAAATCCGGCTCTGGTTATTTGGGGATATTGGTTTATAGAGAAAATAAGGCATTGAATTATATAGGAATCTGAGAAATGGAAACTCTGACATTGTCATTTTATTTTCAGATGAAGTGACCTTAGTTGCCAGGTGAGAGAAGGCTACGGTTTGCTTTAAGGTTCACTAATTTGTATAGGCTAAAATTTATTTTTAATACTCTTGTCATAACCCCAATTCAAAATCAGTCATTTCAGACTATTAGACTTGATTAAAAATACAAAATTTCTTGTGAATTGCAACAAATGAATGGACTGTGGAGATGATGGAAATGACTCCTCCATGTAACTGAGCAGGAAAAACCGTGTTCCTAGTGTTCAAAGAAATCTCCTCACACTGACATTTTTAGATGTTTGAGGAAGGCATTCTGGGTTTCGAGAGGGAGCTTTGACCTGTCAGTTTTAGGCATTTATCACTGCCCTTTCCTCAATGTGAACTCAGGAGCTGTTTTTAATTATGTGTCCTCAGCTCTTCTGTTAACAAAAGCTCTTTGATCCGATCGTCCTATCCTGCTCTACCTAGACATTTTCATGAGGACACATTCCAGCAGCTCTCCCTTTGCTTTTGGTGGGAAGAAATGGCTCTTTTCACCCCTTACCAATGCAATGTGCAAGCAGCAGAGGAAATTAAAACCAAACTAAAATAGACACCCCAATTTTGTAAAATTGTAGGTAGTTTTATGATGGAAGTCAGCAGCCCCCCACCCCAGACAATGGACGTCAGCCAGTTTTTCTTATAATCTTTTCTGAAATTTCTTACCTGTTGGAACTCTCCTGGCTTTTGAATTTAACCCAAAGAATGCAAGACCTTTGCCCATGTTTCTTGTATGTTACTCCTTTCCATATGTGTTTGGGTAAGTCATAGGCTTGCTATTGGGGGTAGAGTGGCAAGGCTCACATTTAGAGGGGCCTTTTGTTGGCCTCACACGGAAATAGATCATAAACAGCATGGAATGGCTTGGAGAAGTTTAAGGAGTTAGTGCTCTGTGGAAGTGCCTTTGACTCGGATTTGCATTAGGAGGATAATAACATCTTTCTTCAGTGTACATTTTGTTAGCCAAATTAAACAGATGTGCAGTTATTAAAAACTATATAGCCCCAGTGTTTCACGTTGGAACAATGAATTTTGCATGTAACATATTCTTTTGTGTGCTGTTTTTTGAATCCACAATATATTGATAAATTGTTCATATTGCAATGAGGTTAGGAGCTATATAATAAAGTGCTGTACCTTCTGAATAATTTAAGTGTATATCTTCACCTTTAAAAAGGTTTTGTGTCTCAACTGGGCACTGAAATACACATATGAACACGAGTATATCGCTCAAGTATGCCAGTGATTTCACTCATTCTTGTCTAAGGAAAATGAGATGATGTATCCTAAGGGCTTTTGGAGAACTTTAATTTCACAAAATAACTTTTTAAAAACCCCAACAACACTGCATGTGCTGTTTTTGATTGGGAATTTTAGGGAAGTTATCTTTTTTAATCAAAAGAATGTGAATTCTCATTTGTGAGCAGTTCACAATTTCCTGTTAAAAAGCTGAAGCCATCTACTTTTTCTTAACCCAAGTGATAGACCGACACTATTCTCTACTTTCTTAAATTTTTAAATTGAAAGCCAATGCAGACTTTTGCATATGTAACTACAGAATTTTGGTTGCAAATTGCTGACATTTGTGGATCCTTTGTACATAGTTTGGATATATCTTGAAGGCAAAGCTATCAATTAATCGATGCATTCATTTACTGAAGCATAGCTGTATGCAGTTTTGAATACATATGACCTTGAAACTTTCTAAAACATGTTTTTATGACTTTCTGCAGTTGAATGGGGATCGTGCCCTTTTATAATTCACAGAATGCTATGAAGATCACAGATGCTGAGGAATCAAAGCTCTGCTTTGCTTTGGCAATTACTGCCAGGCCAATTTCTATGTATTTGGATCCTCTGCTATAGATTATAGGGTTTTAGAAATTTTGGGCTCAAATATTGTCCATCCAAACTTTCCAGAAAGGTGAAGCTAAAACTCCACATTAGTTTTTATGGCTTGAGTTACTCATTGTTATGTGCTGACATCACAGAGAGACCCGCTTCAGATCTAGACCTGACATCTTACCCTCTTGTTCTCAAGTGTTTCTATCTTTTCTTCTTCTTTGTATTCTTTCATCGGAGAAAGCTCATGTTCCCATGCATTTATTGATGTTGTATTTCTTGAACAGTCCGAACATTTGTAAGATGTTACAATTCTTTAAGGATAATAAAATTAATTTAAATGTATACTTTTGCAGTGTTTAATTTCAAGTAACAAGCAAGATCTTACTCCCTACATTATTATTTAATCTAGTAAATAATTATTACGTTTTATTCCTATGTCCTATGGTGAAATTAACTCCATGTATATAATGAACTTGATAACTATTTTTATGTCTCTGGAGCTCCCTCTTTTACTAATGAAGCTGAGTATAGACAACTAGCTTTCCATTGAATGGAATTTGTTAATCTCATAGACATTTAAAAAATTGTAATTTATTGTAAATTCTAAGTGAAAAGGATGATATAAAGCACCCATAACCTCTTTTCAAAATACTCTTTGGACTTTTAACCTAAGGCTCTTCATGCTCAGATATCCAAAATCCTCACTTAACCAGTTGAATAATATTTAGGTTCAGGCAGATGGTAAGTGGGGAGCTTTAGAATAGTTTTAAGATAACCCAGTTGCCATGCTTTTAGACCTTTCTAAAACCTTGTATTCTTTATGTGACCAGACATACTTTTGGATTGATCTGCTGGATTTTGGACTTAGAAGTCACTTTGCATACAGTACTGCAGACACACTGATTCCATACACACTGGGCTGGAACCTTCCACCTGAACCCATGCCAGCAGGATTGTAGCTGCCTTTGCTCCAGGGTCTGGGTGCCTGAAGGCTATTGGAGTCTAAGAAACAATGTGACTAAGTCATGACCAGAAGTATAGCTGCCAAAGCAAGGAGATTCAGGAGCTTATCTAGACAGTGTGATCTCAGAAATTAAAAATAGCATGAGAAGAATGATAGGAATGTAAGGAGCTTCAGGAAAAAAAAAATTGGGTATAGACAGATATTTTAATGTTATGGAAAGTGATGTTCCTCATATACTTAATAGTTGGAACAGATAACCAGGGCCCTGCCCCTTCTACTACATATTGGAAAATATGAAACTAGGCCTCAGTGTCACTTTATCTTGGCTCTGTAGCTAGCACCTTTCCTCTGCATCTTAGTAAAAGTCCTTTGTCAGGATACATGACGAGATCGCTTACTTCCAGGAGTATGCTCTCACACCAGGGATGGGTAAAGGAAACTTTTACTGTATGAGATTTGAATTTGCCTCTCTCCTGAAATGGAGAGTCTTTTTATTTTTATTGAATTCACATTCTTAAAGATATCATTATAGTTTAGTGCCAGAAAAATAGCCAAGAACTCAGTCACTGTTATATAACGCTAGGTGTAAAATATTTTGGTAAAATCACATAATATTAATATAAAATCATTAATATATGTGCCTAGCAAATTTCTGGAAGGGAAAATAAGTATTCCTCCTGAAATAGCTATGCTTAAAGATCACATTTTTTACTACCTGTGACACTTGTCAGAATATTGCAATGACACATCTCTTCACTTTGCTATACAACAAGTCAACAACTTGACATTTCTGTTAACATGAATTATATGCTGATGGAACTTTTTTTAGTTTAAACCCACATTTTGTGGTGTTTGTAGCTAAACTAGGTGCACTAAATATTCCATAATTTGTAGAGATGGCCTATTTTTTTCATGAGTTGGCTCTTTTTCTTCTTTTGTTCAGGCTGACAGTGGGTTTCATAATTCACATGATCACTGTTTCTAGTCCTTGTAGACCTTATTAAAGTACTAGACTAACCTCAGACAGTGATTCAAAACAAACCAGATAATTACAGCTCCAGAAGTACCTAAGCTTCTTATACTCCAGTGACTTCATTAGAAAAGTACTGTACTGAGGAGGACAATTATGGCTACCAGGAAAGGGAAAGTAGTGTCACAGAATATATTGTATTTTCTATTTACATCTTTTAACTCAGAAAATGTATCTGTCATATACAAAAAGCACTTGTTAAAAAGTTATACTCAAGTTTATATCCACTAATTAGCACTTTGTGTTAAATATATTTTAAAAACCTTAATTTCTAACTTAGATAATCTCTGAAATATTTGTGGCCATTGAATACAAAAAATTGTAATTGTTAACATTCACATTTACAATTTTTTGGTCATTTTTTCCATTTAGTGTTTTTTTCTAATTTTAAAATGTTTTAATTTCAGAAATCATTTTAAAATTATTTTATTCATTTTTGAAAGGTTTTATGTATTTATGCAATGCACTTTGAACTATTTAATATTATTTATTTAAACACTGACTGTTGGGGTAGATGTCAATGGGGAGCAGGTGAGGTTTGTAACTCAAGGTTTCCTTTTTCCTAGGAAACAGCTATGGATCCAGTAACAGAGAAGAGTAGGAGAACAATTACTTGCCTAGTCAGATATTTTGCTTTTTTTCTGTGTTGATAAAAATGGCAAATTAATTTTAATAGGATTCTAAAAATCAGTTTTATGCTGATTACTAATATACATAGTCATTGTTTAAATTTTCATTTCTCAAAAAGTATTCCTGCCTGTGGGCTCTTATTTTCCTTTACAATCAGAGGACAAGTTCCAAATTATTTACAGCAGAATTGCACTGTCTTCTTGTTGAGGCACACCTATTTCATCCTGCTTTCTTTTAGAAGTCAAGGTGAAATTTAATTCTATTAAAATTAATTTTAGTAAAACAATTTCAGTGGAAATCAGATAATTTCTAAAACCTCCTCTGTTCAAGAAGTACTCCTCAATTCAATCTAAAGAAAAGAAAGCTGACATATTAATTATGTATGTCCCACTGTATGGGATGTTCTAAGTTCTTACATTGTACTGATAACATATTTTGCTGATGTTTGTCTGTTAAGACCACAGGATCCCTATGGATGAGAACTATGCTTTAGTACCCCTCATTTTCAATAATATCTTTGCGATATGCTAATAAATTGAGTAATGAATAAATGATGGATTTTGTTCAATGGAAAAATCTAAAGTGTTGAGAAGTAGGAAACAAAGGGGCGCTCACTAGCTGCCAGCCTAGGCCCAGGTTTAGTAAGAAATGCTATCTCAAAGGAATAAGACAGAAAATCACAAAACAACATACCCAATGCACTCCCTTGCCTCTGTATGGGTCCCCACAGACATGTGCATATGCCAGACACATTTGTGCTAACACACACACAGCTTCCTCGCTTTCATTTATAACAGCAATAATTTAGTATCTCTCCACAAACCAGAATCTTTATAGAAGCTTTGGGATATGGGTTTGAGGCCCTGAAACACTGTTAAGGGTCCATACTTTAAAGTCTACTCTTATTGTTTCTAAAAATTAAATTGTTTTTAGACAATTTCACACATGTATACCGAGTAGGTTTGCTCTAATCCCACACCATTCTCTCCACAAATCTCTTATGTTCACATCTATTTTATTTGTTTTGTGATCCCTTGGAGCCTCGTGGTCTCAGAAGTGGGTATAAAACTAAAAACAGCGGCCACAATCTATTAATATTTAATACTAAAGAGATAAATAATAGGATCCCATGAGCACCGCCCTTCCCTGCCTTAATACTGGGTCTTATGTGGACTCAGAACAGTTACAGTTGTGAGTTAATGACTGTAATCACGGGATGAGTCAAGAGAATAGCATTTCTGAGCCTTTCACCCTGTCTTCCCCTCTCACACACTTGGACTCTGACTTCCACAGTGTTCCCCAGGCTTTAAAGGCAGTGTTATATCTGGGTCTCTGTGATCTGCTAGGAAAGATGATCAGAGATGTGACTCACGCCGGGTGCTGTAAGTCCAGCTAACAACCCAGGGCTGGGGACGTCACAGACTCATTACTACTGCAGCAAACTCCCTTCTAAATATCTGTGCATACACTGGGTCTCAAGGTTTCTGTTGCTGTGACGAGACACCATGACCATGGCAAATTCTTATAAAAACAACAACAACTAAAAAAAACTAACTGAGGTTGGCTTTCAGTTTCAGAGATTTAATTCACTAGCCTCATGGCAGGAAGCATGAAGGCATATAGGCAGATATGGTGCTGGAGAAGGAGCTTAGAGTTCTACATCTGAATCCAAAGGGCAAGACACTAGTCCTGGTTTGAGCTTCTGAGACCTCAACATACCCCCAGTGACATACCTCCTCCAACAACGCCATACGTCACAATAATGGCAGTCCCTGTGAGCCTTTGAGCCATCTTCATCCAAATCACCACAAAGTGATAGGTAAAAGACGCTTTCAACCTTGACCAGAGAAGTTTCTGCAATAAATAGTGGTGAGTGCAGAGTTATGGCTTCTCAAGATAAAGAGGAGGAGGGATGCTTTGACAGGAAGGGATTGGGTTCAAACGTTAGGCCAGAAGACTACTTCAGCCCCATTCTAGGTTCAGAAATGATTCTGCCCATCTGCCCAGTAAATGCTACTGACATGTTTGATTTTAATCTCATTAAAAAAAAAAAAAATCAAACAAGGGAGCCAGGAAGAGTCATGACCACCAGGTCTCAGATAACAGGCCTTGGTTCCAGACCCTGGAATGATCTTGATATGTGTCTGCTGCCTATCTTGGCTATCAGTGGAAAGCAGTGTTGTCTTCTTTTAGAAACTCAGAGGGTAGAAACATACTAGATTAATTCCTAGTGGCAGGGTTGCAGACCATGGTCTCAGCTGTGGAACTGATATTGGTTTATGATTTGTTTCCAGTACATCTATCTCATTGATGGACAACAGCCAGTACATCTTTCCTGGAGACTTACCCAGGAGCCTAGTGGGAGCTGTCCTAGGGACCCAGAGGAAGCCACACCAGTTAGCATAAGCATATGTAATGATTGGCCTATCATCTGAGTGCCTTCATGCCATCCCTCATCCCAAGAGAGCTCCACTCTTAGGAATGTATTCCCTGGTAATAACATCTAGACTAAATATGGACATGGTAACAGCTGCATGACCTGGTTTTAGCCCTACTTGCCCCTAATCCAGGAGGCATTTATATAAACCCAGAGACCAAAAAGAACAAGGACTTCTCTTGACAAAGTTAGTTAGTCATTACTGGGTGAAGTGCTTTCACTTTCAAACGCTGACATTCAAGGATTTGCAGGTGACAGACGACTGAGCAAATATAAAACACCAGAAGAAATGAAAGATCCAGGAACCAATCCAAAGGAAAAGGAGGTCTACAAAGTTCTTGAAAAGTCATCCCACAGTAATTACCTTAAGGCTCAGTTAATAGCAAAACAACAAAACAATCAGAAAATTACACAGAGCAGAGTAACAATGGATAGTGAAACTAGAGATTCAGTAAATGAATAGAGAGAGTACAACATAATCACACTGAAATCCCAGAGCTGGAGAACGAATCACCAGAACCGAAAAATCCAGTAAGGACCTTCACCAAGAGTCCATTGTGTTTACGGTGAGTGCACTAATGACAAGAAATATAAAAGAATAAACAAGCAAAGGACTGATGTGATACCATTGAATGTGTAAAGAAATAAATCATGGCATTTTAGAAGGGAGAAGAGGAAGGTAGAGGAAGAAAAATGAAAGGGTGGTATGAAAGGGAGAGAGGGGGAGAGGAGGGAAGAAGAAGTAAAGTCACTTAAAGAAATACTATGTGAGAAATTAGCAGATATTGGGAGGTTCATGGACACGTAGGTTGACAGAAAGAGTTTAAGCAACATTGAAACAAAATACTATACTTAATGATAAATAAATGATCAAAACAAGATAAAGACCTTCTTATAGCAATAAGAGAAAAGTGGTGGCCTATACCAAGGAGCTTCTGTGATGACATTAGTGGGCTTCTCAACAGACCCTTGTGAGGTGAGAGAAATGGGACAATGTATGTAAAATGCTTAAAAGTCCCACAGCTTTAGGGGCTATTCTACCCAGACATCCCCAGATGAACTGATGCTGATGAATCCATTGTTCTTACAGCTTCCTTAAGAGGAATGATCAAAGGATTCTCTGCACAGAACAACCTAAGATGTGAAAATATAAAGCTCACTGCTTAAAGTAACGCACAATCTGACTAATGCAGAAATATCAGCAAAAGTATCTAAAAATATAGTTCCAACAATGTCAATTTATAAACAAAAGAGTAATAGAAAGTTGTGCATGTGCCTGAATTTAAATTATTTGCGTAAAATAGAATGTTTATTATTATTATAAGTGCTTTATGTAAGTATCATGACTAAAAGAAAAATTGTCCATAGTATATACACAAAAAGTCATAACAAAGGTGTGAAAACACTACTATAAATTTTAGCAGAAAGATGGAAATACTGGAAAAACAAAGAAATTACAAAATAAACAGTAAGCAAGTTAAAATGTCAGCAAGTCCTTATAAACCAACCATTACTTTAAATACAAAATAAAATTCTATAACTAATGACATACAGTACCTATAATTAAAAATGAGTAATTAAACAACATTTTTTTTTTTTTTTACTATTTCTTCAAGATCAAAAAATAGGTTGCATACAAGAGACCATTTTAGCAGGGCTGCCTATGGGTGTATCCAATGAGATAGCCTTTAAGTCGGTAACTATGTAATAACATCAATGTCATTGACAATGAGTCAATCAAGACAATCCAGTATTATAAAAAAGCTTGTCCTGAACATTATTTACTATACCACAAATATTGACAGATCTGCATTGAAAATTTTACCAGGAATATGAAAATATTTGTAAGACTCTAATAACTAATTTTTAATAATGGATAGATAATACAGACCAATATCTCCGAGAACAATGAGATGAATATTGAAAGAGTGGACTTAAAGACATTATAGACCAAATGCTTATAAACATTCCCAAATAGATCATTACTTCCAACAGCAGCAGATTACACAGGATACATAGAACTTTATTTAGGAAAAAAAATCACACACTAAAAACAATTGTATGAGCACTAGAATCATCTCAAATGCAGAGCATGATGGTAACTCAGATTCTTTACTGCCACTCCATCAACACACCGAGATAAATTACTATACATGTACTGGACTATGCTTACAGGAGCTAAGGAAACAGTTTGACAAACCACATCTGCCATTAGCACAGCACTTACAGAGGTGATGCTGACTGCAAGAGGCAGAGACCCACTCATGTCAGACACATGCCAAGCCTTGCTTCAACTTTAAAGCAGTCCAAGATAGAAGAAAATGTATCCCTTTCAGGGGAGGAAGAGGAGGGTCAATCTTGGCTTTGGATTTGAAATCCAGTACCAGGACTGCTGCAATGAAATCCTGTTTTGGGAAGAGTCACATAATAAGCCCTACATGTTCAGGCAACAATGATAGATGAAGCTGCTGGAACTGTTAAGCCAAGTAGTTCCTGGTTACCTTACATCACAACCATGCAGCAGAGCAGAGAGCAAGACTCTGGAGACAGTCAGACTTATTGCCATGGGACACAAGTGTGTAGTATAAACAGAAGGCCATACACACAAGCCAGAATTTACACTTTGGAGCCTCGTAGCCCCTGCTGTCAGGCTGAGCACTCTGCTGTGGTATAAGAGACTCAAGCTTTAGCTTATGTAATTTCCAGCCTTGAAGTAGGTAGAATGCATCTCCATGTTCTAAGGCTGCAAGCCTCCTGCTGCGGCATTCTGCTATGATGCAACTTAATAACAACCTTTGTGTCCAAGAGACTGTCTCCTTCATTTGTTCCCCAAACTCTGGGCGATAAAACTATCACCATGCCAGTGCTTGTAGATAAGGTTCCACAACTGCCTTGGCACCAAGCCTGGGTACCAGTGAGATGGACTCTTCTATGGGTCTACATCATTGCCAGCTATGACATGAGTCTCAGTGTACCTCAACACTGCTCAGGTTCTGTCCTTATGAAATTAAGACATATTCTATATTATCAGCCTCAGAGGCCAAAGGAATACTTTTTCAAACACCATCCAGCCTCAAGCAGCAGAGTAGAACAAGCCTTTTAGCAGAGGTAGGGCAGTATACTAAGCACAGGATTTTGCACTAGACCTTAGTGCTGGGCTGGTGAAACCTAATACCATTCAGACCCTTGACAGCCACTTTCCTAGCTCTGCCTATGAATGAGATGAGACTACTGGGTCCTGTTCCTTCCCTGGAGCTTTCCCGGCCACAGAGGTTTACAAGCTCAGGGTAAGACACATGTTGGTGGCGCTTGTAGCCACAGGTATGCTGCAGGAGCTGAGACTGGCCTTTCTTAAAGCCAGGCTAAATTTTGCAGTGATTTACTAAGCCTGGGTCTAGAGAGTTTTTTGGAGCTAGTATTTCTAGATCTGTAATTCATAACTCAGCTATAACTACTGAATGCAAGGAAGTTTTATAATGATATCGTGAGGGTTTTTGTTTTGTTTGTTTGGATGATTAAAATACCAGTAAAGCATATCTATAGTCTATTATTTGATTTTTAAATAAAATCAACTTAAATTATCTTTAATCCACTGGTTTTAAACTATTTTTAAATAGTTTTAAAACCACTGGTATATAACTATTATTCAAACTGAGCTGGGGGTCACTTTCCTTTCCAGAAATCTCTACTACACTTTACTTCCAGGATTTCAAGACATTGAGCAAGTAAACATCCTGGAAATTCCGTTTGATTCTAAAGAAAGCTGGGGGTGGTGGCACGTGTCTAGTCCTAGCACTCAGGAAATAGAGGCAGGTGGATCTCCAGTTCAAGACCAGCCTGTTCTACAGAGCAAGATCCAGCACAGTTGGGGCTACACAGAGAAACTTTGTCTCAAGGGTAAAATGTTTCTAAAGTGTATGACTACAAAAGTGTTTATTTACAAACTGAAAATAGACTTTCACACACTGAGACGCTTGATGATCTAAACCTGTGATCTACTGCATTCTCTTTTATATAAATCAGTGTTTTTCATGTGTAGCCTGAAAAGGCTCCCTTCCTCCCCAGGAGATCATTCACACATCCAAAATAATATTGACCATGTAAATTTTTTTTTTTGCCTTAGTTGTTCCTGTCCTTTGACAAATTGATTATAGCCAAGGATTAAAAAATGGTTCCAAGTTTATCACTCATTATTGTGGTAGAACTTTCCTTTCTCTGCATTCTTGAATTTCACCTTTGAATTAAAATTTAAGCCCCAATGTATCGTTGGTAGTTATCTTATACATATACATCCACCTACAGGTCAAGTAGGTATGTTGTAGATGCACACTGTCTTAGTTAGGGCTTATACTGCTGTGAAGAGACACCATGACTCTATAAAGGTAGACAAGGTGCTAGGGAAGTAGCTGAGAGTCCTATATCTTAATTTGAATTCAACACGGAGTGGTGTGTCACACTGAATGAAACTTGAGCAAAAAAGATCTCCCCTTCCCCTCCCCCCCAGAGACACACTTCCTCCAGCAAGGCCACATGTCTTACTACTGCTACTCTTTTGGGGGGTCTTTTTTTTTTCAAACTACCAAGCACTCACCCACATTTATGCCTCAGGGATTTCAGACAGACATTTTTTGCAGTCTGAATTTGTCCATCTGTGACTGAATTTTGACTGTTTAGGAGCGATGCTGGATTTGAGAAGGTATTTCTGTTAAGTTTGCAGCCATACTTTTATGGCTTTAGGTGCCAGTTGTGGATTTATTTTAGAGCTTCTTGCTCAAAGAGAGCTGGTCCTGGCAATAGAGACTCTTGTTCGTGCTCAGAGGCGTCAGTTTACCTATTGGAAATTACTGAGTGGTTGTAATTTGCCAGCAACTTTCAAATAGCTGTTGGATGGACTCAGGTGTTCTAGCAATCCTGGTTGCTAAATGGATGTCCCAGCCATGCTGTAAGAGTAGGGAAGGGATGTCTTGCCATTGTTCCATGATTTCCTCACTACCCTCGATTTAATTGCAATATTTTTTCCAGATTGTCGATTTGAAATGGAATCATCTTAGAATGGAGGCTGAGACAAGTGAGCTGGATTTAAGCTCCAGCAGGGGAAGGAAATAACTCTGGACTATAAGAGTCTATCAGTAGTTTCTCTGGATCCCTTTTCTCAGGAGAGAGTATATATACCTGTCTTTTCAACACACAAGGATGACCAGGAGCTGGAGCCATGGCTCAGCAGTTAAGAGCACTTGTTGCTCTTTGCCGAGGACCGGAGTTAAGTTCTAATTCAAAGGAATCTGATGACCTCTTCTGGCCTCCACCAGCAGCAGGCATGCTCATGATTACATAATGCAGGCAATACACTTAAACACATAAAATAAAAATAATCTAAAAAGTGGACAGGGGATAAACAGCCCACAACAGCAGCAAACTTATTTATCCATTAATGACATTTTAACTATGAGAGAAATGGTCATCTTAGGAAAAAACAGTACAGATAGAACATGTTTAACAATAGTTATCATTTAGAAAAAAAAACAGCCCTGCCTTTAGTTTTTAGTGCTCTAATTGGCACCTTTGATCCTGAAAGCATATACCTCTGAATATTTCATTATAATGATTTCTTTGAAGAAAGACTTTTTTTTGCCACATCTACAGTAATTATAATAATAGTCCTGAAGATACTGTGCTGAGTGTGTCACAGACAGGAACAAGCTAATCTACTTCCACTATAGTATTTGCTTGTACGAGTCCTGGAGAGCACTGTAGCAAAACTCTTGGCAAAGGTCATAAATGGGATAATATTCTGTAAATGAAAGAGGAATACTCAGCATGTCCCACCACAGCAAAGGAATAAAACTGTCATTTTTCTCAACTTACTACAATCTCAAGTTAGACTTTCAAATGCTTTCCTTATAAAGACAAAAGAATCTCTAATGTTTCCTTAAGTATTAAGCTTTATGACTCAGATGGGAAAAGGCAGGGCTGTATGGAATTAAAAGGACAACAGGAAAGAACCCACAGTCTCTAGATGTCTCCCTCAGGAAGGTTAGAATATCAATTATCATATCTGTTAGCTGTGACTTCAAGTACTTGTAAACATTGTCAAGTCTCAGCTTGAAGAAACCAGATACTCCCTTCCAGGTGGATCATTCTCCTCCTCCAAACCATGATCTTCATTCTTGAGTTAAATATATGCCCTGTTCTAAATCCCCACCAGCCATTCTTTCTTCAATACCATTCAGTTTGGCCTTTGTTCACAACAGTCCACTTAAACTGTTCTTTTTCCCATTGCACAATCAAATCTACATTCTTCAGTCTCAAATTAGAATACTCCCATCCCTCTGCCTCTTTAGCAAGTGTGTATTACTGACTTTTAAATCACAGCTCTATCAAAAACCCTGTTTACTCAGTACCCACTTGTTGCAATGGGGTTTCTTGGTCCCGGGTGGCCAGTGGCCCAGACCCACAGACCTGCGCGCCAGACCCTTTAGCCACCCACTGCTGCTGCTCAGGCCCCTAGAAATGACTCAGACACGTATATTAATTTTATGCTGTTTGGCCTATGGCTCAGGCACGTTGCTAGCTAGCTCTTACATCTTAAATCAACCAATTTCTATTAATCTGCCATGTGGCCCGTGGCTCACCTGTGTTCCTTACATGTGACTGCTTGACAGTATGCTGTTTAAACTGGACATGTAGGTTCCATAGGAAGGTGACCTCTGAACTTTGGCACAATAAGCCGAGATGGTCATTCAGGTTCCTGCTTTGCAGAGAAAACTGTCAGACATTCTTCAGGACTCGAGGAGAAGCAACTGATGAACTGTGCCAGAATGGGCAGAGCAGATTTCCTGCTTCACTAAAATGAAAAGAGACTCTGGGCCTGTAGGCTGAAGATGGATGCCCCAACTTTATAAAAGAACTTTGAGTGACTGTCCAGGCAGATAGGTGTCATCTCTGTCCTTTCTAGATTGTAGAAGTCGCTTGCACTTCTGGTTTACTTGGGTAAATATATCCTTCTGTGGTCTTTGATATAGTTGAAGATTAGATAGTTATAGGTACAGTTTTTCTTAGTCATTTGAAAGGTATATTGGATATAAAACTTTAGATTCATAAAGATAAGGTAAATGATAAGAGTATTTTCTTTAATTTTGCTAAATACAAATAGACTAGCTATTATAACTGTAATTTTTGCTTGATGGCTATTTTGTTATATGTAATTTTGCTATGTTAAAATTGAAACCTTCCTTTTTGATTAGACAGAAACAGGGAAGTGATGTGGGAATGCCTTTTTGTATGCTGTGAATATCAATCTTTAAATAAAGGAGCTGTTTTGGGCCATGGCAGGCACCATAGAAGAAGTAGGAGGAAAAATCAGAGCATAGGTAGGAGAAGCAGGGCAGAGTCAGGCAGATTGAGCAAGCCACCAAAGGAGCAACATGTAAGGAACACAGATGAGCCACAGGCCACGTGGCCGACAGATTAATAGAAATGGGTTGATTTAAGATGTAAGAGCTAGCTAACAATGTGCCTGAGCCATAGGCCAAACAGAATGAAGTTAATATAAGTGTCTGAGTCATTTCTGGGGGCCTGAGCAGTGGCTAAGGGGTCTGGCGCTGCAGGGTCTAGGCCGCTGGCCACCCAGAACCAAGAAACCACACTACAACACCCACTCTTAGTTGATACTACCCATTTATATGATTTTGTACCACTTCCCCATTACCCATAATTTTAAATTGACACCCTAAAACTTCCATTCTGAACTGTACATTTGCTCACTTCAAGGATGAGGCTGACAGAGGCTGTTTGCTCTATCACTGTCTGGAAAACATGGCTTCCTAGCTACTCTGGGTGCAGAGGAGAGACTGAAACACGCAGGAGCTTTGCATAATCTGTGGCAGAAAGAAGCTATTTTTACCTTCTCCCTATATCATCAATCAGAGATAGCTACATGAATCTGTAACTGCAATGGAGTCAGGTAGGAAAGGAGCTGGTGAGCCAGGTACTGGTAAGCACAAATTGTATACATTAAGGAAAAAAATTACTGTAGACTTTTCTTCTCCCAAACGTACCAATAACATCTGATTTTGGTCAAATTTTCTCCAACAGGGAGAGCATTTAAAAAAAAATCAGTATCAATAGAAGGGTTTTGCTTATTCAGGCTCTGTCTCAGTTGAAGATGGAAGAGCCTAACCGGGCCCTTTCCGTTGTAACGCACATGGGAACAAACCACACTACCAATGGCCAATAGGTATATAATTAAAGGTAACTCTTAACTGATAAACCCATCCAAGGATGTGCTAGTCCACATATGGCCCAATATCTTCAAGGAAAAAATAATAACAATATTATTTTGTTGTTAGGTGCTGAAAGAGAATATGTAGATCTGAATTAAGAGATTATTTATACTAGGTTGCTTTCTGTTTTTGTAATAAACATCATTACCAAAAGCAACTTGGGGAGGAAAGTGTTTATTTGGCTCACACTACCCAGTTATAGGATTGTAAAGTGGGTTGGTTTCATTTGCAATACATCACAACATGGACTCAACATATCTAGTGTTGGCCATTAGCAGTGTCAAAAGATAATTGAGCAAAAAGCTCAGAGTCCCATGTTATCCTCTAGTTTTGGACCGTTGACCTCCCTTTAGCTTACAATGAGTTGGCTGTAAACAAAATCCCTGCACTTGGTTTCTGAATGGGTCTGCTGAGTGAAAGGTGAAGGCAACTAGTCACTAGGTAATGGCTTAGCAGTGGTAACAAAAAAGGGTAGTTTTTTCCTCTAGTGAGTGGAGTTAGGGCATGCCTTCACCAGCGTGTCATTCACATGCCTTCACTACACACTAGCTTACCTATTCTTCTGGGACCTGGCCATCCTGATAGGAAAGTCACTGTCTGTGAGACTGCCAATGTTAATGGGGACACTTCTCCCTTGTCATGAGAGAGAAGATACTCTGCCTGAAATTTGTCCAGCAAAGTATCAACAAAATTCTCCTTGAGTCACTAAAATTCATATCCTAAATCGTGATAATGTATTTTATATGTAGCATACTGTTACAATAAAAAAACCAAAGTCATCATGAAACCTTCACAAACAAGTTTTATTAGCATAAGATTAGTACCATTTTATCTTTCTTCCAGAGCTGTTTTACAGCATCGGGGTGTCATTTTATCTTTCATAAATCTCACATGGTTTTGCTTTCTAAAACATTTTATCCTTAGAGATGATTTTGAAAAGACTAAAATATTTGTTGGAAAATAAATAATATTTGACTAACTAAAAAGCTGCTTTGGCATTTCCTTAACTTATGTTTCAAACAATTAATTTGACAAATTCTGGGTTTGCTGACAAATATATCTATCTGACTATCCATTTGAATATCATAAACAAGCCAAACTTCCATTCATTTTTAAAATGCATCCCATATTCAAATTCATTGTTAGTATATTTGTAAAATCACTTCCTCTTTTTGATTAGTCTCAAGTTAATACTTTTTAAAAATTCAAATGCCTCCTACAGTCTTCCCTCCCCCTCGTCCAGGGGCATCCCCTGATCTCTGAGGGCGGGACCTAATGGAGACACTCTTGCCGAATGTTTGGCTCTGGATCTCTCTGCGCCTGCTCCTGTCTCCTGCTAGAGGAAGCTTCTTTGATGTTTGAATATAGCAGATTATCATCAGGAATCATTTCCGTGATTCCCTTTCTCAGCTTTGTTTGGTTTTCTAGGGCCCTGGGTTATCCAGTCTTTGGTTCCTTGTCATTTAAGCAGTGCACAGCATGGGTTCCCTCTCCTGCCACAATGATTTGGCCACGCCCACAAATTCTGCATCACCAGTGTCTCAATATCTTGCAGGCAGAAGCATCTCTGAATCGTTTGCCCGCTCTCGGAACTCTTTTCCTCTTATTGGGCTGCTTGTCCCAGCCTCCGTGTGAGGACTTTTTGCTTTGTCTTAGTTTGTCATGTCTGGTTGTCTTCTCTGGGAGGCCTGCTTTTTTTTTTTTTTTTTTTTTTCTGAAGAGGAAATGGAAGAGGAGTGGACCCGGGAGAGAGGGGAACTATGGGGTAGAGGGTCAGGAAGAGCAGAGGGAGGGGAACTGTGGTCAGGATGAATTTTGTGAGAGAAGAATCTATTTCAATTTAAAAAAAAAAATCAAGTGCCATTTTCTTTCTTTTTTTTTTTTGAGTGCAAAATAAATTATTTTAATTGTTAGCTTTTTAGTGGATGCATAGTTGTTCATTTAAAATATTGATTGTTAGTCTTAAAAATGCCATTTTCAAAGAATAGCCATTACAGGAGATTTCCTTCCATGGTATACAGATAGTAAAAACCAGTGGTTTTTCAAGATCAATTAGTGGGTTAAAGCACAAGCTGACAAGCGTGATGACTTGTTAGATCTCTGGAACTCACATGTTGGAAGGAAAGAACTAATATCTAAGAGTTCTCCTTTGATCTCCTACACACGGCCTTGCATGTGTGCATTCATACCCATATGCACAAAAAAATAAAGAGTATCATTTGAGAGGCTGGGGAGATGGCTCAGTTAACAAAGTGCTTGAGAACTCAAGCCTGAGCTTCAGCACCTGCATTGTTGAGAAGGGATGCCTAGGGCTCAGTGGACAGCCAAGTGCAGCTGAATCTGTGAGCCCCAGTCCTAGAGAGAGACCCTGCCTCAAAGTCGATGTCTACTGAGTTGGGCTCTGCTGTCCATGTGTGCCTCCCTCCCTCTTAATTCTAAAGTTTCTATCAAATATTTGAAAAACCATCAAGACATGCAATATAAAAAAGCATCTAAAGCGTTATTTTTAAGAAGCAATGATTATTTTAAAATAACTCAGGTTTAGAAAATAAATCATAAAATAATATTCCTTAAAAGTAAAATGGCAAAACCGCTATAAATGTATCGTAGTTTATTGCATTATGTTTCATTTCATATGTAATTAAACTTTTTTAAGGAAACATAATAAAAATCACTACTAGAATTTTTGTATAGGTTTGTGGTGATTGTTCACACAAGAAAAATGCAAAATCTATGTAGTTCCCCAGAAGCAATCCTGCATGCAATGTTATCCTCTGGCCGTTTTAGAGCAGTAACTCAAAGCAGGGGAAAATCTGTTTCTTTAGTAAAAAAATTAATCAGCATAAAATATGAATGCTCTGTTATTTACAATTAATAACATCTTGAGTATTCTCATTAAGGAACATATTGCATAGTCTCCCATGTAGTAGGGTGACCTCTGTAAGTTTAGTATAGTACGGTATTCAGAGACAGGCAGACAAAGGTGACAACAGAGTATTTTATATACATCTGTCAAGCATGTACATAAATTCTTGTGTTCCACAAATGAAATATTTTACATATTAAATATTCAAAAATTTCTGATGTTATAAAATGCATTTTTCATAATTGAATTCCTTCCATTATTAAAGACAGAGGAGCACTTTGTGTTTGTAAAGGGGGGTGTACAGGTCGTCTGGGTGGACGACTACATTTTTGTCTAACTTTCCCTGTGGAATTGTGATGTCTTTTAGACAAACTGAGTTTTGTTGGACCCCAGTTGACGAGAAGAAGATTGAAATCTTCTGTAGGTAAGGTACTCAGTCTCTCGTCTTGTTTTGCTTTAGTACTACGACATTTCTTTACACTACAGTTCACAGGTTTACAACCTGTGCTTTTCTTTTGGGTCTGACCAGGCTGGTATTTTTCATAGACTTGTGGGCTTCTCCTTCCAGTGAGGCAAATAATATTCTTATGCGTGATGGAGGGAAGAAATGTCCGAGATGCTATCTGCCCAGCTGGTTCAGTGCCTGGATCTTGCAGATAGGTAGGGAAATGTTGGCCAATTTCATAACTATAGACTAATTTTCTTGAATCTGAATTATCTAATTTGACTGAGCACAGGTCATCTATTGTTATATTCTGATAGTTGTCTGATGGATTTTGAAATGTAGTCAATGTTTTAGAATTACACGGAGGAATGCTAGGTAAAATTCCAGTTCTATTTTGTTTTAAAACTAACCCTGTACCCGGAATAAAAAGTTTTGGCTCTTGCTGCTTTGACAAACAGGTGATGTCTTTGTTTGAAGCTGACTGATGTGTTTGTCCATCCATGGTGGTGTCTTTCCAGATCAGAGGGTTGTATATAACTTGTCTGTCAACAGGGCATGTATTGCACTTATGAAATAGCCAGTTGTCAATACATTTCCTGTGAAACTTGAAACAAAAGGGTTGTAAGTTAATCAGAGCTACAGTAATACAACTTACAAAAAAATGTCTAGCCTAGTTGTATTTTGAAAGCATTGAGCAAGAGGAAGATACTTCTAACTCATTAAGTTTAATGAAGATATTTTGAACAAGTTCATTTATAAATACAATGACTATACTGACTGATTTCCATTTTCCATAGTAAAATGCTAAGCCCTTTATATATATCATCTTCATAACCTGGTTAGAAACTCATTATTCAAGGTATTATTTTTTACTAATTACTGCTAATGAAAGAAAACACTTAAAAAGTGATAACCAACTGGAATTGGAAAAAAATGAGTCTAACTATCATGAGATGTAAAATAACACACACATTTTTGGTTATAAAAAACACTATCAGACAATTTAAGTATGACTTTAAGGCTTTACATGTTTACTTAAGCAATGTTATTTCAAGAAAAAAATATGGTTATTAAGTATGGCTGACAAGTGATATTGGACTTTGATTCTAGTGAGTCCTTATAAATAATTGAAATTAAAAAATTTCAACTATTTCATCTACGTACTGTAAAAATCCATGGCACAACTCTAGGACTTTATACGCTTTTTTCTTGTCACATGTAATGAAAGTACATAAAAGAAATGCGTTTAAAATGCCAGTTATCCTAACTAGGCAGTGTATAAAAGAAGAAAGTCCTCCTTGGTGCAAATCTGTGGAGAGAGAAGCTATGTTCTCTGCACAATCTTGGCCGCACGTGCTGCCCCAGTGAACAAGACGCACAACCAAAATGGAAGCGCAAACTTCAGCTGCCACGTCATTCGTGAGAAATGGCCCTTTGGGGAAAGCAAAAGGAGAAGGATGTGGCTTTTACCTTGTGATTACACGGTAGCAGTCTTGTATATTGACCGAGACAAAAGGGCTTGAGACAAAGTCGGCACTGGAACCCGGGAGCCAGCAGTTTGCTGTTCTTGGTGATTAGCAGAAGAGGCAGTGCCTTTACAACGTGCTTTGGTGTGCAAAATTTTCTACATACACAATATGACAGAACCCAAGGTTTTCTCCAGTCAGAGATAAGTCAGAGCCATTTCATAAAATACACATTTTAATTTAGCCATATCAAGTAAAATATTAATGAGATTTCTTTTGTTTAAAGTCAATGAAAGGGTAAAAAATGAGGGTCATAAGCTGAAATTATCTCACTTTGAGCAAGTAGTTAGACATACATTTAGAAAACACAAACAAATTTACTTGTCAACTGGTAAAGTGTACAATACTTAAGGGTACTGATGTCAATTGGTAGACAATTTGTGAGAAAATTCGTTTTTGGGGGGAACACGCTTCTCCAAAATTGTTGGAATAACAGTGCAACTTTAAAAGTATTAACATAGATATCCAGTGCCACTAGCAAGTGGCAAACCGTACAGAATGGTATTTAAAAACAAAAGCTTAGTTCAAGGAGCTATTATGGATCATATTTACGTAGTTGACAGAAAAGTTAACGCTTTCTGTTTTTCTACGGCTATATGCCCACAGGAGCGTAAAATCATTCCTGTTTCAAAGATGAGAAAATATGCTGAGGGAAGTGAAGTTTGTAGCACCAAAGCTGTCTGACAGTGTGCGCTTGACCAGGAAGAAATTCAAGCATGCGCACTCTAGACCTCTGCTCTTTCTCAGGATGTGAAGTGTTAATTTGGGATACACATGCAACTGCCCAACAAATATGAAGCCAAATTATTCAAAGGTCCTGTCACAAAAGAAGTGTGAATTTTGCTGAGACTCTCACCTTTGATTTTCTTGAAGGTAAGGCATATTTGCTTCTCCCTCATTTTGAATATCTAAATATTTTACAACATCTGATCTTTTTTCTACTGATCTCCATCTTTGGTTTCTTTTCTGAAACAGGTGAAAAATGAGCAGATGTTATTTTGTAAGTCATAAAATTGTTTTCTGTTTAAATTATCAAGGTTGCATATTAATAATATTATAAAATGCTCAGTATAAGAATATCTACTTTATCACATTAAAATTATAAACTACTAGTGGGTCTCATGTTCTACTGCTAGGCTACTAGAATGATTTGACTTCCTTCTTTTCAACATTGAAGGTTTACCAAATGGAACACTGAGCTACACCCACTATTTTGAATTTATTATTTTTAATTTAAAAATATACTTATTTTATGTATTTGAGTGTATTGCTAGGTTTTACTAAGTACATAAATTGGTTTCTTTGTACACAGGAAATTTCTAAAAGTAATTTTTTAATTAGAAGTTGATTAGTTCATTTCAGAGTGTTATTTATTTATGCTCTTAGATTTATGGCTCTTTACAACATGACAAATGCCACGTTCAGTTTAAGGTGGGCACCTTACCTCACGAAATGCAAAGGTGTGGGCAAGATGGCAACAGCCGTCGAAGCATTCCTGGCATAAGTGATACTCTACACACTCAGTACACCTGTAACATAACACATCAGAACACAGCAGAGAAAAACCCAGTCATTGCCATGGTGTCGACTCGTCTTCCTGCGAATGATCCACACGTGGCAAAGCCCACTCTGGTTTCATTATGAATTAGTTTCCTGTTGCTTCTGTAGAGTTTTTCCCTAAGTTTATTAGCTTAAATAACATTCATTTATTATCATATAGTTTTGCAGAATGGGAAGCTTGATGAGTCTCAAAAGTACAAACATAAGATGCTGGCTTGGTTGTGTCACTTTGTGAGGCTTCAGATGAACATTTGTTTCCTTGGCTGTACCAATTTTAAAGACAGCTTACACTTACTGGTTACAAGGTCCTTGCTCTGTCTTTAGCATAATTAACAGCACTATCTGCCATTTTTCATAGTCATATTAACTTGTCACTTTCCCCAGCTTTCAAGAGCCCTTGTGATTATATTGGGTTTACTCAGGCTGGAGTCATTTAAAGGCCAATTTATAACAAACCTTAACTCTACTACAACCTCAGTCGTGTCCCCCCCCCCCCCACCCCGATATTCAGATTCCGTGATAAGCCTGAGGACAAACTTGGAGACTTGTCATTTTGCCTCCTCCATGTCCTTTCCATGATGTTTTCCAGGACCAATTTAGGCCCCAGTGATGTCTTTCTCTATTGTATTTTGGGATCTAAATCCACAAACATAAGATTTGTCACATTTCTATTCAGTACTGCTTTCCAGTTGGCTCATGAAGGATAGGGTTACACTTAGCAGGATTCTTTGAGCACAGACTCATATTCCTTTTTCCTCTCCACAAAAAGATAAATGCATGACATCTCAACAAAAACTATTAATATGATTTTAAAATGTAGTTTTCCACAGCAAAAATTAGCAAAAATTTTATCACACTGACTTAGTTTACTTGTGAGCGAGAATTAATCAAACAAGTTCTAAGTTCAATTTTTCTAACAGGCCATTTCCCAGAGAAATAAGAAAAATATGTCCTCGGATGTTTCAGAAGACCCATACTAACTAATTCATTTTTTACCATGATGTGTGCAGACCCTTAGTAATCAGCATCACAAACCAGCAGTGCTACAGCACAGTAGGCTGGAATAAAGCTAAGTAGCTCTTCCCTTTAACGCACATCTGCTGCTTTATGAACTAACCGGAAAGGTGAAGCAGCTACAGCAAGATACAGTGGTGAGGAGGCAGCTGCTGCTTATATTTAGCAGAATTAGGTTTTGGGGGCTGACTGACATGCTTGAGACTTGGAGGACGTAGTGGGAGATGGAGTCACAAATATCACAGGCAGTTTTTATTTGTAATCTAAGAATAAAGAACCTGTCATTGTTTCTGGCACATGAGAGGTTGTCCTCAGAGGAGACTGAGCGTGGAGCAGAGAAACGTGGTACAAAAAGAGCATTAACCTAGCCATTCCTGAAGGGACAATCCACCAGGGCAGAAAACAGACAACAGCCTGCAGGGGAACTGAAGGTCAACAAATCCATGACAACAGCGTTTGACCTTCTTTCACAGCATCAGCTGGGCCACACTTAACCCTTTGAGGGATACATGAATACGAGGGCCAGGAATGTTTGTCCCATGGCTCCTCTTCACAGCCTTCTCTCTCACAAAGGGTATTTGGTCCCTAACTGTTCCAATGCACTGTTCATGAGAATGATTTGTCCACACAACACCCGTCAAAGAATACCATTCCTAGTGCCAGTATTCCTGAGCTAGTCTACCTCAGCTAAATGTTTGTACAATGTCCTTGTTCTAGTTAGATGGCTCCCCAGGGGCCGCTCAGGCCAGCCGTTTCCCCATACTGACTTCTGTTAAAATGATTAATTTTCTTCTGAGCTATACAGAAAGCAGGATTAAAATCAAAGAACAAAAGTATGAAGTACTATTGGAATAAAAAATGTTTTTTTCAGAAAGTTGAATAATTTTGATTTATCTCATCATAATCTAATTTCAGGAAACAGAAAAGTACATTGATGTATTTCAGAAAAATTGTAATGAAGATTGAAACAAAACATTTAAAAAGTATATGTAACTTAGCATCTTATTTAAGAAAACAGTTATCAAGGTAAGGAAGTTGTATGGTTGTGACAAGTATAGGAGGGTTTGGGGATTGTATATAAAAGAGTCAAACTGTTTTCTCTATCAATAGTATTGCTTTTGTTATCACTAAGGGAAAAATAAATGAACAAACCCAAAAGTCAGGGGAGATGGAATCCAGTCTGTAAATTTGGGGTAAGTGGAAATGGATGAAAAATCCAGCAAATCTAGCCAATTACTAATCTACTACTATTAGGAGACTTTAGCAATGACTTTGCCATAGTCCACAGTGTAATAGGATGTGAGTTATCTGCCAGCCCCCTGAACATAGAAACCCAGCTAGGCCAAAGAAATAAGAATAATATCGGAGCTTCCAGATGCTGCTTCACAGTCAACTCACATGAGAATGAGAAGTCGATGCTATTGCAAATGTGAGAAAAATAAAATGAAATCCCAAACAAGCTGTCACACATAAGGCACATATGGAGGAAAGTAAGAGGCTAGCCTAAACCAGATGCTCCAGTGCTCAGAGCAGCGACTTTGCTGGAGACTTACTTGTAGCACTTCCCCTCGATCGGCAGCTGTTTACAGTTATTACAGGGAATTCCCAGGTGCTTGTCTAGGCGTTCTTTCTCAGATGTAGTCATAAGTTTGTTCGAGTTTTTGAATTCCTCCAAGATAACTTTTAATGGAGCAAACACTTCCCTGCATAGTGGGCATTTTAACATGTAGCTGTTTGACACCGTATCTTGATAACTAGCTAAGATCTTCATGCATTTTATATGAACATTATTGCCACAGCCAAATCTATCAGAAATAAAAGTCAGGTTTATCACTCATTGTATGTATTTGTTAGAAATACTTATTTAATAATAATACTTATTCCTTATAAAATAGACAAAAATATAATTTATCATCTTTGTCAGAATCCCAAATATAAAATTTCCCCATTTAAAAGAAAATGGTAAAAATTTTTACATAATAAAATTATGTTTCATTTATAAGGTCAGGAAGAGAGTAACTTCAACACAAAGAAAAATCAAAACAATTCTTTAAATAGAGGGTGGAGCCCCACTCACTTTTTCTCTCTTTTGCTTTTTGTGAGAAACTATGTAACTTCTTAAACACATGAGCAATCTCTGCTGGGAGAAATTATATTGGGGAAGTAGTACGTTTTCAATATTCAATGAAAGCAACCACATAGAAATACGTAAAATAGTCAACTATTTGGCAAGTATACCAGAAATAAAATGAAAATAATTCCAGGAGAAACAGCTGTTTAAATTTTTAAAGTCCAACTTCTGAGTGCTGTGGAAAATAGTATGAATGATATTCTCTCAGTGAAGACTTTTACTAAGTAAAAATTTGAACAATTTAAGTTAGAAGATAGAATTTCTTAAAAATTGAAAAGAATATTTATAGCCTCAAAGTAAAATAATCCTTACATTGAGAAAATATTGTTGCAGTCCATCATATCATTTCCCCCTTTACAAAGAAATAAACCAAGGGCTGGTGAGATAGCCAAGGAAGTGAAGGCCTTGGTGCCCAGTGGTCTGAGTTCACACTGATCTCCGGAACACGCAGGAGGAAGGAAAATAAACCCCCACAAGTTGTTGCCTGACCTACACTCATGCTAAGGCGTGTATGTGCCCCATCCTCCCAAATCAATCAATCACCCAAATAATCCATACATGTAAAATAAACCTCTAGGGACTTAAAAAACACAAGAAAGTTTTTCTATTCTTTATTACTTAGAGCAGAGGGGTGGATAACCGCGAAGATACTTTAATTTTTACCCTTAAAATGTAGCTTGAAAATATTTTAGAATATCTCTTAACACAGGTACTAGGAACCAAAGAACACAAAGGAAATAGGAATTAGACACTGACGAAGCTTTTGTTTTGTCTCTCAAGGAATCTTGTAATGTAACTTCCAAAGAATATTAGACTAGAATTTTCACAAGAGTTTAGGATCCAAAGGTAAATCCATCACCTGCAGAAAGTGACAGGGAGTTTTTTCTCCAAGAGCACCTCTTGACAAATGGGGCAGATGTCCTCTGCACTGATGTCCTTCTGTTGAAGGCATTCTTCTTTCACACATGCATGCTCACCACTTGCTCCAAGCTGGGGAGTCTGAATCTGATGTATCCCCCGTAGCAAGTCATTTATTTCTCCTTCCACAAGACCCAACTGGAAAACGGCTAGTGAAAAATATCAAAGCTTTAGAATTTGGTTGCAAGAAAGAAAGCACAAAGATGTAATAGCAAGGTGATTTATAATTTTCCTTTTGAATACCAGAAGGATAGTACTGGTTGAATTTTAGAGTTACCCTGACTACTACTTTGTGTTCTATTTGGAAGAAAAATGGTTAAAAAAAGAGTAATTTATAAAAAAAAAAAAAAAATAGTTCAATTGCTCCCTCCACTTTTTACTGAAAATAGCACAGGATGTTCCACAAGCTTGAGATGTGATGATGCTAACCCTGGTGGCAGTCTGGTCTTTTCATGTTCCTGTAGACAAATATCTCATGAATATACAATAGTATTAAAATAAGGGCTGGAGAAATAGCTCATTGGTTAAGAGCACATATTGCCCTTGAAGAGGACAAAGGCTCAGTTTCCAGAACCTTGCAATTATAGCTCCAGGGATTCCAATACCCCCTTCTGGCTTCGGTGAACACCCCCCAAACCGCAAAAGTGCAAATACACAGAAACACAAACATATGCACAACAAATGAATTAAGAATAAAGGAAAACAGGGGCATGTGAATGGGCACACAAGGCTGTATTTGTTAGATGAGTGGATAATAGAGGTAGGTTGGCTGTACTAATTTCCCTGTTTTAGTTTTATATCCATAGAAAAGAGTGTAGGAAGATTATGTTGTTACATTGTAAATAATTGTCCTACCCACTGGTTTAATAAAAAGTGCTGATTGGCCAAATACAGACAGGAAGTGTGGGTGGGGCTACCAGACTAAGAAAACTCTGAGAACAGGAAGAGCAGAGCAGAATGCCAGAGAGAAGCCTGAAGAAACAGAGGACAACTATGCTGCTCTGAGAAAAGGTACCAAGCCGCATGGCTGACCAGAATAAGAGTCATGGGTTAGATTAAGGGTAAAGAGTTAGCAAGTTATATACCTGAGCCTTAGGCCGATCAGCCTAAAACTATTGTAAGCATCTGTGTGTCTCTGTGGGTCTGTGGGTTAGTGGGTCCCAACCTTGAGGTTAGGCCTGAAAGTCCGGTCCAGAAACCTCACACTACAAAAGAGTACTTTGGTCGTCAAGTCCATGTTAGATTTGGACAGTGTTCTGCACAAGCATTGCATTGCCTGTACACTGGGTGTGTACGTTCTTGAGTTATAAATGTTCTCTGCAACTGTTTTTACAGTCAACTGTGTTGTGATCATATATAGTTTTAATCTTAGAACCCGAGATTTCTTTTCCTGACCTGTGGTTTCTTTCCCTGCTGCCCTCTCTCCCTAACATAGCACAATTTAAATTCTTGTTTTTAGTCCCTCCTGTTCTGTTTATTTTGTATATTTTAAATACATGTAAATTAAATGTTATATGCAGGAGTGTAAAAGCTCTGTTCCCCTGTTAAGATCCTCTCCAATGAAGTACCAAAAATGAACAGAAAAAAAAATGTTTTGTTTTGTTTTGTTTTTTATAAAAAGAAACCTTTGTTTCTTATCTGCCGTGATGTGGCAGGTGCCGGTGGACTGTGGGAGGAAATCGAACTTTAATTACCTAGTACTTGGAGGAGGGTTATTTGTCAAAGAGAAACAGCAACATCTGCTCGCCATCTCTCTCTCTCTCTCTCTCTCTCTCTCTCTCTCTCTCTCTCTCTCTCTTTCTCTCTCTCTCTCTCTCTTTCTCTCAAAAAAAAAAAAAATTACAAAAGCTTCTGCCCAGGAACTTTTCTGTATGGTAGCCCATGAATTTGAAAATAGCAGAAACACTTGAAATCATATGAAAAAGGTAATGCATGAGACTAACACAAATATCCTTCACAACAAAAACAAAGCAGCTAGCCTTGTTGATAACTTCAATCCATCACACAAATAAAATATTACTTATTTAGTGTTTCTGTGGTCTTGTGAACACGAGGCAAACAGAACATTTGCATATTTATTGAGTTTTATTTAGTGTGTGCACCTCCCTTACTTTAACTCACTTCTTTTCTGATTCTAATGAAATTTGCCAGGCTTCCCACCCATCTCCATTTGCTATTTGGACTTCTTTATGTATAAATTATTCCTTGACTGTTTATTGGAATGAAACTGAAAATTCTTTCACAACACTTCTGAGATTACTTCTTTGCAAATGTGTTATGTTTTCTTTGTGGCATTATTAATTTTTAAGAACCTATGGCTTCTTTGTACTGCTCAGCCATTTCTTTTTTCTCTTCATGTGCATTGTTTCAACCCTTTTAAAACTACCTTTTCTTTGTAACAGTAAGTCTTTCCAATCTATGTTGCTGGCTCTTGGATTGTTTTACCCACATGTGGTTGTGTTGGGACAAGTCGGGGGATGGTGTTTCATTTGAGTTTCCCTGCATCACCACACAGTGGCCTCCGTGATTCTTTCATCGTTCTTTCAAGTGAATTAGGTCAATAATAAGGCAGGGACATTAAGTGAAATCTGCTAAATAAACAATAATAAATGAAAGTATAATTTTTCTATGTTTAAAAAGTTATTTGGAAGCCTTTTGGATTTCTGTATAGGAATATTTGACATGTGAGACAGTGCAAGCGGTCCTGCTCAGTTTAGTAGGCGTGAATAAATGATTAGGAATGTGCATCTGGCATTCTTTTCATTTTGCATGATTTATTCTGCTTTGTCTTAAAATTACAGTGATATTAACATGTCAGAATGTTTCTATATATCTTTATTTGTATTAGAGACTTAAATATGTAGTTAGTACCTTTAAGTTTTACTAAACATTAATCTAAAAACACAGAAAAATACTAATATACTTCTGAACTCATTGTAAAAGAGTTCATTCAAAAGAGCAATTTTCATGGGACACAAAATTTCTTAACGTATCTATTAAAAATTAATGATCTGTTAGGCTAAAAAATTGAAATAAGAAAGCTTTATCTAAAAGAATATAATAAGTAGAAATGAAAGAAATATTGAATGATAGGTTAGTTTTGATATACCATATTCAGTGGAACATTAGTCATTTGGTGAATTTATGACAAATACATAGAATTCAAAATAGGAAGTGATAGAAATTATGTGGGAAAAGCAGAATACAGAATTCCAAAAAGAGATATATATATACATGTTTATGTTTATATATGTTATATACATGCATAGTTATATATATGCATATAAAGTCATAAAAGCAACATAGAAAATAAAATTCTGTATGTTGCTATGAAGGTAATTTGAAAGTTTCTTTTTAACGTGGTTTTTATTAGTCTATAAATAATTTGGCAAAATGACAAGATGACTTCATACATCATTGCACTCCAAAGAAACCACCAGATAAAATATTTAAGTTTGATTAGGAATATACGTTTTTGGAGAAACAGGTTCAATGTTCAAAATATTTATTTCCTTAGGAAGAACAAAATTTCAAAATTAATCTATAGTCAATTTAAATAATTTGGTACCTTCTGTAATGATAGTTAGAAAAACAATGGTTTCTGTGTTTAAAAAGTAAAAAAAAAACCACATTAATTATTAGGATGATTCATATATAAATGCTGTTTTCGAAGTGAAAACATCGAAATATTAGTAATTCATGTGATTCAATTCATAATATATGCCTAACACACATATTTAAGGCTATGCTGTCTAATATTTTGGTCACTAGCCACAGAAACTGTTATATGCCTGGATTTAGCTAATGTGCCTGAAAAAAAGTTAATAAAAAGTTTTGTCATTTATATTTATAACTGATGCTCCATAGTTTACAAGAGTTTCATGAGTATGTTTGTGATGACTTGAGTATTATGCCGTCTATTTTTCTTTTTGTTATTAAAGTTAACAATGGAAATATAGTGTGTGAGTTCATATCCTGAGACATTGTAACACACACACTAGATTTTTGAAAACAGAAGAAAAATGAACAAATGTGTATTTCTAATTTCTATTCTAATTTCATAATGACATTTTATTTGACTGTATTAGGTTAAGTTAAAATTTGTTACTAAAATTAATTCTTTTATATTAATTTTAATTTTTTAGAAATCTTTTTTTTATTTAGAAAACTGCAATTAAAAAGTTGCACATCTACGGCTCCCCTCATATTTCTGTTCTTCAACTGAAATATGGAAACTTGTAAAATAGTAGGGAAAGACAATATGTAAAACAGCAAGAATGAGACTCTCGGAGGAAGTCAAATATTGAATGTTGGAACAAGGAAGAAAATATGTGTGAGATCACACAATCTTGCCATGCACAAGAAAGGGTTTGCAGGGATGACCAAAGAGGCGCAAAGTACAGTGAGGCTGCAGGCGAGTAATAAGGGCTCAGGTGGTAAAACATCACAGGTAGACACACTAGGAAAACGGCATCTGTAGAATGGGCGTGGTAGAAGAGGGTGAGAGGACACACGAAGAGCTGCATGATTTCTAGGTCTCGAGAAGAAATGGGAGGGAAGTCAGTGTGTCTGATGGTTTGAAGATGAATGACTCTCGTGGGGTCTTGTACATTTCAATCACCAGGCAGTCCTCCTGAGTGCTGGGATTAAAGATGCGTACCACCATGCCTGGTTTAGCCAAAGAAGTCCTAAATGCAGTTGTGAGTCATGGTAATTCTAGTATCTGAAGATTTTTATTTAATCATACACAACTTATATATAAAACAACTATGAATTTTTGCTTAGGATAAGGTAAATTATTTTCTTTCAAATAATGCCCGTATTTCATCTCTGCTTTTCTAATTTAAATTTTGTGCACACTTTCAAGGAAACGTTTGTTATTTCATGTCAGTTTTTATGTACCTTGACTATTAACGTGTTCGTGCACCTTTGGTTCAGTATGCACCACAATGTCCATGTGGAGTTCAGAGGACATCTCAGGAATCTCATCTTTCTTTCCTCCATGTGGGTTCAGGGACTGAATTCAGAACCGTGGGCTTCCCTGCTGAGACATCTTTGTGGCCCTCACCCCTGTGTTTATTAAGAATCCGAGTTTGGATGTGATATATACAACTTTTATTTTTATTTAAGAAGAAACCATTTCAATTTCTTGAAGTGTAAGGAGTTTGAGAGGAGATAGCTGCCAGCTTCTTTAGGAAAATAAACACTCATGCCTAGAATATGTTTAAATAAATACTTTCTATTTTTGTTCATTTCAAATTAGTAAAGAATTAGAAAACAAAAAGCCAGAAACTTACATTCATGATTCCTTGGAAGCTTGAATTTTTTCAACAACACCCTAATATTCACAAGTAGAAAAAAATTAAAACATTTATTTTGATATAATCTCAAGATATATTGCTAAAACATGTAAACTATAAAGAGAATTATTTGATTTGTTATGCAAAAATGTCACGAATAAACTTAAACTTAATTTTCTTATGGCAGTTGTGTTTTTAAATAAGCTGATGTTGAAATTGACAAGCAAATTATGTCAGTGCTAGAGAGCTTGATCAGAGAAAGCATGCATTTGTTTCTCAAGACACAGTCCTTCTGAAGATAGTGAAGAAATCCAGGTATTCACAATACTTTCTTTTAGGTTCCTTGCAATTGAGTGTCAAGTAACTGGTTTTCCACATCTACCATTTTAGCGCACAATAGAAAACTTTCAGTTCTAAAACTGTGACTTTTAAAAGGGAGGAAATACATATTTTAGAAAATATATGGCAAATATACTTCAGCATTAATTCCATTAATATTAATGTGCCCTATATATTTGGATAATATTTGCATCTAGTTTGTGGTTAAAATATTATATAAAATGAGTTATGGTATATTAAGATCAAAAAAGAATGACCATACCCTTGCCTTGTCATAAAATAATATTGGAAACACCTATTGTAAGTGTTATAGGGACAGACTGTACATTTGAAAGAACAATACCTTTATCTTTCTTTCAGATACAGTCACTACTCTGTTAGTAGAGGTTCAATAAAGGTGACCAAAAATGGAACAGTCTCAGACCTGATAAGTAAAGGCATTAGAAAGCAAGATACACAGGCATGTGCTATCATGACTGATTATAAATTATAAGACTGCATTTACTGGGGCTGCAGAGAATACAGGTGGCTCAGTGGTTAAGAGCATTTTTTTCTTGCAAAAGACCTGGCTTTAATTCTCCACACCCCCATGAAGATTCCCAACTATCTGTAACTTCAGTTCCAGGGGATCCAATATCCTTTTCTGATCTCTGTGGGCACCAGACACACACATGATGCATATGTATATATATACACATACAGGCAGGCAAACACACACACACACACACACACACACACACACACACACACACACAAACACATCTAAAAAATTTATTAATAATTTAAAAGGCTGTGTTTACTGATTTGTTGGTGTGTGTATAAGAAGGTAAAGCAAACTTAACTTGGATCCCCTAAATGGTGAGCTTGTCTTGCATGTGTGGAAGATAATTACCCAGTACGTAGGTTTCCATAACACTGCAGAAGTTACAGATTTGAGAGGCGACCTTCAGTTAGAGTCTTCAATTTTATCTCAAAATATTTATATTGAAAGAAAAACTGTCTGACATATAGAAAGCCACATGATTTCATGCTGGTGTATTTCAGGGGACAGGAAGTTGTCTAGGAAAGTAGTGCCTCAAGAGGTACCATCAATTTGATCTTTAGATCCTTACATTTGTGCACATATTGTGTATTACTACTTTTCTACTTCATATTATTAAATGTTTCTCTATTGATTTACTCACTTTTCAGACCGAAACGGAATCCTTGGGATATTAAGAAACACATTGGTAAAGTATGGCCATTTTAACTTTTAACCCCCCAATACCAAACTTCTTTATTCTTGCTATATTCAAAACATGGAAAATGGTAAGATGTGTTTCTTTGTGGAAGAGTGTTGCGGACATGCACTCACCAGCATATATGCTTACACAGTTCTCTGCTCTTCAGAAAAGTGGGGCAGTTGCATTCATGAGGATTTCCTAGAAAAACCTTTAAAAGAAAAATAAGATGGAAAAATTTTAGAAAGTCCCAGTTAATTTTTAAAGTTAGGATAAAAATAAGCTGAGAAAATAGCTAGATTAAAAGAGATTTAAAGCATTAATTTAGTTTAGCAACTCCAAACTGAATCTGTGGCTGACTAGGACCTTATGAGAAATATTCTTTTTTGACATTCTAGGCTGGGTTCCACTTCTACATTCTTTGCCTTGGTCAGCAATTGGTACTATGAGTCAACACTTTTTTTTTTTTTTTTTTTTTTTTTTTAAGGCCATCTGTACTCAGGTGAAATTAAATCTAAAACTAACTCTAAACCTTTACATTTTTGAGAGACAAGGTTAAAGGCATTTGCTTTTTCTAAGATGGTTTTCTCACTCTGACTTTTTTTTTGGGGGGGGTGATCTGAACTTTACTTTTATTAGAAAGAATTAGATTTATTCAAGACTATACAATGTAAAACTGTCCATTAAACTCAATAAATTGTATAATTCTCAAAGTAAAAAGAATGCTTTGATAAAGTTCAGGGTGATAAACTGTATCCAGTATTCAACTATGAGTAAACAAGTTTAAATTTCTAAAGCAACTGGGAAATATCCAGTAGCTTTGACAAACAAGAGGACATGTAAATATGAAACATCTGTTCTCTTTCAGCAGAATGGAACTCTTATTCATTCACAAATTTTCAAAGTATCAAAATTTAAACTCCTCTTTAATGAGCTGTTACAGTTTTTAAAGCGAGTAAAAGTAAAATGATCATAGTTAGAAACTATGAGAGAGAACTTAGTTTTAATGAGCAAACTTTTAAAAGATAGTAAGATTTTTATTTGATTTACAGGGTTGGTGACCACTAACAAGGCACCTAGGAACATATCACTAATCAAATATTCATATAACACTCTTCTATATTTGTTTTTAATACTAAAATTCAAGGTCTATTAATCTTACAGGAGCTGGACACAATTTGAATTCCTAACTGTTAAGGAAGAATCTTTTCCTTTTATAACTTGCATAGTTTTAAAGTCTGGGGAGCACATGTGAGGCCCATGTGTGTGCAAAGTTGCGAAGTTGGCTGGTCTCCTCTCCTACATCCCTCCTCTCCTCCCCACTCCCAAGTCTCCCCAAAGATTGGCTGTTACTCGGAAATTCCCCTTTTCTGGCTCCTCCTCCCTCAGAAGAAAGCCGGTGGGTCCGGTCTGTCGCAGGAGATAGATGCTGCTGCTCAGCGCCTGGTCTTGCTGCTCGCTGAGGCTATCATTCAAGTGTCTTCGCCTTTCTCCCCGAAGCATCCCCGGCGCCCGGCGGCTCTGAACTAGGCTTTCTGTGGCGCCTTCGGTCTCTATGGCAACAGCGTGGCGCGGTTGCCTTGGTGACCGTCGCTCCCTCCTAAGCGCCTCAGTGTGCCTTGTAGTTGGGGTGAGAGATTCCTGAAGTCCACCTACAGACTTTCAAATCCCCGGGCCACAGGCACAGTTGCAAACCCCTTAACCTTTTTCTTTCTTTCTTTCTTTCTTTCTTTCTTTCTTTCTTTCTTTCTTTCTTTCTTTCTTTCTTTCTTTCTTTCTTTCTTTCTTTCTTTCTTTCTTTCTTTCTTTCTTTCTTTCTTTCTTTCTTTCTTTCTTTCTTTCTTTCTTTCTTTCTTTCTTTCTTTCTTTCTTTCTTTCTTTCTTTCTTTCTTTCTTTCTTTCTTTCTTTCTTTCTTTCTTTCTTTTTTTTTTTTTTTTGCTGATTTGCTCACAGGCAGAACTAGTGAGATCCGTATATTACGGCAATTGTAGACCCGTTTACAGTATGGGCTCTGGAGGCTAAAGTTACACTTTGCACATTTCTCATCAATAATTAATGGCTCACAACAGCATGCAATGAGTAAGTCTCTGAGGAAAGATGGAGAAAATAGGCCTAGCTTTAAGAAGCTCAGCTAGGGCTCAATCTCTGTCTCTGTCTCTGTCTCTGTCTGTCTCTGTCTCTCTGTCTCTCTGTCTCTCTCTCTCTCTGTCTCTCTCTCTCTCTCTCTCTGTGTGTGTGTGTGTGTGTGTGTGTGTGTGTGTGTGTGTGTGTGTGTGTTGGTCTTAAAGCTGGGAGCAACTTAAATTTATGTTGGGGTTGGATATTTGATGTGCTGTTACAGTATCCACAGTCTCCAAACATATAAAGATCTATTTTAAGGAGTTATTTTTTTTCAAGGTATGAAAGATTGACCCAACAAGACACAAATTGTTTCTGACCTTAGTTTCTATCTTCTGATTGAGAACTATTCTAAAATATTAGTCAACAGTCTGAGTTATGGTTACTGAAAGCAGGAGAACGTTCTACTTAGTGTGTAATAGGAGGTTTCAGGACCTTCCGGCCAGAGGTCCAGACCCACAGACCTTCAGGCCCAGACCGGCCAGCCCCAAACAATCACACACAGGCTTATATTAATTTCATGCTGTTTGGCCTATGTCTCTGGTATATTGCTAGCTAGCTCTTTCATATTAATTCAACCCATCTCCATTAATCTGCTCTGCCACATGGCCTGTGGGTTACCTATTATTTCCTTACATCTTGATTCTTAGAGACTGGATCGCATCTCCTTTGACTCTGCCCTCCTTCTTCTACACTATGCTCTGATTTCCCCATCTACTTCTAAGGTGCCTGATATAGGCCAAAATAATAGTTCCTTTATTCACAGCATAAAGAAAGACATTCCCACATCAGTGGTGGGTTACAGGAAATAGGAAGGCATCGGCCCTCTTATCAGGAGAGGAAACCACAGCTAGTTCAGGTCCCACCCAGTGTAAAGATAATGGTTAGGGCAGCTTGACAAAGTGTCAGCCATCTGCACAAACACCATGGGACTTCAGGACCAACGTTTAAACTGACTAAAGTTTGTTTTGCTTTCTTATGAAGTAATGAAGAACTAGCAGCTATACTACCATACTTCCAACATTAGCATCAGTCAAACATGTAGGCAGAAAAAAAAACATCATATAAAGAAAAGCCCTTTAGGGTTTTTAAGAGAACAAGATGAATTGCAAATTCATTTTATATAATAGTATTTATAATTGAAAAACACAGAATTAATGAATATCAACTCATATTTCCTATATAAGAGAATGACTTGGGTTTCATCTAGAAGAGACTATGCTATCTCTCACCATATTGTCTGAATGTGTATGTATGCATATAGCTTTTTAAGAACTTAAAAGTCAAACATTAATAAATATTTAATCTGTTGCATTTTATTTAGAATGATATTTGTTTCATATGTGTTAAATATTATTTTCAAAAAGGTCACATACTTAAATTATAAATTATATGAATTGACTATAGTTCATTAATCACATTTTGAGGAATGGGAAAAGTAACAGTATTCATGTTCTCACAGGAGTTAAAACGAGAAAGTACAGATTGCTAAACAGACCTGTAGTCTAGCTTCATGACATTTGTTTTTATAGCTGACAGTTAAAACTTTAGAAACAGCTTTAGAGTCAGGTGTCTGCCCCATATGCTTTCTTCAGCCTTTGAAATTTTGATGAGAGGAGTAATATTTTTGCGAATGTTTTCTCCTTGAATTTCTATTATTATCCTTCATGTTATATGTCAAAGCATATTATTCTTAGGAAAGTTGATTATCTTAATGAATTAATGAATTTTTTTAATGAATTAATGCAATTGACTGTAGAAGACAGATGTTAGTAAATTACTGAATCTCCAACTGGAAATGTAAAAAAGCTAGACTTGTAGTGTTAGCATAGAAGGAAAAAAAGTAATTACCATCGGAGGGAGAAATCAGTTGTTAATCTCAACATGGATGTGTGTAGTTAGCCTAGGAGTGACGAACACTGAGATAGTTTGGTGATGACTGAGCATATTTGAACCTGGTATGTGGGGGAAAACACTTCAGTAATAGAGCTAGGGAGGCCTAGTCTACTAGAAATCTTTTTGTTGTTTGTTTGCTTTATTTTTTAATTAATTTTGCTTTGCTGTGTATAACACATAGGAATATGCTGAGGTATTGAAGGAAGAAAGATAAACAGGATCTAATGCTTGGCTTCTGTCCTGGATGGTTTTGTGTGAAGTCTTCCAGGCTAGAGTCATCTGAAAGGAAGGAACTTTAATCATGGAGATGCCTCCATAAAATTCAGCTGTAAGGCATTTTCTTAATTGGTGATGGATGCAGGAGGGCCCAGCCCATTGTAGGTGATGTCAACTTTGAGCTGATGATACTGGGTTCCAGAAGAAAGCAAGCCCAGCTAATCATGGGGAGCAGGCCAGTAAGCAGCACCCCTCCATGGCCTCTGCATCATCTCCTGCCTTCAGGTTCCTGTCCTAACTTGGTCCAATGATGAACAAAGAAATCCTTTTCTCCCAAAGTTGCTTTGGTCATGGTGTCTTGTTACAGTAATAGTAATCCTGACGAGGCCAGCTCAGAGTGATTAAAGATAGACAAAGAAAATTAGAGTTTGTGTAAGTGCACAAAAGAAAAAAGAAGATGCACAATTCATTAAGCTCAAGACTAAGAAGCAGAATCTAGGACTCTAGTAGAAGGTGTCAACATGGAATCTTAACAAAGTAAAATAGTTTTAGTTACAGTGTAACTGTGTAAATACAGCGGATATCACAGGGAACCCACACCAGAAGTAACTAGTAAAAATCTAGAAGACATTTATGAATTTAAGACCCTCAACTTCTGTTACTAGACTCATATTTAGACGTGTTCTTTACACCTTCTTGTGGAATACAGAGAGTGATCGTGATAGCTTCAACTGTTGACACGATCTAGAATCAGCCGGATGGAGTGAGAGCTTCAAGAAGGGTTTTCTAGATAGAGTTGCTCTGTGGATATGCCAATGAGGATTTGTTTTCTTAATTGTATTAATTGATGTGGAAAGATCCATTCTCAGTGTTGGCAGCAGTGATTCACGGGCCGGGCCCTGAACTGTGTAAGAGTGAAAATGTCAAGCTCAGTGCGTAGGCGTGCACTGACTTCCCTTTTCTGGATTGTAGATGTGGAACTAACAGCTTTAAGTTCCTGCTATGATGGACTCCAACCTGAAATTCTGAGCTAAAATCAGCCCCCCTGTGGCGGGATTAAGGTGTCAGCTGATAAGGTCAGAAGACACTTCCGGGACCCTGGATAAGTGGCTGCTGGGACACGAGGAGCTCTCTTCCTGGTTCCTGGCTGCTGGCTGCTAGACAGACAGAATCGGAATCCATCGTGCTTCCATCGCGCTTTCATCACTCGTCCATCGCTTGGATCCGCCAGTCCTTGTTCAGGTGCCACCATAAGCTGTTACTAATATTGTGAGTGTTAATTTATATTCTAATAAATATTAATTTTAGACTGGCGCCTTGAAAGTAAAACTCCGACTACATCTGGCGCCCAACGTCCTCGGCCCTGTGCCCTAAACTGTAAGAAGCCAGGGGACATACAGACTGTTCACTTGGGCTTAAAGCTCCCTCTTGCTAGCCGGGAGCGGTTTCCAGCCACTACATCTGATATGGCAAATGGATACAAGGTAAGGAAAACACATTTAACAAACCTGGGGCAGGGTCTCAGTTTTGTCTTTACAGGAAAACGGATACAACTGTTTTTAAGACTAATTACTCACCTGCAATAGAAGACAGACTGATGATTAAGGAGTGTACATGACGGACTATGAGACCAACTAATACACATATGCACTACTGGGTAATATTTCAATATTTACTGCTTTGCATCTTGCATCTTCACCTTAAAAAAAAAAGGCGTGGTCCTGATTTGACTATTAATAGGGCTGGATTTGGATTGGGAACAAGTGGCTTTCTCCCTCTCTAAACCCAAGCATATTGATAAAGAAAATGTGAAGTATTCTGTCTCATATCAGAAAAGCCACTTGGTGTGAGAGAGAAGACAGAATATTTAGGGACCAATATTATTGAGACTTCATCTTAAACCTCGTTTCTCTCTGTTTCTGTAACTTTCAAATATCCTGTCTGCATACAATCTCCTGAAGTTATAGAAGATATTAATATCTTTTTTGAGTATCAACAATGCTTAAGTTTTCCATTGTAAATAACATTTCCTCCTATCAGCTATCTACAAAGAATCTGGAACCGAGATGGGGCCCCCAACGCAGCAACTCCTACTAGTGAAACAAGAATAAAAGTGAGAGTAAGAGACAGGTAGACAGACAGACAGAGGCAAAATTAGAAAAATCAAGAACCTGGTGCGCACCAATCAATGATTGTTTTCAGAAAATAGACTATTCAAAAATGGCTGCAAGATAGCTCTCTATGATAATCTCCAGATCACACTTCTAATTAGAATTCCAGATGGAGTTAACCACTATTCTGAGAATGGTTATAAATGTATATAGTCAGTCCATTAAGATCTAACCATTGTTTTAGCCTTTACAGGATCCCAAAGAGATGCCATCGCCCTTAAGTCAGCAGGAAGCAACATTATGAAAGACTATGCCCCCTTTCCCAATAAGTTTTATGTTCTGAGGGTTGTGGGTAATTCTTAGAATAGTTTTAAGTGAAAATTGGTGGAGGACAGAACTATAATATAGCATTAAAGATCTCTTCTGAAGAAGAGAAGAGGGATAGATACGATAGATAAAGGTAGATTGTTCTGCCTACCTATACACCATTTTAGCTAAATGTATGGGCTAAGCTAAAGACAATTTGCATTGGCATAGGTATTTGTATATTGATACAAATGTAAAATCATTTTATATGTTTAATTGTGATAATTTGTACATTTGAACAAAGTTCAATCTGGAATTGCTTTATATAACCAAAGCAACTTGTATTTCGATATAAATCTGAATCTGTAACTATTATGTAAAATTGAATCTGTAATTGCTGTTTTATATATGCTTCTATCTCTGTTTAAAATATTTGCACATCATTGTCATGTACACTATGCAATTACTACCTTCATTTAACTATACTTGATATAATATATGATTGCACTAGTTATGATATATGCACAAGATGTTTTATATACCTCTGTTTAGATGATATATATGTATATACATGTCTAAAATGCTGTGGCCACTTTACATGGTAATATACCCCTGGCTAATGTTTGATAGTCATACTAAAAGTCATTGTTCAGGGATTGTACACCTCTTATATAGGTATTCTAATTTTAGTACAGGGTTTAATCCTTAGGACAATAAAAACTACTGTCAACATTACTTAAGGTACCATATCCCAGTCATCTCAGATACAGGTTAGAATATCATAGATAGACAGAAATCTTCAACCATTTCATAGACCCAGAGGATATGGCATTTAACATTTGAAATTCGGCCATGAGAGGCACGACGACTCCTGGTGTCACTGCTCCTTTCCCGAGATGGTATGAGCATCGAGGATACTCCATTGGAGTTTGTTCTTTTGGCAGAGAATGGCCAGTTGAGTAAGGAACTGTCCTTACCTTGATTATTGACAGTGCACACATGGTGTCCAAGCTGGAGGAACAAGTTGATGGATGGAGACTGACGAAACCTGCCTGGACAGGATAAGACAGTCCCTCCAAAATTGCCCTGCTTGTGAGAAGACCTGTCAGATACCATAGGCCTGTTGCCAATATGCTAGATGCTCCAACGGTGCACAAAACCAGAGATGACTGTCCAGGTAGCTGTTGCTGTCCTCTCCCAAATTTTGGAAGCCAGTACTTCCATATACTTCTGACTTTCAAGTGATAGATCTTCCTTCTCAGGTCTTGAAGGGGTTGAAGAATAGGTATTTACGGTTACTAACTCATAATAATTCCTATTGTACATAGTCTTAGTTTAGAACCTTTTTATTTAGACAAAAGGGGGAGATGTGGCGGGATTAAGGTGTCAGCTGATAAGGTCAGAAGACACTTCCGGGACCCTGGATAAGTGGCTGCTGGGACACGAGGAGCTCTCTTCCTGGTTCCTGGATGCTGGCTGCTGGACAGACAGAATCGGAATCCATCGTGCTTCCATCGCGCTTTCATCACTCGTCCATTGCTTGGATCCGCCAGTCCTTGTTCAGGTGCCACCATAAGCTGTTACTAATATTGTGAGTGTTAATTTATATTCTAATAAATATTAATTTTGGACTGGCGCCTTGAAAGTAAAACTCCGACTACCCCCCCCCTTTTTCTTTTTAAAACTTGCTGTTTGTCTGGGTATTTTAATCACAGCAACAGAAACTAGAATGGACTAAAAAAGATGTATAAATAAATAAATTCTTCACTTTTTCTCCCTGTTGACTATGGCCTTTTGGCTTATGGCCTATGGCTCCATTTGACTCAACTAAACCGCAGACCATATTCCATGCTGGCTTCAGATCCCTGACTTTCTTTGTCTTAGATCAGTACTTTAGACATTTTCCATTGGAAAATGCTCGTGCTTCTCTGAAATGCCAGCTTTCTTCCACTCTTTAGATGGAATCAAAACTCTGTAAAATTCTCCTGAAGAATATGAGCATTACCCCTTTGATAAATTTATCAAGAAAGAGAGGACACTCCTAAACTCTATCTCTGTGGCAATACAATCTCAAGTAACAAATACAACGGCAGAGTCACAGTGACTAACTCCTCTGTTGTCCCAGAGCCGCTTTCCCACTAGCTATCCAAATGCTCAAAAGTTTCTGCTCTTATCTCAGTGGAATTGAGTTTTGTAGTATGATTATGTTCTGATACATTGTAAATAATTGTCCCACCTACTGGTTTAATAAAAAACACTGATTTGCAGAAGGCAGATAGGAAGTGTGAATGGGGCTACCAGACTAAGAAAACTCTGGGAACAGGAAGAGCAGAGCAGAGACACCAAGAGAGATGCCAGCAGACCCAGAAGAAAGGAGACCAAGGTATTGCTCTGAGAAAAGGTACCAAGTCACAAGGCTAAGCGGATTAATGGAAATACATTGAGTTAAGATGAAAGAGATAGGTAACAATATGTTTTAGCCATAAGTCAATCGGCATGGAATTAATATAAGCCATTATATGGTTATTTGGGACAAAGCAGCAGCAGGGCTGAGAGCAGATCCGAACCTCTGGGCTAAGCCTGAAAGTCCTGGCCAGAAACTTCGTATTGCAGAGTTTGGTCTCCCTTCTCATTGCAATGGCATTTCATGAACTATCCTGTGCCTATTTAACTCTACTCAGCACAATTTTTCTTTGACAATAGATATTATTCAGCTAATATTGTTTAACTGTTAATTCACACTAAACTATATTTAGCAAGGGTTCTTGTTGCAATTAAGGAAAATGGGGGCTAGCAAAGGTGGTTGAGTCATTTATAAAGATAAATCTGTTTCCATGCTTCACAATCAAGATATAATATAAATAAGTTTGAAACTCACTGTGGGTATTATTAGGACTTTTAATTTTAAGATGCCAGACTGAGGGGGCTGGAAAGATGGCTCATCAGTTAATCAAACTGGTTCTGCTAGAAGAACAGATTTAACTCCTAGCACACATGGGTCCTGCTACCTATGTAGCAGCTCACAACTGTTCACAAGTCCAGTTACAGGGAATAGAGCATTCTTTTCTGGTCTTCAGAAACACCAGGCATGCTTGTGGCATACAAATATACATGTAAGCAAAACACCCATACAAATAACAAGTAAACACATAAAGTTATAAAAAGATGCCAAAATGAGAAATGCCAGTTTCTTTCCAATTGAAGAATATGAGGTAATAAAAATAAATTTTGAAATTAAATTATGAACACAGCAAGAGATGGCTGAAAGATACAGAAATCGATGAGTGGCACTAATGACTGTTCTGTCACATAATTCTTTTTCCTCTTGTAATTATGTGTTATCCCATAGCAAAGAAGATACTGCAGACCCAGTTTGTTATAATCAGGTGACCTTGAAAGGGAGATGATGTGTGACGACCTATTAGAATGTTCTAAACACTTTAGAGTCAGAGTCACCTCTGGCTGTAGCAGAAGGACAAGTCAGAATGAATCAGAATGGAAACACGGTTCTCTTGCTGTCTTGAAGATGGGAAGGGATACATGACAGGTGATTCTGAGGCCACTGGAACATTAGCTTTTGACTGATAATGATCAAGGAAATAGAGCCCTTAAATATATAGCATCAAGAAAACTGTATTTTTTCCCATCAAACTAAATGGGGTTTAAAGGAATTTCTAATTCATAAATTCCAGATGAAAGCATAGCATGTTGACAAATTAAGTTCAGTTTGTGAGACATAAGCAGAGGACCTAGTTGAGTCTGCCTGGACTGCTAACCCAGATACCTGTGAGCCAGTGAATATCGTTATAATTACTAGGTTTCTCATAATTCATTTTACAGTGTAGAAAATACTGGTAATCAAAATCAAAACAACCAACAGAATAATTGAGGTCATGCTCATCTGAGTGGCCTAAGTAGCCACATGGGGCTGAGTCCAGGCTGCCGTTGTGGGCCATGTCTGGTCTGGGTCTGCAGCCCAGCAGCAGCCGTGGTTTGAACTTATGCCCATGCTTTGTGTTACCTACCGCAGGGGATCATGGGAACCATTTGTGAGGGCAGTGCTGAGCCAGCCCTGACCCCCACTGACCCCAGGATAGCTGACCCTGCCCCTTAGTGAACACTGTGTAGTGGACAGACACTGCACCCCCATGAGAGAGCTGATCCCAGTACTCGATAAATATGATCCCACCCTTCACCACAGGCATGGGAGAGCTGGCCCCAATATCTTGGGACTAGGAGAGCCGGCTCTGGCCCTTACTTGACCAGGATTGACCAGCTCAGCTACCACCCAGACATGGGCCTTGGGTTGGCTCACCCTAAAAGCTGCCCCATCTATGACCTGTTGGAGTGTGCAAAGGGACTGGTCCTGTGGAATGATTACATCGGGATCTTCATGACAACAATAGGATATCCGAGAAAAGAAGTTTCCAAGAGGGCCCAATCATGATAGTGTATCAGAAACCTAGAGACCTTGAACCGGACCAGGGACTTACTGCAATGAACATTTTGTAGGTGGGGCGACTTCGCGACACACCCCAGCTCTTGATCACACTAGGATGAAAGAAGAGATGTCGGAAAGATGGATGAGGGAGGTGTACTTTTGTTTGTTTTGTTTTTAATTAATTTGGGGGGCATACTACAGGGGTGAGGGGCAGATATGGAGGGACTGAAAGATCAGCCGGTTTGGGGTGCATGATGTGAAATTTCCAAAGATCAATAAAGAATTAAGGTTTTTTTTTTGTTGTTGTTTTAAGGAAAATACTGGCAAATGAATAGTTTCTAAAGCTGTTAGACACACAGATAGAGGGGAAAGAGCTGGTAGATGAAGGGGACAACACTTACACGAGCAGGGAACAGTGTTCTCAATTATCAGACAGTATTGTATTGGTCGGTAGAATCACTTCCAGTAGTTTTAGGCACAAACAAATTTTCTATAACTTATAAATTATTTTTCAAGTTGTTTAGGAGAACTACAGGATCAACCTTTGTTCTGTGATGTACTCAGGAAAATTGTTTCCCTGCATCATAATGTTCACCTGCATCATGGAAAAAAAATTCTCCAACACATCCAAAGAATCTGAGGACTTAGACATCATACCTTCGTCATGTGCATTGCTGAAGCAATGAGTGAGTACCACTGTCGCCAGACCACGTTTCAGAGCCTCGGCTTTGCCTTTGTACTCTTAACAGGACTAAGTTGTGTGCTTCAGTACTGATGACAACAGCAATCTGGGAGGTGTTGTAGAGAGTTCGCGGGTCCCAGAGGTCCCGGATCCACAGATCTGTCACTGGAACTGCTTTTCCGCCCGCCGCCCGAGTCCCCAGAAACGACTCAGACGCTTCTATTTACTTTATGCTGTTTGGCCTATGGCTCAGGCACATTGTTAGCTAGCTCTTACATCTTAAATCAACCCATTTCCATTAATCTGTGGCCCACGTGGGCCCGGCCCGTAGCTCACCCATGTTCTTTACATGTTGTTCCTTCCGCGGCTCACTCGATCTGCCTCTAACTCCGCCCTGCTTCTCCACCCCAAACTCCTCCCATTTCTTCTATGGTGCCCGCCATGACCCAACACAGCACTTTTATTTAAAGATACAGCACACACAAATGCATTCTCACATCAGGGAGGGGCAGTATTAACACAAATTAGAGAGAGACCAAAGTCGGTAAAGAGACTGAACAGCTAAAAGAGCGGCTTAAAGAATGTTGGCAGGCAAATATGAATCTCTCCTCCTCTTTTTCTCTTCTCTTCTTTTCCTTCTCTCTCTCTCTCTCTCTCTCTCTCTCTCTCTCTCTCTCTCTCTCTTTCTCTCTAAGAAAAGCCTAATCAGAATGAGAACTTTTGGATGACACAATGTTTTTTTCTTCATTTCTGCCTGGAACGGTTGGAATTCTGCAGTCTTTCATGCTGGCAGAATGGATCCTAGTTCACTAGCTCAGGAAGAGGAAGACACTAACTCCTGGGGAACTTGTTTCTGTGAAGCATTTTGAAAGACACCCTACTCAGCACTCAGTTCTAACTCACCAACAGAAACTTATATTTTGGAAAGTGTAAATTTGAATTTTTGTTGTTTTCAAGATAATTAGCTGAAAAGATGTATAGATAAACTCTCCACATATTATATTTGATTGGGCTGCATTGAGATATTCATATACCAATATCCTTATTATATTTAGGCTTTCCTGGTGAGTGATTCAGGTGGCAAGAAGTATTTATTAAAGTTTTTTTTTTTACAGTTAAAAATTAGAATTGGATTAAGCAGACTTTCTAAACATTGTTGGGTTATAGTAAAAGAATGTTTCAAATGACACATGCCAACAAGTATGAGGGCAATTAGAATGGAAGCATAAGCAATGTAATTTTGAAAAAATATAATAACTGATTAGTAGTGGGAACCATAGCAGGCTAGTGAAAAGCCTCTCTTGTACTGTGAAAGTAAGAACTAATCGCATTTGAAGAATTCCAAAAGAGCCAATGGATTTATGGGGTCAGCGATCTCTGTTAGTTAGAGGGCGCTACAGAATAATTTTCTAAAAAAGGAAACTTGATTGAAAGCTTCTTTTTCCCCACTTTGACATCTAGACAATTGTGTCAGCCCAGGAACATTAACAGAGATTTATTTTTACCAGAGAAATAAAGCAGAAGGACTTTCTGCTAGGTCCCATGCACAAAAACAGGTGGAGTAGTGTTATAATTAAACAAAGAGCTGCTAAGATATCTGCATGCATACACAGAGCTTAGATTTCATCCCATGAATCTGCACCATGCCTAGAAATAAGCTAGAAAATAAGAAATTGCACTTAGAAGAGCTTAAGAGGCTGAAAGCCAAAATCTAGAGAGATAAAAACATGAAAGGTGTTGTAATGTCTTTCAGAAAGACATAGATCAAACCTATAAAATCAGAAATTACAACAAAAGAAATATAAAGATATTAAATTTAAATCGTGGCAGAAGATGACTCAAGAGGATTGTGAGAGCTCAGGAAATTTCCTCCAAATACTTTGTTGGGGGCATGCTGCTGGGTCAGGTCAAGTTCTCCTTGGGGGAGGAGGTGAGTAGATGCAGAATCAGTAACACAGAGTGAGGGAGCAAGGCTGAAAGCAATAAGCTCAATTTATTCAGGAAGGGGCAAGCCTTATATACCCCCCACCCTGCCAGGGGGATAAGGCTGTGATGTGCTGACATCTGCTGCTGCAGCATGGTTGTCTCTCACTGGTCCAGGTCATCTCATGTCAGTACTCTACCTCTGTTGCCAAGGCCCCCTGGCAAACCCCAAGCTGGCTTACGAGGAAGTGCTCACTTATGAGGGGCCCTTTACCCTCTGGGATGGTTTATGAGGAAGTATTGTGAGCACATTTTTTTCAAGGCACCAGTTATAACCAGTTTGAACTGGCTGAGGCCAGGTTGGCCCACAGGCCCTTAGAAGCCCCCAGGGCCTATGTATCCCAATATAAAGCAAGAGTAACAAAACCCAGCCATAACCACCGAACAAAATAAAAACAGAGAATTCATATAGAAACATTGGGAAGATGTATATGAGAATTTATATCTAATTAATAGAAATACTGAGGAGAGAGAAGAGAAAGGGGGATGAAAACAGTTAGGAAATACTTCTTAAAAACTTGTTAGAGTGCTAAAAGACAGCTCACAGGTGAAGAGCACTGGTTACTCTTCCAGAGGTCCTGAGTTCAGTTCCCAGCAGCCACATTGTGGTTTACCACTGTCTACATTGAGATCTGATGCTCTCTTCTGGAATAAAGGTGTACATGCAGATAGAGCACTCATATATATAAAATAAATAAATCTGAAACAAAACAAAACAATACTTGTTAGAATGTTTAATCCCAGCACTTGGGAGGCAGATGTAGGTAGATCTCTGTGAGTCAAGGCAAGCCTAGTCTACAGAGTAAGTTTCAGGACAGTTGGGTCTACACAGATACACTCTATCTTAAACACACACACACACACACACACACACACACACACACACACACACACACACACACACACAAAGCAAGGACGCAAACAAAAAACTCTCGAAACCAAAACTCTTATTAGAATGGAGAAGGGATGAATTGAGCAATCAACATTCTTCCTAAATGTAACTGAAACAGCATGCAGCTATACTGTTGAGTGTGTTTAGGCTGGGCATCAAACAAGACCAGAGAAGCTCATGAATATGTTACTAGGCACAAACTCTTCATACTCTATACAAGAGTCCTAAGTACTTGGTATCAAGACAGAATGAGAAAGTTCATAATTCTAAAGATTAACAGAATAGTCTACATGCTGTGTGTGTGTGTGTGTGTGTGTGTGTGTGTGTATGTGTGTGTATGTGTGTGTATGTGTGTGTGTATGTGTGTGTGTATGTGTGTATGTGTGTATGTATGTGTGTGTATGTGTGTATGTGTGTGTATGTGTGTGTGTGTATGTGTGTATGTATGTGTGTGTATGTGTGTATGTGTGTGTATGTGTGTGTGTATGTGTGTGTGTATGTGTGTATGTGTGTGTATGTGTGTGTATGTGTGTGTGTATGTGTGTATGTGTGTATGTGTGTATGTATGTGTGTGTATGTGTGTATGTGTGTGTGTATATGTGTGTGTGTATGTGTGTATGTGTGTATGTGTGTATGTGTGTGTGTATTAAGGAAGAGGAGAGAAAAAGAGAAGGAAGAAATTGAGAGAAATGGTTGCAGAAATAAAGGATAAGAAAGATTATATGGTCTGGAGTAAAAATTAATGTGTTTTGGTTCTTTGATTTTGTTCGTTATAAACACCTACAAAACTATATGACAAAGAAGAATCTACGTTATACTTTCAGGGAAAGTTATGTCGAATCCTAAACCCTATGGTTTAGACATAAAACACTGTACTCCTCACAGGCCATATGTTAAGAGCTTGATTGCTAGTGGAAGGGCTCTTGAGAAGTGACAAACCCCAGGAATGGGCTCAGTGAAAGAAGCAGGCCCTGGGGGCCAAGGCAGTGGGGATATCTAGGTACCACATTCTCGTATCTCTCCATTTCCTAGTCTAGGTTATGGAAACAGCTTTTCTCCCCCACTTGCCATGCAGCATTGTCCGAACACAGTCCAAGAATGCAGTCTTATGAGAAGATTTCTGAGTGCTTGTGAGAAAACTCCAAGTCAAGCCAAGAGTCTTGTGACTTCCATTTCTTCAAAACACAGAAGTGTTCTTCTCCCAGGGGTAGTAGATAGGAGTGAGTTTACTTCTGATTAATGCCTCTATGTAAAAACTTGCTTTTGACACGTGCAGCCTTCCCACCATATGCAGCGTGTCCACCATGTGAGGCTTGCATCATGGTAAGCTTGTACATCAATTTTTAAAGAAAGGAGGAACACACAGGCATTAAAATCACAACTGTTAGATTGCTTGCAAGGTGTTTATGATTATAATCCCTGGTTTCCAGGAGAAGAAACTTTAGATGAAGAACTGTGGGACAGAGTCCAAAAGAATATTCAAAAGGCATGTAAACAAAAGGAAAAGACCCCTGTTCAATTTTGGGTCACTTGTGCATTAATCCAGATTGTTATCAAAATGCTTAAGGAAGATATGGAGAATATTAACCATGAGGAAGAGATGGATAATTCATTTATTTTTCCCAATCCTACCTCATCTCCCAATCTTCCCATGTCTGCCATTCTTCTCCCGTTACTCCCCTTCCCCCAAAGCAAACAAATAACAAGTCAATTTTGTGTGGTCCATGATGTGGGAAGGTCTTTCTGTGTGCTGTGAATATCAATCTTTAAATAAGGAGATGTTTTGACCCTTGGCAAACAGTGTAGCCAGAGACAGGAGCTTAGGTAGGAGAAGGAGGGCAGAGTCAGACAGATCAAGTGAGCCAGATGTCCAAAGAAGCAACATGTAAGGAACACAGGTGAGCCACGGACCACGTGGCAGACAGATTAATGAAAATGGGTTTAGTTAAGATGAAGGAGCTAGCTAGCAATGTGCCTGAGCCATAGGCCAATCAGCATGAAGTTAGTTTCTTTGGGACTTTGGGATTGGTGTTCCGGATAAGCGGCAGTGGGCAGGTCTGAACTGTGGGGCTAGTCTGGGCTAGTCAATATATTCAGTGGAGCATGGTCAAATTTCTAGTGTTCAGGTCCCCAAAGGAGGATGAGTCTTTCTCTGCTTGCATCCACACCAAAGGCCATCAGCTGAGGAGAGCCACTGATGGCTGAAGCAGTGTGAGGCTAGTTCTCTCATATCCATCCCGCTGCTGGAATGGGTCAGCTCTCTCATGAGACATAAACCCAGCTCTCTCAAACCAACAGACATTAACATGGATTCAGGCAGCTGTCCAGACCATGGTCATCTTGCATGGGTTTTGATGGTAACAGACATCAACTCTGCCCTTGACCTTATCAGAACCACTGACACTCCTGGCCCTCAGCCTCTACAGGAGCCATAGGCCACAACGTGGTCTTTGGTGGTTGTGGTGATATATTGTATATTTAGTAAAAATAGTCTGGAATACCAGAGGACAGAGCCATCTTTCCAGCCTTTTGTTTGTTTGTTTGGTTTTTGTTGTTGTTTTGAGACAGGATTTTCTGTGTAACAGTCCTGACTGTCCTGGAGCTTGTTTTGCCTGGCCTTAAACTCACAGAGATCCTTCTGCCTCTGCCTCCCAAGTGCTGGGACTAACAGCGTGTACCACCACCACATGGCTGTTAGACCTTGAACTCACAGAGATTCAGAATGACCTCTGTTTCCTGATAAAATTAAAGGCATAGGTCACCACTGTCTGACCTTCCTGGCTCGGCTGGGGGGTGAGTCTGTCACCACACACATTCCACTCCTGTCGGTGTGGCTTGTTTGGGCTGCTTTTGGCCTCTGGGTGGCCTCCGGGGTCCCCTGGTCTTGGGTAGTTCCTTGAAAGAATACTAACTGTATAATCAAAGCTTAAAATTGGTAAAAGAGGCAAAAAGGGAGATTTTTTTCCCCAATTTGGGCAAAATGGAAAGTAAAAACAGTGCCACAGATAACAATGCTGGTAATGGTTCCCTCCGCTCCCTTACTGGAGCCTCCTTTAATATGTATCCTCCATTGCCTGGAAATGACCCTAAAGCAAGGAGTGAGGAATTAGATAATCAGTCTAAACTTGAATCCTCTCCACTTCCTCCATTTCATAGCCTATGAAATGCTAGTTTACAGCCTAGGCAGCTGGGGTACATGTAGTAGGAGGTTTCTGGCCCAGACTTTCGGACCTAGCCTCAAGGTTTAGACCCACAGACCCACAGACCTGCAGAGACCACAGATACTTACAATAGTTTTAGGCTGATTGGCCTAAGTCTCAGGCATATAACTTGCTAACTCTTTACCCTTCATCTAACCCATGACTCTTATCCTGTTCAGCCATGGGGCTTGGTACCTTTTCTCAGAGCAGTATAGTTGTCCTCTGCTTCTTTCGGCGTCTCTCTGACATTCTCTGCTCTGTTCTTCCTGTTCCCAGAGTTTTCTTAGTCTGGTAGCCCCACCCACACTTCCTGTCTGCCTTTGGCCAATCAGCGCTTTTTATTAAACTCATAGGCTCATAGAAGGGACAATTATTTACAATGGAACAACATAATCCCCCTTCAGGCACAGCAGGTAAAAAATTCATTTCTCAATTCCTCCCTGGTCTGGTGAGGTATGCTTGGTATTTCCAATGCAATTTCAGCAAAATCAGTGTTAATCTAATTATGCACTGGCTAATGTATTTAAAACTCTAGAAGGGTAAGACAGTTTGGAGAGTTCTCTAATGTTATCTTCAAAGACAATAAAAGAACCACAGCTATTAGGGTTCAGACAGAGAGGCATTTGTACATTGTGTAGATCCTTCACTGCCTTCAGCTAGTTTTCCCCACTAAATCATCTCCTGCAGGTGTTATACCACAAGGGGACAAACCTTTGGAATGAATGAATAAGGACCATAAAATACTAACTGCTTACCTGACTCTTCTCGCTCAGTTAGTAAATCAGCAGGGACATGATGTCAACAATTATATGGATTTGATCACTGCTGCGTTATATTACCCCTTACAATTGGTTTTTAAGAGCATTAGATAACTCTGTGGATTTTCAAATTTAATTTTCAGATTACTGTGGAAGGGTAGGATTGTTTTCCAGCTTTCCAACTATGGGATTTCCTCATATTATTGTGATGATAAACATTGTGACTATAAACATTGTCTAACCTTCTCCCATTCCATACGCAGATTTTTTTTTTTTTTTTTTTTGGTGATTAATCTAAATTCTTAGTAGAGTTTCATGGTTCAGATAATCATCAATCTATTATAACTTCTTATTCTTCAGTTCAACGGTAGAACTGGCTATTTTAGTTAACCTACTATGGTTAATGCATAAACACATGTATTGTTTCAGATGTTGCTTATGCTGCAGGATTATTTCCAGCAGTAGATTCATACTTGTGCACACTCTAGCTTTTTTAGTTTTATTGCAGAAAGAAATAAGCAAGGCGATACGTTAACCTGCCCTAATTTTACATCTTCAGAAGAAAATTGGGAAGGAGTACACATCTGTTTTTGCAGATGGATCCAATGAAACATCATGAATTCCTCTTTTGTTCCATGGCCCCAGGCCATGAAGGACAACTGCAGAAGGGCAAGGAGGCAGCGGAAGTTACCATAAACAGGAAACAAGCAGTTAAAGAGCAAAACCATATCATCAGAAGTCAAGTTTACCTACCTGGGCCAAGTCAAGGCTCCATGTACCAAGGGAGAGATCAGTCTATGAAACACACAGAGTCCTATGTCACCAGAGAGCTCTTTTCTGGTGTTACTAGCTGTTTTAACCTGTACATCTGCAGTGAGTGCCTCTGAGCAAGTGTATTGGTCTTATGTTCCTCATCCTCCTTTGCTTCAACCTGTAGATTGACTATATCCAGCTCCTGTTATCTTTACTAATGACTCCATGTTTATGCCTGGACCTTGGGATCATAATAGTCTCATCCATCTAAAGAAGGGACTGTGTTTAATTTTTTTCCCCTTGGGATTTAAATCACTTCTGATTTGAATAAGACATCATAACATTTTGTTCCTATTAAAGGACAAATATGGGCTTGCAGTCTACAAGCCACCAGAACTGCTCATCATATGGGTCTCTTTTCAAACTTCTCTAGATTAACAGTTCTCAACCTGTGGGTTATGACTCCTTTGGAGGATGGGGTCTAATGACCCTTTCACAGGGGTCACCTAAAACCACGATAAAACACAGATATTTACATTATGATTCATAATGGCAAAATTACAGTTATGAAATTGTAATTACAATACTTTTATGGTGGGGGGGGTCACCATTATATGACGTTGTAGTGTTAGGAAGGTTGAGAACCACTGTTCTAAATTTTTCTGCTCAGTATAATAATGTAACCAGTAGTACTGGACATAGGGTGGACCCCATCCTTAGTGGCAGAGTATCCTACACAATGCTTTCACTGTTCTGTTAGTCATTATGTTTACAATTTGCTTACAAATAGGTGACTGGTGTATAATAATGGGGTCAGGGGCTGCCCCTAACATTTTGGATGACTCTTGAGAACCTTTAGGTGGAATTGCTTTGCCCAGCCTTAACACAAGGGGAGGTGCTTAGTCTTACTGAATCTTGATATGCCATGCTTTGTTGATTTCCCTGGAGGTCCTGCCCCTTCTGAACAGAGATAGAGGAGGATGAATGAATTGGGGAGCAGAGGGAGGGGGGAAAGAGAGGAGGGAGGGGACTGTGGTCAGGATGTAAAATCAATAATACATTTTTAAAACGACAATTAGATCTACAACATATCAAACAAAAAACACTCTTGATATCCTGCATTCAAAAATAAAAAGGTGGAGGTGAAGGAATAGGGTCTAAGAATGGAGTCATGTGAGCACACTTCTAAGGACTTAATGAGAAAACTCCAAGAAACCAAGCCAAGAGTCTTTCGACCTCAGTTTCTCTACAACACAAAATTGTTCTTGGAATGTGTTTTTGTGCTCCAAGGTGCAGAGGATAGGAGTGAGTTTACTTCAGAATATTTATTCTATGCCTCTATGAAAAAACATGTTTTTGCCGTATGTGGCTTGCCTATGGTGTGGGGCTTGTCCTTGTGATGGTATATGCTTTACTCAGGTGATTCTACTTAAGGCTCAGAGTATATATTTTCTGATGCTCAGAGTAAAGTTGACTATTTCATGAGACTTTAGTCAGCCTCATTTATCAGCTCCATTCTCCCAGGTCCCACTGACCCTGGAGCAGTAAACACCATGATTTCTTCCTCATTATGGGTCCAGAAACAATAAGGCCAAGAGATCCCAGACAGAACTCTCTGAAGCTGTTCAAGTTTTTCAGATATTTATTCACATGCAGGTAAGATAACCAACACTCTCTAGATAAGCACACATTTTGAATATTTCCTCCTATCCCCCTTTTAATTTGCTCCCCCATTGGAAACTACTAGAGTTATGTGCTCTCTGTAACCACAGAGGCAAACAAATTAAGAGAGTGTCACAGCCACAAGGAATCCAAGAGATCCAGGTGTCCAGAGAATCTTCTACACACAAGTCTAAAGCAGTTTAGAAATCTACAGACTTGTTATTTTAAGGGAGAACATATTGGCAGGAAAAAGGATCCTGTCAAAAGTATTGAGCTGTTTTTCTTTTAAGATAGTTTCAGAGCTGTTGTGGGAATTCCTTCTGACAGCAGTTCTGGAGTACCAGCCTTAGGGTGGGGTTTCTTGGCTGGGCTCTTGGCTGCTTAAAAAAATCTGTGGAGGGTGCAGGGCAGGCAGTCTCTTTCTTGGAGTGGTCAGAGACCCGATGTCTGGTTCCATTCTGTCCCAGGCAGAGGCAGAGGACAATGGTTGCTGTTCATTTGGTTCTAGAACCTTCAATGCACCCCCCCCCCATTTCATATCCTTGATAACCTTTAAACAGACTCACGTGGATTTCGCATAACACAGAGCTTCTTGTTAAATCAGCAATAGAAACAAAAAGTTAAGAAACAAACCTGAGAGGATCTTAGATGCAACTATTTTCTTTTTTTCAGTTGGCCCTGTCTCTTAAACTTTTAAACAAACAAACAAACAAAACCCCAAAGGAACAAAAACTGATTCTTTGGGAATTTCACATCACACACCCCAATTCCACTGATTTCCCAGGCTTTCACGTCCACTTCCATCTTTATATCCTCTCTCAAAGAAGACAACAAAGCAATTACAATACAAAACAAAAAAGAATGAAGAATTTCGCTCATCCGTCTTTTTCCCACCTCTCCATCACATAATCTTTTGCTGTAGTGGCCCTGGGAGCTGCCGTGTATCGTGCAGTATATGTGCTTTTGCCCAAATAGCTTTTCTTGCAAATGTTTATTTCAATGTGTTCTTGATCAAGTTCAAGGCGCCCCCCCCCCCCCCCCCCCGCTTCTGGTACACCATGAATAATGGACCCTCAGTGAAATGCCTCTCAGTTGTCCTGCTGTTGCCCTGAGTCACCGAGATCCTGCAGCCATGGTTCCACAGGACCAGTCACTCCACAAACCTCAGCAAATCATAAATGCCGTTGGATGTTGGGGTGGGCATGGGTGGTAGCGGAGCTGATCAGTCTGGGCCTCCTCTGGGACGGCTCCACTCAGGTAAGGGTCAGGACCATCTCTACTACACTGACACCATTGAGCCAGTTTTACCACGTGCATGGGAAGAGGTGGGGCCAGCTCTCCCACTGAAGTGGTAGTGACCGAGGCAGGGTGAAGTGAGGGCTGTACTCCGAGGGCTAGAGCCAGCTCTCCTGTGCCCAGGACACTGGGGCCAGTAGGGTGGCGGGGAGGGCAACTATCCTGCTGAGGCAGTTGGCAAATGGTAGAACCAGTTTGCTGGTACCCAGGCCACCCGGCCCAGCTCTCCATTGCCCCTGGTGGTAACATGTGCCACAGACATCAAAACAGATCTCAGCATTGGTAGGGCCACACACCCAGACATGGCCCCCAGTGGCAGCAACAGGCCCAGACATCCCATGGCCCAGGTGGCAGCATGGGCCACCCACGTCAGCTAGCTCCTCACTGCCCTCTGCAGTGCATTAACCACTCTGCTTCTCCTTCCCTTTCATTTCTCCACCACGTACTTGTTCATCATAGTGGTATCCTCCTGCCCAGGCTTGGGACACTGCCGGGCCTGTGCTAGATGAAAATCTTTTAACGATTTTTGGGTCATAGTTTCAACTCAGTAGCAATATGATTGACATACTTCCCATGAGTCCAATCTGACAGAGCCCAATTTTACAACTGGACGTATGTTCCTGTGCTCTTTTCCAGGTTGACCTGTTACTATGAGGCTGGGATGCTGCTTAGAGATTAATCACCGTAACTCCTTTGGAATGAAATTAGTAGCCAGGAAGGAGGACTTTCAGTACTAATTTGGGCATAGTTTAAAAGGTTGTGGGCTTTAACGCCCACTCCTGACTGTTCCAAAATACACTTCTGAATATGGCTCTGCTCTGCATGGAGAAACGGTTCTATCTGATGCCAAAAGATCAATTCATGAATGCAGGCTCTCATGTTCTCTTGCATTGCCGGCCTCCTCCTCCCTCTCTCTTCCATTCTCTTCTCCTCGGAGTCTATATACATACACTTTCCCTTAAAATATTACCATTGAAGTTTTACTCTGGACTCTTATCCAGAGAGTTGGGCTCAGAGGGAGGGCTATGTCTCCAGAAACAATAGATCGATAAGACAGAACATTGTTGAGAGATACACAATGGAATGAACGCTTGCCCTATAGCATTCTCTGCATACTATTGACATGTTCAGGACGTGTTCATCGGTGATAACATTCCAAAAGTGTGAAGCACCTCTTTCATGACAATGACAGGGCTGAAAAGAAAAAGCTAAATCCTCAACTTACTTAAGGGAAGCAAATAAAACAATTTAAAGAGTTATTAAGGGTACAGACATGATAATAAAACACAGCTAAATTAGTTGGCTTTGGAGAGTGGATGACAATATTTGGAAAAAGAGGGACCATTTTGTCTTAGTAAATGAGTTTTTAATTTAGAATTTTAATGAAAATAAAATCTACTGACTTGTTTTTTGTAGGTTAATTTTAATTTTTATTTGCATGTAACTTGCTGAGGTATTGTTTGAAATCCAGTGGGCTCTGTTTTAAATTTATTTCAAGTAATTTAAATTAAACAGACACTAATGCTATCTTGCAGATATTTATGTGTTTTTGTTTTCCTATAGGGTGAAGGGTGAAAACAGATTTCTTGGCAGCACTGGGATCCTGTGTTTATTCCACTAGGTGTCAGCAGAGCACCGCACTGAACGTTGTCTTGGCAACCATCCCTAAGTGGCTTGCCTGTAAACAGCTTTTACTTATCTCTTGAATAATGAAGTATGGAAATGAAGCAGTGCAATATTCATTCTTTGCCCAATTTTTAAAAACCATTCCAATTAGAGTCGGCTCTTTAAATCAGTTAAAGTTTGGTGGTGATCCTCAAATAGGCAATTGGAAAGGAAAACTGACTTCACACAACACAGGAAAGACAGTAATGTGTGCACTTCCTGTCTATGTGCTCAGGGTTTTCAGTTGGTGGCTTTTCTCTTTAGAAGGTTATGAAAGACATTTGAACTATGGGAAGATCAAACATATAACATTTCCTCTCTCTGTTGTTTTGTTTATAAATATGCTTTAAAGGATACGAGCCATAATTGGGTAGCTTAATGCCATGGGGATTGGTATGCTTGCTCCTTAGAAGATACATTGTGTAAGCTAAATATTTTTATCTCCTCCCCACCCCTCCGCTGGCTACTAAACAGCATCATTTGTGTTGACTTGACACTGACTCATCCAAATGTGCTTCCATGAAATACAGAAAACATGCCTAAAGTCAATGTCTGTTTACACGTGCAAACCTTTGTCATTTCCATTTTCTTCATGCTTTCCCTACTTTTTTTTTTTTTGAGATATGTAGCTCTGGATGGCTTTGAACTCACTATGTAGACCAAACTGGCCTTAAACTAAGAGATATACCAGTCTCTGCCTCCCAAGTGCTGCGATTAAAGGTATATGTCAGCATGCCCAGCTCTCACTATTTTTTAAGTGGAAAAATGCATGCCTACATAATTCTTCAAGTAATATGACATAAAATGCATTAAGATGCACAGTTTAGGACATTTGCTTTTAAAGTAGTCAGTATTTTATTAAGTATTGAGATATAAGTAGCAGGACAAGATATCCTTATTTTCACTAGGTATTTAAGACTTGCTAATCAATGATTGTTAGGTACATGTTTGTATGTTTTTAAAAATTATGTTCTTAATGTTGTGAGAAAATTTTATTCTACTATGCTGTGTTTTTATAGTAAAAGAATTTTTATTCAATGTTAACACACCCACAATAACTATTGCATAATAAAAGCCAATATTTAATACACAGCAACCAACACAAAATATAGCAAATTGGGGATATTAAATTATTTCATAGATGAGAAAACAGAGAAATGTTGAACTAGCTAGTATGTCTGTCTATATGCCTTTCATTTTTTTCATAGCAATTTTAATAAATTTATACTGACTATATTTTATAAGAAAGAAGTCTAAACTGGAGAATATATATGTACATATATGTAAAAACTTCTAAAATAGGAGTAGGTTTATGTTTGTCTCTGTTAATTATGGCTAGAACAGTGCAAGGACCATAATATGTGTGCAATAAATATTTGCTAAAAAGATGAATTAAAGGCACCCAAAGAGAAATGTTTTATTCAAATGCCAGTAAGACTTGATTACTTATGGAATCAGAAATTCAAAGAATTGAGAAAAATTTCTGATGCTTTTTAATTTAGAAGACCTGGTGGTAGCATTCATCATCAGTTTGGACTTCAAGAAGAGATATAAATTTGGCAGAAAAGACTAAATTCAGACTTGGGATTTTGAAGTGGCATATAGAGAATGGCATGTCATCCACACTTTCTGACAGGAGCTGACTGTCAGCACATGCATTTACTGGGCAAGTCTGAGGTGGAAATTGTGGTGATTTTCATAAAAATGACTCATAGAGTGCCATTATTTGAAAGAATTAGAACATGAGGGCGGGGTTTTTAAGTTCCAAAACTTCAAGCCAGGCCCAGTGGCTCATTCTGTCTTCCGGTTGCCTGTGAATCCAGATGCAAAACTCTCAACTCCTTCTCCAGCAGTCTGTCAACAGGCCGCCATGCTTCCTGCCATGATGACAGTGGACTAAACCTCTGAACTATAAGCTAGCCTCAGTTAAATGTTTTCCTTTGTAAAAGTTGCCATGGCCATGGTGTCTCTTCACAACAACAGAAACCCTAAATAAGACAGTGACTGAAGCAGATGGAATGACCCGGTGCACTCCACCTCACTTAAACCTTTCTAGAACCTTCCTTGATACTCTCGGAATTGCAGTATGTAGTTCCGGATACAGTCAGGTTGGCAATGAAGATTGAACATCATAATTCCAGAGTTTATTCCACAAGGAGAGAGAAGGGATAAACACAGACGTCTTGTAAAAGAACATTTTAGAAGTGAAACGGAAGATCCTGGAAAACAGATTGAAAAGAAAGGAGTGAAGCAGGAGCCACAGAGTATTTCAAGGAAAGTGGAACGGCCACCAGCATCTTATGCCACAAAGAAGCCTGGCCTGATGAGATAAATATATAAATGGATTTTAAATTAAAAAGCTGTCAGAGGCACAAGTGAAGTCAAAGGGACATTGAAGGACCAGTTGGAGATGAGGAAGCAAAGACAGTGAATATGAATTGTGCATTATGACCTCTTGGATTCTAGGAAGTGAAAGAAAAGGGGCAGAGGGATGTGGGGATGTCTTTCTATATGCTGTGAATAAAGGGCTGGGGCAGAGGGATGTGGGGACGTCTTTCTATATGCTGTGAATAAAGGGCTGGGGCAGAGGGATGTGGGGACGTCTTTCTATATGCTGTGAATAAAGGGCTGGGGCAGAGGGATGTGGGGACGTCTTTCTATATGCTGTGAATAAAGGGCTGGGACAGAGGAATGTGGGGATGTCTTTCTATATGCTGTGAATAAAGGCCTGTTTTGGTCATGGTAGGCACTGTAGAGGTATGCGAAGAAATCAGAGCATGGGTAGGAGGAGGGCAGAGTAATAGGGAGATCGACCCAGATGCCCAAAGAAGCAACATGTAAGGAACACTGGTGAGAGCCACAGGCCACGTGGCAGACAGATTAATGAAAATGGGCTGAGTTAAGATGAAGGAGCCAGCTAGCAATGTGCCTGAGCCATGAACCAAACAGTATGAGATGAATATAAGTGTCTGTGTGTTTCTTTGGGACTTGGGGATTGCTGGTCCAGATAAGAGGTGGTGGGCAGGTCCAAATTGTGGGGCTAGTCTGGGCCAGAAACCTAATAAAACTGCAGAGAAAAAAGGTGATTCAAACTGGGTTTTAGTGGAATAATGGATCAGCAATCTTTGTACATATATATGTGCATTGCTGAGATCCAGAAAGATTTTACCCAATGAATGGGCTTCAGTAATATAAAAAAGCTAAGGGGGCAGCTCTTATCTCAATACACACTCTTTCCTAAAACGAATTAGCCTGAGAACTCACACAGTTTCTTTTCCTCTCACACTTTGATTTGTCATTTCATGAAGCAAAATTAGATTTCATATTTCAGTCTGAATCTTCAGTTCTTGAAGGCACAGGAGCTAGACGCTTTGATTTCCAGGTTGTGGGTGATGCTATTTACAGCAGGTAGAATCTTTGAAGGTGAGACCTAGTGGAGGGAAGTGGGGTTACTTTGGGAAAACTAGAACCTCAATATCTCTTAAATCCTTTGATTTTTTACATGCACTAAGTGAGGAGCTTTGTTCCATTATGTGATATCTACAGTAATATTATATCTTACCATAGGTCCAAACACAAAAGAGTCAAGCGATTCTTTGTCCGAGGCCTCTGAAATGATGAGCCAAATATATCTTCCCCATATTATGCAAATTCTAGTGTTTTGTCATAATGATTCAAAACTGGTGGACACAATATACTCCAGGGACATCAATCAAAAGAAAAATTTGTAATGATTATAATTAAGTAATGCCTCCAAGTTTTTAGAAGTAAGTCTTTCTGAAAGTGAAATTAGGTGTTGTGATGGTTAATCTACATTGTCAACCTGATAGATTTAGAAACATGTAGGGTCCAATGTGGGAGGTTGTGTTGTTTCATTTTAAATAATTGTCCCAAACACTGGTTTAATAAAAAGAGCTGATTGGCCAAAGGCAGGCAGGAAGTGTAGGCGGGGCTACCAGACTAAAAACTCTGAGAACAGAATGCCAGATCAGAACACCAGAGGGAATTCCAGAGAGAGGCCCGAAAGAAGCCAAGGACAACTATGATGCCTTAAGAAAAGGTACCGAGCCCCATGGCTGAACAAGAGACATGGGTTAGAATAAGGGTAGAGAGCTAGCATGTGATATGCCTGGGCCTGAGGCTGATCAGCCAAAAACTATTGGAAGCTTCTGTGTGTCTCTGTGGGACTGCGGGACTGTGGGACTGCGGGTCTGTGGGTCTAGACCTTGAGGTTAGGCCCGAAAGTCTGGGCCAGAAACCTCGAACTACAGTCCAACTCTGAGTTTGTCTGTGTGGGACTCTCTAGAGAGCTTTAAGAACATGAAAGACTTATGCTCAATATGGGCAGCGCCATCCTATAGGCTGCAGTTCCAGACTAAATATGAAAGACAAAGCTAGTTGAAGACTAGTTTTTATCCCTCTCTGCTTCCTGACGATAGCTGCAGTATGACATTCACTTCATGCTTTTGCCATAAACTGTCACAAAAAAACAAATAAAATTAACTGAGAAAGATGTTTGTAGTGTTAAGTTTCTGGCCCAGCCTTTCCAGCCTAGCCCTGAGGTTCTGACTCATGGCCCCACAGACCTGCTGACCTGCAGTCCCACAGAAACACACAGATGCCTGTATTAATTTTATGCTGATCAGCCTAGGCTCCCGTATATTGCTAGCTAGCTCTTGCTCTTAAACTAACTCATGATTCTTATCCTGTTCAGCCATATGGCTCAGTACCTTTTCTCAGAGCAACATAGGTGTCCTTTGCTTCTGCCTGCTTCTCTGCTCTGTTCTTCCTGTTTCCAGAGTTTTCTTAGTCTGGTAGCCCCGCCCACACTTCCTGTCTGCCTTTGGTCAATCAGTGTCTTTATTAAACCAGTAGGCGGGACAATTATTTACAATGTAACATAATCCCATTAGAGATGCTTTCTAATTCTTTGTTTTCAAAACAGTTGAAGGAACTGATAGGCCATTACTCTTTCCATAATGTGACTGTGATTTTTGGCTTACAACCTAAACAGAGGTCAATAGTTGGATTATATTGGTAGAACCCAAACCTTGACTCCCATCTGTCTTGTCCTACGGTGTTACTTTTTTCCGTTGCATAAAAACAAGAACATAGTAATTAATTCACCCGTTTTATTTTGAACAAAGTTCTCACTGTGTAGACCTCGCTGACTTGGAGCTCTCAATTTATACTAGGTTGGATATGACTTACAGAGCAAGCATTGCTATATCCAGGCTAAACACTACTGTCCACTATAAGACATCAATCGTCACATAAAATGAATTATAAGACGAAAGAGACAAAGAACCTCTTAGAGCGGAAAGGAAAATGCTAAGAGCTGAGCAGTTGGACGGGTTGAGCAGTTGGACGGGTTGAGCAGTTGGACGGGCTGAGCGGTATGAGGAAGAACAGGACACAGAGGAATCCAGACCAGCGTGGAACCTGCGTTTTGTACTGAAATGGTCAAATCATGACAGAATGGAACACTGTCTTCAGAATCTGAGAATTCTCATGATGTACAAAGAGTGGGTCCTTAGGTGATGTCAACTGTCCAGAGAGGTCTTGTGAGCATTCACCGCGATGTATGTGATGGATGGATTCTACAGAACCCTGCTATTTAACAGTCGCAGTGTTAACAGATTTCAGTACATGTGTCTTGATTTTCTCTAGGTATCATTATCTTTGCTGAGAACGTTGAATGGCCTAGGGTACCCAGTGTTTTCTGTTGAATGAATTGGAAGTGATGGAGGTAGGTAGACAGGAGACAAGATTTCTAAATCTTCCTTAGACTAATTATTATTGCTATTATTTTTGAAACAGAGTCCTATGTAACTCAGGTTTTGCTATATGTATAGTTGGAGATGACCTCGAACATCTGACCCTTCTGCTTTCATGTCCACAGTTTTTTGTTTTTTTGTTTTTTGTTTTTTGATTATAGGTGTGCATCGCCATGCCTGTTAATACATGTAGGGATCAAACCAAGAGGCTAGTGCAGTAGACAATTACTTTACCAACTTGAAATATATCCTCAGTTCAATTGGCTAACTTTTGGTGAAGATTATTTCATTTGAAAGTTTCCACATATTCTCAAAAAATAAAAATTATAATTGCAATTAATATTAATTACATTTCACCACACTGGAATTAAACCATGTATAAATGAGAAAAGTGTTTCTTTGAGTAACAACATAGATACTAACAAGCAAAAAGTGTTAATGTGACTTAGTATGACAGAGAAGAAACTGTCATGGTTTTAGCCTTTAGAGTAGGCCTGAAAGGTTCTGTAAACTAAGATTAACCACCGACTTCAACTGCCATCCTTGGAAACGTGGGATGATGCTGAAGCAGAGAATTATTTCTAGTTTAATGTTTTTTCATTAGGTGATTATAATTCACAGTTATTTTAGTCAGGCTACTTAGGGGCTTGGGTGTAGCTTAGAGGTAGAATCCCCTATCTGAGATATGTAGAGCCTTGGGTTTAATCTCAAGTCACACACACACACACACACACACACACACACACACACACACACACACACACACACACACAAACAAAAAAACCAGAGTTGCTAAGTTGATATAGTAGGTTTTTTTTTTCCCCAGCGGGGAAATGCCGGTGTGTTAGTTCACTGGTATTGCCGTAACAGTGTCTCTAGAAGCATAACTTCGGAATGATAGAATCACATCTCATGATTCTGGAGACTGGGATGTCCAAGATCAGGTGTTGGCAGGTTGGGTATCTGGCAAGGACTTCGTTGGCAAGGGAGGAATGTTGTATTCATTTCTCAGAAGAGAGAAAACAGCAAGTGAATGATTGTTTCTACCTTGAGCCTCTTTACAAGATGCTAAACCTACATACAATAGTGAACTTTATGACCAAAGCCTGTACCTTCACTATATGGTTTGGAGAATTAAGGTTCAATATGAATTATAGAGTGTGCCCTTTCAAACCTTAGCTATTTGTGATAGAAATATTTGTGGTTGGACCACAGGGATTAAAAATCCTTCCTTGAACAAGGGCTGTCTCTAAGTCTTTTACAGGCTTTTGGGACTCTGCTCCTCATACGGAGTTCTCCTTGCCCAACCTTCATACATTGGGGAAGTGCTTATTCTTACTGCAGCTTGATATGCAATAATTTGTTGATATTCATGGGAGACCTAAACAGAAACAGAGGAGTGGATTGGGGGTGGGAACAGAGGGATGGGAGGAGGGACTGGGAGAAGAGGGAGGGGAAATTCCAGCAGGAATGTAAAACAAACAGCAAACAAGTTTTTAAAATTCTCCCAAGCTGATTAAGAAGCAACCTCCAAAACATTTCACACACTCTAAACATGAATTTACCACAGGGTCAGACCTGATGCATCAAACAGATGAAGCAGATGCTTAAAAAAAAGACAATGAAATGGGCAGTTATGGGATCATCCTACCCTCCCTAGGAACTCAATAGATGTAGGTAAGCAGTTTAGGGATTTAAATGGCTCTTTAAGATCAATCCAGATTTAAAGTCCCTTCCACTTTGTCTTTCCAGCTTGCTAAAGGTGAGTTGGCTCCATAGCAGGAGCCCTCGGGGAGGAAAGAAGAAAAATAGAGGGTCTTTTTTGATACCATTTGATAGCAAATGATCTGGGATGTGTCTCCATCGTTCCTTTTGTATTCCTTAGGCTGGAATGTGGCTATTGATGATGGGAAAATGACATTTGGGCAATCATGTATTGACGCAAATTTAGAATGCTCTTATCAAAAGGAAGATCGTATATAGCTGTCTCTACACTTCATCTCTACATTTCTTTTAGTTTCACAAACATTTATTGAGTAAATGTTAAAAATTACTTTTTCTTTGGAAAACGTTAAATTGTGTTTTTATGTGGAAAAGTGGAAAAGGAAATCTATTTGTACGGGGTCAGAAAGTTGTAGCATGTTTCTTTGCTTGCTTTTTAAGTTTTTTGAAACAGAGTTTCTATGTGCAGCCCTGGCTGTTCTGGAAATGCCTCTGTAGACCAGACACACCTCAAAAAGATCCACCTACCTCTGTTTCCCCAGTACTGGGATTAAAGGCATGCACCTCCAACACTGCTGGGTTTCTAATACACTTGAAAAGCTTTTGTGCGTAGTGATTCTCTTGGGAGTTGCTTTAATTTTTTGACATTAGGATGCACATCTTAGGAATAATGTTAGCACAGTTTGCCAGTTTTTTGTTTGTTGTTTGTTTGTTTTTGAGACAGGGTTTCTCTGTATCACAGACCTGGCTGTCCTGGAACTTGATTTGTAGAGGAGGCAAAGAGATCCCCCTTTGCCTCGGCCTTCGGAGTGCTGGGGTTAAAGCCACACAGTTTGTCAGTTTTCAAAGAATGAAAATCATACTATTAAGTGGTTATAGTAGGTCTAATTTTAAGAAAAGTTACTCTTTATTGCTTTTATAAAGAATTAATCTATAATGGCATCTGTCACAAAGGGGTATATGAAAAATTGGATTCCAACGGAGTTGCAAGGTTCTGTGTCTTTTTGAATTAAAATTACTTTTATTATATTTTTAATGAAAAGCACAAGCATAAACATGAACAGCTTTTGTAACATTAATAAGCTAAATACTTTTCTGAAATTGTTTTGTCTGCAAAAGTTTCTCTTTAACCTCTTTGTAACTTTTTTTTCTAAAACGTTAGTAAGCTGGAAAAGTATAATTTAACACGTTGCATTCTTGCCAAAAAAAAAAAAAAAAAAAAAAATTCCTGGCTTGGATTTTATCCAGGAAGACATCTGTTTGCTAAAACTAACTAATAATAGCACAACCCTAATGATGTGCCAAACAAGTTATTTTAATAGAAATGCTTGGTTTTGAGAGTTTTAAGTTTGGTTACTCAGCAGAATCACTGTGTTTCTCAGGGTTTCTTATGGAGTTTTGCACAAGGGGAGCTGGTGGGACCCAGGAGCTGCTGGGAATTTCTAAACTTAAAACACCAAGTGAGTGCTCTCTATATGACCTTCTAAAAAACACCCATTGAGTGCTCTTTCTCTGACCTCTCAAGATTAATTGCATTTAAAGAAGGGGTGGATGCCCGTAGCAAATCACTATTAAATTGTGGAAGTAGACGTGGAGATTGTTCATTGTTTCAAGAGAGACAAATACTCATTCAAATGTCTGATGACTGTCTCAAAATCGCCTTAAAATAAAAATTCCACTTAGATTATTTTGGTCTCATTATTTCTCATCCCTAATTTTCTTCTAACATTTCAAACTATCTGCATAAAGCAACAAAGAAAAAAATTCTACAAATCTAATATTTAAGAGTTAAGCGTTTTATGCAAGAAATTTCCAAGCAGTAAAATTATGTAAGGCTAACATTTCTGAAGGGTTTCTTCCTGAAATCCGACTGCTATTATGCGCATTAGATCACCAGTTTGTATTAATTAGCCACCCTCCACAGGCACACAGGATTCTGGATGCTCTGTACAGAGAGCACAGCCAGGGGACCATTTTCTGGCCAACTCTGGCTCTGCACTTTGCTGCTGGCCATGGGAAACAGATTTTGGCTGATGAAAATGCTAAGATTATTCCAGGAGCTTTCTAGAGCACCTGGATCTCTTCTAAACTAACTGGTCTCTGCTGACATGACTTTCCAAAGTGAGGCTACTTTTTTGGGAGGGTTTTTAAGCAAAAGACTTCATTCTACATCTCAAGATAGAGTTTCAAAATCAATACAGTGAGGGAGAAGAAGGGAGCTGTAACATGCTGCTGCTTATCTTAGCAAGAGAAAGCCCAATTGTTTTAATTTATCTTAGTGTGACATACATATAGAGTACAGTTTTGTTTTTTTTTTTTTTTAGGGGTGCGGCTTTGTGACTATTGTGAAGTTTTAGTGGGTGACTATGAATAGACAAGATGGCAGTGTCAGGAATATTCTCTCCGGCATCTTGAGGCCAGCATCTTTTCCTAAACTCAGTGTGCTGTCATATCAAGACCTCTAGATTTGCCTTTTTCTGAATGTCCTAACTTGGATTATATAGCCAATGGTCTTTATGTCTGGTTTCCTTCACATAACACAGTGCTTTTGAGTACTTTATATGTCATTGTGTGTACTAATAGTTTATTTTTTTCCCTTTTGCAGAGAATCATCTTTTAATGCTTATAGGAGCCAAGATTTAAAAGTGTCCAGAGACATTCAGGGAAAGCAGTCCATTTCCTTTCTTCCTGGGCAACCAGAAATACACGTGTTCAAACAAGTATGAAGGAAGGGGGACTCTGCTGGAGAATATTTAGGAAAGAGGTTTCATCTGTTGTAGAGAGGCTAGAGGTGAGCACAAACTATGCTCTCACTAATTGCTCACTTCCAGATTCCTACTTGTAGATCAGTGGCATCTGGAGATAAAGATGCAAACACGGAGGAAGTGTCGGGAGAACTATGGAAGGCCAGCTGGATGGCTCAGCATATACCCAAGGGAAAGTCTGTACTGAAAGAATGGTTCTCTTTGAAATTAATGTTGGGAATAGACTGAGAGGGTAACTGGCTATACACAATTATAAAATAAGATAAGATATGGAATATTTTTGTTAATAAAAAGTTTAGTCTAATAATTTTGATTGAAAATTGTTTGAGTTCAATTTATTTATGGCAAAATCTTTTGCTGCCAAGCCTGATGGTCTGAGACCCACACGATAGAAGGAAAGAACTGTCTTGCCAGTAGCACTTTGACTTCCATGTACACACACACATCCACACACATGCAACGTACACGCACACATGCACACACCCACATACATACATACACGCATACATACACACACATGCACAAACACGCAGTGTACATGCACACATGCACACACGCACATACACACATACATGCACACATCCACACACATCCACACACACACACATGCAACGTACACGCACACATGCACACTCCACATACACACACATCCACGCATACATACACACGTACACACACATACACACACACATACACACACGCACACACACATATACACACATGCACACACACATACACACATATGCACATGCACACACATACATACATACATATACACGCACACACACATACACATGCGCACACACATACACACATGCACACACACATACATACACACATGCAAACACACATACACACACACACACTTTGTTGCTAAAACAATAGTTTCTTTGTGCATAAACTTTTATAATTTACGCATTCATTCCTGTTTTTACTCATGGCCTGCTCCTGTACTGCAGGGATTCTGCTCAGAAAGTTCTTGTCTAAACCTACAGCTTTAAGTGCATTCCATATATGTTCATCTAGAAGCTTCAGAATCTCTGGTATTAAATTAAAACTTTCAGTCTCCTCAAGTTGACCTTCTACAGGGTGAAAGATAGGGATCTAATTTTATTCTTCTCTAGGTGGGTATCAGTTGTGCCAACACTGTTTGTTAAGTAGGCTGGTCCACCACCTGGTTTTGTTTTGCTTTTTATCTTTAATGTACGAGTGCTCTGTCTGCATGTATATCTGCACTCCAGAAGGGAACACTGGGCCTCACTATCCATAATTAAAAACCATCATGTGGTTTCTGGGAACTGAACTCAGAACCTCTGGGTGAGCAGAGAGTGCTCTTAACTGCTGAACCACGTATGATGGAACTTTATGTTTTTGGTACCTTAAAAAAAATTAGATGGCCTTAGCTTTGATGACCTATCTCTGGATCTTGCAGTGTGTTTCAATGTTTTTCTGCCTGTGTTTAGGCCAGCAGCAGGCCATCTTTGTCACAATAGCCCTGCAGTGACTTTCGTGTTAGGTAATGTGATGCACATGCTGTGGTCTTTATCTTTATTATTCCTTTTCCACAGAATGAGAGAACATCTTTACCAGATATACTTGACACAGAGAGACTAATATAAAAATTTTCCAAGACTTTTTAAAGTTCAGCACCAAAATCCTTGAAACTGCCAATTAACAAATGGGCTAATGAACTGAATTCAAAAGAATAAACACAGATGGCCAGTGAATATTTACAAAAGTGTTTAACCTCCCTAGTCACTGAAGAAACATACATTAAAGCTAGCTGGAGATACCACCTTTCCCAGTCAGAATGGCCATCCAGAAATTTGATCACAAATGCTTGTAAGAATGTGCGAAAAGAAGAACTCTTATTCACGGAGGGTTGAATTGTACATTACTACAGCTTTTATGAAACTCCATATACAAGTTCCTCAAAATTAAAAGCAGATATACCATATGACCCAGATACAGCACTCCTGAGATACCCAGCAGACTCCAGAGTCGACCACAGAAACACTTGCATACCTTTTTCACCACTTTCCTATTTACAATAGCAAGTACTCAACAGAGATGTCCATCAAGAGATTAAGGATAATGGAAATGTGATGCATATGCTCAATGGAACTTTTCTCAATTATAGAGAAAAAAATGGACCGATTCTACTTGTAAGAAAGTTATGTATTGTGCAAAGTATAAGTAAGGTGACCAAAGCTCATAGAGACAAAACTGAATGTTTATCTCTTATGTGCTGGTTCCACCCGGCAATACATGCATGTTTATCTATGAATGGATGCAAATGTGGGACAAGATAAAAGGTAAAAAGGCGGCCAAGAGAGGGTGAACTTAGTTGAGAAATGGTAGGAGATAGGCAAAGAATATAAAATGGAATATAAAAGATGAAAAGGGGCCAAGAGGAGAACGTGAGGGAATGAGTGCAGAGCCTCTGTCCTAATGATACCTAATACCTTGTAAAGTATCTTGAAAAAGATGCAAAAATAAAAAGTTGTGGGAAGTGCTAGGAGCTTGTTATTATTAACTAAGAAACCTCAGAACAGCTGGTTCTGCGATGTCTTCCTAAGTAATAGAATTGGAGGTAGTTCTCTTCACCTGAGTTGCTGTGTGAACAGCAGCGTCTTCCCTGGAAGTTCAGATTGGAGTTTGGGGCTCATAGTTTTAACATTTCCTTCTGCCTTAGTTAGACAGTCAGCACCGGCACTTTCTACAGTAGCTTCTTGTTGTTCTTGGCATGAGCGCGTCCCTAGCATTTTCCTGGGAGAATCCCAATTCAAGTCACTTACTTAAGTGATTATAGTTCTTCACTTTTAACCATTACCCCCATACCCTTTTAGTGTTCCTAGACTGTTTTCAAACCTGTGAAAACCATAATGTTCACCAGCTAAGATGTGCTATCATTCTCTTAGAATTAAATTTAAGCATGATTTTCATATTTTGTAAATAAGAGCTAGCTAGAAAATGTAATGAATGAGAGCACACTAGCCACAGTGTATTTATAGTCTAATAATTGACTTAGTAAGTCAGAGGTTATCTTTTATCTTAGGTTAGGAATGTCTACTCTTTGGCTGGAGATTCGGGCGCATTTAGTAGAGTACTTGCATAGTGTGAGAGGGGCCTTGCTTTCATCTTCAGCACTGCATGAAACAACTGTGATGCAGAGCCACCTCAGCAGGGTTCCTGGGGGCCACAGAGACTGAACCAGCAACCAGAGAATGAGATGGACCTAGGCCCTCTGCATGTATGTTATGTTTGGGTAGCATGGTTTGGTGGGACTCCTAACAGTGGGAACAGGGACTGCCTCTGACTCTTGCCTGCTTTGGGGACCCTTTTCCTCATACTGGGTTACCTTGTCCAGCTTTAATACAATTGGAAGTACCTAGCCTTACTGCAACTTGATATGCCATATTTGGTTGACATCCGTGGGAGGACTGCCCTTTTCTGGAGAGAAATAGAGGAACGGATAGTGAGGGGGTAGGGAAAGAATTGGGGGGGGGGAAGGGGGAACTGTGTTTTGGATGCAAGTAATAATAATAATAATAATAAAGATAATGATCAAACAATGAACAAGTGTGGTGATATATGCTTGCAATCTTGGCATGTAGTTGACAGGAAGATGAGTAGTAGCTCAAGGTAATTATTTGGATACATATAATCTTGAGATCAGCTTGAGATATAGCCTACCACAAAAAATAATATATGAATATATATCCTTAAAGGGCTGTGAATTTATTTCAATGTTTGGTATGGTGCTTGCCTAGCAGGAAAAAGGTACCAGATTTTATTCCTGACACTTGAAAGAAAGAATGTATGAATGAACAAAGGAAGAAGAAATGAAGAAAGGAAGGAATGAAGGAAAGGAAGAAGGGAAGAAGGGAGGAATATGCATTTAAAAAGAATATGATGTATCATCTACTTTGTGAAACTGAGAAAATATGAATGAATGCATTTAAAACACACTGAAATGAATGAAAACTATTTTCGTATTTGGGCTTGCATTTTTACTTGGAGTTTGTCAAATATATGCCATTATTATTATTGTTATTTGGTACTGGCCTCAAAGTTATTCAAAATCAAGGTCCTTGTGACTTTTACAGCTACACAACAGGAAATCCTGTGCTTAAAGAATTGTTCTCTTTGCCATTAATGTAGGGGTGTGTCCCCTGGGAATAGTCCAAGAGGGTAACTGGCCCTACACAAATAGTGGAATAAGATAAGATGTGAAATGTTTTTGTTAATAATAATAAAATGACATTTTTATTCTAATAATTTAGATCAAAAATAACTTGTCTGTTTTTATGCCAAAATCACTGTAAAGAGGTTGAAAATGAGTTTTTAAAATTTTTTTATTCGAGAAGGGTCCATAATCAGCTATTATCCCAAAGTGAACTTTAATGCTGTCAGAAATAAATTATTGTTCTATAATTGAGATATCCATGATATTTTAAAAGTTACCATTAACAATGCAGATGTATCCTCAGCTTAGAATTAAGCAATTACCTCCAAATGTCTTTGTCACTATATTCAGCAAATATAAATAACCAAGGAATGGTTTTATGTTATTAGTCTTTCAAATAGCCCACAGGACAGTCACCATGGTCTGTGGTTAGATTGTCTAGCAGGCATGTTCAATCTGCAGCCAGATGACAGATGCAACTGAGGACAGCTTCATGCACTTAAACACCAACTCACAAACTTCTTTAAAACATGAAAACTAAGCAGTTTTTGGTGACACTATTGCAGGTTCTTGAGTGTGAACTGTTTAGATGGAAAAGTGTTGTAACGTCAAAGGTTGATCACACCTGAAGGATTCCCCCAGAACTTGAGTTCTGTCTGAATAAACCAGGTCTTCCAGATCATGTCAGTCAGAAACAAAGAGGTTGTTCCTGATTCACTCACTGATGTGTGTACTCTTTTCTGAAGCTGAAAAAAAAGGAATTTGTAGATATTCTTTTGTCCTTACTGTTTTTTACAGCTCATGAGAGAATGTCTGCGATATCTCTGGTGTATATGTCTGATATATGAAGAAATGGCTTGATAAACACTGATTTACATAAAATTACACTTTGCATTTGAGAAACCAATGGCTGGGGAGGAGAAATAACTTGTCTAATGTGGAACAGCTAGCTGCATTGATGTGTAAGCAAAGTGGGCTATCGCACAGACATCTCTCCATCTAGTCCTGTCTATGCCACCAAATTGTTGGAAACATCACCAGAAAGATGATAGTAACCACATCCAGTAACTGGTCACAGATATGTAGTGCATAGATTAAGAATTTTGTGTTCTAAAGTTCTAGTATATGGAAGGGGTTCATACCCTATGCCTCATAATCCTTGCTGTAGCCATTAATCATTTCAGCCACGAAGGAGAAATATTATTTATGGTGCAAATAGAAGGAGCCAATCAAGAAGGAGGGCTGAGTAACTGTGATGGTAAAGTATGGAATGGAAGCCATGTTCTGCTGGGGTGACTGGGAGCCCACACAGAAAGAAGCAGGCCACTCCAATTGCTTGTATCTTTGAACACCTACTTCCTACAAGCACCATTCTAAGCACTTTGCATCCCCAAGGTCCTAAAAGCATTATTTGAAGGTAAAAGTTAGACATTTTTTTTCATTTAATTTCATTCAAAATAAAACCTAGCTAAATTAGTTTACTAAGTCTCATAGCACACAAAAGGGTGGAATAATGATTTACTTGGACTTTGGTAGTTAGACTTGGACTCATATCCCCTAAAAGTAGAAGTAGCTAATAGTGACAGATTTCAGTATCTAGATTTGATCTTCTGCTGATTACAATTTTGTACTTGTAGTTTCTTTGTGATTTAACATAGAATTTCTGTATCTTTTAATTAAATCTGTTCCTGAAACAAAAAGAGCTTTTATTAAACATTGGGATATTGGTTCCAAGAGTAGAGACTGCAGAAAGGTCTACAACAAGTTTCTGAAGCGATGTCCACAAGATAGATGTGGAGGAGCTGACACAGTAGCGCTTTGTTAGAATTAAACATATGGTTTACGGGGGGAAAATGAAAAAATGCAGAAAATGGAGATATAAAAGTACAATCACTTGTAAATCCAGAAATATGGAGGTAGTGCTAGTTTATGCTCAGAATTTTAAAGCTATTCTAGTACCGAAAAGTTGGGAGTGGGGTGTAGGTTGTTAGGAGTTCCCAGGTAAAAGGCACTGTCTTCTAATTGGTTACTTGAAGATGTGAAAATACACTCAGTACTAAGGGTTACACATCACAGGAAGAACTGCATTTTATCTGTCTCTAATAAAACTAGACAGTTCATATAAATGTTACAAAGATTAGTTTTTAATTATGTCGCTGGCTTGTGACTAAATCATCCAAGTGATGCACATGCTATGTAAACACTTTTAAATCTACTGAAAGCTGACTTCTAGAGTGTTTCCATGTTGCATGACCAAAAATTTGCATCTTTGGATAGCTACTCTACGTTTATCACTGCTCTCCCATCCTTAACAAACGTCGATATGCTTTTCACACTGCTGGATTTCACTACTTTGAGAACTTCATATAAATGGAATCATGTGGTGTTTGTTCGAGATCAGTGTGTTTTATTTGGCACACTCTTCTGAAGATTTGTCTCTGTGGTTGCATATAGCAGATTCCCCTGCTTTGTAGAACTGAATATTATTTTTTAGTGATGGCCCCACAATGTGAGTTAGGGAGGCTTCCTTCTTTTCAAAACAGCTTAGAAGTATGCATTCAGTGTTTTATGGGTGTGAAATCATCAGGCCCTGGGTTTTTCTCTGGCAGATATTTATTTCTCTAGAAATGTTATGCTGAAAATTCTAAATGAACAATCAAAGCTTTTTCTACCGCATTAGAAAAGAACAGGCTTCTAAGAGATAACAATGAAACATAATAAAAGAAAATGTAAGATAAAATAACACACATCATACTGAAGTTGGATAAGCCAAGGAAACAGAAAAACAAAAGAACCTCAAGAGAAGGCACAAGAATCAGAGACTCACTCCTCTACACATTCACGAGGCCCATGAAAGTACTGAACTGAAAGCTACATTTGCACTGGACCTGGAGCAGCCCAGTGTGGGTTCTCTGGCTGCTGCTTTGGTCTCTGTGAATTCATATGTGCCAAATGCTCAGTTGATTTGTAGCGTGTAGGGAGATTGCGTTGTTCCATTGTAAATAATTGTCCCACCCACTGGTTTAATAAAAAGCACTGATTGGCCAAAGGCAGGCAGGAAGTGTGGGTGGGGCTACCAGACCAAGAGAACTCTGGGAACTGGAAGAACAGAGCAGAACGCCAGAGAGAAGCCAGAAGAAACAGAGGACAACTATGCTGCTCTGAGAAAAGGTACTGAGCCACATGGCTGAACAGGGTAAGAATCATGGGTTAGATGAAGGGTAGAGAGTTAGCAAGTTATATGCCTGGGCCTTAGGCCGATCAGCCAAAAACTATTGTAAGCATCTTTGTGTCTCTGTGTCTCTGTGGGTCTGTGGGTCTAAACCTTGAGGCTAGGCCTGAAAGTCCGGGCCAGAGACCTCTGACTATAGTAGGGACCTGTTCTCCTGCTGTCCTCCGTCCCCTCTGGCTCCCCGTTCCTCTGCCTTCTCTTCCATAGGGCTCCCTGAGCTCTGAGGGAAGGGACTTGATGGATACATCTTATTTAGAGCTGTATGTTCCCAGGTTTTCCATGTAATGTCTTGATGTGTGTCTCTGTATTTGTTCCCATTTGCGGCAGGAGGAAGCTTCTCTGATGATTGATGAATAAGGTATTTATAATCCATGAGTATAGGAGGATATCATTAGAAATCTTTTTAATGTTACTTTTTAAAATTTTTTTATATCAGTAGTATTTGGCTTTATCCTATACCTCTGGGCTATCTAGTCTCTGGTTCTTGGTCATCCAAGAAGTGTCAAATCTGGGTTCAACTTCATGGAGTAGGTCATTAAATTAGACATTGGTTGGTTCTTTCTACAAAGTTTGTGCCACAATAGTCCTGACATATTTTGCAGGCAGGACAGATTATAGATTAAAGGTTTGGTGGTTAGCCTGGTGTTTACCTTTATCTTCTGATGGCCTGCAGTGTTTGTTTCCAAGTCATGGACACTAGAACAAGGTTTTATATAGGGACCAACTCAACCTCACCACATTCAGTGAGCTGTATGAATGTGCTCTTCAGCAATTAAGACTTTTCTTTAGTTTGTGGAGAACAACCTACTGGGTGGTCTGGGGATTTTCACGGAACACATTTTGGCCAACAACTCAGTTGGGTAGAAGCCAGTCCTAGTACTAGAAGCTTCATTTGCTATCAAGAGATGGATAATTGGGGTTCAGTCTCCCTCATTGTCTAAAGACTTCCCTAGGATTGCCTTTATGTATTATATAGGAGGACAGGATACATTTTATAAAAGATTCAATCTCTTAGTTGGTGACCTGCCTTCTTAGGATACTGTATATAGAATGAAACCATTTCCACCAAGTTATTCAAAGTTTTTAGCACATTGTTCTTCATAGTAATTCATCATGCCCTGAAATTTTAGTGGTGCCATTATCTGCTTTTCACATTTCTGATTTCATTATTTTAACACTTTTTTGTCTGAGTTGAGCTAAAGATTTATTTTTTTCTAAAATGTCCATTTTTATTATTTTTTTCCATTCTATTGATTCTACCTCTGATCTCTATCTATCTATCTATCTATCTATCTATCTATCTATCTATCTATCTATCTATCTATCTATCAACCATCTATCTCTATCTATCATCTATCTATCTCTATCTATCATCTATTTCTTTCTATCTATCTATCTATCATCTATATCTATCTCTATCATCTATTTCTCTCTCTCTCTCTATCTATCTATCTATCTATCTATCATCTATCTATCAGCCATCTATCTCTATCATCTATCTATCTCTATCATCTTTTTTTCTATCTATCTATCTATCTATCTATCTATCTATCTATCTATCTATCATCTATCTATCAGCCATCTATCTCTATCATCTATCTATCTCTTTCTATCATCTATTTTTTTTCTCTCTCTCTCTATCTATCCATCTATCTATCTATTTATCTATCTATCTATCATCTATATCTATCTCACTCTTTTCTAATTCTGGACTTAATCTGCTCATTTTCCAATGCCATCATTGGATGGGATTGCATTAACACTATCTTTCTGATGTCGGCATCCATTCCTCCCACCTTTGTACTGTTCCTTACTCTACTGTAAGTTTTCCTCATCTCCATTTCTATTTTCAATGGTTTTAAAGTATTTTCTAACTTCACTTTTGATTTCTTGTTTGAAGTACTAAGTCCTATAATATATAATTCCATATATCTGTGAATTGTCTATTTTCCTCCTGCCATTGGTATCTAGGTTCATTCCATTGTACCTGGAAATATTTTGATATAATTTAAGTCTTTTTTTTTTTTTTGCATTGTTCAGAAATTGTTTTGGATCCTCATATGTATCCTAAGATGGTCTAAGTTGCAAAGATTTTTGTCTTCTGGTAGAATTGTGAGACGTAGTCACACGTATGTCACACACACACAGAGGCAGGCAGCATCTGGTTTGTACTGGTTTCTAAGTTCTCTCCTATCTTTTTATGCCGTGTTTGAAGGTAAGGCACCAAAGCCTTACACTATTGTGCTGTTGCTTGTCTTCCTCTATCGTTCCAGCTGTGGTTCATACGCTCAGGTATTCTGATGCTGCTACTCATCTTCCTAATGGGCCGACCCTGTTGTCAATTAAAATGCCCTTCTTTGTCTCTGGGGATAGTTCTGAGATGTCTATTTACTTAATGTAATTTGAGGATTTTTATTCTCCTTTGGTTTCTGTATGCCTAGAATCTTTCTTTTGTTTTCAGCATTTGTCCTTAACTCTTAATTGACCCTGTTGTGGATAGTTTCTAGTTGAATTTGTTTCATTTTAAAAACAATAAAGACTTTAAGAAACTTGGAGTTTCTTTAATGTACATTAAAATATTTAAAATAGTTATATTTTAAAGATTTATTTTAATTTTTCTCTTCATTTTTATTATTTCTTCTTTTCTCTTGTATAATTACAATTGTTTTAGCTTCTTTTTTAAAATAAAATTGTTTTTCAGAAAATGTGTTTTGATCATTCTTTCTCCTACCCCAGCTCCTGGAAATCCTCCTCATCTTCCTACCCACCTGACTCCATGCCCTCTCTTTAGCAAATAAACTGGCAAACAAACAAACAAGCCGAGTTTAAAAAAGAAAAGGAAAAAACCCACAACACACACACATACACACACCCCCCACACCCACCATAAAACCACAAAATTAAAAGCTATAAAAAAACAAAGAAAGCAATATGAAGCAAAAAAGTCCCCCAAATACCCCTGAATTCCTTTTTTGTTGGCCATCCACTGCTGAGCATGGGGCCTACTCGTACTTTGTTGGTAATATACTTAAGTGAGACTCACTGGAGAAAATCATTGCCTTTGCAAGTGGATGTCAGTTTCAGATAGTGTCGTGATCAGCACAGGAAGCTTGTGTCCGCTTCCTCCTCTTAGAGATAGGACTTCATCTGTCTCTAGTCTGTACAGGTCCTGTGTGTACTCATGCAGTGTTTGTGCTCACATGTGCACCACCCCTGGTGTGTCTGGAAGACACTGTTTCCTTAGAAGCATCCAGCTGCTCTGCTTCTTACTCCACTTCTGTGCATGTGTGTGTCTATGTTGGTGTATGAATAGGTTCAGGAACTAGAGCTTCTGATCTCCTGAGCTGGGGTCATAGGAGGCTTGTGAGCTGTCCCATTTGAGTGCTAGAGCCAGCTGAGGTTCCCTGTAAGAGCAGTATATACTGTTAACTGCTGAGGCATCTCTTTAGTCCCCCAACCTAGTTGCTGGCAGAGAAGGAATTATCATTTCTATTTATTAAATTGTTCCTGTTGCACAAGTTTCTTTTGCTTTTTGCAGTGATATTTTTTGGTAGGGCTATGATTTAATATCTTTATACCTTTTTTGTTTTTCTTGTTTTCTTTTTTGTTACCGTGAAACTACGCTAACATTTTTTAGAACAATGTAGTTTAAGTTGATAACAACTTGAGTTCAACTATATGAATGTGGTGCACAGACATACAACAGGTAAAACACCCTTATACACACACACACACACACACACTGAACCCTAATTTTTAAAATTTCAAGTTAAAAATTTGTATTAGTCATTGACCTTTTTGCTTAATGGAGTTTAGATTTAATTTACAATAATTATGAGAATATTGTTTTGGTAAGAATAATTTACAGCCTTGTATGCTTTCCTTGCTGCTTTCTGCAATTTACCTTAGGAGGGTTTCAATGTCTGGAAGGACTGATATTTGCAGGAACAATTGTCTAGTGCCACAGCACAGAAGATTAGCAGTGACAGCTTCCTAAAATATATGCTTCCTACTGAGGTGGCCTCCTCTACTCACTTCCTTTAGTGATATCTGGAGAGGATCTGATAAGCTTTATTGTACTTCTCTCAGGTCAAAGGACACTGTCTTCCCCTTCACTCTAGCAGCCGACAACAAAGCCTGGCAAGCCTTATCACCATTGCACAGGAAGCTGCAGCTGGCTGAGCACAAATACAGGAAAAGTGTCCACAGGTTCAGAGCTGGCAGAGCTGTGCTTGGAGAATATTCTGCTAATAATACTGCAGTGCACACAGAGTGGAGATAAGCAATCAGAGAGCAGCATAGAGCACCTAGAGATCCATAGACACCGAGAAAATGCAAATGCCCCACGAAAATGAGAGCAAAATTAAAAACATGAGGATGTGCTAAGATTCCTCCAAAAATAGCTAGAATGTTCTTAACAATTAAAATTATCCCTTTTCATTTTGTGTGACCAAAACCACTTCTTTCAATAATAAGGGGATTTCCATGCTGTGATTTTGCTTTTGTCCTTGAATTTAAAAAAAAAAAAAATGTGCGTTTAGAAAACTGAAGAGGTTGCTCTTCTCAGGGGTTCACATGCTTGCCTAAGGATAACCATCTTGTTTGAAACGTTATTTGGGCTGTGGTGGGTATATTCCAGAGTTAACTGTAAGTATAGTTTTATAACTTGTTGAAGTGTGAACGATGTTTCTCAAATCCTTTCCACTGAAAAGACTAAAAATGATTTGGCTCTTTTTTTTCTTTTCTCTTTCTCTTCTTTCTTTCTTTCTCTATTTTCTTTCTTTCTTTCTTTCTTCCTTCCTTTCTTCCTTCCTTCCTTCCTTCCTTCCTTCCTTCCTTCCTTTCTTTCTTTCTTTCTTTCTTTCTTTCTTTCTTTCTTTCTTTCTTTCTTTCTTCCTTCCTTCCTTCCTTCCTTCCTTCCTTCCTTCCTTCCTTTCTTTCTTTCTTTCTTTCTTTCTTTCTTTCTTTCTTTCTTTCTTTCTTTCTTTCTTTCTTTCTTTCTTTCTTTCTTTCTTTCTTTCCTAATTCTATCTACCCCCTTCATTTCTAAGTGACGTTTCTAATTGGAGCTCCCCGATTTGGCTAGACTGGCTGGGAAGGAAGTCCCAGGGATCTTCCAGTTGCTAAGTCCTCAGAGCCAAGCTTATAAATAAATACTACCATGGCCCAGACTTGAACTCAGGCCCTCATGTGTAGGCGGAGTTTTATTTACAAGGCACCAGTCCAAGATTAATATTTATTAAAATATAAATCAACACTCACAATACTAGTAACAGCTTATAGTGGCACCTGAACAGGGACTGGAGTATCCGAGCGATGGACGATAGATGCCAAACTGGTCTCTCCAGCAGCCAGGAACCAGGAACAACAGACTCCCAGGGTCCCAGCAGCCCCTTATTAATGGGGTTGGCCACACCCCCTCCAGGAGCCCAGGACCCTGGATAAGCATCTTCGGACCTTATCAGCTGACACCTGAATCCCACCACACTCATGTTTGCAAGTTAAGCATTTTACCAAAGGTGTTAACCTCCCAAGTTCTTGAGAAGGGCCTTCTTGTTTGGCTATGTTACGTCCTCACCTGGGCTAACTATAACCTCTCCGGGACTAACTGTGTAGAAGGAACACTACTTGTGTGGTGTGTAGTGTGCTACTTTGTTTTCTCATCCGGGCACAAGCCAAGGGCATCTGGGAAGAGAGAACATTGACTGGGAGAATACTTCTGTCTGATTGGCCTGTAAGAAAGTTTGTGGGATATTTTCTTGGTTAATGATTGATATGGGAGATCCAGCCCACTGTGGGTGGAGCTACCCTGAGCATACGGTCCTTGGTTGTCCTTTACTAGTTAGCTGATCAAGCCATGTAAGCCAGTAAGCAGCATTCCTCCACAGCTTTTTCAGTTTATACCTCCAGGTTCTTGCTTTGGGTTCCTGCTTGGGCTTCCTTTGACGACTGACTATAAGCTTAAAAAGGAAAGAGACTTTACCTTCCCAAGTTGATTTGGTCCATGTTTTATCAAAGCAGTAAAAACCTAAAATGTATTCCATTAGGGCCCAAATAGAATTATCATAGTCACACACTGATTATGTTCTCTGATATCATGCACCAAATATCTTTTTAAATATATAATCTATTTATTTATTTAAAGTCTTTTTTCTCCATGTATCCCCCTGCTTATCCTCCCCTCCCTCCTCCCAATCTCTCCCAGTCAGCCTTTAGCCCCCCCCCAACCCATCCCCCCATCCCCTCTCCCAAAAGAGCAACAAGTTCCAAGGTAGGTCAGCTCACCATGACACATCCACTCCAGGCAGGTCCAATTTCCTCATCCTAATAAGAAGACTGGGTTAGGTGTTCCTCTGCAGGGAATGGGCTCCAGGCCCATGCACAGGAACACAGTTTTATCCCATCCCTTGAGGCTCCACACACAGCCCATGCTAATCGATAGTCACCTGCCCTTGGAGGGCCTAGTTCCTCTTCCAGATGGTTCCCCAGTGGCTGCTCTTGATTCAGTGAGCTCCTCAGAGCTCCAGACAGATATCTCTGCGGGACTTCTCCTCAAAATTCCTATCCCCTTGTTCATACAGACTCTCCTCCCCTGCTCTTAGCTGGACCAGGACCTCATCCCAGTGCTGAGCTACGGATCTCTCCCTCCACCTCTATTCATTGTTGAATGTAGGTTCTGTGATGACACTGTAGCAGTTCTCTGGTATAATTTTGGGGGTCACTTATGTACACGATTATATCATCTGCAAATAGAGATAGTTTGACTTCTTCCTTTCCAATTTGTATCCCCTTTTGTTCTCTTATTGCTTTAGCTAAAACTTTGAGAACTATATTGAATAGATAAGAGAGAGGACAGCCTTGTTTCTAATTTTAGTAATTTTAATGCATGTTTCTCCATTTAGTTTGGTGTTTGGTTGTTGGCTTGCTGTATATTGCCTTCGCTGTATATTGCCTTCATTATATTTGGGTATTTTCCCTGTATTCCTGATCTCTCCAGGGCTTTTATCATGAAGAAATGTTGGATTTTGTCAAAGGCTTTTTCAGCATCTGATGAGATGACCATGTGGTTTTTTTTTTTCTTTCTGTTTGTTTATATGATGGATGACATTGACAGTTTTTCCTATGTTGAACCATCATTGTATCTCTGGGATGAAGCCTACTTGATTATGGTAGATTATTTTTTTGGTTATGTTGTTGGATTCAGTTTGCCAGAACTTTATTGAGTATTTTTGCATCAATGTTCATGAGGGAGATTGGTCTGTAATTCTCTATCTTGTTGCATCTTTGAGTGGCTTGGATATCATGGTGATTGTGGCTTCATAAAAAGAGTTTGGCAATGTTTCTTCAGTTTCTACTGTATGGAACAGTTTTAGGAGTATTGGTATTAGTTTTTCTTTGAATATATGATAGAATTATGCGCTGGAAGTTTTTTTTTAAACTTGGGAGACATTTAATAACAGCTTCAATTTCCTTTGGGGTTATAGGTCTGTTTAGATCATTTGTCTGATCTTGATTTAATTTTGTTAAGTGGTACCTGTCCAGAAAGCTGTCCATTTCTTTTAGGTTTTCCATTTTAGTGGAGTATAGATTTTCAAAGTATGACCTAACAATTCTCTGGAATTCCTTGGTGTCTGTTGTTATATCCCCTTTTCATTTCTGATTTTGTTAATTTGAATGCTTTCTCTCTCTCTGTCTTTTGGTTAGTTTGCATAGGGGTTTATCTATCTTGTTGACTATTTAAAAGAACCAATTCTTTGATTTATTGATTATTTGTATTGTTCTCTTTGATTCTATTGTATTGATTTCAGACCTAAGTTTGATTATTTCCTACTGTCTACTCCTTCTAGGTGAGTTTGCTTCTAATTATTCTAAAGCCTTCAGCTGTGCTGTTAGGTCTCTTGTGTGAGGTTCTCTAAGTTTTTCACATAGGCATCTAGTGCTATGAGTTTTCCTCTTAACTCTGCTTTCATTGTGTCCTATAAATTTGGGTATGTTGTGGATTCATTTTTATTTCATTGAATTCTAGGAAGTCTTTGATTTCTTTTTTAATTTCTTCCTTGACCCAGAGGTTGTTCAATTGAAAGATGTTCAGTTTTCATAAATTGGAAGGCATTTTGTGTTTTTTGTTGTTGACCTCTAGGTTTAGACCATGGTGGTCTGAAATGGTACAAGAAGGTGTTCCCATTTTTTGTATCTATTTATATTTGCTTTATAACCAGTATGTGGTCAATTTTAGAAAAAGTTCCATGAGGTGCTGAGAAAAATGTATATTCCTTTGTGTCTGGATGGAAGATTCTGTATACATCTATTAAGTCCATTTAGGTCATAACATCACGTAGATCCCTTATTTCTCTGTTGAGTTTCTGTCTGGTTGACCTATCCAAGGGTGAAAGTGGGGTATTGATGTCTCCTATTAGTGTGTGGGGTTTGATGTGAGGTTTATGTTTTAGTAGTGTTTCTTTACATATGTAGGTGCTTTTGTTTTGGGGGCATAAATATTCAGGATTGTGACTTCATCTTGGATTTTTCCTGAGATGAATAAATAATGCCAGTCTTTCCATTTATTTTAGTTTTGAGTCTGTTCTATTAGATATTAGGATGGCTATACCAGCTTATTTTTTAGGACCATTTTATTGGAAAGCCTTTTCACAACCCTTTACTCTGAGCTTGTGTCTGTCTTTGAAGTTGATGTAGCAGTGGGATGGCTTCTGTTTTTGTATCCATCATATTAGGGTGTGTCTTTTTTATAGGTGAATTGAGCTCATTGACACTGAGGGATATTAATGACCAATGGTTGTTATTTCCTGTTATTTTTGGTGGTTTTTCTTCTATGGGATTATCAATTGCTGTGGTTTCATGGTTGTTATCTGATTTCCTTAGGTTGGATTTTTCCCTCTAGTGCTTTATGTAGGGCTTGATTTATAGCGAGGTACTGTTTAAATCTGATTTTGTCATGAAATATCTTGTTTACTATATCTATGGTGATTGACAGCTTTGCTGGGTATAGTAGTCTGGGTTGGCAGCCATGCTCTTTTAGTGTCTGTATAACATCTGACTAGGACTTTCTTGCTTTCATTTTTTCCACTGAATAGTCTGGTGTTATTCTGATGGGTCTGCCTTTAGAGTTTTTTTTTTGGGGGGGAGGTCTAATCTATTTGGTATTCTGTAAGCTTCTTGTATCTTTATAGGCATTTCCTTCTTTAATTTGGGAAAGTATATTTGCACTACTGAATCTTCCACTACAGAGATCCTCTCTTCCATCTCTTGCTTCTGTTGGTTATGCTGCACCTGTAGTTCTGGTTCATTTCTTCAGGTTTTCTGTTTCCAGTTATTGCCTCCGTTTTTTGATGTGAGAATGCCTTTCTGTATGTTGTGAATATCAATTTTTAAATTAAAGAGCTGTTTTGGGCCATGACAGGCACCATAGAAGATGTAGGAGGAGAAATCAGAGCATAGGTAGGAGAAGCAGGGCGGAGTCAGAGGCAGACTGAGCAAGCCGCCCAAGGAGCAACATGTAAGGAACACAGGTGAGCCACGGGCCATGTGGCAGACAGATTAATAGAAATGGGTTGAGCTAAGATGTAAGAGCAAGCTAGCAGTGTGCCTGAGCCATAGGCCAAACAGCATGAAGTTAATATAAGCATCTGAGTCATTTCTGGGGGCCTGAGCGGCAGTGACGGGTGGCTCAGGGGTCTGGTGCGGCAGGGTCTGGGCCTCTGGCTGCCCGGAACCAGAAACATCAATGCAACAGTTTTTGCCTTTCTTATTGCTTCTATTTCATTTTTTAATTCCTGGAATGTTTCTTTCACCTGTTTGTTTTCTTTTTCTTGGTTTTCTTTCAGGGATTTGTTCATCTCTTCCAATGTTTTGTTTGTATTTTCTTCTATTTCTTTAAGGGAATGTGTTATATCCTCTCTTAAGGCTTCCATTACCTTCATAAAGTTGTTTTCTTTTGTTTCCTCTGCATTGCCATGCTCAGGGGTTGATGTTGTAGAACCACCAGCTTCTTCTGGTGGTGCCTTGTGGTTATTTATATTGTGATATGTATTCCTGCACTGGCACCTGCCCCTTGCTTCCTTGGGCCACTCTTAGGCAGCTCTTAGTCATTTGTGGGTCTGGGGCTGTGCAGTCTCCAGTTGTTGGTGTGTGATCACACAGTTTGGGGTTGGGGCAGGGTTTGGCCGTGGGATGTCCCTTCAGCTGTGTGTTGCTTGGGATTGTGCTGGGGTTGGGGGAGCTCTCCCCACTGGCTTTGGTTTAGGGCAGAGCTGGGTATGGGTGGGGTACCAGGGCCTGTGTCCCTGGGTCGGGCTTCAGAGACTCACAGTCTCTGCTTGACCTAGGGATTGGGGTGGCATTCTATAACATGAAGTTTTGGTCCTATCTTTCCAGAGGTCCAGACCCACAGACCTGTAATCCTAGGTGCCTAGCTGCATGCCACTGCTTAGGACCCCCAAATGACTCAGATACTTATATTAGTTTTATGCTGTTTGGCCTATGGCTCATGCACATTGCTAACTAGCTCTTTCATCTTAATTAAACCCATTTCCATTAATCTGTCCTTCCATGTGGCCATGGCTCACCTGTGTTACCTTGTGTGCTGAATCTTGGGTGGCTGGCTTGTCTCTCTGTCTCACTCCGCCCTCCTTCTCATACCTACTACCTCTTAGTTGGCTATGGACCAGGGGGCTGCTGGGTCTCCAGTTGTCTGCACCAAATGTCTTAATGCTCATTTTATCTTCCTCAGTGAGAGGTTTCCTCATCTCAGGAGGATTACTGTGTACTCTCTGATAGTGGAAAAGCGAAGGTGATCTTAATTTTGTTCTTCCCTTCTCTCTATTTAAGCCCTTTTCCCCTTTGCGGTCTTGTGCTCAGGGTCTTGTGCCTGCTGATCAATTGCTCTAGCCCTGAGCTCCACTCCCAGCCCTCTTTCTTCCCTACCTGCTATGTGTTTCTTCCCATCTACTCCATTTCTTTGTTTAAAAGTGAAGACCTCAAAATCAGATTTTAAAAAAAAGTATTTGAGACTATTTGTGTGTGTGTGTGTGTGTGTGTGTGTGTGTGTGTGTGTGAGAGAGAGAGAGAGAGAGAGAGAGAGAGAGAGAGAGAGAGAGAGAGAGAGAAAGAACAGTGAAACAAAGTTTTATTTTTTTTATCTCCATAGACAAAAAGCCATCCTCATTAATTTTACTATGACTAAATTTATCCTGACCTCAGGGTTTTATCATTGTTCAGATAAAAATCAATGTTTTCATATTTAAGGCCATATTTACAAGATTTTTCCATTGACTAAGTGTAATTCATATCTTTTCCCAGCTAATTTTTTATGGTGCTATTTTTTAATTATCATTTTTTCCATTTATTTTACGTAGTGACTACATTGCCCCTCCATCTTTTCTTCACATTCCCTCCCCTCTCCTTCCATCTACCTTTCCCATCCAGTCCTCCTACATTTCCATTCAGAAAGAGGCAGGCCTCCCATAGCCTTGAGCAGAGCATGGCACATGAAGCTGGGCAGGACTAAACCCCTCCCCTTGCATCAAAGATGGACAAGGTAACCCAGCCTGGGGAACAGGTTACCAGGGACAGGTCTTGATTTCATTGCTAGGAGCCTTACAACAGACCATGCTACTCAACTGTTACACATATCTAGAGGGCCTAGTTTACTCCCATGTAACTCCCCTAGCTATTAGTCGGAAGTCCACGAGCTCCCATGAGCTCCAGTCAGCTGTCTCTGTGGATTCTGCCAACATGACCATGATCCTCTTCCTGGCTCATATAATCCCTCCCTTTCTTTAACTGGACTCTCAGAGCTCGGCCTGGTGTTTGCCTGTGGATCACTGCATCTGCTTCCGTCAGTTACTGGATGAAGGCTCTATGATGACAATTAGGGTAGTCACCAATCTGATTACAGAAGAAGGCTAGTTCAGGCACTCTCTCCACTATTGCTAGGGGATCTTAGCTAGGGTCATCCTTTTGGATTTCTGGGAGTTTCCCTGGTGCGAGGTTTTCCCCTAACCAAGAAATGCACCCCTTCTCCCATCAAGATGTTTATTTTGGTATTCTCCCCCTCTATTGCAACCCTAACCTAGCTCCAAGCCCAGCTAATTATTTTTTTGAAAAGAGATAATATAAGAGAGAAGCCTGTTGTTCTAGCTTGATTGAAAACAAACCATTTTTTTTACGTGAGAATATTACGTGCGGAATAATCAAACCGCCGACTGTTACTTAGTTCATTTAGCTTATGTTGAGGTGATACCACACAAGGAACAAAGAGTCTTCACTGCATACAGATGTTACAGAGTTGCTGAACTTCAGTCTGACTTTCCCAGGAGAGTAATTTGGCTGCTAATGCTGCCCTCCTTCTTTCTGGCCTTGTGGAGATCAAGGAAAGCCCTTTGGCCTGTCTAGATCCAGACTGAGGGTGTGTGCCTAGTGCTAGCTGCAGAGAACTTTGGCAAAAATTTTGGGAATTGTGCAATCATGCTGTTTCTTTTTCCCAGCTTTTCCTCTCAAGATCACATGCTTAAAATTAGGCCATGCAGCTGTGAGTGGGTGGAGGTGCTTATACTGGAGCTCTTGGTTTGTGGGTGCAGGTCAAGGATACATTACTTCTTCCTCCTGCCCCAACCCTAAAAAGCTTGAGGAGCAATCTCATGAGGTTTGATGCTGAAGGAAGCTTTGCTTTTATATGGGGTCCCAAATTTACAGATAGCAGCTGTCAGATAGTGTGAAAAAATCCTACTGTTGCTTCAGGATCCTTACAACCAACAAAAACTGAAACACCTGTCTTTCAGTTTTTAAAAATAACCTCAAACTTAGCTGTCAGTTTAAAGTTTCAAAGATGCTTTATTGAGTATTATGTATTATTGAGTATTATAAATACACAGTAGTCCTCCTATATAATTCCTTAAGAACACATTTGAAGCCCCCATTGCACTTATCCTGGGTTTCTGTGAACTGTAGAGCAGATGTTTCAGCATCTCAAAGATTTGGTCTTTTTGCAACCTCAGAAAACAGTTTGTTAGACAGTATTTGTTATGGTCCGCAGAAACATTAGTAGTCCATGTTCTTGTGGATCCAAAGACATTACATTTTATTATTGGCTGTGTCTCCTTTGGGTCATCTCCCTCTCCTTGTCCTCCCTCAGTTTCCCTTGAGGAAGAGACTTCACATGAGATCAGAAGTTTCACACACAGAGATGATGCATTGTATTTCTGAAGATTTTTGCCAGGAACAGAACAATTACAACAAGAATACCAGAACATCAGAACCTGTGAGGCGACTTATGAAGTTACTATGGATGCGGGTCTTCATAGAAAGCTTATGAGGACTTTAGGTCAAATGTTGGATAGCTTAACAACTGTTTCATTAACATATTCTAATTACTGATAAGTGAAAAATCAATAGCCACCATTGTGTTATCAGACTGGTGCATAAAAATTCATTTCCTTAATGGTATCTTTCTGATTTGAAACCAGAGGCTTCAGTTTTAATAAACCTGTTCAAATCAAACCAAAGGAAAATCTATGACATGAGAAATTCAGCCAAAGAGATTTACTTAAACTTTAAGACTATCTGTGGGGTGTGTGTATAATTCAATTCACTAAGCACAGCCATTTTCTCATGTTAATTAAGTATTTAGCAAGCAATATTTACATTGCTTGTGAAAATTCATTGCCCATCTTAAGTTCCAAGCATAGAAGTGCTTTAATAAACAAGTATTGGGTGGCTAGGGAGTTTATTCAATTGATAAATTCCTGCTGCATGAGCATTAGTCCTAAATTTGGACCTCTAGTGCCTACATGAAATCAGACATGATGGTATGTGTCTGCAACCTGAGTGCTATGGGTGGGGGAAGAAGGAGGTGGAAGGGTCTCTGTTGCTCACTGATTAGGCAGCACAGCTATATCCATGAACTACAGGTTCAATGAGAGATCTCAAAAAATAATGTGCAGAGCAATCAGGGAATACATTGGCTGTTGTCTTCTGGCCACCATGTGCATGTGTACACACCCACACATCCACACACAATGTTTTTGGAAAATCTTTCTGTTATCTTCCTTGAAGCTCTTTGAAATGTATAGTCTCTATAAGTAAGACTGATATTGGAGAGTCAATCAATGGCATATGAGCAAAGCTGAGCTTTTAATGTAGGGTTTCCTTTGGTCAGGTTCTTCCTCGTCTTCCAGCATCTACCAAACAGTTATTAATATGAAAGGAAAGAGAAGACAAAATGCAGTAGCATTTGATTGGTTCTGAAAGGCTGGGCTCCTGTAGACATTGTAGCCTATTTTTCCCACAACACTAGGACTGTATGTATAATCTACAGAGAAGAAATTGATTGAATAACTTACAAGTCACTGTTTAGAATTTATTAACTCAGAACGAATCTCACATTTTTGTGAAAATTTTCTTATCATACTGATTTTTCATTCGAGGTCTGTCTGTGTGTTCGTGTCAATGCGAGATAAATAATCAGAAATGACAGCTAGTTAAAATGTCATGTGGGTCAAGTTTTGCTGAGAGGATTTCTCTACTGAAGTCTTGAAAGAAAGACACAATGTCACTAACAAAGTGTTGGACTAGCTGTCTACAAGGAACTGCTGCAAAGCAATTCTTCATTTCCCAATTCTTTGATGAGATGATCCAACACTGAGGGACCCTTGGCATAAGCTCACTTGTAAGGGGATGGTAATGTTGGATAAAGTTAATATTTAGACAACAAGTGAGTCTTGTATATACTTCATGACAAAGAAATAACTGATCTATTGACCATGAGTGAGGATATTTACATCAGGACAGATGGCTTAGTTCACATTGGTTACTAGATTGATTCCAAATGAACATTCTAGAAACTCCTAAGTACTGATAGTAAGGGGTAAACATGAAACTTACCTAGTTTTAGGTTGCTATGGAGAAATTAAATTCTCAGTAGGGTGACTTTTTAGTAAGTAATTAATAAAGAATAAAATTATTCTTACATAAAATAATGTAAAGTCCATTTTAATATGGATGAAAATGCTAAGTAAATCATTACCAAGCGTGAAGAGACTTGGGTTTCTTTTAGATAAACTTCTTTTATCTTTATCGTAACTAATTGTACAAATTAATGAATTTCACTGTGACTCTCTCTCTCTTTCTCTCTCTCTCTCTCTCTCTCTCTCTCTGTGTTCTCTGTGTGTGTCTGTACATGTGCACTGTGTGTCTGTGTGCTGTATGTGTACATGTGCACCGTGTGTCTGTGTACTGTGTGTGTACATGTGCACTGTGTGTCTGTGTGCTGTGTGTGTACACGTGCACTGTGTGTCTGTGTACTGTGTATGTACATGTGCACTGTGTGTCTGTGTGCTGTGTGTGTACATGTGCACTGTGTGTCTCCTGAGGCCCTTTATAGTATGTTCAACTATTCTCTTAACTTTGTCTCCTGAGTCCCTTTGCCTTTCCTAAATTTTTGTTCTCTCTCTCTCCTGCTCTGCCCTATTTTTCTCCTATTGTCCACATATGAGAGAAACATGAATTATTTCTGTACTCACCTTTTCTGCAGGTGATATAGTTTTGTTTTCACAGCCAATAAATATCCCATTGTGCGACAACATACATTTATTTTAGACCATTCATCTCTTGGTGTGTACCTAGAATTATTAGACATCATGATTATTATGAACAGTGCAGATTAGATAAATTCTCCTTTCAACACAGAATGTATGGCTTCAAAGTAAATTTACTGAGGACCTACTTTATGCCAGCTGATATGGGGTTTGGGGTACTTACTTTTAACATCTCATAGATGTTTCTGTATATATTTTGTAAGTTATAAATTTAAATACCAATTAGAAGCCATAGAGCTAATTGTAGATGAGCTCAGGTCTACTCAGGTCTGTGTTGTGGGAGTTTTATTTTCCATTATAACCTTAGAGAAATCTTCTGTACCAGCTGGTGCCAATTCTGCTCTTCAGCTCCCCTTCGACCGTCATCACCGTGAACCTTGTTTGGACAGAGCTTCTGCTTCTTGAAAGGCACATGCTTAAGTTCTGCTCCTCTCTACTTTTCCTTGAAAAACTTGCCTGATAATTTTGTCTGGGACAGCTACTTTTTTGTTTTTTAACTTTGAAAAAGTTTTATAGATGTTTTAACTCAGAAAGTTCCGAGCTTTGGATTTTACACTCAGGCCTGTTTGTGTGAGTAGGGACACAGGAGGGAAACTGTCATGGGTTTACTAATCACACTCTGGAGATTGTGCTGCAGATTTTCACCCTTTCCTGGGTGTGTGCCATAGCAATAAACTATTTTAAAATGCTTTACTTCAGACATACCAGACGTCTCTACTTTTCTTCATCTTGCTAAAATAAGTTTGACTCTTTGAAAACAAGAAGATTTAGGTTTCATAAAGGCATTGCTATGATAAAAATAATTCCATAATGATGATGTGAGAAGAAAGCCTTGAAGCAACAATTTAAATTATAGTGTTCTGTTTGTCACATTGAAACATCTTCACTGACCAAGAGGAAGCTATTAACTGTTAGAGATATATCTAATTTTTCTTATAAACACAATTTTTGTTATCAAAGTTACGATTGTTTCAGTTAGGAAGTCTACCTGTTCAAATTCTAAAAAGTTCCAAAACAGCAGGGATTTTAGGGAAAATACTGACTTCTTTTTTCCACTTTAGCTTAATTGAACCAAAGATTCAATCGTGTAACTTACAATTAGAAAAATGTGTTAGACCACTTACACGGAATGAATACATAAACAAGAATGCCATAGTGTTATCTGACATAAAGAACACAACAGCCAATACAAAGCCGTACAATATAAGCAAACACTTTTCCTCTGGCTAGAGTGTTCTTTCATCCAAACAATCAGAAACAGTCTCAGGACCCTTAATAATTAGAATAGGCTATGTATTTGACTTGAGGGTTTAACAGTCTCTGTACAATAGTCTTGGCTAGTAAACCTTTCTATTTGACACTACTTGGATGGGCCAAAAATAGTCTTTCTGGTTTATCATGCTCATACCACAATTAACCCATCTTCCCCTCACACTTACAAATGTATGTATTGTGGTTGCAATCTAATTTCTAACCTACTTTAAGTTGAATTCAAATTATTGTGGTTATAAGAACAAAGTTTTACTGATCACTTTGGCTTAGATTGTTAGCCGCTATATTTGCACAGTGAAAACATACTTTGGAAACTGAATTCAGCAATTATTCTCAGCCAATCATATCTACTGAGTATGTGGGAATTTATAAGAATATTACAGTTGAGAACATTACCAAAAGTTTCTGGAGAGAGGTCATAAAGTAAAACAAACAGAACTGGAAAGCAAGGATCCCCTGAAGCCCCTAAGCCATGCATAACATACAGTTCCAAAGTACAGCCAATATTACAAGTAAAGATGAAAATTATTTAATTATGTTGACTACTTAAAAGCTTTTGCATAAGACAAGTCTCAAACGTAGGGATTCATCAGTTTATCTACTGAAAGCCTAGGGACCTTATGTGCCAGTATTGCTCAATTCAAGGGTCCTTCAGAACGACACATTTACATTTTAATCTAATCACCATAAGCAGTTTATTTTGTAGAATTGTCCAATAATATTTAGTGTTAGATTTTGTTTTTCTGCTGTGGACCAACTAGTGGGAACCAGAAGTGGGTCTTTGGAAGTAGGTACAATTTCTAGGTATTTTCTGCTTTCCATTGTAAATCTTGATGAATTGGCTTCAGGTAAGTAAACGCTGGGGAAGATAAATGGCCAGCTTCCAAGAAGGCTTCTATAAAGTATATATAAAGTCTTAACAGAAAGCTATGTGTCAATTCACATGAAAGTTTACATATGATTCTTTGTTTAGCTGACGACTGCTTTTGATATTTAATATATTTTATAGGTTACTAATATAATATTCTCTTCCCCACCCTAAGAAATTATAAGAAGTCACCAATTTTTTAATTTTATAACTACCATAGGTTTGCCATTATAGATTACCTTACTTTATAATTTATGCACAAAATCCAAAATATGGAATAATATATTTTTCATTATTTAAAACAATTTTTATTATATTCTTCCCCTCCCCTAAGTCCCTCCAGGATCTCTCCCCCTCTCTTTCTACTCAATTTTAAGTGATTTTTTTTCAAATAATGAACAAAAATCCAATACAACAACCACCCCCCAAACTAAGAAAACAAAATAAAACCACACCCAAAAAGGAAAACAAAAACAACAAAAATCCAACCTATCCTCACCAAGACCCCAAACTAAAACCAAATAAACAAACACACACACACATAGACACACACACATAGACACACACATACACACATACACACACATACACACACATACACACACACACACACACACACACACACCAGAAAACCCCATGGAGCCCATTATGTATCAGTCAATTACTCCTGAACATGAAGTCAGATCTGGAGATCTGGAGTGGTTGATATGGCCAGTATCACTCGATTAGAGAAAATTATTTTTCTCTCTCCCAGCAGGTACAAGTGACAGCTAAGTTCTTAATCTTTACCCTAGTGGCTAGGTTTTAATTCATTCATTCACTTATTTAAAAAATATAACAAAATAAAATTATAATGAGGCAAACCAAAACCTATCACATCAAAGTTGTACCAGACAAATGCACATAAGGAAAGGTGCCCAAGAGAAGGCACTGGAATAGGGATTCACTTATTTGCACACTGAGGAACCACATAAAAACACTAACGTGGAAGCCATAATACATGCACAGAGAACCTGGTGCAGGGCCGTGCAGGTGCCGTTCTTACTGCTTCAGTCTCTGAGTTCATGCTGATTTAGAAGGCCTTGGTCTCCTGGTGTCCCCGTCTTCTCTTCTGCAGGGTTCCCTGAGCTCTGAGGGGAGACATTTGATGGTTACATCCCATTTAGGCCTGAGTGTTCTAAGGTCTCTCACTCTCTGCGTAATTCTTCATTTTAAGAATACTTATTTGTGTGCACGTGCATACAAGCACATGCACTATGATATGTGTGTGGAGATCAGGAGCTTGCTGGAGTCAGATGTCTCCCACCACGTGGGACCTGAAGACAGAATTAGGTTGTCAAATCTGGAGGCAAGCACTCTTACCCACCGAGCCATCTCACTGGTTCTTAAAAATAATTACATGTAAAATAGCACCCTTCAGGTTTGTTTCAGGAGCTTTGCTGTGCGGTGTTTAAAGTGAGTCCTCAGCACTTAGTTTGTACTTTTTAAGAAGACTTTCCGTTAGGGAACTGGCTCACACGTTCCTACTGTCCTTTTCTCTGTGCATAGACTGACTTGTTTTGTCCCTCAGCCCTAAAGTTCTACATCTTTAGTGACTTGTTCCTATTATAACATGTCAGGTCACTGTCCCTTCAGCTTTGGTCACTCATCTTCTCCTTTTAAATAAAATTTTATCTTTTTGTGTATTTGTTTGTGTGTGTGTGTCCATCTTTCTTTCCTCCACCGAATTTTTGTTTTATTCTCCAACACAGCTGTATTGGCTAGTTTTTTTTTTTGTTGTTGTTTTGTTTTGTTTTATGTCAACTTGACACAAGCTAAAGTAATTTGGAAGAAGAGCTCTCGATTGAGAAAAATGCACCCATCAGATTGGCCTGTGGGCAAGCCTGTGGTACATTTTCCTAATTAGTGATTGATGTGGGCAGGCCCAGCTCATTATGGGTGATGCCGCCTTTGGCATGAGGTCTTTGGTATAAAACAAAGCAGGTTGACAGGGTTCATAAGGGCTCACAGAGACTGAAGAAGTGACAAACAGAGAACCTGTGTGGGTCTGAGCTAGGTCGTCTGCATATATGTTAAGGTTGTGTGGCTTGGTGCTCAGCGGGAGTGGAGTGGGGGGGAGGCTGTCTCTGATTCTTTTGCCAGTACTTAGGACACTTTCCCTCTTACTGAGTTGCCTTATCTAGCTTTGATAGTCTTAATTGTAACTTGCTATGCCATGTTTGGTTGATATCCCAGGGAGGTCTGCCCTTTTCTGAAGGGAAATGGGAAAGGAGTGAATCTAGGGGAGGGGCGAGGAGAGAGAGCAACTGGGAGGGGAGGAGGGAGGGCAGGACAATAACCAGCATTCCTTCAGGGGTTTTGTAACAGTTCCTGCCTCCAGGTTGCTGCTCATTTTGAATTTTTGGCCCCAGTTCTCTCAGCAGTAGACTTTGAGGTGGAACTATAAACTGAAATAACCCCTTCCTCACCAAGTTGCTTTTGGTCGCGGTGTTTTATTGTAGCGATAGAAACCCTAACTAAGACAGCAGCATTAATTCCAAGTCAAGTTTTTGTTCCTCTCTGTGCCTCAGAAAGTAAACAGCCAAGCGATGGCAGAAATTACACAAAAGGTCAGGGGTTGTCTCTTTATTCTCATAGTTTAAAAATAATTTTTAAATCAAATTTCATAAATGCTTTATGATTCTGCTTTATTCCATTCTCTTATTTCCCTCCTGCCCTTGCCAACCTACCTTCCACTCTACAAGTCTCTTCACATATGTGTCTTTTGTAACCCACTGACTTAACCAGGGACATTTATGACAATAGGATCGGAACTATCCATTTGGGCATGGTGGGCTCAGCAGTGGGTACACAACTGAAGACCACAACTGCCCCTCCCTCCAGCCCCAGATCCATTCGTAGGCAATAATTCAGTAAGGAGTGGTAGGGCCCTGTGAACACCTCCATGATCCATGAACCATGATTAACTGTTGACAGGCCACTGTAGTTGCCACACGTTCATCTCATCCCCAGAAGATAGCTTTTCGTGGCTCTTCTCTGTCCACTGGATCTTATATCCTTCCTTCTCATCCTACAAGAACGTCCATGGAGCACTCATCCACTATTTATTCATTAGTTTTTGTTGGTGGTGGTTCTGTAACTTTATTTGACATTCAACAGTTCTCATTCATAATGACTGTAGATTTTTAACAATATGGTAAGAGGGATGTAGGTTTAGCCAAGTGTAGAGCTCGTTTGGTGACTCCTCATTCTCATCCTCTGGATACACATACATAGATACTAAATGGAGCATTCCTTATTTCTCTGCCCCAGACAGCTTTATTGAACCTAGTATCAGTGTACACATGTACACTGTCTCCTTTATGGCAAATTTCTAGATTCCTTTGAGTGCCTAAGGGGTAACCTTCTAGAAGTCTACTCCATAGACACACTTGTGGATGATGATGGTGTATCCTTGGGTCACCACTTCCCTGATGGCAGATAGGCCCTTCTTCTTCTCCCTTCCCTTATTTGAGAGAGCCATTCTGCAAAGTCCAAATTGGAAAGACCATCTCTTCATTCTTACTTGCACTCCGGTCCTTAGGAATGCCACCCCGGCTTTACAATTGTCATTCCAGCCTCCCATTCTCCACGATGCCATTAAAAACAGCCTTCTTTGCATTCAAACTACAAAATATCTTGATTTAAGATTAGAACTAACACCATTTCTCCTGAAATATCAAATGTACTTATGTGTCATTCATTTACTTAGACCCTCATTTTTTTTATCTTGTGTCGAATTTTATCTAGTTGACCTTTGACTCACCTTTCACTTCAGCCTTCTATCATATATGTACATACATATATATGACACATATAATCCTATCACTTATTCATTTTAATAGTTCTGTTTTTGAACTGTGTCCTTTAACCAGATAACTGCTTCTACACTGGGTACTGAAGCAGTCACTCTAAGCATCTTACCTACATTATGGGCTCTTTCCAGGCAGTTCTATGGAGCTATTGGCAAGATTCACAAGATATTTCATTTATCTATAATCATTATATCAGATTTACTCATAACAAAGCTTCAGTTCCTCAACTAAACTTGAGATCTTCTGAAACCTGTCCACTGAACTCCTGTTTCTCATATCACATATCCTACAAAGAACTACGGCTGACTTTCCTTGAATCTGTCCAGTTCCCAGTACTGTTTCCTTTGCGTGGATCTTCTTTCATTGGAATCACATTTCTTAGGACAAGCTCACAGATCTACCTGCTCTGTTTCCCTCTTTCTTAGCCCCTTACATCTCCATTCTGCTGTTAGGACTTCACAATTAAAAACTCAAATGACTGGTTCATGGTATCTCCAATGTCTAACGCAAAATTGGCTCATAACTTTCAATAAATACTTGGGGAATAATTCAAGTGAGTGTTCAAATGCTTCTAATGATATGATATGGCTCAGTGAGAACTCTACGGAATTTCATCATGCAATAAAACACTCAATAAAGGGCCATAAATAATAATAATGATAATTCTAAAACTGAAGTGAAAATTGGTTCAGTGACCTCATATTTGCATGTTTACTCTAAGAATATTTTCATATTTGAGGACGGAGAATAATTCAGAACTCACGAAGAAAGTTGTCAGGAACAGGCAGAGTGGACAGCTATCTTTATCTGAGATCCAAAGGTCATCCAAAAAACATGAGCCAGAATCATGTCCTTATTTGGTCAATGTAAGTAGCATTGGCCTTGAGAGCTAAACAAACCTATTTGTAAAAACTGGAGCCACTGAGAGAAATAAGTAACACTGGGTGAGTCACTTATCAGGCCTTTAAGTTTTAATCTATAAACCAAAGGTAATTTAAATTTATATCAGGGGTATCATGAAGGCCAAGTGAGGCAGTGTAGAAAATGTTCCTAATATGGCACATGCTGAACCTGCTGCTCAGTACTTATACTTCTTTTATTGTGTGATGTGATTACTGATGCAGGTTAAAGACTCTTATCTCCAGAAATGTCCCTATGAATGCAAGATCAGGTGTAAGAGCAAACATTGACACTGTGGCTCCCTTTGTGTGTGTGTACACATATACTGATCTTCTCAATGGTTGTATACTGGATAGTGACATTAAAATGAATAGGACACAGTATAGAATTGGGTGGTGTGATAGACACGGAATATAAGACATTGAATAAGGGAGTCTTAAGTGTACTTGTTGGTCCTGGACTTCTGCAGAGAACACTGAAGTTCTTGAAAAGGCAGATTAAGGCTCTGCACAATGACTGGGGGCAGAGAACAGTGCATCTAAGGTAAATTTTAATCTATAGTGTAAAATAAGATGGTTTCAACTGGGTTGTCTTAGAGAACCCAAAAGGAAATATTTATGTCAAGACTCTTGACATCTGGCTTATGGACCAATTTGTAAATGAGCCTAGGGCTTATTTGTAGCCAGATTGGCCTTGACGTTCCGATCTTCCTTCTTCTGCCACCCAACAGCTGGGATAACAGATGAGCACCTTCACACCTCACATTGTTCCATTTTTAGGTTATATCAAAGCACAAATGTCTGTGGAAGCAACAACTGTTCCTTTCTTTCTATAAGGGATATATTTTAATATATCTCATTGGCTGTCTGGAATCAGAGTGCTACCAAATTCTATATATACGAAATAATTTTATTACACATATATACCTATGATAATTTTTAATTTATTAAGGCACTTAAGACATTGACAACATTGTATCATAATTAAGTCTCTGAGGATGTGGACTTCTTATTCTATCACCTGATACATCTTATTGTACTTCCACCTTTTTACCTAAATGAAATGCTTGATAGATTCTCTTGGTATATTTGACCTGCCATCCTCTTGACTCTGGGGTTTACCGTTACTATGTTGAATGAGATATTTGAACACAGGCTCTAGAACAAGGTGACAGTTGATTTGATAACAGAGCCAGTTACTGAGCAACTACCAGGGACTACTGTAGTCAAAGAAGTATGAGCTGTGAGTCAGTGACTCAAGTTATGTTCATGTGAAGAATTTTAATCGTTTTTATTGGGTAATTTAGTCCTATGTATAAAAAAATGAAGTCATTTAAAAATATGCATTTTGAACAAAAATAAAAATGTACTGTAGCACAAAATCATGGTGAATTCCTATTTTCTTTGAAAAGTAGAACTTATTTTGTATCTGGGACATTCTATTTAGGATTTATAGTCTAGGTGTGGGGACTCAGAAGCTATGTTGAGCCTGGTAGTATTTATGTTTCATTTAGTGACCACCAGAGGGAGGAAGAGCTCTGCTGAAGATTACACTCTTTCCAATTTTTCCCAAGTTGTGCAACAAGAGCCCTGTGAGTTCTAAAGGTCAGCTGGTGTCTCTTTCCCATCCTTGTGGAAGCCCTTTAATTTGTCACCGATTTTGAATTTGCATAATAAAAGCCAAGTGCATGCAAATGACATTACATTTTGTGTCATTCTGCAAGAAGCATAAGGAGCTCTGATTTCTTTCTTTTTTTTTTTTTATGGATTCATCTGCCTGGGTTAGTGATCTTGATCTCAGCAGCTCAGTTGTTGCAACAAATCTGGGTGTGGCAAAGTCACACAGCAGAATGCTGAGACACACTGTAGAAACAGTACATACAGTATAAGGAGAAAAATCTGCAGTTTCTCTTCTAAGGTATCTTTAATCTAGAAGAACTTGCTGTTTCTCCTCTCGATACTTTTTTCCTTTACATAGCATATTCTGGAGTGTAGTTAGTAATGCTGTGGTCTGTGATGCTCCATAGGCCACTAGATAGTTTGGGAACAACAGCTTAAAATATTTCCTATGCAAAGTGCAGCATTGCTGACCATTGTGAAATTTCTTATGAGAGGAACATGTACACCCTCTGCCAAGGGTAGGCCTTCATAAGACAATACCTGAATGTTTTTTGTGTCTCCTGCTCCTCCTGCTCCTCCTCCCCCTCCTCCTCCTTCTTCAAGATTTATTTATTATGTATACAGTGTTCTGCCTGCATGTATGCTTGCAGGCCAGAAGAGGGCATCGGATTTCATCACTGATGGATGATTGTGAGTCACCATGTGACTAGGAATTGAACTTGGTACCTCTGGAAAAGCATCCTGTGCTCTAACCTCTAAGCCATCTATCCAGGCCCTGTTGTGTATTCTTTGATAAGATTGAGTGTAAATTTTTTGCAAGATGATTTCTTTTAGCTTAAAGAGTCATCGATGGGCTAACCTTCAAGAATTTGTATAGCTCTTTAATGGAAGAAGCCCCTAAATTTAGAAACAAATGAGTCATGTGTATATTTTGCTTTATGCATGAAGACAAGACGTAATGAAAAAGTGATGTTGCAATATATTTAAAACATTATTAAAATTTTTAATCATAAGCTTTATTTTTAAGTTATAATGGTGTCATTCACTCCTTTTCTTTCCTCTGTTCAACCTTCCATGTACCACCTTGATCTCTCTAATACAACACAGTTTTAAAAACACAAAAGTGTGTCTGTGTGCACTTGCTTGTGTTAGAATTCTGTCCCAGCTCCTGAAGCCCTGGTCAACGGCAATCAGCCTGGTCCACCCAGTGTTCTGATGTCAAGCTCCATTTAAGAAGGCTCTCCGCCTCCAACCCCTCCCTTTTTGCTTGTTCTACCCTCTCTCCACTTTGCCAGAGGGCCCATGCCCCTCTCCTCCGTCCCTCCCTCCCTCCCTCCCCTTCCATTCATTATAATAAAACCCCTGTCTCTTTCCCAAGGCCCCATGAGTCTCACTTCCCTCCCCCCCCCTCCCTCCCTCCCTCCCCTTCCCTCTTCTCGTCCCCACCTGCCTGCCTGGAGCAAGGGGCACCTATCCCCCTCAGCTGCCAGCAAGATCATAACATAACGGTGAATGTATTCATGTGTGTGTGTGTGTGTGTGTGTGTGTGTGTGTGTGTGTGTGTGTGTGTGTGTGTGTGTGTGTGTGTGTGCAGGTCAGAGGTAAACTTTCACCTTAAAGTGGGTTCTGGGAATGGATGCAGGTTGTGAGGGTTGCAGAGTAAGCACCTTTACCAGCTGAGCCTCCTTGACAATTCACACAATATATTTTTCTAAGGCTTAACATAAACCATGACATTTTCTTTCTTGGTCAGAAATTCTCACATGAAGTGTGCAGAACAAGATAGTTACCAACATAATGGAACTTAATGTGTAATTTCTCTCTAATTATGGGCTATACATACAGATACTAAAGGACATTCAAAGTCTCCTCTTTGGAATATCTACAGAAAGTATTCAGCCATGATGTAGGCCTGGCTACAAGCCATTGCTAGTTTAACTCATCTGAAGCACTGCCTATGTTTTATTTTTCAAATTTAATTCTGTAGTAGGAACTCTGGGCTGTAAACGAAGCCCTTGTTATTGTTTGTAATGCCTCAGCTATGACACATATCAGCTTGCTCTAAGCAAACTTCTGGGAATCCTGAATACTAGTACTTCCTCACCCCACCCACTACTCCTACAATTTCCCACAGTTCCCCCCTTTCATGCTGTTTATATTTATTAGAGTTTGAGTACATTGGGCTGTCATAAGCATTCAAAAGAATTGACTTTGTATTGTCTCAGAGCCGTTAACATACATGCTTTTGGACAGCACAATTGTAAAACCTCTTATTATTTAGTGAACTGCAGAGACAGTAGAATTGCCCTTTGTAAGATGTTTCTTTATATGTGCCCTGGCACAAACATGAGCAGGGCTCAGAACTGCTTTTTGAATAGTAACTATTGCTATATAACTCGTGTAGTACTAGAAAATTAAATAAATCTATGTTGTGTAAGACAAAATAGTTTTACAGGGAAAAATATATGTGTAAGCTCATTTTAATGTTAAGTTCAAATTCTTGGAATTCAAAGATGGTGTCAACCACGTATATGCCTTCAAAGATTCTAGGAGATACTTATGAAAATAGAATGTAGTAAATTACATGACACAGAAAAATAAAAATGTGGGTTTAAGGATCCTATGGTAGAAAATGTCTCTAATGAAAGTGAAAGATTTTCCTATTCAACAATACATAACAACAAAAGTTCCTATAGGAGATAACCCTACCATCTCTTATGCTTACTGCACAGCCTGGTGTATTGCGGTCTAGCAGGATGCTGTTGTCTATATTCTCTCTAATGGTCACAGGATGCCAGCTTATGAGCAACCCACCAGTCAAGCTGTTGTTTTTAAAATATTTTCAAGCTTCTTCTCCTCTTTACACATTATAAAATTTCTGAGAACATAGCCTTTGTATTTCTTCCATTTCTTATGTTTTGCACATAGAATAAGCTCAGTGACACTTTGAAATGACACTGGACCAAGAAATTCAGCTAGTTAAGTAAAGCAATATTCCTTTAGCCTTTCTATCCATATGTATTTAGAAAAAATGTTAAAGGCATCTTTAACTTTCAGTATACCCATCAAGCACATGGTCAAATTCTCTTACTAATATTATGTTTATAGACTTGGATTTACTAGAAAGATCATGTCTTTTATATACACATAAAAGCACTTTATGAGGTCTTGCTTCTACCAATATAGTGTTTATATGTGTATGTATAAATATATATTTATGTGCACATTGTATATATGTATACACATGTGTATGCTTATAGAAATTTCAAACATTTTAGTCCTGCAATTAAATTAAGAGAATTTATCATGATTCCAAGATCCAATCACTGTGGAAGTATTCTGTATATATTTTCAGCTTGTGTCTAGGTAAGTTGATAGTAAGCAACTGAGTAATCTTAGCAGAACAATTAAATTTAGATGATATCCACATATGACCCATGAAAGTTATGTTAGTTATCTAATAACCATAATAATGTAGTATATTGTTATTTCATCTTTTGGGGTATCCGTTTGTGTTGATTCCTCTAATAGAGTTCAGTTCAGAGAGGGGAGTTCAAATCCAGCTGGCTGAGACGGACCAGAGTTTCCTGTTGACTCAGAGGGATATAGAAGTCACATGGGGGCAGAAAAGGAGGAGCAGAGGGATCTGGAGACGATCATGTTTCAGTCATTTTGTGGACCTTTCAGGTTTATTCCTTAATATTTATCCCCAAGTTTTATTTTTAATAAATGATAAAAATTTTATAACACTGTAAAAATAATAAAATTGCATGATTAACCATGTGTTTAGAAAATATTGACTAAAGCAGAAATGATAAGCCTTTGATTACATTTTGAATATGGAAAGACAAAGATTGCTGATATATTTTTGATGATGTTGAGTAAAAATTTATGTAACTGATTATGTTCTCTATAAGAAACAGCTTTTGTAAATTTACCTACTAATATTGCAGATTAGTTTTTTATTAGCAACAGCTATTATCATTGATTGCCTTTTATATTCTAGGTATGAGACATGATAACCAATGAGAACAAGATTGGAATATCTACATCAAATAGGATTCTATTAATATGTAAGGCTTTTATGATTTTATGTATATATTGTATGTTTGCATTTATGTATAATTTAAAAATAAAGAATGAAATAACTTCCTATTCTCTTCAGGTCAATTCTAAAAATTTTTAACAGGCTATTTGGGAGCTTAGAGCAATGAGGAGGATCAGGAGGAGGATCCCAGCCTGTGTACCAAGTGCATATTAAGAGGACTATATCCTGTCGTCACGCAGAGGAGGAGAGGAAAGAACTGCAGGGGTGTGTGGCATTTGAAGACTTTTGTTGTTAGTTGAGAACAAATGTTAAGTAGAGAACAGAAGCGAGACTGATCTTTTCATCTACATATGCACAGAGTCAGCAATGTGAACTTTCCTGTGATAATTATTATTTGATTTGTTTAATACTAAGTGATATTCATTAATTTTGGAGACTTTGCTGGGCCCTGTGAATACCGTAAGGAATATGACAAAAACACACTGTGTCATTGAGAGTCAGTCTGGGATTAGACCATGTAAGCCCTTGATGATAACATATTAAAGAGGTTGTAAATGTAACCTGTCAGCAAGGGTAAGGCTGTTCATGTTATTTTAATCAGAGAATCTGTGGGTCAGATGTGTTGTAGACTTACTATGGCAGTGGGTGGGACCTCTCCCATTGCCACACAACTGGGATATGTTAAACAGACCAGACAGAGTAACCTATGTGAGAATTAGGATCTAGTTACCTACTGAGGACTGCTCAGGTGTGAGTTATGATGGAGAGGAAGAAGTCCTTTGTGTTTCCAAATATGTGGTTAGGTAGATTGATGGCAGAATCCCAGAAAAGACAGGACAAACTTAGTAAATAAGCACCCCCCTCCAAAGCTAAGCCTGTGAAAACTAAAAGGTTGTTCTGAGTCTATGATTTTATGACCCTTCGGTACACTGAGCATCTTTGGGGTTTCTGCCTTTCTTGTCCACCTTCAGCAATGTGGGGTAGAATTGAAGAGATGACATAGAAACCAGAGAAGTGACATACTGAGATCATCAATACTCCATTTTCACAGCTCAAAATCCATTTTATTCAAGTTGATTTAACCAGAGCTTCAAAAGAATCATCTATTACAGCAGTATAATTTTGTTTCATGAATACAATTTTTGCTTTAAATTTTAGGAGAGGGAGAGGGAGAGGGAGGGAGGGAGGGAGAGAGAGAGAGAGAGAGAGAGAGAGAGAGAGAGAGAGAGAGAGAGAGAGAGAGAGAGAGAGAGAGAGAGAGATCAATTTGCAGTGTGGGAACAGACTTAAGTGACAGCTGAGATCGGATCCTAGGGGCTGGATTTTTGCTCCCCTCCATTCCAGTAGAAATTGACTTTCATGGTGTGTTACTCTTATAAGACATACTGTGTCTTATCTCTGCCACTCTCTCTACTGTAATGTTGACTTAAATGATATCACTAGTGATGTAGGAATGCCTTTCTGTATGCTGTGAATATCAATCTTTAAATAAAGGAGCTGTTTTGACCCATGACAGGCACCATAGAAAAAGTAGGAGGGGAAATCACAACATAGGTAGGAGAAGCAGGGCAGAGTGAGACAGACCGAGCCAGCTGCCAAAGAAGAAACATGTGAAGAACAGAGGTGAGCCATGGGCCACGTTGCAGACAGATTAATGAGAATGGGTTGAGTTAAAATGTAAGAGCTAGCTAGCAATGTGCCTGAGCCATAGGCCAAACAGCATGAACTTAATATGTGTCTGAGTCATTTTGGGGGCCTGAGCAGCTTCGGGCGGCTAAGGGGTCTGGGGCAGCAGGTCTATGGGTCTGGACCTCTGGCCACCCCGGGACCAAGAAACCTCATTGTAACACACTAGCCCAACACTGCAGTCCTTAAGTTTTGATCAGTATCGTGAACTGCTTAAGTTCATTTTTATTTTTACTGACTTTTATCCAAAACAATGAAAGCCTTCACATAGCTTTCCTAGCAGAATTCCATTTTTATTTTTTTAAAGCTACGCTTAGCCTGTCCTCATGTAAGCACTTACATATACATGGTTTACACAAGAAATAATTGCTCTGTGTCAAATCTATTACAAACACTGCTTTAGATGTTTGACTGTTAATGTTTGAAACAGTACTGATAATCTGGTTGTAGCTACTTTATGTGTTTGTAATCTTAAATTTGAGATAGGAGAAACACTTCCATCTTTTCATGTCTTCCTTCCTACCATACAAAGTTTGTGAAAGGGATTCCTGATGCTATTTCTGCCATTTGCTTACATTACATGTATTTGTTCCAAGAGGGCACACCCTGTGAGTATGGGAATCAACTCTTCTGGGCAGAGAATTCAGCGCTGCAATTATCCCAGATGAGGCTGTGGAGTTGCTTGATTTCTCCAGGGAGCTTTGGTCATAGAGTTCACCACCTCCTGATCCAGCTGCCCTTCCAGCACACTTATTTTCCAGCATGCCAATCTATTGTAATTATCTCACCTTTCACCTCACAGCACATGAACCTTCTAATTCTGACCCTTTGCTGAAATGAACTTGGGAAACACTTTATAATAATAATTTAGAGAGGAAGTTAGGTTTTCAATGCTGCCAGCTTTAATGTTTTCAAAGCTCAAAACTCAATAGCTTGTCACATTACAGAAAAGGAAGATTCTTTGTGATGCTTAAGAGTTAGTCTGTGAGTTGAATGTAATTCTAATGTTGTGAATGCACCCTCCAGGGTCAAGCTATTACAAGCAATTCCAAACTAATCCGTTTTAGTATTACTAACAGGCATTGGTGCTAAGAAGCAGAGCAGAACTTATAACATGTCTATAAGTATAACATCCATTTGCAGAAAATTTGCTATCTACTGTCTAGGCAGCAGAGGTATGTACTGGTTTCATTTGCTTTTATGACAGGATACGATCATATAGTCTTTTAATTCATACTTTATAGTAAGGATTAATGTGTGTTTTAAAGATGCCAACTAATTTTAATTTTGACCTATAAATGTTCTTACTAAGCAACTTATTTTTGTCCATAAGAACTTCCACAAAGATTTTTCTGAGGTATAACACAACGATAGTTAAAACTGCACTTTAAATTCAACATCTAAAAAGTATGTTTATAAAAGTTATTCAGTTGCTTTATAGCCTTTGAAGGCTTATTCCTTTTTGAAGACCTTTTTTATCTGGGAGAGTGTTTTTCTTTTGGCAGGACTTAAGTAAACTGAATCATCTGAGATTAGATTCTACTGAAAAGGTCAAAATGATTTTAGATGTTGAAAGCCATGAAGTTTGAGTTATAATTCCATTAAGAATGTACTAAAATTTCTTTAGAAATCTGTTACACAAACTCTTGAGTCTATGTTTGTGGTGGTAAAAAGGCCACTTTTATGATACTCCTAAGTATTTAAATCCAATTGAGACATGATGTTCACATACATACATATATACACACACACACATACATATATCTACACACACACACCACACACATACACACATACATATATCTACACACACACACCACACACATACACACACACACACACACACACACACACACACACACACACACACACACTCCACACAGTCACACCAGCTCAAACATCCTCCCGGTTTGTGGTTTGGGGAACTTTTTGTTTAAGATGGATATAATTTGATTCAGAAATTTCTCTTCCATTGATTAATCTTAATTTGTGACTACTTCGAAGACTCATTTACAAAGCAAAATTGAAGTAGACTTCATGCCCCATGCTTATATTCTTATCAGATTTGATTTTAATAATGAAAGCCCCAAAGGAGAGATTAGTTACTAATGCTACTAATTGTTTAGGAATGAGGAAATAATAAAAGAGAATGAAAACAGTTCACATTTAATTTATAAAGCTTAAATAACGGCAGCCTTAAGTTTGTTTAGAAGACTTATTTTCACTCTGTCTTTGGGAAACAGACGAGACACTTCAGGCTTGAGAACAAGGCAGGCTCTTGCTTGAGTGGAAGTGTTAGGTGCGGAATCTCTCCACTAACGATCCTGATTAACACCTCTGCAACTTACACAGTGTCCTCGCGCCATCTTGGCTGTCCCAGGTCTCTCTAAAAATCAGAATCTGGAATATTATTATTTTTGGACACTGATTAAGACTCTGGGCACCAATGAAATAAAATTCAACACATTGTAGAATACTGAAAATTGAATACAATTTTTTTTCTAATTCTCAGCAGCCATTAGATAAGAGCTTATCAGCGATTAGAACAAACCTCTGTATAGGATGCTAGGGAGCATGACAGAGGAAAGAATAAAGTCCTTTGGGATAGTGTCACTATTTCTTAGATCTACAATGAAGACAGGTATGAAGTAAAGCAAGGCTTCTTCTCTGCCTCGGCGTGTGAAGCCTATCTTACTTGGTCTTTCATGTGGGATTTTTGTGATCATCAAGAAATTTTCTAGCCTGGTAGTGGTGGTACATGCGTTTGATCCCAGCACTCAGAAGGCAGAGGCAGGTAGATCTCTGTGAGTTCGAGGCCAGCCTGGTCTGCAGAGTGAGTTCCAGACAGCCAGGGCTACACAGAAAACCCTTGTCTCAGAAAAAAACAAAAGCTCAGAAAAAAACAAAAGCAAAACACGGTAGTCTCAAGATTCAAGATATGATTGTAATGGATTAGCAGAGTGGTGAACTCCCAAGGTTTCTCTTGTTTTTTCCTTTTGATGTCTAGTTGATAGGCATCAAGTTTAATCAAGTAAAACTGTGTCCTTGTTGGGGTTATTATTGCTGTGTTTAAAAGACAAATCCAGAAGGAAAGAATTTGTCTTAGGCTTTCATATCACAGTTCATCATCAAAAGAAGTCAGGACAGGAACTTAAACAGGACAGGAAACTGGAGGCAGGAGATGATGCAGAGGCCATGGAGGAGTGCTGCTTTCTGGCTCACTTCCCCTGGCTTTCTCAGGCTGCTTTCTATAGCACCTGGAATCATCAGCTCAGGGAGGCCCCACCTAGAATAGGCTGCCCACTTCCATGGATGAGTACTTTAGAAAATGCCTACAGCTTAATCCTATGGAGGAATTTCCTCAGTGGAGCCTCCCTCCGCTCTGATGACTCCGGCTGTATCAAGTTGACAGAGCTACCAGCTTATGGTGTTTATCTGACTGAAACCAAAGTTCAGTTTGTGTAACCGTATTGCAATAAATTCTTCAGGATATTCAGTCAGATGTACTATCGCTTTAATTTTAGCCTCATCATATTTGAAATGGTTGATGGAAATGAAATTTTTCAGGGTAACACATTTAGATGAAAGTTCAATAAAGAACTGAATGCGTAAGTGGGAAATATAGATTGCCTCCTTGGCACTCTGAATTTCAACAGTACATATTTGGCAACTGATTGAGATGGAACATGGCATCTACTTTTTGTATTTTCTTGCCAGGTGACCCAGAGTTGAATGGGTCATGTTGTTGGTGCTGTCCTTGATATAATCGGTTGCTCAATCAATAGTTTTGGTTCAACAATGTGTGTAGTTACGCACTCACTAATCTGCACTGTAAACTTCCCCCTGTGGAGGAAACAAACACTGATCTTGTGTCTGATGAGCACAGAGGAGTTTGTGTTATGCACGGAGTCCTGGGTCACGTCCTCACCCAGACCTTCCTTCATAACTAACTTGTCAAGGGAAAATGGAGCTAGCAATTCGATCTCTTTCTTAGTCCTAACACATTTATTGGAAGGATTTTTTCCCCAACTATATTTCAACACTAAAGTGATTGTTTTCCTATATATTATGAACCTGTGAATTTACCTTTCTGTGAAATATCTGTTCACAACATCTGTATTTTCCCATTGAGTCCTTTCTTTCTGTCTGGATTCATTGGAATTATAAAGAGATATCATTATATTCATGTATTTAATCTTAAAAATACTGAATTATTTGAATTTGAAATGCTATTTCCTGGGTAGAACTTCTCTTTATTATCTTTGTAGTAGGAGTCAAGGAGGTGTTACCAATTGGTGATGAAGTTTGACCACTGAGTATTTCCTTGGCTTGGGGGATATGTCACTGATATGGTAGTATAAGTTTTGTTAACAAATTCAAGTGTAATAAAGTTCATGGTTAAACAAATTTTCATAGAGAAATTTTTCTTAAACTGTCAAGCTATCACTATCATTTAAAAATTATCTTTTAGTATAATAATCAAGGACTTCAAATATTTGCTTTTGTTTTAGATTTCATAAAAATCTTAAATTGTGCAAACTTAAGTAAGCCAAACAAAGATAAATTAGGTAAAACGTGGTTTACTTTAAACTGTCTATAGTAATTTATCCAGAGTCCAGATGCTTATACTGGAAGTGTTCAGAATAAAAGGTCATGATGGTGGACCTGGGCTGCTGCCGAGGATCAGCTCTGGGTCTGTGGTCCTACTGCAGCCAGGATCTGTGTTAAAGTCTATGGCCCATGTTGTTACCAGGGGCTATATGGAGGTTTGAGGTCTATGGCTTTGTTGGAGTCTGAGGGCCATGCTTCAGCCAGGGACATACATATCTTAGTGGCCTGTGCTACCACCTGGGACCATGGGATCCTCTGGGCCTGGACTGCTGCCAAGGGACATGTGTGGGTCTGTAGCCATATAGCAAGCACCTAAGGTCTGTGTTGACATCCGTGGCTCCTGTTGCCATGAGGGTCAGGTGGATTGCTGGGGTCTGGGATGCCCCTTGGGGCCATGTTGGTGTCTGAGAGCTGTGCTGACACTAGGGCCATGCCTGTCTAGGTGGCCCATACTGTGGTGATCTGTGGGTCTGTGGTCCTTCTGCAGCCGGGGTCCATGTTGAAATCTGTGGTTGTGTGGACGCCCAGATTCAGGTCAGCCACTTGAATCCATGTTTGTGGCAGAGAGCCATGTTGCAGTGGGGGCTATGTAGATCTGAGTAGCCTGCACCATTTCCTAATGTCGTGGTGATGTCCAGACCAGAGCTGCAGCTGTGAGCCACGTCTGGGTCCATGGCCCTACTGTAGCCAGGGTCTGTGTTAATGCTGATGTCTGAAGTTCCTGCTACCATCAAAGGCCATGTGGATTCCTGAAATCTGGGGTCAAATTAGTGTCTGAAGGTTACATTGACGCTAGGGTTGTGCTGTTTTGAGTGCCCTGTACTGCCATCTGGGGCAGTAGTGACATGTAGACTTGGCTGCTGCTGAGGATCATATCTGGGTTCATGGTCCTACCACAGCCAGAGTCTGTGTTGAAGCATGTGTTGCCACCAAAGGTTTCATGGAAGCCCAGGACCAGGGCTGCAACCTGTGGCTTTGTGGTGTCAAGGGCTTTGCTGCCACCTACTTTCACGCTATTGGGGAAACTTGCCAGAACCCTGCAACATCCCCGCAACAGTTTGGGTCTGTTTTAATTTTGTTTTGGGGTGCCTTAAAGGGGAGGAGAAAATACAAAGGGAGTGGGAGATGAGTGGAATTAGGGTACGTGATATTCAATTCCCAAAAATTCAATAAAGAAGTTACCTTTTTTACTGTTGTCTTTTTTTTTTTTAAAGGTCATGTTGGAACCTAAGACAAATTTCCAATTGCTCTTGTGCTTCATGGTCCCTGTAGTCAGTTTTACAGCTAAATAAAAAATATTTTTAAAATTAACTCTATTTTGGGCTACTTTCAGATTTACAGAAAAGTTACAATGGCAGAAGTTTCTAGTCTACCTTTTAACCTGTCCCCTCTCTTGCTGGCATCTTATACAACTCCAGTGCATCTGCAGAATAAGAACCTGCAAACAAGCCCCTGGCTTTGTTTGAATTCACAACTCCCATTTTCTTGAGACCCCACCCAGGTGACCACACTGGTTTTTCAGTTGTAAAACCTACTCTGTTTCTCAGTTTATAATAACTTCCTAGACGTGTTTTCCTTGAGGTTGACAGTTTTGAGGTGTGTTGGCTGAAGGTCTTGACAAAAAAATTCTCAAATTTATATAATGTGTTGGTAATTATTAGTTTGGAGTCAATATTTTTTTGTCAGGGGTTTCACAGAAGTGAAATGCCCTTCTCCATCACATCTGACGGGGTGACTGCCATCAGCAAGACTTATCTCTGGTGACTAACTCCTGTTACCAGGTCACGGTGGTGCTTGCCAGTTTTTCCCTGACAAAATGGATGTGCTGAATTAACGTGAATAGTCTAGTTCTGTGGCTGGTGTTCTAAAAAAGAAATAAAATCATTTTCCACTGTCTGAGGTTGTGAATCACGCATCGTCACAATGCTAATGTGCATGTTTTGTGCTTTGCCTCAATCATCTCCAGTGTGTGGGAAGGGCAACACATCTTTCTTAGGATTGATTTTTCTCAACTCTTTTTCTTCTCATTTTCCCCTCATGTATACCCCTCCTCCCCCTCCCATCCCTCTTTCCAGCTCCCCCCCCCCAGTCCTCACTCAGCCTCCCCTCACCACATCTCCCTTTTCAGTGCCCAAGAAGGGCAAGGAGTCCCAAGGTTGGTCTGTTCAGTCTGATGTATCTATTTGAGATAGGTCCAATTCCCTCATCCCAGTTTTAAGGCTGGATTAGGTGATGCTGTGTAGGGAACGGGCTCCAAGATGCCAGTTGATGCACAGGAACATTGTCTGATCCTACTTCAAGAGGTTCCACAAACTGCCCATGCCATTTGACAATCATCCACCTTTTCAGGGTTTAGTTCCTTTTCCTGAATGTTCCCAGTGGCTGTTTCTGAGTCAGTGAGCTCCCACAGCTCCTGTAACAGTCTCTGTGAGCTTCTTCCTCATTACCCCAATCCTTTTGCTCATATACACTCCCTCCTCTCTCTTCAGCTAGACTGAGAGCTCGATCTGGTGCTTAGCTATGGATCTCTGCTTCTGCCTCTATCCATCGCTGCATGAAGGTTCTATAGTGACACTTAGGGTGGTCATTCATTTGATTATAGGGGAAGTCCTGTTAGGCATCCCCTCCACTATTGCTTGGAGTCCTAGCCAGGGACATCCTGTGGATTCTTAGAGGCTTCCCTAGCACCTGGTCTCTTTGCAACCCCACAGTGTCTTCCTCTATCGAGATATCCGTCTCTCTTTTCTCCCTTTTTGTTGCTCCTCTCACTCAACCGTATGTTTCTCTCATGATTTGTTCCTACCTCTCCTTGGATAGTGATATCCATTATGATCCCAATTTACTCAGGAGATCGTCTCTATTTTTCCTCCCCAGGGGGGAATCCTTGATGTCTCTCTTAAGTTCTTTCTGATCTCAAGCAGCTCAGGGGTTTTGTTTTGCAGTCTGGATATTCTTTGCTTTATGTCTAAAATCTACTTATGAGTGAGTACATACCATGTCTACCTTTCTGGGCCTGTGATAGCTCAGTCAGGATGATACTCTAAATCCATCCATTTGACTGCAAATTTTAGGATGTCATTTTTCTTTCTGCTGTGTAATACTCCATTGTGTACATGCACCACAGTTTGTTAATCCATTCATCAGCTGAGGATCATCTAGGTTGTTTCCAGATTCTTGCTATTACAAATAATTCTGCTCTAAACAGCTAATGCCTTTGGGATATGAATGTCATCCTTTGGGTATATGCCCAATAGTGATATTGCTGGATCATTGGGGAGACTGATTCTAAGTTTTCTGAGGAACCACTATACTGCATTCTAAAGTGGCTGTACAAGTTAACACTTCCACCAGATATTTGAGATGATACCTCAAAGTTGTTTTTATTTGCATCTCTCTGATGGTTAAAGATGATGAGTAGTTATTTTTTTCTTCATTTTATTAATTTTTTAATAAAAAGTCTTTTTTTTAATCCATGCATATCCTTGCTTCCCCTCCCTACCCTCCTAGCAATCCCTCCCAATTAGCCTTCAGCCTCGCCCCTCCCCATCCACCCATCCCCTTCCCCCAAAGGACAAGAAGTCCCAAGGTGGGTCAGCTCAGCACAGTGCATCCACTCCAGGTAAGTCTGATTTACTTATCCCAAAGTCAAGATTGGATTAGGTGTTCCTCTGAAGGAAATGGGCTCCCAGGTATCAGTTCATGCACAAGAACACAGTCTGATCCCACAACTTAAGGCTCCATATACTGCTCATGCCAATGGACAGTTGCCTACAATTGGAGGACCTAGCTCCTTTTCCTGAGGGATCTCCAGTGGCTATTCTTGATTCACTGAGGTTCCCAGTGCTCCAGATAGCCATCACTTGGAAATTTTCCCATAATCCCTATTCCCCTGCTCATACAGACTTTCCTCCCCTGCTCTCAGTTGGACCAGGAGCTCTGCTCAGTATTCAGCCATGGATCTTGGCTTCCACCTCTATTCTTGTTGTTCTGTGATGACACTTAGGATGGTCGTTCATTTGATTATAGGGGAAGTCCTGTTTAGACAACCCCTTCACTATTGTTTGGAGTCCTAGCCAGGGACATTCTGAGAGTTCCTGGACATTTCCCCAGCACGCAGTCACTTTCCAACCTCACACTGGCTTCCTCTATCTCGATATCCATCTCTTTCTATTTCTCTCTTTGCTCCTCTCACTCAATCATCTCCTTTCAAGATTTGTTCCCAGCTCTTCTTGGTTGCAACCTGTTATGGCCCCAAATTTCTAAGACAATCTTCTCTATTTTCTTTTCTTATGGGAATCTCTGGATGTCTCTCTTAAGTTCCTTATGATTTCAAGCTGTTCAGGGGTTGTGTTTTGCAGCTTGGGAATTCTTTGCTTTTTTGTCTAAAGTCCATTTATGAGTGAGTACATCCCATGCCTCGCTTTCTTGGCTTGTGATAGTCTTGCTCAGGAGAATATTCTCCAAATCCATGCATTTGCCTGCATCTCAAAAAAATTATGTATGTATGTATGTATGTATGTATGTATGTATGTATGTATGATGTATGTATTTATTTTTGCTATTGAATAGTACTCCATTGTGTAGATATACCACAGTTTGTTAACTCATTCTTTAGTTGAGGAACATCTAGGTTGCTTCTACATTCTTGCTATTACAAATAATGCTGCTCTGAACATAGTTGAGCTAATGCCTTTGGGGTACCAATGTGCATCCTTTGGGTATATGCCCAAAAGTGATATTGCTGGATCCTTGGGGAGATTGATTTCCAGATTTCTGAAGACCACCATATTGCATTCCAGAGTGGTTGTACAAGTTTACACTCCCACCAACAATGGAGGCATGTTCCTCTTGCTCTGCATCCTCCCCAACATAGGCTGTCATCTGTGCTTTTGAACTTAGCCATTCTGACAGGTGTAAGGTGGTATCTCAGAGTTGTTTTGATTTGCATTTCTCTGATGGCTAAAGAGGTTGAACAATTTTGTAAGTGCCCATCATCCATTTCTAATTCTTCTGTTGAGAATTCTCTTTATAGCTCTGAAGCCCATTTTTTAATTGGGTTATTTGGGTTTTTGAGCTCTAATTTCTTGAGTTCTCTATATATTTTAGAGATCAGCCCTCTGTCCAGTGTAGGGTTGGTGAAGATCTTTTCCAATTCTATAGACTCATTTTGTCTTATTGACTCTGTCCTTTGCCTTACAGAAGCTTCTCAGTTTCAGGAGGTCCTATTATTTATTGTTCTAAGTGTCTTTGCTGCTGATGTTATATTTAGGCAGTGGTTGTTTGTGCCACTGCATTGGAGGGTATTTCCTACTTTCTTTTCTATTAGACTCAGTGTAGCTGGGCTTATGTTGAGGTCTTTGATCCACTTGGATTTGAGTTTTGTGCAGGGTGATAGGTTTGGATCTATTTGCATTCTTCTACATACTACCATCCAGTTATGCCAACACCATTTGTTGAAGATACTATCTTTTTTTCATTGAATATTTTTTGGCCTCTTTGTCAAAAATCAGGTGTTCATAGGAGTGTGTGTTAATGTTGGGGTCTTCAATCTGATTTCATTGATCCACAAGTCTTTTTTTGTGCCAATACCAGGCTGTTTTTATTACTATGGCTCTGTAGTATAGTTTGAAGTCAGGGATGGTGATTCCTCCTGAAGTTCTTTTATTGAGCAGGATTGTTTTGGCAATCTTGGGTTTCCTGTTATTCCATATGAAGTTGAGTATTGTTCTTTCAAGGTCTGTAAAAATTTGTGTTGGGATTTTGATGGGGATTGCATTGAATCTGTAGATTGCTTTTGATAAGATTGCCATTTTTACTATGTTGATCCTACCTATCCAGGAGCATGGGAGATCATTCCATTTTCTGATATCCTCTTCAATTTCTTTCTTCAGCGACTTAAAGTTTTTGTCAAACAGATCTGCTACTCCTTTGGTTAGAGTTACACCAAAATATTTAATGCTCTTTGCAGTTATTATAAAGGGTGATGTTTCCTTTATTTCTTTTTCAGCCCTTTTAACCTTAGTGTATAGGAGGACTATTGATATTTTTTAGTTAACTTTGTACCCTGCTACATTGCTGAAGGTGGTTTTTAGCTGTAGGAGTTTCCTGGTAGAATTTTGGGGTCACTTACATATATGATCATATCATCTGCAAATAGAGACAGTTTTGTTGTGGGATTCGGGTGTCAGCTGGTGGGGTCCAGGGAAGCTTATCCAGGGTCCTGGGCTCCTGGAGGGGGTGTGGCCAACCCCATTGATAAGGGGCTGCCGGGACGCTGAGAGGCTCTCTTCCTGGTTCCTGGCTGCTGGAGAGAGGCTCCCATCGTCCGCCCGTCTGCAGACTCCGGTCCCTGTTCAGGTGCTATTGTAATCTGTTGCCTGTACCGTGAGTGTTGGTTTATATTCTAATAAATATCTATCTGGTATTGGTGTCCTTGTGGGTAAACTCCGCCTACACAGTTTGACTTCTTTCTGTCCATTTTGTATCTCCTTTTGTTCTCTTATTGCTTTATCTAGAAGTTCAAGAACTATATTGAATTGAATGAATAAGGAGAGAGGACAGCCTTGTCTTGTTCCTGATTTTAGTGGAATTGCTTTGAGTGTCTCTCCATTTAGTTTTATGTTGGCTGTTGGCTTGCTGTATATCACCTTTATTATATTTAGATATTTTTCCTGTATTCCTGATCTCTCCAGGACATTTTTTTTTTTTTTTTTTTTTTTTTTTTTTATCACGAAGAAGTATTGGATTTTGTTAAAGGCTTTTTCGGCTTCTAATGAGATGATCATGTGGTTTTTTTTTTTCTTTCAGTTTGTTTATAAATGGATGACATTCAAAGTTTTCCATATGTTGAATTATCCCTGCATCTCTGGGATAAAGCCTACTTTATTGTGCTTGATGACTTTTTGATATGTTGTTGGATTCAGTTTGCCATAATTTTATTGAGTATTTTTGTATCAATGTTCATGAAAGAGATTGTTCTGTAATTCTCTTTCTTTGTTGCATCTTTGAGTGGCTTGAGAATCACAGTAATTGTGGCCTCAGAGAAAGAGTTCAGTAATGTTCCTTCAGTTTCTACTGAAGTTTTAGGAATATTAGTATTAGTTCTTCTTTGAATGTCTAGCCGAATTCTACACTGAAACCATCTGGTCCTGGGCTTTTGTTATTGGGAGACTTTTAATAACAGCTTCAATTTCCTTTGGGGTTATAGGTCTGCTTAGGTCTTTAATCTAATCTTAATTTAATTTTGTTAAGTGGTACCTGTCCAGAAAACTGTCCATTTCTTTTAGGCTTTCCATTTTAGTAGAGTATAGATTTTCAAAGTATGACCTGATAATTCTCTGGATTTCCTGGATGTCTGTTTTTATGCCCCCCCTTTCATTTATGATTCTGTTAATTTAGATACTTTCTCTCTGCTTTTTGCTTAGTTTGGATAAGGATTTGTCTATCTTATCAATTTTCCCAAAGTACCAACTCTTTGATTCATTGATTCTTTGTTATTTTTCTCTTTGTTTCTATTCTATTGATTTCAGCCCTAAGTTTGATTATTTCATCCCATCTACTCCTTCTAGGTGAGTCTACTTCTAATTGTTCTAAAGACTTCAGCTGTGCCGTTAGGTCTCTTGTGTGAGATATTTCTGGAATTTTCATATAGGTCTCTAGTGCTTTAAATTTTCCTCTTAACACTGCTTTCATTGTGTCCCATAAGTTTGGGTATGTTGTGGATTCATTTTCATTAAATTCTAGGAAGTCTTTGATTTCTTTCTTAACTTTTTCCTTGACTCAGAGGTGGTCAATTGAGAGATGTTCAGTTTCCATGAATTTGAAAGCTTTCTGTGATTTTTGTTGTTGAACCCTAGCTTTAGACCATGATGGTCTGATATGATACAAGGAGGCATTCCCATTTTTTTTTAATCTATTGATATTCACATTATAACCAAGTATGTAGTCAATTTTAGAGAAAGTTCCATGGGGTGCTGAGAAATATGTATATTCCTTTGTGTTTGGGTCGAAGGTTCTGTTTATATCTATTAAGTCCATTTGGGTCATAACATCTTTTAGATCCCTTATCTATCTGTTGAGTTTCTGTCTGGTTGACCTATCCAAGGGTGAAAGTGGGGTATTGAAGTCTCCCACTATTAGTGTGTGGCGTTTGATGTGAGGTTTAAGCTTTAGTAGTGTTTCTTTTATATATGTATGTGCCTTGTGTATTGGGCATAAATATTCAGGATTGAGACTTCATCTTGGTGGATTTTTCCCGAGATGAATAGTGTCTGTCCTGGTCTCTTTTGATTGATTTTAGTTTGAAGTCTATTTTGTTAGATATTAGGATGGCTATACCTGCTTGTTTCTTAGGATCATTTGATTGGAAAGTCTTTTCCCACTCCTGTAGTCTGAGCCTGTGTCTGTCTTTGACATTGAGGTGTGTTTCTTGTATGCAGCATAAGGATGGCTTCTGTTTTTGTAGCCATCATATTAGGTGTATCTTTTTATAGGTGAATTCAACCGTTGATATTAAGGGATATTAATGACCATTGATTATTTCCTGTTAATTTTTTGTTGGTAGTGTGTGTATGTTTCCCTTCTTAGGGTTTTTCTTCTGTGGGATTATCTGTTGCTTGTGGTTTCCTGAGTGTATCTAGTTTCCTTAGGTTGGAGTTTTCCATCAAGTGCTTTCTGTATGGCCAACCTTATGGATAGGAATTGTTTAAATCTGGTTTTGTCTTGAAATATCTTGTTTACTCCATCTATGGTGACTGATAGTTTTTCTGGGTATAGTAGTCTGAATTGTCAGCCATTTTTTTTTTTTTTTTTTTTTAATGTCTATGTAACACCTGAGACCAGGTCCTTCTTGTTTCATTTTGTTCATTGAATAATCTGCTGTTATCTGATTGGTCTGCCTTTATAGGTAGTTTGGCCTTTTCTATTTGTAGCTCTTAGTGTTCTTTATTCTGTAGGTTTAGTGGCTTGATTATTATGTGGTGAGCAGACTTTTTGGAGGGTCTACTCTATTTGGTGTTCTGTAAGCGTCTTCTATCTTTGTAGGCATTTCCTTCTTTAGATTGGGAAAGTTTTCTTCTATGATTTTGTTGAATATATTTTCTGTGCCTTTCGGTCAGTATTCTTCTCAATCTTCAGTTCCAATTATTCTCAGGGCTGGTCTTTTCATGGTGTCCCAAATTTCCTGGACAATTTTTCTTAACTTTTTATTGACTCTTACCAGAGGATAATCTATATAATTAAAATAATTTAATTCATGGTCTTTCTGATTAGCTTCTTTTGTGTGTATTGTGTTTTTATGTGTGCGTATGCTGGTGTGTGTTTGTGAGCATACATGTTTATGAACATGTAGAGATTAGAGGATAATTTGGATGTCTTTCCTCAAGGACTTTCTACTAATTCTTCATGATAGCATCTTTAACTGAGCTGGAACTTTACCAAGTAAGCTACACTGCCTGACAAGTAAGCTTCGGGAATCTGCTCATCTCAGTTTTCCATATTCAATACCTAGAATACATATGCCAATGTGTTTAGCCTTTTACATGACCTCTAGAAATCAAACTCAAGTACTTCTACTTATGATCCAAACACTTTTTCTAACTGAGCCATGCATTTTCTCCTCTCCTATGGCAGAGTTTTTAGTTTTGAATAGGTTACAAAAGACCATGTCAATGCAGCCATTTAAAAAGTGTTGACTCAGTACATTACCTGCACAGATTGGCAGTTATGGCAGGCTTGCCACCCCTAGATGATCCTTTCTATTTCTACCTTATTAATATTGACTAATATTTGATGCATCATGTACTAGGAAATGTGCCAAGTAGTTAACTTATTATTTTATTAAATTCATCACATGACGTAGGTATTACTATTTCCACTTAATAGTGGAAGAAATATTCTTAAAAATCTAAGATGTTTTCCTAAGATTTTATATAAATCATGGAGAAAATTTAAAGCTAGATCACAAAGTTTTAACAAGTGATTTTCAAGTTGAATTTTATATTAAAGTTACCTGGCAGTCCTGATGAGAACAGACAGATTTACTAAGAGCATTTACCCAGGAGATCTTATTGGAGCCTCAGAATCTCCATGTTAATAACCACATCAAATGTCTCAGATTATGACCTCTATTCAGCATGCCTTGGACATTGCTGGCTCTCATTTATTCTGCACCACTGCTTTTTATGGTCCACAACTTCTTAGATTTAAGTTGTACTGAGACATTGCTGGCTCCCATTTATTCTACACCACTGCTTTTTATGGTCCACAACTTCTTAGATTTAAGTTGTACTGATGTGACCCTTTTGATCTCATCCTGGATCTTCAGCTCCCACTGGCCTGGGAGCTCTTGGTATATGTACCACACACTTCTCCTTTTTCACTACACGCAAACTCACACTCAAGTGTAGTGATATCTATAATATAGGTGATATCTACGTGCTACAGTTACTTTACTCAGTTCTCTTAATTTAAAATTGTATTTAGTTGAATCACAATCGTTGAGCCTTGGACTAGGTGACAGGCATTTGAAGATCTATATTATACCACTGCTGTGTTTAAGGAGTTTACAAGCTGGGAAGAGTTAGATATCATTAAGACATTTTACATTTTATCTTTAAAATAAAATTTACCAGCTAACTGATGCAGGGTTGCATAAAAGAGTCATCCGGTTATATTTTTCTACTACTTTGAATATAAAACAGTTATTCTAATTATTATTTACAAACATATAGTCATTTATTTATATAAATAAAAGTGATTTTAAAATATGTGATTCAATATGAGCTATGAGGTTAAGATCGAATTTTTTAAAAATATATTTTTATTGATTCTGTGAATTTCACATCATGCACCCCAATCACACTCATTTCTCAGTCCTTCCATGTCTGGCCCCTCACCCTTGTGACTATATCTGATCAAACAAACAAACAATCAAACAAAAACAAGTCCAGTTTGTGTTATCTATATACTCAATGGAGCATGGTCAAACTCTCAATGTCTAGCCCCATAAATAAAACTGAGTTTTTCCACTTCTGAACCCTACCAGACATCATTAATTGTGGAGAATTAACATCAGCATCATTATCACACTTTTTGAGAAGTCTCTTTGATGGCTTCCTGTTTAAGATTGTTACTTTGGGGTTGGGTGTTAGAGGGGGTTAGGGTTGTCGCAGAAGCTTCCCATGTCCCTTTTTCTCAACTGTGCACCTGCAATTATCGATATCACCGTAAAAGTAGCTTCCTTCTTTACAGTCAGTGAGAGCATGGGATCATGTGCTTCCACATGTTTTCTGGCAATAGCATAGAACGTGAACGTGGCCCCAGCTACAGTAGGACCACTGACCCAGTCAAGGCCTTAGGAGGAAGCCTGGACTATGGACACTATCCTGGCCCCAGGTGGCATCACTGGCCACTCACATCAATATGGCCCCTGGAGCAGCCTACAGATATCAACATGGTCTCAGGCAGCAGTCCAGGCCCCCCATATCCTCATGTCTTTCGATGAAAACCCGTATACCAATATAGACCTCCCCCATGCCCATGGCCTGTATTGCCTTCAGGGACAATATTGATATGAGTGGTTTGCACTACCATCTGAGGCCATGGTGATGTCTGGGTCCCATACTGTTGTTGAGGGTCATTTCTAGGACTGAATTTTAAAAACCAAATATTAATTTTCTTTCTTATGTAACAAAATGCTTCATATCTCTTACGATAAGAAAACTTTGAAAATGTAGGTTGTCTTTAAATTTGTAAAGCTTAGGCATCCATTTGAGTATAATGGAGTACTTTCTATTATGCATAGAGAGAATTCCTAATGTATCTGTATACTTCATGTAGAATTAGAACAGTTATCTGAGCTAATATGAAATCATTACTAAGAAGAGCTATTTTAATACTTATCCAGAATTCCATTAAGCACAGATTTTAATATATTAGGTACTTTTTAAATGAAATTGAGTTGGAGTTGATGAGAAAGAGATTTAATTATAAATTTAACCACCATAATTAGTTGAAAGAGAGGCACTTAGGGAAAGGATAGTACACCCCAAACCATGGGTGTGCACTTCTCAAGAAAGAGATGAGCTTACACATGATTTTGGTGGCCTCTGAGGTACCAGTCTGGTATGTAAGAAACCTTCCTTCTTCCTTTTTCAGGAAGCAAGGGGATAGAGTGGTTCTGGAGGTACATTGAATGGGATTACAACTGATAAGGAAAAGCTTATCAGTTCACCAGCGTTGCTTAAGAGAGCTAAGAGATTTTTACCATGAATAAAGTTTAGAGTCTTGTCAGTGAGATTCCAGGTTTGTCCTGGAGATGGAGTAAGAAAGGTGGCATCCAAAGGTCACACAACCTTAGCCTTGATTATTTAATGTTACTAGTTGAAGTTGCTTTATGAAAGATTTATTACCTCTTTGTAGGAGCCAATGTTAACTGTTTGGGATTTCTTTTCTCTCAGCTAGAAAGAGACTCCACTTGGACTCTGGAGTGATGCATCCCAACAATTTCCAGTCTTGCCTCTTATGGGCTGATGAAACAGAAGATTCATTTTTTTCTGAAACTTTTCACTGCTGAGATGGGATTTAGACCCAGGGCATCTAGGTATCAAAGTCTAGACTGGTCTGATCTAACAGTTTTTGAAAAGATCTAAGCTTGCATATCAAAGGATCTTCATTACATGGAAATCTGAAAAAAGGTGTTATTTCTTGGGACATCAAAGCAGATATAAACAAATAAACACACAGTGGGTTGTTTTGTGTAAACTCACCATCAGAAACAGTAGGCTTTTTTCCTGAAGTGCCTAAGATTGAGATACTGGTAAGTCATTAAAATTTAAGACTGTTTTGTCACAAGCACAGATGACTAAACTTCGGTTTCATAGGGGAAAACAGGCGTAAACACAGAGGTTTTTTTTTTTTTTTTTTTCCTATGAGAGAGATTTTAAAGAATTTTTCTTTGTTCTAACACAAAAGCCTTTCTTGTCATCTAGATACCTCACATTAATGCTGCATCCTCCCCTCTCCGCTGCCATATGCTGGTGATGCTGGGAACGCTGCTCAAATCAACCCAACAAACTTCTCTTTGGACAGAAAATTTTAAGTAAAAATGACAAAATGATCATTCCAGTGGTCTCACCAGTCCAAAGGTTATTTCTATCCAAAAGTCTATTATTTTAACATTTCAATTATATACTTAGAAATAATTTAAAATAAATTATAACCTGCAATTTTTTAACAATTCTGTTATCTTTAAACTTTTATGTTAAATACATGTGATCACAACTTAATCTTTAAATGTATATTTATATTAATAAAATGATAAATTTAATGTTTTGAAGCTTGTAAATTGGAACATAATCTTATACCAGTTTTTAGCAGAACCAATAAATTATTTCTTAACTGATTTAAAATTTAATTTTCAAGTTAAATGCAAAAATTACTCATACCTTTGAAGATTAATATTAATCTACATGAATAATTTGCTTCTAAAAGATTAGCATGTTAATAATTATATTTAAACTTAGAATTAAAAGTTAAAAATTGTAACTTGAAATTAGAAATTTAGTTATACTAAAGTTAATGTTTAGTAATGTTTTGATGTTTTAGGCGTAATGTAATACAAATCTCATAAAATTGGGGTATGCACAGTTCAAAGTATGAGATCTTATTTTTAAAAAATTAAATGCAATAATCCCCATCTTCATTCTAAGTATTTGTTCTTTATCCACAGATAAGCGTAGTCCTCACCGTTCATCAAGGAAACTGTTCTCTGTAGCCATGGAGACCATTGGTGATGCTGTTCTTGATGGTCAACTTGACTGTATCTGAAATTAACTCAAACTCAAACGGCTGGGCATTATTACAATTTAATTTTTTTCTTATTTAATCATATGAAGTGGAATAATGCACTTCTAATCTGGATATCTGAGATGGGAAGATACACCTGTAATCTGTGCCGCACCTTCTGCTAGCAGCCTATGTCAAGTACATAGAAGAAAGATGCTCTCTCTCTGCCTACTTGCTCCTGCAGGCAAATCCATTCCTTCACTAGCATTGGAACCTACATCTTTGGGATTTTGGCATATACTGATGGCTAGCTGAGACATCTAACTTTGTGGACTGAACAACTATTGGGCTCTTGGATCTTTATATATAAATATATACATTTTATAAGTTCTGTTCCTCTAGAGAGCCCTGATTAATATACCAGTACAAAAAAATTACAACCAATCAAAATGCAGAGTTGTAGAACCCAGTGCCAATGGATACATTCTATAAAACATTCCTGTGTCTAAGGCTCAGGGATCATTGCAGAAGAAGGAATGGAAGGTTGCTGTGAGAAGCAGGAAGCTTGCTATGAGACTGTGTCTCCTGGAAATGTCATAATCCACAGCCAGAGAGTCTCACCAACTTGGCTGCCTAAACATGAGATGAACAAGGGCAATACCAACAGACATCCTTGAGTGGACAGGGAAAGTCCATGAGGCCTCAACTCTACACAAAGAACTACAGGCAAATAAGGAATGCTGAGCATGGGAGAAATAGTCTTCCCCAAGGAGGAGCACAGGAATCGGCTATTCAATACCAAATGGTAAGCCCCGAAACATACATTTTACAGTAACTGAGCAGGTTGTACTTACGTATTTAAGAATAAATATGTATATACATAAATATATATAACAACAGTTAATGGGGGGAAAAAGATGCCATGGATTTGAAAGGGATCAAGGGGCAGTTTGGAGGAAGGAAAGGGAAGAAGAAATAATGTAATTAGAATCCTAACAATGAAATAAATAAATAATAACAGAAAAAAGGTGCTGGAGAGATGCTCAGCAGTTAGAAGTCTTTGTTCCTCTTGGAGAGGATGTAGGTTCAGATGATGGTCCAGAGACATCAATAACTTGAGTTCCAAGGATATGCTTCCCTCTTCTGACCTCTCCAGGCATCAGATATGCACGTGGTACACACACATACATGCAGGCAAAATACTCATATACCTACAATAATTACATAAATAAATCTAAAAAAGTAAATAAAAATCAATAAAAAATGTTCTCTAGTAAAAAAAGGAAAAGCCATGCAGAGTTCTTTCAACATAACGAAAGTAGAAAATACTTAAGGTTATATAATGTGATATAAAAAGTGTGACTTATTGTCTATGTGAAATAAAGTATAGAAAATAAAAACCCTTTTTATTTTTAGGCTCCCATCTAGGTTGCAGAGACTTTTAGAAGAAAGTTATGGTGGCTTTGAGGAGCCGCCCTCGATCTGTGTATATTGATGTATTATTTTGCTTCCTGTCAATAGAGTGAAGGGTGGCAGGCACTTCCAGAGCAACATCAGATGTTTAAGGAGGATGCCTCAAAGACAAAGGGTTACAAGTTTTTACCAGTTCAACACAACCACTATGTCTGGGTTGAAAAATTTAATATCTTTAGTGGGTTATTAATAAATTTGGGAATGGAGTCCAGAACCATGACAACTGGGTCTTGACTTGTTTCCTGCTCCCATCAAGGAGAAGGGTGCTTTGAAGCATGCTCTGGAGCAATAGAATTTTAAAAATATTTTCTTTAAATTAATGAAAGCTTCTGATGAATTTTTAAACTTTTATCACATTTCATGGGAGAGATAGGTAGTAAATTCAATGAAAGTGAAACACATGATCTCAAATTAAATAATAATTGTAAAAACAAGAACATTTATTTGTTTTATTACTAAAACCTAGGTTGCTGTTATGTTATGGCCAGCACATATATTTCATAATTAAGAGTTTTAGCTTTATCCTCACACAAATAAGTCAACTAATCTTTATCATAATTTTGCAACGTTGAATAACGAACACACTTTTGTGTATCTTTCCACTTCCTAAGACTCTGTCCTGTCTTTTACATTTTCTTATCGAAGCCAGCAGACATCCTCCATCTTTCTGCAAACCCTGGACAGGGTTTTGAAGTTTAGGAGGAGCTTCATTTGGGGTTATCTCTCTCTGCTTCTTGCAGCCTGAGTCAAATAACTTAAGTGTAAGAAACACTTAAAGCAAATAACATATTGTCTCATGCCTTTGGGCTGCCTTCCTTTTCTAAATAAGAGCTGCATTGTACAGTGTGTCTGTGGAATTTTGCAACTTCCTACTGCGAGAGAAATGCAACCTTTGCAGCTATTCACATGTCCTGGACCTTTAAGATAAAGGTGGCACTGGTGCTTGGAGACAGTCTCTATGTGAGCAGGGTGGGGAGATTGGTGAAAACACTTTCGAATTCAAAAAGTTCTTTTTTTGTTTGACTTATATTCATTTGTACTGAATTAAGGGTGAGAAACTGTTTGAGCCAAAGTACTCTATGCTCCATAAAAAGAAAACAATGACAAAAAAATCAAACAAACAAAAACCCAGGATTGCTGGGTTTTGAGTGATACTTTGTAAGTCTCAAGCCAGTTTACCAGCTTGAATCTTAGAAGCTGATGTGAAGAAACATAGTTAATTTTCCTTACAATTCCCTTAAGAGTTTTCTTGACAATCCCACAGTTGATTCCTCTTACAATTTCCTTTCTTTTTCTTTTCTGTGCTCTTGTACTATTATAAATAGTGACAATTTTTAAAGTTTGGATTATTACAAACATGTGTGCTAGGTCTCTGAAGTGGCAAAACATTGTATTGGGGTGTTGATTTAGCCCATGCTCTCTCCATCCTGCACAGCCCAGGTGTGCTGGAGTTCTTCCATTCTATTTTCAGCCAGAAGGGTATAAAAATCCTTCCCTGCTTCTACCATATAATTGCTACAATGATTCTGGGAACATTTTGAAATGTAAACCAACCTCTTTACAAATGTAAGTCATAGTATCTGTGACATTGCGCCAAAGCACAAACACAAATAATGGACAGCCTTTCTAAGAATACCCATGAGACATTCAGATGAAAGTAAAAGCCTTGGAGGTAAGCATCTGCAAACCTAGTACTAGAAGCTGTGCTGGAGATTTAGGGCAATCCCGGGAAATGTGGAAAAATCTGCCTCAATAGAAAAAGGGAAGTTGGGCTGGAGAGATGGCTCAGCCATTAGAGGCTAAGTTTACAACCAAAAATATAAGAAAAGGGGAAGTCACATATCATCCTGCAAACAAGGAATGAAACATGTCCTCCAACTTCAGCTATTTCAGAAGCCAAGGAATGAATAATTCGAAACAGGAACCTGGAGGTAGGAACAAGAACAGAGACCGAGGAAGAATGCTATTTACCGGCTTGCTCCTCATTGCTCACTCAGCTTTCATTTTTAATACAACCCAGGACTATCTGCACAGAAATGTCACTGCCCAATCATCAATCAAGATGCAGTACAGACATGCGTATAATGTGATCTAATAGAGGCATTTTATAAAATGAGCTCCTCTCCTCCCAGATGATATAACTCGTGTCAAGTTGACAAAAACCAAAACTAACCAGCACACCCAGCAACCACACTCTGGGCTGCATCTGCCAGCTTGTCGGTATCTACTCTGCCTTCATCCTAGTCACAATGAAAGGTTGTTGCAGAGGATAAGGGTAAAAGTTCTTTACTAGAGCAGCTTATAGAAGTATGGTGCCTTGCTGGCTTGGCACCCTGGCAAATGCCTTGGCCACTTAGCAGTGATGGCTGGTGGACCTGCTGGAGCTGGGAATGCACCAGCAGGGGATGCTGTCTTTTTCCACTGCTGCTGCTCTGGCTGAGGAGAAAGAGGAAGCAAAGAGAGAAGTCTGGGGAGTTTGAGTCTGTGATGGCACGGGTTGTTGCTGTACAGATGCTTTTTAGTTTTATGATGACCCATTTGCTAATTACTGGCTTTAATTCCTGAGTGAGTGGAATCCTACTCAGAAAAACTTTTCCTACATTTAACATCTGGTAGGATACTGCTTGTGTTTTCTTCTAGCAGTTAAGCACTTCAGGTTTCATGTTGTGGTCTTTAATACATTTAGAGTTGATATTTGTGCATGGAGATAGATATGGGCTTAATTTCATTCATCTACATGTAGACTTTCAGGAGTTGGGAGCAGATGCAGAGGGAAACAAGAGGAACATGCTGTGTTGAAAGGAGGTAAGGACACATGGCCAAGGGTAGTTAAGAAATATGGGTTAATTTAAGTTAGGTAGTACCAAGCCTGAGCTATCAGCCATCATTTATAATTGATATTAAGTCTCCATGTCAGTTATTTGGGAACTGTCAGGTGGGGAAAAAAAAAGTGTGCCCACAGTGAACATCCAGTTTTCACAGCATCATTTGTTGAAGATGTTATGTCTTTTTAGTGTGTATTTTTTTTTTTTGGCAACTTTGTCAAATATTAGATAGTTGTAGTTACTTGTACCCATTTTGGGGTATTTTGTTCCATTTGTCTACATATCTTCTCTGTGGTATTACCATGCTGTTTTTATTATTATGGCTCCGTGTTGTATGAGGTTTCTGGCCTGGACTTTCCAGCCGAGCCTCCTGGTCTGGACCTGCAGACTCACAGTCCCATAGTGACACTTATATTAATTGTATGCTGGTTGACATGGGGCACAGGCATATTTTTTGTTAGTTCTTGTTCTTATTCTAACCCATGGGTCTTATCCTGTTCAGCCATGTGGCTTTTCTGTACCTTTTCTCAGAGCAGCACAGTTGTCCTCTGCATCTTCTGGCTTGTCTGGCAACTCTGTGTCATTTCTGCTCTGTTCTTCCTGTTCCCAGAGTCTTCTTAGTCTGGTAGCCCTGCCCACACTTCCTGTCTGCCTTTGACCAATCAGTGTTTTTATTAAATCAGTAGGTGGGACAATTATTACAATGTAACATCATAATCCCACTACAGCTCTGTAATATAGATGGAAATCTGGTATAATAATCTTTATTCCAATGTTTTTTTTTCTTTCTTTCTTCCTTTTTTGGATATCTGGAGGAGAGTCTTCTGTGATCCTATATGGATTTTGGGATAGGTTTTCTTATTTCTGTGAAGATGTCATGTAGATTTTGATTGGGATTGCATTGAACCTCCAGCTTGATGATGATAGAATCACAATATTAATTCTATTTGTTCATTAACGTGGGAGCATTTTCATCTTCTAGTGTCTTTAACAATGTCTTTCTTCAAAGATTTAAAAATTTCATTTTAGATATTTTCAGAGTTCTATGGAAGGTGAGGGGGATAGTAGGACATATATGTTAAGAAGAAATGGGAAAACACAGGAGGAGATTTTAATAAGGAGGGTAATAAAGAAGAAGAAGGAGGGATAAATACACTAAGGATGCTCGAAAATCCACAAGGAAACATTTTATATTTACTTAAAATGAATGTATATGGGCTGGAGAGATGGGTCAGACATCACAGGTTTAGGCTCACATTAAAAATACATATATAATACATAAAAATTTATACACACATACATACACATACACACATAAAATGAAATTATGCCACTTGGGCTGATAGTGCCCCCACTAAGAGCTGTAGACAGTTTAACAAAAATCCCCGAGTCAGGCAGGAAACCTTTCTTCCAGTTCTTGATCAAGGGAGCCCAAGAGACTCGCCACTGCCATCTGTTGCTTCTCAGGAATGGAAGGTAAAATCCTATTGCTGGAGGAATAGAGCTAGAACTGACATAGATGTCTCCTCACTGGATAGTAGTTATTACAGTTCTCAAAGTTGTTATGCAAGCCTCAAGGGAGAAAAGCAATCTGTAAGTCTTACCCAGCTGTATTGCCCGTGGAACACATCAAAAAACAGCATAGAAGATAAACCCAAGGGTGAAATAGTGGCATCAATTAGCCTATTCAATAAGAGGATATTCATGCCTGATACTGTAAACCTGACTAACCAGCCATATCAGGTAAGATCATGTACTCAAAAGGAAAACCTACTGTTGCCACTTTCCCAAACTGGCATAACTTCTGACTACATTGCAAATATTTATTCTTAGACCCATAGATAAGTACACCATTCATCCTTTGTCTTAAGGTTTCTGTTGCTGTGAAGAAACACCATAATTGCACAACTCATAAAAGATAGCATTTAATTAGGGCTGGCTTACAGTTCAGAGGTTTAGTCCATTGTCATCATGGCAGGAAGCATGTAGGTAGACATGGAGAGGTAGCTGGGAGCTATACATCCTATTTGCAGAAGAAAATGAGTGACACTGCCTTGGCTCACCTCCCAATAGTGCTGCTCCCTGAGCCTATGGGGGTTGTTGCTGCAAGGACCAGCCTTCAACAGCTCAAGATTTGAAGGGGAGCCATGGAATTTCCAGACTAAGTGCTCAATTGATTTTTCTACCTGAGGGAGTAAAATTTAATTCTGGAGAGTAGGTAAAAACTTAATTCTCTAGGAATGGTGAGAAAAGAAAACACACACACACACACACACACACACACACACACACACACACACACATATCAGAATCTAACTAGGGTGCTGATGAATGGTAAGCCTTCAATAGGTCAAAGAAGCTGAAGGGGAGGTGCAGAGTGGGCAAAATATTGGACAGACAAATAGACATACGAGGACTTTTCTGAGGGCCAAAGTTTAGGTCTCCATTTTATTACTACCTCTTTTTCCTGTTCCCCTCTATTATTTTTTGTTCTATTCTTCTACCCTGATGCTTCCCTTCTCTTTTCTTGATGACTGTTCCGTAGCTATTTCCTGATGTCTTCCTTCACTCTTTTCTTCCCTTACAGCTTATATACCCCAGCAAAATTCTTCAAGCAATATAAAAATTACAATGTGGTTACATTATATTTTTTTAACTAAATGACTACAATGAATACATGTTATAAAAAAACAAATCAAAACATGTTTACCACATCCCTTACATGATTAAACATATTATAGGTGAAAAATAAATTATCCTCAGGAACCTACATCTAGTTAAACTTTTATCTTTTAGACTTCTCATGGATTAGGAGTCTGCTAGCCATAACCATTTACATAGGCAGTAGATTTTATAATTTCCAGAAAACAGGTTACTATAGTTCACTTTCTATATTTTAGATCCTGTCCAATTATCTTAAAAAGCCATCCAATTCCTTGTTTTCTAGTTAAATGAAGCCGAAAGACTTCACCGAAGCCTGGGAACACATTTCCCAGTATCAAGAAGAACTCGGGCTAACTCCTTAGACTCCATTGCTTCCTTAATCATTAACCTCAACCACATTCTATGCAGCTCACCAGAGAAATGCCTAAGTTCTAGCTGTGTAACACTCCTTGTTCCTATTTTATATCCTCTGCAGCCCCTGCTTTATTAGGGGAAGGGGCAGCACTTTAAGCAGTACAGCTTAAGAGGAAATCAGTTTTATAATAGTCTACGGGAAAAACTGCCAAGTAGAAAGGGATATTTCCATGAGACAATCATACTAGATTAAAGGCAGTGGGGATTCCTTCTACATCCATTCATGCCATGTCAAATACCACAGAAACAATGGCACGACAAAACTCGTCAAGGCAGAAAAGTAACAAGAGACCTTCTTGTTAAAGCCCATGAGAGGGGGACTTGCCTAGCCAGGATTCACCCATCGGTGTCTTGATTTCTGATGGGCTGATCTTCAGAAGCTGAATTGCCACCTGCTGCTCCTCTGACATGTTCACTGGAAGGAGGCCATTTTCATCCAAGCCTACACAACCCTTGTGAAAGTAACTTTTAAGCAGACTGGGATAGTTACAGAAATCCACAACTGATCCAAATGCAGAGAACAGATGACTATGGGGTGCCTGACTTGAACTGATATATCTACAACAGAATCCCTACATTGATGGGTATGGGGAACATCTCAGAATTAGAGGCAGAAAGATTGTAAGAAAGATTCAGAATATCTGCTGAGAGGTACTGTCTTGTATATACCATAGAGAAGCTATGTCCATGAAATATCCCAGAAGAGTTGGGAACAAATCTTGAAAGAATGAAATGGTTGAGTGAGAGGAGCAAAGATGGAAATAGAAAGAGATGGATATCTTGATAGAGGAAGCCAGTGTGGGGTTGGAAAGAGTCTGGGTGATAGGGAAATGTCCAGGAATTTGCAGGATGTTCCTGGCCAAGTCTCCAAACAATGGTAGAGGGGGGGCACCTAAATGGGACTTCCCCTATAATCAAATGAGTAAATACCTTAGGTGTCGCACAGAACCTACACTCAACAGGGAATGGAGGTAGAGGTAGAGATCCATAGCAGAGCACTGGGCAGAACTCCTGGTCCAGCTGAGAGCAGGGGAGGAGAGTCTGTATGAGCAGGGGGATAGGAATTATGAGGAAGGTTCCCATGGTGATGGCTGGAGGGAGCTCTGGAGAGCTCATTGAATCAGGAATTGCCATTGGAGATCCATGGGGAGGGGGAGCTGGGCCCTCCGGGGTGGGTGGCTTTTGACTGCCATGGGTGTGCAGAGTCATGAGGGGTGGAATCAGACTGTGTTCCTGTTCATGGGCTGGCACCTTGGAGCCCATTCCCTATAGAGGAACACCCAACCCAGCATTGACTTTGGGATGAGTGAATGGAATGTGCCTGGAGTGGATGTGCAGCATTGGGCTGGCCCACCTTGGAACTTCTTGCCCTTCTGAGGAGGGGATGAGTGGATGGGGAGGGGAGAGGCTCAAGGCTGACTGGGAGGGATTGGGACGGGGAGGGGAGGGGCAGCAAGAAGATACACTGATGGAGATGACTTTTTTATGAAAATAAATAAGTAAATACACACACACATAAAGAAATATCAACACCATCAACTAAAAAGATCAGAACAATAACCACATGCATTAGCATGTGAGTGTGGAAGGGAAGAATCTCCCAAGGCCTTATCCCTATAGGAAGAAATAGAAGCAACCAATGGCTACTGGTGATTCAGTCTTCTCTAGGTACAAGATCCTTGATATTGGGCTATTCAAGCCCAAGTGGTCAGAATAAATACATAAACTTATAAGCAACAGTAAATAACACAGTGTGTTGTATTTATATGTACATATTACATATTATGACAATAGTGACTTAAAAAGAAGTCATGAGTTTGAGGGGGAGTTGAGAGAGCACTGGAGAAGCTGAAGTAGGTATAGAGAAGTGGAAATGTCCTAAATACAGTACTCACATAGGAAATTAAAAAAAAAAGCACCCTTAAATTAAAAGGAAGTTAATGATATCTTACTTATAGGATAAATGGTAATAGATTATTCAAAATAAAAATATAGACATAAAAGATAAAAAATTAGGTATGTTTTACAATACATTATTTGAAGAACACACTGCATTATTGAGAAATCCAAATATCAGAAGAATTCTAAAAGAGCTGCTTATCTTTAAACTTGTATAATCATGAAGTTTAGGCACTGCAACACTGAAATGAAGGAAGATACGTTGTGATTAACACTTAGAGAAGCTGTAAAATACTTTAAATATTATAGAATGATAACATGTTCAAGAGGATTATAGCATGTATATATGTGGGATTTTTCAATCAAGAAACATTTTAATTGACCTTAGCAAACATGAAGAAGGCAATTTAAGTAGGACATTTATAGCTATTTAGAGTAACAGTGAAACTATAAAAGATGGAACTGTAATTCTGTATGTAAGTATATGTACATACACACATACACACACATATACACACATATATACACACACATGCACACACACACATACACATACATACACACACATATATACACACACATATACACACACATATACACACATACACACACATATATAATTTAGGAAAGAATATCTCTTAAAAAATTGACACTTATATACTTTTCGTCCCAGGTAAAGTTGTGCTTTTTATTTGAAGAAATCTGATTTTCAGGGACATTACATATAAGAAATAAAATACTAACAGTGATAATAATAGTAATAATGATAATAGTGATTATCACCATAGAGTATTTGATATTCTTTATTCTAAAGTAACTTAAATACATATTGTATTTACACTTACAAATACATAATATTTTAGCAAAGAAAATGATGCAATTTAAATATATTGGTCTAGAACTTTCAAAAATTTGGTACAAATTTATAAGAACACAGAATTATGATAACATTTTTAATAATTTGAATTGTTACTCAGAATAGGTATAAATGTTCAGTGCTTCCTTAGATTGCCTCTTATTCAGATGTTTGTTTGGGTTAATTAAAATACTTCTTGACATAAAATTTTGTCTGTGAACCTCTATAATTTATGTGGGTCTAGATTGTTAATAATTATCTCTGATTTTATAAGTGACTCATGACTATATAAATATAACTAAAAAGTACTCTGGAAAAGTTGGAATCATCTACATCCATCAGTACTGTATGACAAAATTATAGAAATTTCCCTGTGTTCTAATTAATTGATTTTGTCATGAAGTTTTAGATGTCTGGGATCTTACTTATTTTTTTTATCATTTCCATCTTAGTATCTTGCTCAGAAAAACCTTGCCTTGTTTAAATCTAATTTTTATATTCTCTTTGTATAAAGAAAATTATTTTTATGCCTCCTTTAGCTACCTATTTAGCAAATATTGCAGAAATAGCTTTGCATAAGTAGGAAGCATACCTTTTCTATTTCAGGGCAGGAGATGCAGCCCAATGCATGCTACCACTGTGTTATAGCCTCAGGGCTCATGCTTTGTATCTGATTTAATTAAAGTTATCTTAAACTTAAACATAAAACCCCAAATTGTATATATTTATGTGGTGTACAGGTTGATTGTTTGTTTAAGTTAAACATCTATCTTTTACATATTTATTATTTTTATGTGTTTAAAATAGTTTTTTTTTCTTTTTCTTCTGCTGGTTTTAGTATACAGTGCCTTGTCATAGGTCATAGGTCAGAGTCATTTCACAGCACACAGAACTTTACCTACTCTCTGACTAGAACCTCACGCCTAGTAATCAACTCTTCCACAGACTTCTCTTCCCACCACTTCCTCAACCTCTGGTAACCAACACTCTACCTTAAACTTATGTGAATAAAGTATCTATACTTTATTTGGGTTTTGGTTTGTTTTTTATTTTGGGGTTGTTTTTTTTTTGTTTTTGGTTTCTTGGCTAACTAAAAACGATAGAAATTTTTGTTAAATTTATTTTTGCATTTAAAGACTATGAAACTGTTAAGGGTACTTTAACAGAATGAGATATTTAGAAGAAGGTACACTATCTGGAGTGCTTTCATTAACTAGGCCCTTATTCTTGGTTGTCTTTTTGGACTCTTACAGCATAGAAGACTGTCTCATGTTAGGATGAGGAAGAAGAAAAGAATGGACCGCAGCAGTGACGGGAAAGTTAGATCGTTAAGACAATGGACTACACTGGGAAAGTACAATATTTGCGTCTCACCTATTGATGTTTGCCAGTGAACTTGTTATTCCCTGTAGCTGTCTAGGTAACTAACTCATTGTCAAGTGGTGCCTTGACTTAAGAGTTTAAATTCTTTCTCTTTCTAAGGCCGAGTCTGCAAATTAAAATGTGGCTAAAGCACTGTTAATTTCTTTGTGGTTTGTAAAGCTAATAGCAGTTTAGAAACTTTTACAGAGCAAAAACTAAACCACTTGAGAAAATATTAATGTTCATATTTATTATCCTGGTCTAGCTAAAAATACATGAAGAGTGCCCTCGTCTAGTAAAAACTAAGTTCCTGAAATTACAGTATTTACACAGCTACAAGTTAAAAGGTCACAATTAATGTCAGTTCTTCAGAAGAGAAAAATGTTAATGTCATAAATCCTTAAGGCAAATCTAGGTTCTTAAAATATTAAAAATATTTTTATAACTAGAAGATTTATTTCTTAGAGATTATCGTTTCCAGTGGTGTTTTGAAGTGATAAAAAGCTGGCACAGTGGAGTTGGGAAGCAAAGCTTGAAGTAATTGAACCAAAACAAAGTTAATGAGTGGATGATTAGCTTGTAAAAGACTTTGGCTTTTTGCTCATTGGCAAATATTTACTGAGTACATATAACTTACTAATTCCTGTTCTGGGAACTTGATTATATCCACACACACACACACACACACACACACACACACACACACACACACACACACACACAGTAAATCAATTAACTCCTGAGGTAAAATTTTCATGGTCTAAATATAGTTTTTCTTTTTCCCACGTATCATTATTATTTGTTTCCTAATTTGATTTTGACTTTAACACAAACACTAACAGTCACATTATCATTTACCGTCTACTTTACCCTATGTGTTCAATGGCATAATTTTTGTGTATAAACTGAAATGGTCTTTGAAATTACAAAATAACCTTAAAAGTGAGCTTTTATTGTACAATTTCTATTTAGTATTATACTAAATCCTGGAGCCAGATATTGGGGAAAAGCTGGAATATCAGAGAGACAGAGGAACAGATCACAGCCAATTCTCACCCAGCTGACTTCAAAGGTCGAACAGAGTATGTTTGCTGTGTCTTTGTGGGTCCTCAGACTGACTGGTCACACAGAAGAATGGCTCAGTGTCTGCTTTCTTCTGTCTTGTGCTTCTTTCCTTGTCCAGCTATTTTACTTTCTGGTTCAGCTGTCTTAGAGCTGAGATTAAAGGTGTGAGCTACCACTGTCTGGCTGTTAGGCCTTGAACTCACAGGTATTCCAGACTGATTTTATTAAATAAACAATATCTTTATATTGTACTTATACATAATATACAGTTCTAGCTGAATATCTTTGGTCATACCTCAGTAGGTATCTAAAGAAAGAACTCTGTGTATTTGTGTTGTGTGAACCCACAGGGGATAAGACATGATAGCATCTTTCTGCTTGATAGAGCCAATTGTTAATCAAGGCTGACAGTTAATAGAAGATATAAATCTGGCAGGAAATATATATATATATATATATATATAGGTACAAGACAGTCTGGAGTATGATTCATAAGAAAACATATGTCAACAGAAGCTATTGTAAAGGCTAAATTCATGGGAATATATGGATCTATAATCAGTAACATATTAGATGATTGTGTACCTTATTGCTCTTAGGATTATATATGAATTGTTAGAAGACAGTAACAAGGAACAAAGAAGAAGGTAGAACTGAATAGTTACCAGTAAGTTAAAGGTGGCTTTAAGAAACAGGGCAAAATGTAACCTTCGATCTGCTGCAGTCAAAAGAAGCAGAAGCAACTCCTCTGATGAGTCACAGGCTTTCTGGCTTAAGAACCTTTATTTTTAGCTTCAAAATAGTAATTTCAACACCTAATCTTTTACAGTGGGAGGACTAAATATTCATCTAGTTCATTAGTTCATTTCTGAATACAGGGATGTGTCTACCAGTGGGAGGAGAGACTGAGCAGTAGGTATTGTGGTGTTAGGTCAGAGGACGATGGGGAGTTACTGTTCCACGTTTTTGTGCTTGTCCTCCTTCCCATGTCTGCCTTCATATGCATCTCAAAGAAGGTCTGATTAGCTATGTCTGATATAATTTTAACATGTGTGACTTCAGGTGTAACTCTGTCCACCAAGAGCTCATACTCCCTTCCTACCTTTACTAAAGTATTTTGAAAGCAGAGGTGAAGAAATGGAGTAAAATTTTACTGCACAAAAGACTCCTACCTGGTTGCTAGTAAGATAGAATGTTAACAGAGAATGTGCATAGTTGGTCCCCAAGATGTCTCTTATAGACATCTAATCTTGCGTCTGAGCTGAGACGTCAGGCTGTCTATGCCTATATTACACATGCTGTAGGAAGGTAAGCATTGCTACATCTGAATTTCACACTTGGTGTCACTTTCAAAAGTAGCAGTCTAAAGTTTTTCCATGAAATTAAAATTAATTATATCAAAAGAAATTAAGTATTAAGTTTTCATCAAAGTAAAAGATTCTTGCATTTTGGTGAAATTTTCTTTTTTAAAAAATAATTTTTTTTTACTAAAAATACACAGAAAAAACAAAAATCTTTGAAAACTAAGAAATATAAACATGTGTAATTGTATCTAAAAGATTGTTTTTAAGACCAACTTTTAATTTTAATAAAATTTAATTTGAATAAATTTATCCCAAATTCTCCTAAATCAACTAATTTTATTTGAGAAACATAATATCAAATAATACAGAAATTCATGAGAAAATTCAACATTTTAAATCTTATTCTATATGTCTTTTATAGCATGTATCTCAATCCCATTTATTTTCCTGTCCCTTCACATCCACCCTCTGAGGCTCCTGTATCCCACCCCGCTAAAACAAAATTTAAGGGGAAAAAAATCTTAAGGGAAAAAATTAAAAACCTCGTCATGGAAGCTGCAGTGTTGACACAAGTCATACCCTAGACCCCTTTGTGCATAATCTGTACTTGCAAGTGTTTATTACAAAGAGTCATTAGGGTCAGTGGTAGTACATGGCTTTAAGCCCAGATCCTCTTGGGAGGCAGAGGCAGGCGGATCTCTTGAGTTTGAAAAACAAAACAAAACAGTCATTAGTCTGCTTAGAGGCCTCTGGTTTCTACTACACTCTCAATGTTGGACTCTCACTAGGACTCATCCGGGTATCCTGTTGTCTCTGTCGTGGCCATCCTGAAGCTTTGGGTCTGAGGGTCAGGGTCTTTCACGTGCTCCAGCAGATTATTGATGGGGTGGATGTTGGAGAGGCCCTGAGTCGGACTGGGCAGCTGATGGGTTGGTCCACCAGATGAGAAACGGGCACAGCTCACCCATGTTTACAACTTCGGGCTGGCTCACCCACACTTGTACTGGTAGGGTTGGTACTCCTGATTTTATGACCACAGGGCCAGCTTTCCCACCTATCCAAGGCGCTCATGGGCTGGGGATTGGGGGAGAGCACTGGTCCCCTGTGTCCACAAGATTTATGGGTAATGGAGACAGCTCTTCCCAAGTTCAGTTTTGAGGCTGGTTCACTCACACCCGAGCTAATAAGATTGGCTCTATTGTCAGACTTCTTTCTTTCTCTCTCTCTCTCTCTCTCTCTCTCTCTCTCTCTCTCTCTCTCTCTCTCCTTCCTTCCTTCCTTCCTTCCTTCCTTCTTTCTTTCTTTTTAAATAAAAGCACATAGAAAATAAAACTTCAAGCACTTTATTTTAAAAATACTCAAAATTTAGAAAACTGGGCTGTTCAAAGTCTCAAATGTCTGAGGGGGAAAAAATCCTACAAATTCCATTACTTTATTTTTCTTTATAGCTGAATAAAACTTCACTGTGTATATATGACACATTTTTCTAAATAAGCGTTTTCTCTTTCATATTTTTTCCAGAATTCGTTGATAGATTTCTTGATGATAGCTACTTTAACTGTGAGGCAATATCTCCAAGTAGTTTTAGTTTGAGTCACTGATGACTAGGGATGTTGAGCACTTTTAAAAATACTTGCTGGCCATTTATGTTTCTTGTGTGAACTTGTTCTTTTCACTGGCCCTCTTAGTGATGGGCTATTTTGCTTTTTAAAAATATTTTAGATATTTATATATCCTTATATTTTATAAGTATAATTATACTTGTGATATAAGGATTATATCTCTCATAGAGCTATTGTGAACTGTAAATGTGAGTCTTATAGAGATTTTTACATACTTGGTTGGTTCATGCTACTGCCTCATAAAATAGTTTGTAATTTTAAAAAATCATTAATTTTAAATGACCAGCTGAAAATGTACCCCAGGGTATTTTTTGTGTGTGTGTCATGTTATCACAGACATAAAAAACAGATGGTATCACTAGTAAGACTTAACAAAATATATTATTTTATGTATGATTTGACAATTTTATATATGCATAAATATATTTTGGTCATTTTCAGACTGACTCCCTGCTTCAGTTCCCCCAGGTTTCCCCCTTCTTTCTCCTAACTCCATGTCTCCTCTCTCTCTCATTCTCTTTTTCTGTCTCTCTCAAAGCCCACTAAGTTCAACTAGTACTGCCCATATATGCAGGGGTGTGGACCGTCTACTGGGGCAAGGTCAACCTCCCAGAGGCCACACTCCTACAGAAAACCGACTTTCCCCCACCCCTGGCAACTATCATCTACCATTAGGTCCTCAGCTAGAGGAAGGGTCGACTCCTGTGCCTCTCTCCCGCCCATTCTGGATTCATTTTTTTTCAAGTCTTGCACAGGCTTTTTGCAGGCAACCCTGGATGCTGTGAATTTATTGCATTCATGAATTAGCCCTGTTATATCCAGCAGACACTAATTCATCCTAACCTTCTACAACCTTTTTTTTTTCCTTTCTGTTTCCTTTTCATGACGGTATTTGAGACATGGGTATTCACTGTTCAAAGCTGCTTCCCTGATAAGGACTGAGTGCTGAATTAATCTATGGTTGTAGAGATACCTATTTAGAAGGCAGGTTGGTACTATTTCTATTTAGCATAATAGTAGTAAGTTCACCCCGAGTGTCCTTGAGCTCCCCAGCTACAAGGTTTGGATAGATCTACACTGCTAAGCATGAGTTTATTCCTGTAGAGAGAGCTTTACACCCAATCACAAAGTTGGTCTCTCAACACTCATGCCATGTTTGGACATATTGTGCCAGGGCAGTCATTACTGCAGCTCATGGGGTTCACAACTGGCTAAGAGACTGTTGATAACCTTTCCCCCTCAGCAGCCTACATAGCACCTTCCTGTACTATGAACTCTAGCCAGTGGAAGCAGTTTCCATGTCAGTGCCCGCTTTTTCTCTAAGTCCTAGGACCAGAGTGTTTGGTGTCTTCAGCAATAGGTCCTTACTGTCAAACTCTGGTGTACAACCTAGAGAATGGCAATATACAGCATTACCTTTCACGTCTATGGAACCCCTTTTTAACCAACAATTTTAAGGAAGATGGTTTTGGATAAAGATTTTTCCATTACCCCAAACCCGAAAGGACAGCTACAGATAGCTAGTGAACTATGGACACAAAGCTCTTACCAATGCACAACACTCATTCTGATTACTCAACAGATGATCTCTAGGACGTAAAGTTGAATTACAGAGCAAAATGAAAACATTTTTCAGTCACTTCCTTGTTGTGGTCAGTGCCTTCTGCCCTTGGCTTTCCAAATGAAAGTCATTATATGAGTTAGTGGAATTACAGTAGCATTGGTCCAGCTAGAGATCCTTTAAAGATGGTTTCTGTTACAAAAATAGAGATGACTTTAGAGCTGTACATTTCTGATTATTTTGTATAATCAGGTGAATTCAGGTCCATGATTTTTTATACACACATTTTAGACTGTGTACAGTGTGTTTCCATGCTTTGGATGGCAATGTGTACGAGTCTTGGGAAATAAATTATTTTCTATATCTCTTCAGAGTTTTGTGAATAAGATAGGGATTCAACAAGGGACCTTCCTACTCAATAGCAATTAAAACAGCGTTGAAAATCAGCCCATTTCAAAATAACAAAAGCATGCCATTTGAATTTTAAAAGTTTTACACACTTTTCTTTGTTGATTTCTGCTTATATGTTTATGTATATGACTGAATGTTTGTGCTTCTGGGTTAAGAAGAGATTAGAATATTTGATAGTAATAGTCACAGCAGTACAATGAAATGTAATAAAGAAATACAATTCTTCTTTTATCTTATAGTTTAGTATTTCCAATTATGTAATTACTGAAGTTTGAATATAGTTATTACATGTTCAGAAGCCAGTGGGGAATTGGCAATATGATAATGTAAGCACTATATAGGTAGTGTCTTTTGAATCAATAAGTTGTTTTCTCCGGTTAATGAAAAACAATGGTTCCACTTAAAATTCTGAATATTACAAAGCTTTTTTGCATATAGTAGTTTGTTTCCTGAGGCGATTCACCTCTTAACTAATACAAAGTAGTTCTAGGTTACAATTATTTTATTACTGGGGGAAAAAAACTACAGATTTTCTGTGGCCATAGAGAATTTAGATAAAGAATATAATTTCATGCAAAAGTGGTTGAAATTTTTCAAGTAAGAATTTTTTGATATGGAGACTTTCTGTATTTATACTACATATAATTGCTTCAACAATTTAATTTACTTACAATAAAAATTTGAATATAAAATGCAGAAAGATACATACCAATTCTTTTGGCAATAAGAGGAGAAATAATTAGCATCTGTGTAGAGATAACTTTAAGTGATGATCTCATTCTTCATTCTTAATTTTTAATTCTTAATTCTTATCAGAATGGCTTTCTTTCTGCCTCTCTTCCATTTTATCTTTTTTCCACCTGGTTTATTTATCTTTAACATGTGTATTAGTTATTTGTTGTTGCTATGAGCAAATACCAGAAGAGAAGAAACATAAAGGCAGGAGTATTTATTGAGCTGATGGTTTGAGGAGGTACAGTCCATATGGTAGGAAAGACATGGTAGCACGTGACTCCACAATGGTAGAATGTTCTGGAATTCCTCAGCTTTCTCAGCTCAGTGAGCAGTTGTAGAAGAAACAGCAGGTGGGGCTGGCCTCTACCTCAAGATCTGCTTCCACAGTGACCCATCTTTTCCTAGCTAGCCTTACCGGGCAGATGCTCCACATCTTTCTAAAAGATCATCACCACCTGAGGACCAAAGTGCCCAAACACAGGAGCCTGCGGGGGACATTTCACATCCAAATCATAATAATATTCTTTACTTTTTAAGTGCCTTTGTCTTATTCCAAGTTAAATTACAAGGCCAGGGAACCTTTCTTTTATTAATTGATCCACTTGAAATATTATTGACTATCAGATTACCCTAGGAACTTAAAGTCTTTGTGAGCTACTGGATCTATAAAATAAGTTATTAAAATATGTTATTAAATATAAGTGATTAAAATCTAAGCTGAATTACTTTTGACATTTCACCATCTTTTATGAGGATACCTAAATAACACTCCACAGGTTAAGTTATGACAGATGTGCTTGTTTCTAATGGAACCTGTTTCTAATGGAACCTGTTTCTAATGGAACCTGTTTCTAATGGAACTCTTGTTCAGTCCCCCAGTCTCTTCCCATTTTATCCACAGAAGCGTTTGAATGATTTTCTTCATGGATTCATCTTTGTTTCTCTGTGATTCTCTATCCAGACTTCTCTGTTTTTAGCTTTGTCCAAACTCTTCCTTTATGAGTAATAAAGACCTCACAGTGGAAGTTTCAGGGATTTTTGTTTTAAGTTCTTTACCTCTCTCTTCCTTTACAATAAATATATGCTTATGGTTTTGTTTAAAAGGCTTGGAGTTGCTCTATTTGGAGAGAATAGGAGAGAAAACTATTTTATTCTTTTAGAAAACAAAGAAAATGAACAAATTTCATTTTTTCTTCTTGCTGCAAACACTAGATGTCTCTCTAGTGATGTTCAGAAACACCGGGTTCCACAGCAAGAAGACATTCATTTACTCATAATACCTTGAGAGAAGGCAGCCACCGACTGTGTAAGGTGTCCCTTCTTGGTGTTGACATGCGTGTGTGACCGAGTCAGTTATATCTGCTTTCTACAGACAGACATTTGCACAAGAGAAAATGTGTAAAGCAGTGTGACACGTATTACATTGCTTAACCCACACAGCAGTCTTATAAACCATGCAGTATCTTTATTGCTACAGTTGGAGAAACTGAGGCACAGCAATATCATAGATCAGTTGGAAACTGACAAAATAACCAATGGAGGACTGTCAAATTGCTCACTTACTTTTTATTCTGGCCCATCTTAAGACATATATTTTCTGGGAGATGGAGGGATGACTCGGAAATTAAGAACATGTGCTGCTTTTAAAGAAGACCCCAGTTTGATTTCCAGCACCTACATCAGGCAGTTCAAAACCATCTTAAACTCTACCTCTGTGGAACTCGAAACCTTCTCTGGCCTCTGTGGGCACCTGTATATACTCAAGTGCACATACTCCAATCCCCCAAAATACCATGCTTAAAAAATAAAAATTGAAATCTTAATAAAATATATTGTTCTCTCCCTTCTTAGTAAAAAGTTTTGGTGTTCATTTGCTGTTCTTAATACGCTAACAGAACTTTCCTAATAGAAAATCATCTTTCAGTTAATGCTTCTAAATTGGTATAAATGCTCAAATAGCATGTAAGACTGAGGCTGCCCCACCCTTTGGTCTGAACCTTGGATAACCCTGGTTTGTGATTAGCTTTGAGGAGGTATACGTGTGAGCCTACATTCCTCTGTGTACTTTACTTGCTGCCAGGAGAAACACTTAATTTCCTGATGGGAGAAAATTATCTTTAAAGGAAGAGTCCCATTCTTTCTGTTGTTACTCTGAGGTTCCCTGGATGGTTTCAGTCCTAATGCAGCACAAACAAGGACTCCCTTAGATTACAGTTAAGTAAATATATATAGGAAATGTCCCTTCTTACTAGTTTGTGTATTTTATGTGATAATGGGCCAGTCTTGTTTTGATATGTTAGCAACGCCCATGGACATTTTTGCAGCTATGTCTTAGAAAAACTATTTGTGTCTTGCTTTTTCCTAGAATGCATATCCAAGTCTAGAAAAATGCAAAATTAATTGTACCATTTGATCAGAAATTCTATGTAATTTACAATTAGAAAATTAAACTTTAAAATCTTAATTTGAATTATGTAAATAACCATCTTTAGCTAATTGGGGGTATTTATTTAAAATACTCATATTTATCTTTTTTCCTGCCTTATTTTCCTTGTAGCTTAACACTTAAAGAAACCAAATCATGGGAGCGTTAATAGCCTCATTGATCTGCTTCTTCCAGTGTGGATTCTGTCATTGCCACATCAGGTTCATCTGGAAAAAACCTTGGCTGAGTTTAACTGGAAGGAAATCACAGCTGCCTCAGAGAGAAATCGTGGTTTGGACAGCTCCAATTTGCTCTAGTTAATTTCTTTTTCTCCGTCCTCCTGATTTCAAGGAAGAAGAATATTATATTTCTTATATATGGAGGGCTGTGTGAGAAGAAATTGAATCTTTGTGAATTGTACATCCCATAAAAATCTTCTCTCTCCTTGTCTAGACTCCCTTCTTCACTGGTAGTGTTGGCTTCATAGGAACAATCATTTGTAATCTTTTCAGGGCTCAGTAACAGTAGCTGGAAAGTAAGAACAACCGGGTTTAGGATCCTTCATTTCTCATTTCAACCATGAAATTAGAATCCACTTGCCATACGCAAGAGCAATGAAAGTTCTGTTAGAGAAGAAAAATGAAAATATATTCAGGAAGCTTTAAGACTGAGAGCAATAATGAGGGTGATTACTCAGAGCGTTGCTGATAGAAACATTAAATGATACACTTTAGAAAGGAAGAAAGGATAGAAAACATAGAATAAGATGCAAGGATCAAAGATATCGTCGATTAACCTGGAGACCAATCTTTATAAGCAATGTGCACAAGATGCTATACTAAAAGTAACAATAGAAATGAGTAATTCTGAATTCCTTCAGAGTGGGGCTCTGGGGCTGGAATGAAGAGGACTTGCTTTGCTTGTGGAAGACTAAGGTTTAGTTCACATCACCACACAGTTTCTCACTGCCGTTTCTAACTTCAGTTCCAGGGGATCTGATATCTTGTGACCTTCTCCAGCACTAGGCACACACATGGCACACATGTCCACAGGCAAAGCACTCACACATGTAGAAATAAATAAGTCTATTTTGAGTGCTCTGCATTAGACAGAACAGCCATGCCACTTTCCGCATTGGTCAGGAATATTGCAGAAAAGGGATGGAGAGAATGTAAGAGCCAAATGATCAGGAGAAAGGTGAAATGATGTTCAATGGGAGTGACATAGATATGAACTAGCAGTTTCCACCTACATAGACACAAGCTTAATCCAGTAGACATTTATTCATGGATGGGGGAGGGATCTATGGGGCCCCTCATTCAGAGGAGCAGTGGAGGATATTGGAAGAGACAGGAAGTCTTTGCCACCTGTGAGTTACTCATGGTCCAGGGGAAAGCTTTACGTCTATGCCCACGTGAGTATTTTGCTAAACCAGTGGGGCATAGAGCAAAAACAATGAGACACAGAGGTAGGGTGGGGCCTTCATTGGACGCTGAGGAAATCTTAGTGAGAGTGGAGGATAGAGCGTGGAGAGGTGAGAGTGACCAGACTGTACTCTATAGACAAATGAAGCTGTCACAGCGTAAGCTAACAGAAACAAACCGGAATCCAAGCGTTTCCAGATATTTGTTTTCTGGAGGGAAACGGAGTGACGAGGAATAAACTTTCATGACAAATATTTAAGGATAAACATTATAAGGAAAGCAAACAAAGCAGCCGAAGACTCTGCTGCTCAAGTGAGAGGAGAGTATAAGGAAATTAAAGAGGAGAAAGTGAAATAAAATACAATATTAAAAACCAGTCTAAATGCAACAAAGGTCACAATAAATGCTAATGACTTAAAATTACCTCTCAAGAGGCAGAAGGTGACTACAAATTGAATTTTTAAAATCCGTTTAGGTTCTGTTTATAAGAGATGCACCGAAACATGATTATGCAGCAAAGCGGAAAACACTGAAGTGGAAAGACACATGTGAAGAGGAGTGTAACCAAATCTGGTTTTGTAATGTCAATAAAGAAGAAAAATAAATTTTGAACCCCAAAGGAGTTATATCTTCATTGTGTAGAGACTGTAACAGATGTACAGTGGTAATTAATTATTTTAATTTTCTGCATTTTTAAGTATATACTACTTGGTTTGGCTTGTTGGTAATCCTTTGGCTTATATCATAAGACATAGTGCTCTATAATTTTTATGGGCTAGTTTTGGTTGATTTTAGTGTCACAGTAACCTTGACATCTCAATATGAGTTGAGATGTACCCCTATCTTGGGTCTCTGCAAGAGATGATATGTAACTATCCTCCCTCCCTCCCTCCCTCCCTCCCTCCCTCCCTCCCTCCCTCCCTCCCTCCCTTCTTTCTCTCTTTCTTTTTCTTTCTTTCTTTCTTTCTTTCTTTCTTTCTTTCTTTCTTTCTTTCTCTCTTTCTTTCTCTTTTTAAGTATTTGGCAGAATTCACCAACAAAGCAGCTCCCAGGTGAATTATATTAAAGATTTAACTTACGGAAGTTATACAAGTACAAAATCAATTTATTAGTAGAAGAAAATCTACAACGTTGCTACTGAGTTTTGATTATTTTTATTGACAAGGAAATGGTATTTTTGAGCTGTTGAGGTAAGAAGCACCCTTGTTCTCGTCCTGTGATGTCAGTGGGAACAGTCTCTTCTTTCATGCCCTTTATTGTTAACTTGCTTTCCATCTAATCCAAACATTTACAGTTCCCATGGAACTTCTTGTTTGACCTGTGGATTGATTAACCTAATACTTAGGTACTTTATGGGTATTTTTCTGCTACTAATATTTAGAGAACATAATTTACATGACCTAAGTTGCTGCAGCTTTATTGAAATTAGTTTTGTGGCCTGTCTTGATGACAGTTCCATGTGTGCTTGGGAGAAATGCATACTCTGGTATTATTGGATGAAATGTTCTCTAAATTTCAGTCAAATCAAGTTGGTTGACTGTTGCTCAGGTCCTCTTTGGCTTCTGTGATTTTATCCATTCTATGATGTGCAGAATACAAGTTCATAAAGAGAAATCCATAAAATTGTATAAATGTTGAATTTGAAATTCGTATGCATTTTAACGAACAAAGGAGAGAAATAGCTCACTGTATTTAGTTAGATACTTCCAATTTTTCATGATTTTTCCATAGTCCTCAGTTTCAAATTTTCCACGGGTATTATTTCCCTTAAATCCTTTGTTTGGGTAAACTTTTTGTGGTTTTCTCATCTTCTTGTGTTTTAAATATTAAGCTGTGTTTTTCAGAGAACTGGGAGGTCAGTTCTCATCCATTATGCCTTCCAATAGTTTTCTATTCCATCTTCCTTCTCCTCTGTTTCATGGGCTCCAATAGTACAAAGTGGAGGTCTTCTTAGGTTATCCTAAGACCCTAATAGTTCTGGTCATTTCTTTTTCATTTTCCCTCTGTTATTTACTTGGTATTTGTTACCCATCTGCTTTGAAACACAGTGACTATACTGTTATTTTCACCATTATTGAGCCTATCTAGAGAAATTTGAAAGTTATAGTTACTATATTGTTCAATATTTAGGTTTTCCTTTGCTCCTCTTTCAAATAACACTTTCTATTTATCTGCTAAAAACTGAGTTTCTGTAAGTTTCTGTGGTGCTCTCCTTTGCTCCATGGAATATGATTATTTTTTAAATTTTTGATTTAAATTTTTGATTAGAACATCTGGGTCATCATCAGTTTATCATATTGATTCTACCTTCTCTAGAATGTGGATGTGTAATTTTATACACTGTTGAAAATCCTCTGAAGGCTGAAGATTTTGTTTGCTAGTCAACCAACCAAACTAGGATTACAGTTTGAATTCTCCTATGCCTTGCCTAGATAGTAGTTCTAAGTCAGTTCATTATGGGAAGCAATTGGGATTAGCTCAGGACCTGGAATTGGTCCAAAGGACTATTCTAAAAGCCTTAGCCACACTTTTTTGTATCCAAGCAGAGTTTGAGTTGAGCCTAGGAAATGCCTATTGCTCCTCTTTCGTTCCCACCCTCCCTCCCCCGGCTTGGTTTTCTCTCCCCACCCCACAATACATCAGGCTAAAGCAAAAACCTTCTCTGCAGTGTTTACTCCCACATGCTTGTGGAGCATCTCTGGAGGTACAATGATGAAAGAAAACATAGAAAATAAAGACGGGTTTGCTGTTCCACAGCTTCTACACAGCAGCCACGTTCTTTTCTTTCTTAGTACACACACCCCTATCTCAGAACTTGAGGAGTCTACAAGTCTACTGCTACCACCATTGGCTCAGTCAATAAACACAAAAACTAAACATATTGAGCTTTTAACTTCATCCCCACTCCTAGTTTACAGGGGTTCAAGTCCTCTGATTGGAAAAAATATCTTCTTCTGAAAGTAGGTTTGCTGTCTGTGCATATATGTCCCTCCTTTAAAAAAACTCCAAAGGACGGGAAAGGAGAAGTCTTAGGAATTCAGGACATTGAATAGATTCTCTTTCAAATGATTAAAATATTTCATAATTCTGCGGTGTGTGTGGAAACTGACTGATAACGAAAGGTAAAGCTGTGCATTTTGTGCTCAGTGCTGCCTCGTTCTACCCAGGGAAACACAAGGCAGCAGTTTCCCATGGCTTCCTGCTTGGTGACTGAACTTGAGCGGAGATTCACCATGAGGAGAGATGGAAAAAGAGTGTGAGTACCCTGTAAAAAAAAGAAAGAAAGGAAGGAAGAAAGGAAGAAATAAAGAAAGAAAGAAAGAAAGAAAGAAAGAAAGAAAGAAAGAAAGAAAGAAAGAAAGAGAGAAAGGGAACAACTGTAGGCTTCATCGTACAAACGAGTATGACTCTGAGCCTGTTGGAGAAATCAGAGACTTTTTGCTGTCATTTTGTATATTTAATTTTCTCCTTCAGAAAACAGAGAGGGGAGCTTTTGGAAAGCTTAGCCAGGTGAAAAATTCCACTCTTAGTTGCCCTGAAGATTCTGTGTTAGCGTGTAGTCATAAAGACCAGTCTCATTTTCCCTGACGGGAATGAGTTTGGGTGTGTATAATTATGGCGTCTATACCAGGGATATATTGTTAGTAGATTTAAGTTATTAAATTTTTAGTTTCTTTATATAAATTTGATTGAAAGAACTTCAAATATTAAATGCTGAATTAACTGATGACCAGTACAGAATACGATTTTCTTTTCTTTTTATCTCTTCTCCCCTCAGGGAAGACCTGCTAAAATGTGCCATCCTGCTGGAGACCGAGCCAGAGCAAACATGACTTACCCAGAATATATAAAGCTGTTTTATAAGGTGAAAGGGAAAGAAGGCCAAAGGGTCAAGGAGAACATGCTCCTCTGGGAATCGGCTGTTAACGGCAAACACAAAACAAGAGATAATAATCTAGTTTCTGCAGGAAGTGGAGATAACACAGGGTTGTCTCCACATATGGATTATCTCATCTGGGTATTGAAGTAGGAGGGGCAGAGAAAAACTCAGCTTTGAACCCACTGGAGTAAGAAGGAGGATGTTATCCACTCCACCCTTTCCTCCTCCTGTGCTTGGGTCTCTTCTGCGTGTGTTCTTTCTGATGGGGACACTTGGGAGATACTTATGTCCTTTTTAATGTCTGCAAAAAACAACTGGAATGTTTGCAGAAGGGACTGTGAGGGCCGTTTAATAATAACTGGAAATTCTAAGGGATAGAACACATGATTTACTAGGGTTTCCTACACGCCCAGTTCACCCAGTACACAGAGGAGATCAGTGCTCTGATCTGTGATGGAATTGGATGTCCTCACTGGATGATGTGTACTGAGCTTTGCAGTTCAAAAAGCTTGCGTAAAGGGGAAACACAGAGAAAGTTTCATTCAGGAATCCCGTTCTTGGCTCATCTAGAGAACAAACAAAACCGTAGTCTGGTTTATTATTTTCAGAAAAGAACAGTTGTTACACAAAGACCAGGAAAATTTACTTAATACAATTAAATTAACAGACTTTGGTCCTGCTATACTGTGCATACAGCCAGATGTCTTATAGTACTATACGTTTATATTCTTAGCTTTTATACTTTAAAGAAAGGTTCATGTGCTGGGGCAGGGGGTTGGGGGTGGGGGAATGGACCTTAAAGGGATTCTTGCCAAAGGAACTAAAAAATTAGTTTCAAACCCCTCACTAGTTTCTGCCTGTATAAAAATTTTTAAACACACAAATGCTTGTCAATCTTAATTTCTCCATCTTTAAAATTAGAATAACTTCCTATTTGAGTTTTATAAAAATGAAGTGAATAAAGCATTATTTGTGAAAGTCACTAATGTGGCTGACGTGAATCTTCCCTCCCAAATGTTCCCTTCCCTCATTTTTCTACTACTCCCATCTTAGAAACATTTTCTTCTATGAAAGGCTAGAAAATTGGAAGCTACCTTAATCAATATTTTTCAATTTGCAGTAAATATAATTAATGTATGCAGCCAATATTTAAAATTATAAATAACTGAAGATAGAACTGTTTTTGAGATCTGTTAGTTAACTTTTCCACTGCCATAATAAAATACCCAACAAGATCAAATTTTAAAAAAGAAAGATACATTATGATTAACAGTTTCAGAAGTTTTGGTCCAGGATCACTTTGGTGATCCAGAACAACGTGGTAGGGAACACAAGATAGGAATGTACCCGCTCATTTTAGGGTGCCCAGGAAGTAGAGAGTGGTAGACAGACAGACAGACACAGAAACACATATGGGGTGGGGAGAGGGAGAGAAGGTGCTGACTTCTGTGACTGTCTTTCTCCAATATTATTAAAACTATAAATTCATAAATCAACCCATTGATGAGATCAGAGCCCTAACAATTCATGTCCCCAGTGCCTGATCTCTTGGCACTGTTGCTCTGGGGACCAGTCCTTCACCCCAAGAACTTTTGAGTGACATTTTATACCTTACAAGATCATTCCTTACAAGTGAAGGCGTCATTGTGTTTTAAAATTTGGGGATCATTAAGGAGTATGTGTAGAGAAAGCAGAGAGAAAGTGGAGTTTCCTGATTCTAATTTCTCATGTGAGTTACCATTGAAATTGTCTGAGCTCATCATCCCAGAATACCCTTTTTTTGCACCCTTGCTCTTGTGCCCAGCGTATCTGTATCTTCAAAGATAGGCTTTCCATTGTGTGGACCTACAGTTCCTCCTGCTGGCCTTGAGGACTCTGGATCCCTGCATTTCGGTTTCCTTGAGATCAAGATTTTCTAGACTCCAAGCTGCTACTTGAAATACTTCTCAAAAGTGTATTTGACACATTCATCCTTCAGACAAATGCTTCTTCTATTGTGACATGTTAGGACACAGTCACCATAAGACACTGGAAGCATTTCCAATATGCTTCTACAAATGAGTCCCCCAGACTCTTCCCAAACCCACCTCAGGTCCTCTCCAGCCTTAGGTTTGATACTAGTGTATGCCCTAGGGTCAGTTACTCTTCAGTGACTCACGTTGCCTTCCAGTGTCTCACTTGACATACACATTCTATATGTCTGACTTAATCCAATGAGCAAAAACACCAGCCTTTGAGACGTCAGGCCAGACCACTTTTCTCCTGTTTAGACTCCATGAGATCCTTTGTTCATTCCTCCACAGGCCCAACTTTTCACAGCAGCCTATAAACCCACAAGATGTTGACTCTTGCGTCCTTATCCCCATGTCCTTTTCCTGTCTATCACAGTGTTTTTGTCAAGAATAATATTTTGGTATATTCGCTGTTGTTTTCTTAGATAGGGAGTTGAAAGCAAACTTTATCTGATTAAGATAAGAATCCTCGGAAAGGGAGAGGTTGAGCTTTTATTACGCCTGTGACTGTTCCTCATCACAGGACTGGATCCTGCTTCCCCAAGGTTTAGCGTCTGTGCATAATTAAGGCAGCTGCCATTAGGATGTTTCCTTGGGTGCTTAAAACCCATCCAACAAGCTGATTCTTGCAAATCAATTACCTTGTCAAGTCATCAGTTTCAATACGGTAATTATGAAATGGCAGCTAAAGGGGTAATATAAGTTCACAACTCAAAGAGTAGCAAAATGCTTTTAATCCTGTAATCTCCGATCTCTTTAAATTCAACCATTACACATTAAAAAATGTCTGAAGTAATACATGTTTCTTGATGTCATTAGAATATTAGTGTGTCCCCTCTGAAATTCATGTTGAAACATAATCCTGATATAACAGTACTCCAAGGTGGTTAGAACATGAGCTATCTGTCCTTATAAATGTTTTATTATTATTTATTATTAATAATAATATTAAAATAGGAAACTGACTAGGTTCTACTTCCCCCCCCCTCTACTCCCTTTGCACTGTAAAGGTATGACTTTAGAAGGTTCATCTTGGAAGTAGAGACCATGTCTTCACCAGACAATGAAACCCTTAGTACCTTGATGTCGAACTGCTGTGTTTATTTCTGCTTTCTTTATTTGGCCGCCAACCAGCTCCCAAATCACGACATTGAGACTTATTATTAGTCATGAATGCTCAGTCTAGCTTGGGCTCATTTCTCCAAAACTCTTTTAAGTTAAATTAACCTGTTTCTTTCTATCTACCTTGGGGCCTTTTGCTTTCTTTCTTCTGTGGAACTTACTTGCACTGCTTTTCCTGACTGGCTGGTGGCTGCCTGACTTCTCACGTGGTTTTCTCGTTTTTCTCCCATTGTCCTTGAGCCTGGGTTCCTCCTTCAATTATGCTCTCTGCTGGTCAGCCCCGCCTATGCCCCTGCTGCCTAGCTATTGACCAATCAGCTTTTTATTAGAACCTAGAGCAGGCAAGGTGAACAAATGTAACTCTTTACATAATGAAATAAATGTAGGATAAACAAAAGTAACACACTTTTCCATAGTTAAGTTAACGTTCCATAGCATAAACAAATGTAACACAGCTTTACCTAATTGAAGTAATATTTCACAACATTGATGGCCTCCAGAACTGTAGGAAATCCATATGTGAAATATCTAGTTTCAGATATTTTGCCATGGCATCTCAAATTGAGCAAGGTTTTTCTTTTGGTCAGATAAGCTTAAACATTTCAACTTAGAAAATGTAAATATTTATATCTTTCATGAAATAAAATAATTTCATCAATATTAATATTCTCACATTTAAGATATTAAAATTATAATAATATTTGTGTTTGGACCACAGATTTACAAAAGTCTTTTAAATACTTAATAAATTTGCTAGTCATTTGTATTACAGGATTAAGAAAAATGTTATTGGGTAAAGTTTTGTTCTCTGTTCCTTTTTGGCAAAGAAAAGTTTTAGCCAAGAAACAGTTTAAATCGAAGTTTATTTAGCAAAGGGGACATACACCAGAGAACAATTGGAGCAGGCTGACAAGGTGAATGGCAGCTCACTGGATTCGGGTTTTGACTTTTAAGAAGCTTCTTAGGGTTCCTTTCCTCTTGTGCTCATTTGCCCAGTCTCCGATTTTGGTCAGGATACTGACTTCATCCCACTCCATGGTCAAGGTGTCCATGTGCTTTGTTTTGTTTTCCTATTCATGATGATGTTTGTTGGGGGAGCACGTGTGATCTTTGAGAAAGGGTCATGATTTAATGGCTTAATTTCAGATATGATAGTAAGAACCTAATTATAGCTTCAAGGATACTGATCTACGAAGGGACGTGTTAACCACCAGGAGACAAAACTACCAGTGTAGTGTTGTGCTTTCTCTGATCATCTCAGCTGCAAAGTGGGTGGGTGGGTGGTTGTATATGACATCACTTACCTTCAGCTCACATATATCCAGCTACTATGTTAACATTTCCTGCTGAAAATTTGGGACTAAGCATTTTATGGCCAGGACAACATGCAGCTATATAATGACTTTCTAGATGAAGAGGGTACTGTTATCATCAGAGTCAGTGTACTCGCTATATGTTGAGAAGACATATAAAATATTTGAATGAATATGCAAGTTAAAAATATTACAGCCCCAATATGGTGGTTCACAACCATCTGAGGTGTCAGTCCTAGCAATTTGAAAACCTCTCTGACCTCAGCTGGCACCAGAAATTCATGTGGTGTAAATACATACATACATGGAAAGCATATATATATAATAAAATAATACTTTAAAAAATGAGGCAGGAGAGATGCCTCATTGATTAAGTGGGAGTAGTGATCTCACAGAAGACACAACTTCAGTTCTCAGCACCCACATCAGGAGGCTCATAACCACCTATATAACTCCAGCTCCAGGTGATCCAACACCTCTGCTCTGGTCTTCACAGGAAATGGCACTCACATTCACATTCTCTAAAAGCCAAACACACACACACACACACATATATATATATATATATATATATATATATATATATATATATATATATATATATTTTAAAAAAGAACTGACATATTGGTCCAGACAACTTTTTAATTTAAGATGTACAGAATAAATTGTGTATTAGGTAAAATAGATTTATATTAGTGTTTGTTTTACTTTATTAGATTTACAAACATTTTCTTCAAATATGGAATTAATTTGTTAGGCATTTTTATCGGTTTCTTATGGCTGCGGTAACATTGTCAAACAAATTGTGTGGCTGAAACACCATTTGTTGCTTTATACTCTCAGAGAGCAGCAACTGATTATTTCTCAGTTGTGGAAGCTAGAATTCTGTCAGGACGTTGGCAGTTTTGTTCTCTCTGAGGAGCTGCAGGAGACAATCTGCTACAGCGTTCCCTCACTGTCTGTGACTGGAAATCTTTGGCATTCTTTAAAAATAATGGTATTGCATTGATAGTTGTGTATGTGTGGGTTTGGGTGTGTGCGCACATACAGGAGCGCCTGTCTGTCTGTCTGTCTGTCTGTCTCTGTCTGTCTGTCTGTCTGTCTGTCTGTCTGTCTCTGTCTGTCTGTCTGTCTGTCTGTCTGTCATCTGTCTGTCTGTCTGTCTGTCGTCTGTCTGGCCAGAGGACACTTCTCAGGATTTGGTTCACTCCTTTCACCATTCAAGTCCTGAGGAATCAAATACAGGCTGTCAGTTTTAGCAGCAGGTACATTTATATGCTTTGCTGTCTCCCTGGCCTGTCACTCTTCAGCTGGTAGAAGACCACTCCTGTCTCTGGCTTATTTTCGCAGCATACTTGCACTGATTTCCCTCTTTTTTAGTAAGACATTAAATATTCTGGTTTAAGAGACTCGTTCTTCTCCATTATTATCTTAACTGGTTACATCCTTCCAAAGATCCTGTTTCTGGATATTACTGCATTCTGGGGTACTAGTGTGGTAGCTTGAGTGTCATCGGCCCCCATAAGCTCATAGGGAAGTGTGGCTTCTTTGACGTAGATGTGGCCTTGTTAAATGAAGTGTATCACTGTGGGGCAGACGTTGAGGTCTATTTTGTTCAAGCTTTGCTCAGTGTGACAGACAGTCCATTTCCTGTTTCCTGTAAGATGTAGGACTCTCAGCCACTTCTCCAGCACCATGTCTGCCTGCATGGCCATACTCCCTTCCATGCTAATAGTGGACTGAACCTCTGAGACTATAAGCAAGTTATCCCAGTTATTATTTCTTTTAATAAGAATTGCGATGGTCATGGTGTTTCTTCACAGCAATAGAAACTCTAATTAACACAGAAGTTGGTACCAGAAGTGGGATATTGTTATGATAGGCCAGACTGTGCTTTTATTTGGAGAAATATGGATTTTGAGAATTTGGATTAGAAAAGCAGTGGCATTCTTTAAGCACTCCTTAATTGGCCATACTAGCCGGAACGTAGAAGTCAGTATTGCTAAGAGCTGTTTGAACTGGGAGAGGAGGCTCACTCCAGAGTTTCAGAAGAGAAGAATTTTAGTATGCTGCCTAGAGATTGTTCTTATAATATTTTGGTGAAGAAAGTGCCTTCTTTTACCCTTGCCCAAAAAGTCTGCCTGAGGCAAAAGTGAAGAGTTGGATTAATTCCACTGGCAGAGACTATTATACCCAGACCCCCCAAAAGACCACCATGGGGACAGAATCCCATATGTAAAAGCAAAGAGCCTTTATTCAAGCTTAAACTTGGTCTCTCTGTCTGATTACTTACTGATTAGTTAAGAGTAGAGAGCACCAAGGCTGGGTAGGGTTTTTTTGTTTGTTTGTTTGTTTGTTTGTTTGTTTTTTATCATAGTGGAGGTCGGGGTGAGGGGATTTCCAAGGTTCAGGACCCCAATACTAACATTTGTCTAAAGGTATTTTAGTGAGATAGAGTGAAATACGTGTGTCCTGGGCTCAAGGACTTATGAGTGGAGTGTTTGGAATACCAGATACTGCCCATTAGCTGCTGGCCCCTCTCTGGATAGTGGAGATACCAGGTGCTGCTAGTTAGAGACTCTCAGACCCACAGTCTGGCTGGTTTTTATTAAGCCTGTCCTGGCAGCAGTATAGCCAAGCTGCTCTGGGGCCCACGAAGAAATCTCAAGCTAGCCTAGGATAGACTCCGTTGTACTTAGTGGTAATTCTAATGAAGATTTGTAATAGAAAGGACCAAGCTGAGCAGGATAAATTACAAAACGTAAATTCTGAAAGGAAAGACGTCATCGGGAAGTGAAATGAAGCTAATTCTGCGTTCAAGGAGATAAACGATTTAAGAGACAGAATAAAGGGAGCGGTTACCTCAGTACAAGATCTCATCCAGCCACGTTTCCAATCTGTGAAGAGGAATGAAGGAAATCTCAGAGCCTGTTGTGGTGGCGCATGCCTTCAATCCCAGCATGTGGAAAGCAGAGTCTGGAAAATCTTGGCGTTTGAGGCCAGTGTAGTCTACAGAGCAAGTTCAAGGACAGCCAGGCTTAGGCAGTAAAGGTAGCAACCCAAACCAGAAAGCTGGTGAAGATATAATCGAATGAGACAGCGATGTTCCAGCCCCAGCAAGCAGCAGAACTTGACGTTTTGGGCCACATGGTTCTGGCTTTAGAATTAAGGATAGAAGGAACAGGTTATGGAATTTATACTCCTAAGAAAGCCACTACAGCCAGGCATGTGTCAGGAATGTTCCTGAATGGAGGTCTAGAGAGGCCATTTTGTAAAGATGTGAAGTTGAAGCCTAGATTGCTTTGGAGAACCCAAGAGGTTAGAGATGTCAGAGTTTTCAGACATCTACTAAGAAGGGCTGCTAACATGGCGTGGAACCAGCCCAAGAGAAAAAAGTCTGTTGCAATCAGAAAAGCTGAACAGAGTTGGAGATCTGAAGAGTTTTGATATCAAATATGGAGATGCAGAGTTTGGAGTTTGCCCAGCTGCATTTTGGTCTTCTTCACAGCAATAAAAACCCTAAGACATCTAGCAATATGGATTTGGACATAAAGACTTTGGATGACTAATCAGAAATTTGAAGTGATGAAGATCAGCTATATTTAATTTCAAAACAATCACATGAAATTCACTTTTTAAAGTAGATCATTTAAAATTTTCTATTGAAATGGAGGATCAAGAAAGTTAAATAAGAGATTTTTAATTTAAAAAAGGATTAAGACATAGAGAATTTTAAATTTTGCTTTTATGTATCAGTATTTCCAGATCTCATATTCTGAATTGGGATTCTTCACAAATTAAATACTGTATGTCATACCAATAGTTCTTTATATGCATTTTGTTTGTCCTTATGGAATAATTATTATACTTTGAATCTACAACAAATCGTAGAAAAACCTGAGTTGTAATGTGTTAGTTCACCTTAATGTCATCTTGACTAGATTAAAAAAAATCTAGGAAACCAACTTTTGGGTGAGTCTATAAAGGTATTAGCAGAAAGTATTAATTGACCTTTAACTGACCTTCTCTAAATATGAACACCACTATGCATTCCATAGGTGTGGAATGGGGGCTCTAAACTGAATAAAGGTAAAAGTGACCTGAGACTAGAATTCATCTCTCTCTCACCTCTAGACATGGTATAACTGCTCATATCGCTACCACGCCTTTCTTGTCATGATGACCATTCAACTGTGAGCCCCAAGTAACCCTCCCTTCTTTGAATTGCTTTTTCTAAGAATTTTCTCACAGCAATGAAAAATGTAACTAAAACAGAGATTTTGGAATAAAAAGTGGGCAATTCAGTGATAAAACCTACTGCTTTGCTCTAGGTCTTTGGAAATGGTTTGTAGAAGGAACATGGCAGATGTTAGAACTTTGGGATAGAAAAGCCCAGGATGATGTAAGCAGAACTTCATGGGACGTTCTAGTAGATTTCTCAGAATAAGAGGTTATATAGTGGAATGAGACTCTCTGGGATCAGGCTAGAGACAGTCTATGTTATATTCTGACACAGCAACTGAAGTATTTTGCCCTGAGAACTAAATGAGGCTGAATTAAAAAGAAATGAACTGGTTAGTTAATGGGAGGAAATTCCTAGATGGAATAGTATTCAGGCTGGGCCATTGTCATGGTTCACTGATCTTATCCATGGCTATAGTGAGAGAGTAACACATGACACAGAAAAATGACATGAAATAGGCAGTTTGGTGATAACCAGAGTGTGAGTTTGGGGTTTCTAACAACATGGGCGTGAATGCAGCTGTAATTGTTAAATAGATTAGTACCATTACAGAGAAACATTTTTGTTCTGAACTGGGACATTAAGGATGGTTTCTTTGGGGTAAGACCTCACTGTCTCCTCATCATGAAAACCAGAATAAACCATTTTTCTTTAAGTTGCTTTTGCCAGGCATATTATTACAGCAATGTGAAAAATGATACAGGATGAATTTTCTTTCAACTAAATCTGACTGGGGAAAACACCAAAAACTAAGTTAGATTGAAGTACCTGTTTTCATAGTAGAGTATGGTCGTAGGTAGATGCTTACGTTATTATCATGTTAAAAGGAACAGCTAAAATTGTCACCAGATTACACAGGGTTGTTATTGGGATAGCTTATTCTACAGAACTGGTGCCAATTTTTCTGATATCTTGCACAACTACACAACGATTAATGTTTTTTTTTTAAAGGTTGTATTCTCTTCTTTAGTAACTTCCATGCATAAAAGTAATACTAAGTAAACAAACTGATTTTACTAAAAAATATATGTCTAGTTTCTTATATTGCTAGTACTTTTAAGTGTATGCTGAGTCTATTACAAAGACAACACATTTGTGATTGTTTTTGTAATATGTCAAAAGTAGTATAACTTTGTACCTAATCTCTTCATTTATTTGCATTTTAAAATGTGTGTGACCTTATCCCTCAGGACAAAATTCTCACATCAATAAGAGCAAACACAAAAACTCTTTTCTTTAACTTTTTTTACAATAACAAAAATTAAATGCTATCATTTGATATTAAAAAAATTAACACTATACCCATTGAACATTTTCAGATTTATTATTGATAAGCTTTAAAACATTGCTATCAAATTTCAGATTTATTATTGATAAGCTTTAAAACATTGCTATCAAATATAGCCTTTAAAATCTTCTGAATTCCTTCTTCTTGGCCCCAATTGCACGGCCTTTTTACCATTCCCTTTACCCTTCTTCCAGGTGGAAGTAGTGGGTTTTGTTTACATGGTTGGTTAGATTGTTGCGACAGTAGAGAAGTATTTTTATTCTTTAAAAGTTTACTTCAGGGTGACCAGAACATAAAGAAGTCTCTTTGTCTTCTTTGGGGAAATAATAGAGAGGGTTCAGGGGAAACAGATACGTTTGACTTGTTGATATAAAGGACTGTAAAAGTTTCCATATGTCAGAATTTATATTATAGCAGTCACAGAAATGGGGAAAGGCTGTGAGCTATGGTCTGGTGAGCTCTATGCCCCAAAAGAAAGAGCTCAGCATCCTGGGAAGATGGGCTCTGGATTAGATGGATATCACTTAAATATTTGTTTAGACAGAAACAGAATAATCATGGCTACATGTAAGTGTTCAGAACCTCTGTAGAAAGGTTTTGTTTTTTTTTTTTTTTAATTTAGATTTTGTAAAATTCTATTTCTTGCTTTTAGAGCATGTTTACTTACCCTCTAATCTATTTATGTTTTATTTGGAGAAAATTGATGCACAGAGTGTCCTGGAAATGCATTCACTGAGTTCATCCAGTCTAGCCTGCAGCACTCACTCTGTCCACAGTCCCCAAAGTCTGTGTTAAGTCTTTATTTATTGCATAGCAATGAAAAGCAGTAACAACAAAAATCATCTCAAGGTTTAAACTACATCTTGTATTATCCTGATCTCAACCACTCAGCAGCAACTAGGGCTCTTCGTTATTATATTTCATATTCTACTTTCCATTTCAAGATGTAGAACTTTTGTTTATAAAACAAATAATGAATGAATAGTAATCAATACATTTTTGGATAGAACTGCACTCTATGGCTCACACTGCCACGGAACTCATTGTTATCCAGCCCAGTTTTGAATGACTAGTGAGTCTCTTGCCTTAATTTAAAGTGCTGGGATTGTAGGTACGAGCCAATTTTAAATAAAAACATTTTTCTTTCTAGGTAAATATGAATGATTCCAGGCTTTGCTTGGCATATGTCCAAGTAGATCCATGGAATCCTAAACAGGATGATAGGAACACTGAGTAACTTTGTAACGAACGGTTTGCAATATTAGAGGTAAAACTAAAATCTATAAAATATTAAAGTTAAAAATTAAACCACAAGAAGACCACAAATAAAACTTGCATTGTTAGAAAGCTAGCTACTGTCTGAAACAGTGTTACTATTTGCTTGGTACTTTTTATTTTCCTCTTGGGCTTCTTATTAAAGCAACTTGATCTGGTGTAACAATTCTGTTTAACAAACAGGAGACTAGAAGTTAAAAAAGTGACATAGCATTTCAGTAGTATGTGGCTGTGGGGGCACGGGGGACATTTAGCATGAATTCATTCCCTGTCATGCCCCTTCTCTCTGAAGCAGTGTCTAAGAGGAGGGAACACTTTCTCACTCACATACTGAAGGTTGGCATTTATTTATAAAGAGGAAAAAGCCAGTACAAACACAAGTGACGGCCTTCTTTCTCTGGGTTTTGTCAACTGATGTCAACGTTTGCTTTTAAGACTAAAGATGAGTTTCCTGTTAGCCAGCTCCTAGAAGAGCTCCCACGTTCTTCAAGGGAATCTACTTTCCCATGTAATGGGTCCACTAGCTAAAAATGTGGTATTCATTGTTTCCTCCTCTTTCCTGTCAAACATTGATGAGGTGAAGCTAAAAGACCAAACTAAATAATTCAAGAAAGCAGCCAAAAAAACAAATGAAAAATCCCAAACTCCAAACAACCGTTATATTTTTCTGGAGCTGAGAACAATGGAAGGGATGAAAACCCAAAGTTAGGTTTTAGGTGGTTCCTGGAGGGCTATTCTGAGCCTACAAACAAATGCCCAGAAAGAATAGACCATCACTCGTGGGAAAAACTTGGAGCTCTTTGAATGCTGGTCTAAAATCTGACCCCAGTGCAAAGTTGAATGAGTACCTTAGTCAATTTCACGTGTCTGTAGACCTGTCCCTTTGGGGGAGCATTTTCTTTGCATGGTTTTGTTTCTATTTATATAGGTGGGTATTACTTTTGCTCAGTTTAACAAGTAGGTTAAAATAATAGCTGAGATTCTCCACAAAATTTTATCGGAGGAAAGCAATTAATGCTCAATCTATCTGTTTTAATGTGTAGGCATTGTGCTGCCCAGCAGACTGAGACATAACAGAGAAGTTTATGAATTCAATTATCAAAGGTTAAAGATTGTGGAATTTCTTAAAATAGCTAGGAGAAAGCTGTTCCTTCACGTACAGCTTATGATTAATGTCACAAATTTCCTAAGTGTTACTGTCTAGGGCTGGGAGCATGGGCTTGGGTCAGGCTCATTGCTCAAGCTGGAACATCACTGCTGCACTGCTGTCTATATGCCATTTAACAAGACACTATATTCTTCAATCTTCCAGAGTTAAGTACATTTCTGACTCTTGAAATACTTCATTGACCAGGAACAGATAGCTTCCAAGTGAACAGCGGCTGAGTGAAATTTCTGGGGAGGCCAGGCAGGCATGACACCATGCTTTAAGAGTTTGTGAAAACAGATTTGGACCATACACAGTATTTCTCACAGCATATAGCACCACTAAAGACCTGACTTGTAGCACTATTGAAACCAAATGATCTAAATCTTTGTAAGTAGTTATCCTGTCCATATCTAGATTTCCCACAGGACAAACACAGCCAGCGACATCTGAGTGTTTTGAGAAAGCAGAGCATGCCATTGATAAGAAGTCAAAACAGGCCGTTGGGAGGCATCATGCCAGGTGGCTTTCCCTGATCAGGAAAATAGTGAGCAGGAAAACAGGCTTCACAATTATTTCTATGCTGCTGTGACAAGGAATTTTACTATGGTCACATTTCTGTTTTTTAATCTCTTAATTCTGAGCTCGAGCTCAGTTTATGAATAGGAACCATCTCTCTCTCCTCTCTCTCTCTGTGTATGTATGTAATGTGTACATATGTATGCATACATGTTTACATGTGTGTAGGCTTCTGTGTGTGCTGGTGAGTGTGCACAAAAGTTCACATGGATTGCTGTTGTGTGTGCTCCTCCACACACCAAATAGATTGTGCTTCAATCTATTCCTGAGGTGAAGTCTCTTGCCTAGTGCAGAAGTTGCCCTTGGCTGGTTTAGCTAGACAGATTTTTCTGAATCTCCTGTATTAGTCTCCCAAGTGCTGGGATTACAAAGGGACCGTCACGTTCACCTGGTTTTTATGTGGGCTCTGGGTCTGAACTCTGGGAGATACTTGTAAGATAAGAGCTTTCCCTGCTGAGGCATTGCCCAGGGATCAGATTTCAGGCATTCTTGAAGATGTGTGTTATTTAGTTCTGATTTTAATTAACATTGAGCTAGTGAGGAAAAGTCTTGGGCAGCTTTTCACACATGTGTTAGTCCTTCATGCAGCTGCCATGTTCCAAAGCTTCACTGGACGAATCATTTTCAAATATGTTGTATTATTGAATCATGGGAATTATTTATATATTTAGACGCTGCCTGCCTTTATTGCTCATGTTCTCTGTACAAGACAGGTATTTTTCTCTTCTCTTTCCTCCCAAAGGTGATAAAAAAATGATTTCTATTTAATATGTTATTGCACGGCACTGGATTCCTAACAACACATATGAAAGCTGATTCTGTCATTCGGGGAAGTGAAACAAATTTCTCTTAAACAGTCAATCACCTGAGTGCAAGCTACACAGTTAAATCCCTTCCAGATAACTGTGCTCTGTCAGTTAAAAATTAAACTCTATTTTGTTGATAAAAATTATAGCTAGCTCTCAATCATAATGAGCATTTAATTTCATAAAAACATCTTTCATTAGGTAACTAGGAGAAAGTCAAGACTTTTCAACCAGCAAACTTTGTTCTTTCAGAATTTCTTATGTGTACACTCTGTATCCTGGTCATTCTCTCCCCGTCTTCTGCTTTTATCTTCTTAACAGAACTTTTCTATTGCCTATGAAGGTTTTATTTTGATAAAGTCTTATTTATCTTCCCATGTGACTATTTGTACCTTAATGTCCTTTTTTTTGAAAAGTCATCGCCTACTCCATATTTACAGAGGTTATCAGTCATTTCCTTAGTGATCCATCGTGGCTTCAGTTTCAAGTTTATCTGTGTAACTTATATAAACTTAACTTCTTTGTGTGGTGTGAGGCAGACGATTGAGAGACAAAGAAGAAATACCTTTCAAGAAACCTAAGGATAGTACTCAACCCATAAGCTGTAAAAAGAAGCATATGTAGCCACAATTTAGTTTTTATATTGCTCTGGCTTCTTTTATAGTAAAGTGTTCCGTACAATCTTATTAAAGTTGCTTCTTGGTCTTTAAGCTGGAATTGCATGCTGGGAGGCTGAACAGGAGAGACGATTCCCTCCCCCTACCACAATGTTGCCCTTGCAAACATTTGGAGAACACTGTGGTGGGATCAGGAGCATCTTGAGGGAGGCCAGGACCCACAGCTGTTATAAACACAGGACAATGGCTCTAGTCATTTCTTAAGAAAAATCTGGAACAAATGAGCCCAAGTGACTCCACTTTTTAAGTGCAGGGGAAAAGATTTCATGACTCTTTAAAACATCTGGTAGGCATTGTAAGATGAATATATTCCTGCATCCAGATTATGGCCAACTCACAGTACTATAGTTGGAGTATTAGCAGAATAGGGTATTCTTATAAACTCTCTGGCCAGGAAACCTAAGGATCTGGTGTACATATCCATTAGGAAAGGCATAAAATGTAAATTCATAGGCTCAAATGAAATAGAATTTCTTCATTTAATGGTAGCTTTGGGGGAGGGTGTGGTGTAGATGCTTCTAAATATCTATGTACAAGTAAATTGGAGGTAAGTGATACATAAAATCCAATGGGAACACTTTACAGCAAGGCCACTTGACCTCTCCAACAGCTGAATTTCAAGGAATAAGGGAGGGAGGAGAGGAGAGGGAAGAAGAAAAGTGGGAGAGAAGGAAATAGAGGAAGATGAGGACATGAGATAGGACAGAATATGTGAGGTTTTAGGACACTATTTAAACTATCTGACATCTGAAAACCTAAAGCCATCATTCAGGAATTGATCATAAACTAATTCCTACTTGTTTGTCTCTAATAACGATCATATGGTTGATGTGGTAGCTGCTAATTTTGGATTTTTTTTATGACAAAAAATTTTAAAAGTGTAAATAGATACTTAAGAAATTGCTCAAATGAGAAAGACAAGTTAAAATTTTGATAAAACCTGTGCCCAGAACAGATTTTGAAACTCCTCTAAGTTTAGTATAAATAAGATGAAAACTCATATTATGCTTTGTGTAATTATTACTTATCAGTCATAATTAACAATAGGTACTGCCCTATTTCTAAAATAAAGTTTTATTATTTTTCTAAATTGACTCATCTGAATATTACTAATGCAATGCATAGCATCTGCAGTATGAGAAGTTTTGAATTTTATTCAGTGACTCATCTCTTACTACTTTTAATGCCAGTTTCTCTGAAGAAATATAGTTATATGTTTTGTTCAGAGGAAATGTATCAGGACGTGTCGCCAACAGAGATGTTTCTCAGTTGGAGTGTTGCAAACCTGAGGATGGGGGCATTTGCGGGCAATGTTGTGTTCATGTCAGTCTTTTGCTTCATCAGCTCTGTGTTCGTTTGTACATTCACATATCAGTGTGACTGTGTGAGGGAGATAATTCAGTGTGCAATGAAGGAAAAGTAAAGCAGATAATCAATACTAAGAATCATAAATGCTAACACAAAGTACAGCTCTCAGCTCAAAGGGAATATTTGACAGATGATTCTGAGCCAAGCATGAATAACCATGGCCTGGGAGCTGGAGCCAGGGTTCTGTGAATAACATGTTCCATCATGGAAGTGATATAAAAGCGGGTACATATATACATTTTCAGTCACAGAAGAAAGGAAACTCATAAATCAAGGCATTTATCAATACTCTGGGATACCAGGTAGAAGAGTTGCAGCAGAGAATTCTGTCAGACGTGGAGGAGGCAAAGAGTAGATAATAGGTAGACTAAAGATAGCCTAAGATAATTTTAACTATGAATAGGCTACATTCTAATTTTCTAAAATCACCACTTTCTAATCAATCAATCAAACTTGTAAAATCTCCAGCATGATGAGTTTTCCACACCTACTTCTGGAAACTCCATTGCATGGTAGTTAATAATACATATACCACTGCAATAAATGTTTGTTAAAACTCCATTTAATTCTGTCAATAACCAACACGGTTGATGCAACACTTCTATTTTGCAAATAAAACTGGACAGGAAAATATTAAATAAAAATGAGAAAAAGAAGGAGATAAGGAGTGCCTATCAGTAAAAAAAAATGTCATTCCCGTGTTAGTCATAATGCTAAGTCTTCAGTATATATGTGAATTTTCACTTAATAAATGTTTGTACATATTTCACTTTTAAAAGATTTAGCTTTTTATTTTCTTAGAAATTGTAAAAACAGTAGCTTACATTTATGTCAACTATATAACCAAAATTTTGAATAAATAAAAATTCTCAAACTTGGAGTACGTTAATAAAATGCCCAGTTCAAGACAAGGAAGGCAGCTAGGTGAGTACACAGAGATTTCATCTTTGTGAGTTCAAGAACATAACTGAATACTTTCATTGAGTATCATCTTGAAGATCAGCTTATTGAGAACATAGACATGTTGGGGAATAACTATTTTCTCTGGACACAGCACGGCCTTTGTCATCAGGGAGCAGAGAATTCTGTGGTAACCTACAGAATAGCTTGACCTTGTAGTCATGGCAACAAAGTAAGTAAAATAACACAGCAGGTATATTGTAGTGATAATGAGGCCATTAAAATACCAACAGAAAGAAGAAGGCCTTTACTTGTGATGCTAACTCTATCCCCACCTGCCCCCATTTCACATACCCTTAAAGATGGTACTAGAGTATATAGAATGTAGAAGGTTAATTAAGATTGCTTCCATCAGTGCAGCTTCCCGGACATAGAAATCCATGGTGAGTAGGACTGTCTGGTAATGTAAATGCTATTGGTCGCCTATTGTCCTGTAAATAACCCCTCACCCATGGTCCTACAAGACATTGCCTCACATAGCTGAACATCGGTAGTCATTTCTTTCATCTGTCATTGGTTCCCTCTCTGGGGTGAATAAATGTTCTTGTCTCCTTAGGGAAAGAACTACAATGACATGAAAAGTGAAGGATTTAGAAAACAGGTTAAATTGAAGAGAAAGTTCTGGTTCATATCATGACTATATTCATGAAACCTTTTCTTTGTTATTAATGAGCTGAGAATTAATGAATGCCCTTGTTCTAGTGTGTACCCTGTCAGCTCTTTACTAAAAGCCTAAAGTTCTCTGTCTTCTGTTTCTGATTTTTATCACTGGGTAACACATGCCTTGGGTCATCTAATCTGTAGTTTAGTCTCTGGGCTGCCCACTTACTCTTTGTGTCCTTGGCTTCATCCTGTGATTTTCTTGTGGGAACAAATGGTCTGAAATACTACAATGTCACTGAAGACCTGAAGGAATACATTAACCATAAGGAAGTGTATCTTCTCAAAGAAGAAAAATTCCACAAGTGGTTCAAATCTTTAGAAAAATCAAACAACTATGTGGCACCTATGGCCATTGCCAATGACCTAGGAGGCTCTTCTTCTGACTTAACAGGAAACTCTGAACCTGCTGTCAGTTATGAACCAGCTAGTTGTAAAATGAGCCTTGCCCATTTCATAATTCATGCTAATGGAATTCTTGAAGATATTATTTATTTCTGTCTTGGTAGAACACACATAAAACTGACTGTTTTAAGTGTATAAGGAGTAGTTTAAATATATTGACATAGGAAACCATCACAACCATCCATTGGAAAAACTTTGCAACATCTCAAACTCAAATTTGGTGAATTCAAATTGATACTCAAACTGATAAACACCTTCACATTTTGATATATTCTAGCTCCTGAAAATGCATACTATGCTTGGCTTCTGTTTGTGTTGCTTATCAAATTCACATAAAAATTGATCTCACAGTAGTGGTCTTTCTGCATTTACTTTTTTTCACTTAGTATAGTACCTTCTAGATTTATTGGTGTTGTGTGAAATGGTAGGACTTTCTCTGCCTCCCCCCCTTCCTCCTTTTTTCTGTCTTCCTAATATATCACTACCGAGTGGGTTTTTGGTTATGACTTCCACTTACCGCGTCCGGTTTCTTTGTGGTCCGAGTTTTGTCCCAGGCGAGGAGCATCAAGATTAATTAAGTCTACACTCAGGAGTCGTTTAGGTTCCATCATTCAGGCTCTCTCTGACATTGAGAGACCTGAGCTTTATTCAGTACATGTTATCTCTTAGACCTGTCTGTCCCTTAGCCATGCTTCTGTCTTGCCACTGCATCTCGCCTAGCTTTTTCCCCTCTAGCTTCCCGCCATGCTGGATTCCTTCTGCTCCTGCTCACACACACTGACTCTAATCCATGCTTGTCCCCAGCTTCTGCCTCTCGCTTCTGCCTGAGTCCCTCCTCGTGTCTCCTTTGTCTCAGCTCTCTGTCACCTTAACTCTCTTACACACCCTGCCCCCTCATCCGGGCACGCCCAAGGTCATAGAGGATCCCAAGAGACTAGCACTCAGCAGGTGGCAGCGATAAGGAGATTTGTAGTTCCTTTTTCCCCCTGTAAACAAGGTTTTAGTCCTTAGGGGAAGAGGATGGGCCATAAGGCCCAGAATGGCACTTATTCGGGAGACAACATCTCACTCCCCTTTATTAAAAAAGAAATATAGAGAAGGAAACCCCTGTCTTAGGATCGACCCCTAGCCCCTGCTACAGGACCCGTCATTGGATGTGCCAACTCCTGTCTTAGGTAGATATAGCAGGCGGGGAAGTTGCCCGTCTTTGGGTGAGTCCTTCTAACATTGATATGCATATCTGAGCATCAGTCAGGAGTTATAAGGCCAGAAGCCTGTTTTGTTATTTTCTGCTGATGACTTTGCTGCTATTGCAGCGTATTAGAATGAAAAGACAGCATGCCAACCTTTGAGGCAAAATATTAAGAAGGGATATAAATCCAGACCATTGGGAAGCCACTAGTCAGGGTATTCTATAAGCCACTAGTCTCAAGGGGTATAAAGATATATACTAACTGCAAGGTGTAATTTAAAAATTGCATTCTAGGGACCCCAAAAGCACTGGTTTAACAATATGCAACTGCTGACTTAACATTTTCTATCTTACTTGAGGTAACACAAATATCAGAATATCTAAAGTTACACAATAGCCATTATTACATATGCAAAATGTCAATAGGGCAGTTTGTTGGTTGAGGGATAAATTTTAAAATGTATTTGTCCATAAAAGTCTCTGGAATTTCAAAGGCAGTCACCACTCTGGCTGATAGCTGGTTCAGCAAGGATGCAGCTCTGGCTGTCTGGCTCAATGCATTTTCCGAGGCTGTAGCTCCAAAAGCAGCAGGGTGACTGTGTAGTTATTCTGAAGTTTCTCTTTGCACCTGGGAGATGGATCTTGGTCTGACGAAACGCTACTGGCATCACTGCAGCTGGAACTCGTACCAACAGGGCATTGGGATGTTCTTTACTCCAATCAGTTGCTTAAGCTGAAATTTAGAGCTGAACAGTTTAAAGAGAAACCCTCCCCACCCTCTAGGGTTTGAATCTGTGTGAAGTGACCAAGAGGTATGGGGTAGCTTAAAAATGAGTGCTGGCATTCTACTTAGCAGTGCTATTAAAAGCAACTGCCTCAATCATATGTTATGAAAGCTTTTTGTATGGGCACCGTATTGGCAGCCGTGTCAGTGGCCTAAATTGAAGGCAAAATAGTAGAAAACAAAGGGCTTTTTTTTTTTTTTTTTTTTTAAACTTACTTACTTATTTACTGGCCTCACCAGAAGCTTCAGGAACCACAATCTTTTCATGTTGAACAGGACGCACACACCTCTCAGGTATCTAGATTGGCTTTTCAGCACCTGGTGGATAAACACAGACAGCCCACCCCCAACTCTGGCCAGCATAGGTGCTGGCGGTTGCCATTGTCCAGAGGATGTATTGTGGCTGATGCCTTAACGTTTGAGCATTGAGATGAAACTTTTTGTGTAATTGTAGAGCCAAAATTATTTGGGTAGCTTCATCTGCCCGCACATTGCCTTTGGTCAGTGGTCTAGGCAAGTCAGAATGTTCTCTAATGTGTCTTATAAACACAGATTGTTTTTTGGACCATATAAAAATCTGTAAGCTTTGTAACTGGGTAACAATTTTTGATGATTCTCTCACATGAGGGGCCACTTTTAGTTGGGGCATAATATTAGCCACATAGACACTATCAGTATAAATATTAAGGGTCTCTGCAGGATATAATTGAAAGGCAAGTATCATAGCAGTAATTTATATTAACTGAGCAGAGGCCTGAGGCACTACTACGCTTTTTATATGATCTCCTTTTACAACTACTGCTTTTTTAGTCTTGGAGCCATCAGTGAAAAGTAGACGTGCCCCAGCTATAGGTTGAGTCTTTATTATCTTGGGAAAGATAAAAGGGCATAATTTAAAACTCTGAATGATTTTATGTTTAGGATAAGCTTGAACTATCTGTCCTTTAAAGGTGCACAAAAACAAACACCAGGAATCATCATTTTGAATCAAATTAGCAACCATTTCTTGGGTATAGGGCAAAACTATTATATCTGCATCTTTGGCAAATAAAGCCCGCCCCAAGCATCTACCCTTCTATAACAATTGAACTATTAATTCAGGATAAGGAATAACTGTGCGCCCAGGTGATGTAGAAAGATGTACCCAATAAATGGGACCCTTTTGCCAAAAAACATTAGTAGGTGCAAAATTAGAGGCCAAGACTAAAAATTGCAAAGGCTGTTTATGTACTGACACATCTTGTAATGCCTGTTCTATTTTAGTAAGGGCTTTTTTGGCCTCAGGAGTTAAAATCTGGGTAGGTGTGGGTTCAGCATCTCTCTTTAGAAGTTTAAAAAGAGGCTTAAGTTCTCTTAAAGGGACCGCGCCTTTATTCGCGGCCAGTGACTTGCTCAATTCGCGGCTAAGTTCTTAAAGGGACCGCGTTTTTATTCGCGGCTAGCAAACAGAGAAGCTGTTTGGCCTGTGTCTCAGGCACATTGCTTGCTAGGTCTTATATCTTAAATCAACCCATCTCTATTAATCTGTCTGCCACGTGGCACGTGGCTTATCTGTTCTTTTTTATAAGTTTTTTTTTTTTCTCTTTTTTTTTTTTTTTTTAAACTTATTTCAGCTGGATCTCTCAATGTCTTTTATAAACTTTAAGGCTCCCCCTGTCAAGAACCATGTACTAAACTCCCTTATCCGAGTGCGGTCCGTCCTTTATTTAAATTCCTTGTTACCTTAGTAACTCTGGAAGTTCGGAACCAACCGAACTTGCGCCTACTCCTGGGTTTATCCCAGACACTCCCCGGTCTCTGTACCGGTGACCTCGTCCGCTTGTCCCTCTTTATCCGAGTGCGGTTCGAGCTTTTATTTAAATTCCCTGTTTCCTTAGTAACTCTCCAAGTTCGGAACCAGCCGGAACTTGCTAGGTTGAGTTTCTCATATTTCTATATTTATATTTCTATTTATATTTCTTTTCTATTAGGCGCCTAACCCTGGGTACTTCCCAGATTCCCTCCCCCGGTCTCTGTACCGGTGAGTCTTGTACGCTTAAATCCTACTTTCCTGGACCTCAGTGGGACCTCCATTTACCGAGTGGGTTTTTGGTTATGACTTCCACTTACCGCGTCCGGTTTCTTTGTGGTCCGAGTTTTGTCCCAGGCGAGGAGCATCAAGATTAATTAAGTCTACACTCAGGAGTCGTTTAGGTTCCATCATTCAGGCTCTCTCTGACATTGAGAGACCTGAGCTTTATTCAGTACATGTTATCTCTTAGACCTGTCTGTCCCTTAGCCATGCTTCTGTCTTGCCACTGCATCTCGCCTAGCTTTTTCCCCTCTAGCTTCCCGCCATGCTGGATTCCTTCTGCTCCTGCTCACACACACTGACTCTAATCCATGCTTGTCCCCAGCTTCTGCCTCTCGCTTCTGCCTGAGTCCCTCCTCGTGTCTCCTTTGTCTCAGCTCTCTGTCACCTTAACTCTCTTACACACCCTGCCCCCTCATCCGGGCACGCCCAAGGTCATAGAGGATCCCAAGAGACTAGCACTCAGCAGGTGGCAGCGATAAGGAGATTTGTAGTTCCTTTTTCCCCCTGTAAACAAGGTTTTAGTCCTTAGGGGAAGAGGATGGGCCATAAGGCCCAGAATGGCACTTATTCGGGAGACAACATATCACACTGTCTTCATTCATCCATCAATAGACATTAATATTATTTCAATATTTTAGTTATTATGAATAATTATATAATAAACACTGAAGATAGAGATAGTGCTTTAAGATTGTTGCTTCATTTCCTTTGGATATATCCATCAGTAAAATTTTTAGGTAGTGATTTTACTTTTAACTCTTTGAGTTCTTCTCCATAATGGCAGCACTAATTCCCATTCCTTCAATACGGGACTAAGGGTTCCCTTTTCAACAGACCCTTGTCTGTGGTCTCTACTTTTCACAACAGTCATCCTTACAGTGATATCACTGAAGTTTGATTTGGTTTTCTGTGATAATTATTGATTCTGGGTATTTGTATATTTTCTTTAGAGTTTGTGTCCATTAATTATTTCATGTGTGTGTGTGTGACTATGTGTGTCTATGTTTGCATGCACATGCTACGTACACATGTGGAGAGCAGAAGACAACTTGCAGGAGTCAGTTCTTTCCTCCTCTACGTGGGTTCTGGGGCTTGAACTCACGTAGTCAGAACTGGAGGCAAGTGCACTTACACATGGAGCCCTTTAGCTAGCCCTTCTTTGTCCATTTTTTCTCAACTTTTTTTTTTGTTGTTGTTGCTTATATGTGTGTGCATCCTACATTTATTTTAGTTATTACAGGTAGGTGATTTACAAATATTTTATCATTCTATAGATTTTCTTTTTAGTTTACTTGGTTTGATGTGGCCTTTTTTATTTTTGCTTTTCTTGCCTGTACTTTTTTAATGGAAGAAAAATACTAAAAATGAGTTAATATTAAGTATAAATTTGCCAGTATAGAAGCCCTCAGAGATCCTGAGATAAGTCTCCTCACATTGGTCTTGGCAATAAGTTTTCAGTACTTAACCCATTTTGAGTAGTTTTATTCCATTAAAAAAAAATGTTTCTGTTATAGAACTACCCCATGCAGCTTAGGCTGTCCTTCCAATCAAACTTTCTTGTTTTATCCCCACAGCTGGAATACAGGCATCTGCTCTGTGCCAGGTAGGTACTTAAATTGTTGTATATGATATAATGCAAGGTCCAATTACATTCTCTTGTATGTGGAAATCCAGTTTTCCCAGATCCACTTATTGAACAGTTCTTCATACTTCTTGTGTGTTTTTTGGTGCCTCTTTAAAAGTTTAGTTAACAGATATATTAAAGCTTTTCTTGAATCTTGTATTTTGTTTTTACTTGTTTTTTGTTGCATTCCTGTTTATATTTTTAGGGAGGTATCACACTATTTCCCCTACACTATTGGATATGAGATTACTCAGTTTGTTTTTCTTCCTTAAAACTGTTTTCACTACCTAAGGTCTTTGTGGACAGATGCCCAACAGTAGATGGGCATCAGAAAGGAACACAATGGCATCTTTGGAGATTCTTTGTCTTATAATCTCATGTCAATGCTTTACATTCTTAATCTCTCTCTCTATATATATACACACATATATACATGCATGTTCATGTTCTTTTAAAATATATGTTAAATATTCCAGTGTGCTTTCATGGGATTCCCGAGTGAGTATGTAAATGGGTCTTTGCATGTACCTCTTCTTGGGCTCATTTTCTTCTATATGTTTATTTGATCTTATTCCTATGGGTTAGTTTTTGTTCTAACTTGTATTTTATTTTATTATTACTTCTTGTACGGCCATTTTCTAATGAGGGACGCAGAGGGGGGTCGACACAAATGGGAAAGGAGGTGAGGAGGAATTTGGAAGAGTAGAGGCAGAGAAAGCCATAATCCAAATGTATTATTTTAAAAACAAAGGAAAAATAAAGTAAGAAGATTAATTATACAACATCCAGGAGTTTTGGCTTTCTAGACTCCATCATATAATTTTTTGGTTTTATGTTTTGCTCCTGTGTTTCGCCTACTTAAATCATAAATTCAGTTTTGCATTGCAATTATTTTTCTTTTCTGCTCACTGTGCTGACTTAAAATTAAAAGCAAAAGTCTGACTTTGGTTCTAGAAAGCCCGTCATACTAAAAAAATTTGATTATTTTTTTCCTTTAGCTTAACACACAGCACCTGTTCAAAGGCGAGCCCACCATTCAGCATCTTAAACAGAAAGCTGATTTTACTGTTTGCCAATCGCAGGAAAGCTGAGCTTGTGCGGACTTCTTCACAGTCATTGAACAAAGCACAGAGAAGTTTGTACTGGTGTGAGACTGTCATTGATCATTTCCATCAATGGTTACTTGTTTCTATGGCCAAAGAACAGTCGGTCTTTTCTTAGGAAAACAGAAACCTTTCATTCTGGATCTTGCTTTGGTTGTTCTAAGTCTGTCTCTTTGAGCTGCTTCTCCATAAGATCGTGAGTCTATGATGGTGAGTTCACGTGTATTTCTCCTCTACCCATGTAGGTGGGGCTGGTAAACTGGCTGGTAGTGAATTACAAGCATCCTGGCAAAGTTGACAAGTGATTTTCAGTTTTCTGTTACACTGATAAAATTCATTTCAGAATTTTTATAGCTACAGAAACATTTTGTGGATTTTTCTATCATGAACCTTTCTGCAAAGTTCTCAATGAATTTAAGAAATTCTGTCTCAATAGCCGTGGGATGGAAAGTCATTCATTTACTTTTCTTCTCACTTTGATAGTTGTAGGTTCCCATTAGCAAAAAAAATACTCTTTAAGAATTTGTCCTAAAAGGAGGATTTTTTTTCATATTAACAAATTAGATTATAAGTCTCAGTGCTAATGGAATTAATAAGTTAATTCAGAACAATTTATTAATAAACGGAAATATTTGGATTGCTTATTAATATTATTTAATATAAATTTAATAAGATATATTTTAAAATTATCTATCTATAAGTAATTATTATCATAAATATGTCTACATCCAAGGAGCTAGAGAGAGTGTGTTGCATGAATAAAGAAAACTTGGGGCCAAACCTCTGGGAAAGGTGGAGATACTAGAGAAGAAACACCACAGTCAGATCTCACCCAGCTGTCTTCCAGCTTCCTCAGCCTTGCTCTTCTGGCTTCTGCCCTTTTGTCTTTCTACGCTTGCCTTAAATACTCTCTTTCCTCAGTTAAGGCATGGCCCCACCACTGTCTGCCTGGCAGCCTGGAACTCCTGTAAACTAAAATGACCTCAAACTCAGATTGGATTAAGTGTTTAGGTCACCACTCCTGGGATACTTCCTGTGCTGGGACTAAAGGTGTGGTTACCACTGTCTGATACTCCTAGACTGACTGTAGGTAGATCCCTCTGATATCTCCACTGTTTTTAATATATTTGAAAATATCCCCACAAGAGTGAGGAAGATTTACTATACTTCTAAAAATTAATTTTATAATTATAATAATATAAATGATTTTATGTTAGACCTATGAGTTATTTTACCCCCTATATCACTAATAAGGGCATGAAATTAAGATATATACTTCCCTCATTAAGCTCTATATGGACATAACATTTATCCATTAGTGTTATTTTGTATACTACAATGTAGGAAGCCACACACACTCACTGTTGCTATGACAATAGTACTGGTGCCTTTCTAATTGCAGTGTCTGATGCAGGTTAAATATGCTGGCAGTAAGTCAAGCTGTAAAGGACTTCATCATTACAGTGTTATGGAGAATTGAATAAAACAATTGCTTTTCCTGTTTACACTGAGATTAGTTAACTACAGACGTAAGCTAAATCTACTCTATTGCCCATTTTTGTGAATAATGGTGTAGTGAAATATAGCCACAGCCATATTAAATATAAGCAATGGCTGCTTTTGTGGTTCAGTGGCAGATTTGGTTGCAGTGATCCCTTGAAATCAGCAGGTTAGCAGGGAATGAGGTCCAAGACCTTTTCTTCAGGTATCAAAATCTGTGGATGGTCAAATCTATTATTATAATTCACACTTATTTGTAACCTCCAAATTTTCTCCTGTTTGATACCTTTGCAAAACACTTGTAACAGACAACACAACACAAATTCCCTGTAAATGGTTGAGATACCACCTAATATACTAAATTATGATTTATAAATTATAGATGTTTGTTGCTAATACAGTGAAAAGTAATTTACATGCATTGTTTGTTGGTTCTGTGGAAGCACCAGCCATGGACAAAGAAGGCCTACTTCCTGTACAACAGAAACTGTATGGTTCATTGGACCAAAATGATATACTCTGGCTCTTTCTAATACAAATGAGATGAGCCAGGAATAAAAATTTGAAGTTAACACAATAAAAGACTTATTTGATTTATTATTTAAAATTTTATTAGGCATAAAATGCTGTATATTATTTTGATATTGAAATACTATTAGTTTTATCAAAACACTTGCTAAAAAGTCATATTTTCATCTCAACTGTCAGTCTAAAAATCCATTGTGATTGTTTTATATATGTGCACTTATCTGTCTGATAATGTCATAGACTATATTATTTTGAATATTATAGTCAGCCATAATTCTCTCTATAAAGATAACTGATATAATTTAAGTTTTTAAAGTCCATAGTATTTAGGGTTTTAAAAAATGTAACTTCTGGGTAAGATGACAATTTAGAAACTTTTCGTATGACGTGATCAAAGAGAGGAATCGGTCTAAAAATAAATTAATTCTATTTAAAAGAAAGGAAGAGCTTTAGGTATTCACAAAGGGGATGATGGAAGAGCTGACAATGGATGAGCAGAAAGATATAGTAAAGGAAGCGAACCAAGCCAGGCATGGCTCGAGCCATCAGTTTCCCATGATCTCATCCTAAGGTAGTTCAGGAGACCATGATAAAAAGTAACTGGTCATCTTCCACACACACAACAGACCCACAGTTCTTAAAAGTCTCAAATCCAACAGGGAGTCTTGTGGAAACACTGACTCCTTTGTCAGGAGGAGTCAGCAGTCCATACAAATCCCGTGTTGTTGCTGTTATTATATGTGAGGGTTGTGGCCAGGTGGATGGTAAGAACAAAGTGACTAGGCTGGGGAATAACTCAGCTGGTATGGGCCTTGCCTAGTACTGATTCATGACAGTATTTCCAGTGAGATGCCAAAAGATGTCCACTCACTCCAGAAAGGAAACTGATGACAGACCAAAGTCTAGTGTGATGAACCTAATGGGAACATACATGAGGGGTTACTTACAGAAGCAGAAAAGATTCAGAACAGCTGCAGCACTAAGCCCTCTCTAGCATAGGTCACAGCTCACGGAAGCTGGCCTGAGCCTTCCGCAGGTGGTTTAGTGAGGCTGTTTCTTCTTGGCAGTTTGCTTCCTCTTGGCGGCTGGCCAAATTACTGCTTCCTCCGGCCACTGGGTTTGTCAAAAGTCTTCTTTGCAGCATGGCTTGTCTAAGAGTCACTCTCAGATACTTTTGAGGTGGGAGGAGCCTAGTGAGTATAGTCAGTTTTAGGCATTTCCTAAACCCTTTGATTTGTTTACTTTGTATCTTAAAGAGCTTCCCAGAAGGTTGGCGTGTTTCACCTCCCTTAACATCCTGGTAGTTCACTTCTGTGTAAACATTCTTTTATGAAATGTGCTGTTGCTCGACGTTCCTTTTCACTTGCATCCCGCATCTCCAAGGTGGAAGATTTTACCTAGGGGAATCTATACAACAAACATGTATAAGGTCCTGGGTTTGATGTCCTGAACTGCGTAAGTTGGGCTTGGAAGCACTCACCGTAATACAACACTTAAAAAGTGGTGGAGGGAGAATCTTAAATTTAATCTCATCTTTATCTCACAGTTTGCAGTAAGACTGAGACCTGAGACTGTGTCATCAAAGGAAAAATAAGACAGGGAGTTCATTGTTTAAAACTCGTTGCTTAGCCTCTCTGGATCTGTGGATTGTAGCACGACTGACTTACCAGCTGAGATCCCTTACAAGTGAGTCTTTTTCCTCCTACTGACCACATACGGATGTGACATGAGGGTTTGAGGCCAGTCTTATTGGGCTATGCTCAATGGATATTCCTTGGAAGTCTGTTCTCTCTCTCTCTCTCTCTCTCTCTCTCTCTCTCTCTCTCTCTCTCTCTCTCTCACTCTCTCTCTCTCTCTCTCTAAGTAGACTGGAGGAGGAGCCGATCTGGAGAAGAGGGGAGGCAGTGGGGGACTGGGAAAGAGAGGATGGAAAGGAAACTGGTTGGAAAGTAATGTATGAGAAAAAAATAAATATTAAAACAAACAAACAAAAATCCTTGTTAACATGGGAGCTTGTGAACAGGAGACAATCATAAATCAAGAAGCCTGAGCAGAACCAGCTATAACTGTAGCCTGAAAAGGAGCCCTGGGAGGTAATCATGGAGAATGAAAGGCAGGGACATCGATAAGCTGAAAAGTAGTGTAGGTGACCAGTGACTCGGCGCAAGCAGTGACACTGGCCACACCAACTGAGAAAAAGTGGAGTTTGGTAAACTTGGAGCCAAGTATCTGCCATGGGTCATGGCTATAGAATTCAAGAACTGTGACACTCCAGCAGAATACTTGATACCCCCAGCATGTCCTCCTGCATGGTCATTAATGAATGCTTAAGGGTTCTTAAAGATGGGGCAAGTCTGTCCATGCAGATCCTAGAGCTATGGTTATTTCTGTAATATAAAGCCACCCAGGCAGTTAAAAAATGGGTTGCCATGGGGTTGAGGAAGAACCAGCCTTGCCAACAGTAAAGCTAAGTGTGTCCAGGAGACGTCGCTGGCATTCGAAGAAGAGAAGAAGCTGCTAAGGCAAAAATATCTCTGGGGTCATCGTCTAGTTCAAGCCCAGAGCTAGCATAAACCAGAGGAAAGAAAAGAGTGCATAATACACTAGGGACAAAACGCATTATGTGCTGTGCAAAAACAGAACAAACCTATTTGTTTGTAAGATTAATATGCACTAGCAATAACATAAAAGTGAGTAAAAATAAACCATTAGAACTTCAAAACTAATGGTTAAAACATATTAGCAAAATAGGTAATAAAAAGTCATTATATCCAAAACTTAAAATTAAGAAAACAAATGTCCTATCACTTATTCCTAGTTAAAATAGCTGACTAGAGTTTGTTTTCTAACTCATAGCACAATAATTGGTTAAAGAACTAGACAAAATTAAAATGTGTAACAACTGAAGAACGTTTACAAGCACGACAAATAGGGAGAGTACAAGGAAAGACATTGTAAAGAGAGAAGGCGCAAGAAACAAGGGCGTTATCTGACAAGGGCTGGGAGGCGGCGCAGTTGGTGCAGTGTTTGCTGTGCAAGTACGAGAACTTGAGTTTGGATTCTTGCCCCTTAAGAACCCCCATTATAATCCTAACACCAGTGATATAGACAAGTGGGTCCCTGGCCCTAGAGCTTGCTGAACATCCAGTCTAGGAAATCAGTGATCTCCAGGTTCAGTGAGAGACTACATCTCAAAAAATAAGGTGGAAAATGATTAAAGAAGATGGGCATCATCAACCGCTGGCCTCTACATGAACATATATGTATAACCTCCCAAACACATACACTTGCATGCAACATCCACAAACATGCACACAAAGGACATAGACACTAAGCACATTCAACACCTGGTTATTAGCAGAATAACACACAAGTAATTTTTTTATGTAACTTAATAACATAACATTGTAGAGTAAGTACAGTAACTGTACCTCTTTTAGATTCTTTGTGCCTGGCAGTGAATATGGCTGCTCCTTCAGAGTAGCTATCTATGGCTGTCTATTGGCTATTTGTAAGGCAATAATCCAAGGGAAAGCACTGGCAGGAAAGGAAGCAGAGGCTAGAGCAACATGACCCCTGAGATGTCACCTGCCTCTTGGACATCAAGAAGTGGAATGCCAGAGTGAGTCTCCACACATAAGATGAGACGGTCATCCAGACAAGCAGAGATACTGACAGTGGCAAAGAATGATCAGAACAGAGCTCTGATCCTCAAGTACAGAGGAGGAAGGGCTGTCTGGAACATTCTGCTTAATGCTTATGTAAAAGCAGATTACTAAAGGGATACAGTAAAGAAAAGGGTGATTTGTTAGATTCAAGAACAATGCCAGGCAATACTAACCTACTAATAATTAACAAAACAAGAAATGAATCATCTTATAAGTCATAAAACATGATCAGTTTCCATGAATAGAAATGGGGACAGTTGGAGGAGAGGTAATAATTTTTAAAAATGGATATAATTTGACGAAAGGGAGGAAAAATACTTGTATTTTTCCATTCCATGGAGAATTTATCTGTCTAGTATTTTTTAGTGCTTCAAATTTTATTAGTAGAGAAAGAAAAAAATAACTCAGAACGGCTACTCATCTGGAACTCCAGCTGTTGGCACACATAATGAAAGCAGAGGCTCGAGTAAAGAAGTCTTCCACGTTCACATTTATCTCAGGACAAAGGAAAGCTGTTTGGGGATGTAAGGTGCTCAGAGAACTGCCCACACTGTCCATGTGACGCCATCTACTAAGAGAACAACCAATAACAAATCAGAACTATTTTCCTAATCATGAGACAAGGAAATGAGCAGGGCAAACAGCTTTTAGCGATGGATTTTAAACGTAGTTATGAATGTAATTACATCTGCATGTGTTCTGTACTGGGAACTTAGCATGAAGATAAATAATGACCCTGAAATGGAAAGGGCACAGTGGAGGAAAAATAATGTACTGTTCCAATAAAAAAACCCCAAAACTCATAGGCGAGAAAAGGCAGCGTTTCAGGTAGTGGCAGAGAGCCAACAGGAAGCAAGCAGTGTAGATGGCGCTTGTTAGCTGGTGATGGGGAGGTTCATTGTCTTGTTTTTTTCTGTTAGTTTCCTGTCACAAGGATAGAAAATAAACATGGACCACATTTCAAACTCAGGTAAATAGCTTTTAAATGGACAGTAGACAGGAGGCAAGGCAATTAACAATCACATAGATGGATAAAACTGAAGAAAAAATTAACACAATGAAGAAAAATAGAAAATACATCCTGATGGAAAGAGTGGAATTGTTGCCTGTCAGCTGGATATGCTGAGCCTAATGTGCATCTGGAACTCCTGCACCTGGGAGACGGAGGCAGGAGGATATTGGGTTCCACATCAGTCTGGGCTACGTACTGACACCCTGTCTCAAACAACAGCACCAACAAAAGATAAGTAACTCCAGAAACAAAGCTGACTCATCTGTTCTTTCAAAAAAACAAAACAAAAACAAAACAAAACAAGTTTAAAAAAAAGCCAAGAGAATTTAAATTAATTAAGAGGATGGGGACTGGCAAAAGAATGACCCACACCCACAAACTAAGGCAAATAGGATTGACTGTATCACAATAAAAAAAGATGTAACCAGTAGAGGCAACCAGGAGGGTTAAAGGCAGATAAAAGCCACAATTAAATGCACAGCTTATGAAAAAAGAACACTAAAATTGGTAGCAGAAAATAAAACCAATGCATTAATGTTATTACTTTTCTAGAATTTGATAGAATTAGTAGACAACAATAAGTCAAGAGATTTAAGTTATTTTATAGTAAATATACAAAATACCTGGCTTTTAAAATATTATATTTTTCATATTTCCAGGAATTAGTTAAAAATAGCATTTCAAAGTGCAGATATTTTAGAAGGTGCTAACTCTCATCAGATGCACAGAAAATTACAAATAAAAGACACAATGGAAATACTACTTTAAAATCAGTAATTAATTTTGTAATTAATCCTTGGATAATAAAAGATGTTAATTTACAAAGCATAAAGTATGTTGCAAATAAGGAAGAGAAAAGAAATCTTGTCTACTGAAGCCTTGGAAAGAAAACTCATTTAACAATTACCAATTAGAAACACACATGTCTCGGGATGACATAAGAGCAAGTGGTTAATAAAGATGAAAACAGTCGCAGGAAACAGCTAATGAAGCAAAACAGTAGAAATTAATGCAAAAGAAAATAAAGGACAAAGGATGAATGAGTCCGAAAGCTTATTATCACAGGAAGCCAATAACTTACGTAGACTCCTTAAAAACCTGAAAAACTGGGACAAAATATCTAAAGTAATTAAAGGGATTGAAGACATTCCAGCACAAGAATCTATGACAACAGACTTGAAAACCAGGAAACATCAATTGCATGTTAGAAGGACAGAAACTAACAAAGACACTTAAAAACCTAAAATTCTTGAATAAGTCAATTTTGTTGACAGCTGGGAAACTGCTTGGTGAGGTTCACTACTAACCTTCCATCTGTAAGGCATCTGGAATTCTAATAGTATTTCAGTTACTTAAAACTCTTGTAAAGCCTTTAATTGTCCTGACCTATTTTTACAAAGCTAACACATTTAAACACAGAAAGCATTATTTATGCCATTAAAAATAAGAAACGAAACTATGTCCTTAAGAAGATATTGGGCCACAGAGTGATGAATCCATCCTCATAGAGGTGTTTTCCAAGCTGAAGCCCAATCAGACAGAGGAAGTATTTTGAAAAGAAACAGATTTCTGCAGAGCTCTGGTGTGCGCACAAGAATGAGTTTAATTTATCGGTGACACAAATAGTCCATCCAGTTCAGAAACAGGCAAATGAACAGGCAGAACCAAACCAAATATTGACATAAATATATAAATTAAAATCACCCGAAACTGCATTATCACTAGAACGTAAGTCCTAGAGCTTGACAGTGGAGTGCCACTCTAGCTCCAGGACTCAGGAGGCTGAGTCTGGAAGCTCTTTTGAGGTTACTATTTTGGTGCAAGTCTAGTTATCATAACAGGATACTTCATTAACACAAAAATATATTTGTATGTATGCACATAAGTGTAAGTATATTTCTTATACTTTCTTATATCCATCAAACAGGTATTATGTGGTTTTAATATACTCTTAGTAAATACTGATTGTTACTAGTTTTCAGGTCATGAGCATTTGTGCATACCATTTCAAAATATTCTAAGATATGATGTTTTACAACTGCACAATGTTCTATCATGTAGATTAAAAAAATAAACCAAAAAAACCCCACTACATTTCTAAGTGAAGTTTAGATCACAGAATTGTAGCCACTTAAAAAATTGATTTAATGGACTTTTTAAACCTTTATTATTTTTATTTCAAAGGATTTTTTTTTTTAATATCTACCGCTGCTCTCCTTCCCTTCACTCCTCCCAGTCCTCCCTCAGCTTCCCCTCACCCTGTTCTTTCATCCATTCCCCAAGGAAGGCAAGGAGTCCCAAGGTGAGTCAGGTTACTAACTTCACTTTTAAAAAAAATTAAGCAGAAGTATTCTTATTGCAAAATACTACATATACAAACAAGAGAAAATTACAGTGTTCCCCTCCAGTAAGACACTTCTAGGCTGGAAACAGGAGACTTTTGTTTGTATGGCAGATTTCGTGCTCATATATTAATGACTACTTAGTAAGCATATTGTTTCATTTTTTGTATGTTCATTTTATTATTATTTTTATTAAAAATGCCTTTTTCCCATGTATCCCCCTGCTCCCCCTCCCTTCCTTTCTCCCAGTCCCTCCCAGCCAGCCTTCAGCTTCCCCCCAAAAGGGCAAGAAGTCCCAAAGTGGGTCAGCCCAGTGTGGCACATCCATTCCAGGCAAGCTCAATTTCTTCATCCCCAAATGAAGATTGGGTTAGGCACTTTTCTGCAGGGAATGAGCTCCAAGGTGCCAACCCATGTACAGGAACATAGGCTGATCCCACCCCTAGAGGTTCCACATATTGCCCATGCCAATCCTGAGTTGCCTACCCTTGGAGGGCCTAGCTCCTAGCTCCTTTTCCCAATGGTTCCCCAGTGGCTATTTTTGATTCAATGAGGTCCCCAGAGTTCCAGCCAGCCATCTCTGTGGGAAATTTTCTCATAATTCCTATTCCCTTGCTCATACAGACTCTCAAGAGCTCAGCCCAGGGCTCAGCCATGGATCTCTGCCTCCACTCTATTCATTGTTGGATGTAGGTTCTGTGATGACACTTAGGGTGGTTAATCATTTGATTATAGTGGAAGTCCTGTTTATGTACCCCTCTACTATTGGCTGGAGACCTATCCAGGGATATCCTGAGAGTTCTTGGAGGTTTCCCTGGTACCCAGGTTCCTTCCAACCCCACATTGACTTCCTCTATCAAGTATCCATCTCTTTTTTCTCCCTCTTTGTTGCTCCTCTCACTCAACCATCTCCTTTTCTCATAATTTATTTCCAATTCTTCTTGGTTGCAAAATGTTATGATTGTAATTTGCTAAAGTGATCTTCTCTATTTTCTCTTTCTGGAGGAGTCTTTGGATGTATCTCTTAAGTTCCTTCTGATCACAAGCTGTTCAGGGGTTGTGGTTTGCAGCTTGGGTATTCTTTGCTTTTTGTCTAAAATCCACCTATGAGTGAGTATATCTGATGCCTATCTTTCTGGACTTGTAATACCTTGCTCAGGAGGATATTCTCCAAATCCACCCATTTGCCTGAAAATTTTAGGATGTCATTTTTTTTTTTAACTGATGAGTGTTGGTTTTGCTTGTGAGATCAGACACACACTACCAGATGCCACACTAGAGTTTATTCAGAGGAGTTGCCGACCGGGTAGGAGGGAGAGAAGCAGAAGAGAGATACAGACTTTCACGTGGTGGCTCTTTTTAAGGGTGCCATGTTGGGTTTATCATGTGGGGGCTACATGCCAGGAATTCTCATCTCACCTGGTGACATGTTTGATTTACCATGTGGCCACTGTTTGCCAGGAATCCTTACATCTCATCCTTAAGTTTACTATAAAAAGAAAGCCAGGTTTATGGGGGGGGGGGCAGGGGAAAATGGATTGGACCACAGCAGGATTGACGGATGTCTTAAGGCTGCTTCAAGCTGTTAAGGGCAAAGTTTGTCTTTCTAGGATATGAGAGCTGTATCTTCTGGTAGTCAATCAGCTGGGTTTTATGGCTCATTTTGCAGTCTGGGTGAGTTTAAGGCATGGGATGATGAATTCTGATATTCTGGAGCTCAGACAAAAACTGAGTTGGGAAGTGACACATGTAGGGAGGGTCCTCTGCTATTGCAGGGTCTGGAGATCAGATCAAGAAAAGAGGCAAAAGAGAGAAGAGAAAGAAGGTTTGAAATTAGGACATGTATAACCTTAAGTTAGACTTTGTCTATACTTTAAATAAACCTAAGGTACCTATTTTGTGTTTCTTCCTTCTAGGGAACTCCAGCTGCACAATAAAGTTGGTGGTTCTCTGCTAGGTTTGGGGATGGAAAGAGCTTAAAATGTCTCATGTTTTTTGTCTACCCATTGCTGAGGTTAAAAATGGCTCCTGGTTCCATTCCTCTGGTCCTGGGGGCAGGGTGTGGTCTGTTTTACCTGCTATCTGCTCTAAAAATGGCTCCTGTTTCCTTTCCTCTGGTCCTCAGGGCATAGCAGCCAACTGTTTTCTGATGGTAAAATGGCTTCTGGGATTTTTCACTGTAGGGGTATTGTGTTGTTTCATGGTAAATAGTTGTCCCACCCACTGGTTTAATAAAAAGCGCTGATTGGCCAAAGGCAGGCAGGAAGTGTGGGCAAGGTTATCAGACTAAGAAAACTCTTGAGAACAGAAAGCACAGGCAGATATGCCAGAGAGAATGCCAGAGAGAAGCCGCTGGAAGCAGAGGACAACTATGCTGCTCTAAAGAAAGGTGCTGATCCCCATGGCTGAACAAGAGGAATCATGGGTTAGATGAAGGGTAAAGAACTAGCAAGTGATATGCCTGGGCCTGAGGCAGATCAGCATAAAACTATTGAAAGCATCTGTGTGTCTCTGCTGGTCTGTGGGTCTGTGGGACTGTGGGTCTGCGGGCCAAAACCCAGAGGTTAGGCCCGAAAGTCTGGGCCAGAAACCTCCTACTACATTTCACTCTTCAAAAGTCATGGCTAGAGGGTTAGTCTGTGGGGGAGGGGAAGGGCGAGGCAAAATACCTCAGAGCTTTTTGTTTCTGGTAACCATCTCTGAGAAGCAGGCTAGAGTGGAAAACTCAGAGATGGGAAGTTTTAGGGAAATGTGTCTAGCAATACAAGGATTCTGGGTTTTCCACACTTGGGGGTCTACCTGGGAGACTGAAATAGGGTATGGGCCAGGGTCTGGCACTGACAGACTGAGCAGATAGCAAGAGAAGCAGGGGAGTCACTGGTGAGGCTGGATCCAGGTAAATGTGGTGACTAAAAGAAATGAGAGCTCCCACTTTAGCTAAAAAATGCCTTCCCATATGGGTAACAGGCAGGTTAGCATGACCAAAAATGTGTGAGTGATATGGATATCTCTGAAAATGCAATTAAGTGGTGGTGTCTGACAAGGCTTGAATTGTTTACTTCCCACCTCAACGATGGAAAGGCTAGAGAGAGAGGTAGAACCCCAAAGCTCTGCAGGACCGAGTATTGTGGCACCGGTGTCCACCAGGAAGGAGATGGACCACTCTGATACAGTTATCACTATATGAGGCTCCATTTTTGTGATGGTTGGGTTAGGGCAGCCCTGGCAGCATCAATCATCTATGGCCAGGCCTAGGAGATCAGCTGGAGAGTAGTCTGTGTGTAATGTCCCCCTGCTACATGGAGCTTGGGAACAGTCACTTAGATCAGTGTTACCCAGGACAAGGCCTGAACAGCCTCTGTGAGGCTAGGAAAGAGCAAGACCAGTGGCCAAGCTGGCCACACTTAAAGCACGCACCAGGAATCTAGGTCTCTGCCATGGGAGGAGGCGAAAGAGCTGGTCAGATAGTTTTTACCAGTAGGAGGTATGTTTCTTGGCTTTTCTCCATCTCTCCTGTGAGACACTTTAAAAGCCAGAGCACTAAGCCTGTGGAGTCAGTGGTTCCCAAGAGATGTAAGTTTAACTCTGATGTAGGAATAGCTCAGTAAAAGATGGGTCATGGTAAGTTGCCTTTCCCTCAGTGCTCTCAGATATAAGTTAGTTTACTGTGAGACTGCATCTGTGAGGTGTAGTATTTATTATGTTTCTGGCCTGGACTTTCCGGCCTAGCCTCAAGGTTCAGACCTGCAGACCCACAGACCCACAGACCCACAGATGCTTACATTAATTTTATGCTGATCAACCTGGGTGGAGGCATATAACTTGATAACTCTTTACCCTTAAACTAACCTATGATTGGTATCCTGTTTGGCCATGGGACTGGCTATCTTTTCTCAGAGCAGTATAGTTGTCCTCCACATCTTCTGGCTTGTCTGGCAACTCTGTGGCATTTCTGCCCTGTTCTTCCTGTTCCCAGAGTTTTCTTAGTCTGGTAGCCCTGCCCACACTTCCTGTCTGCCTGGCCAATCAGAGTTTTTATTAAACCAGTAGGCGGGACAATGCTTCTACTACAGTGAGGCATTTAAAATAATCGGAACAGACTCTCCTGTTTGTCCTATACTATCCCTTGCAATTTTTCAAAATTGCAGGCTTCAGAGCAGACTATGTAGACTTGTCAATAAGCAGGTTAATTCCAATGGGAGTCTACATATGGGACAGCCCTGGCTCCTGGGGGTGTGCTACATTTGTCTGAGGAACCTCATTTGCATGAGTTCTGGCCTATTCCCAAACTTGCCTTTGCTCCAGAGCCCAAATTCTTGTCACCTGAGAAAGTTCTGACAGAGGAAACGTGGTATAAACTTTTACTACCCCATCTATACCAGCCACTCTCACAGAGGGAGAACTGGATTAGGATTCTTAGGAGCACGAGAGTGAGTGACCAGTGTGGTAAATGTAGGAACCAGGTTTGCAGTTCCCGGAAAGGAAGAAGTCGGAGGAGTTGCAGGTGAGCATTGAGATTTGAAAGGGGGGGGGGTCCAGAGAAAGATATGGTCATATGGCTAGAAACAGGTGGCAGAAGAACAGAACAGAAAGCCAGAAGAGAAAATTTAAAGCTGAGATATGAAAGAGATAGGGGAACTATTTCCATCTGCCCATACACTTGCAAAAGTTAGCTACTGTAAAATATTGGAGTCCAGCAAGCCGTTAGGCATCCATTTTGAGTTATGTAAGGGGTACTAAAGCCATTTCTTTGTGCAAAAAATGGGTAAGTTTGGTGGTATCTAGGTAAGGCAAAAAGTTAAGTGGCTTGAGTCTCAAGAACGCATTCTAAAGGTGAGGATGGAGAGACATTTTCTGCGACTCACTATTATTGAGGCCCGGAGGGGAGGGATTCCACTGATAACTCTGGGTCATCATCCAGCCAACAGGTGGTCCCAGGGGAACAACACTGGCTAAGTATACTTGTCAGCTCTTAGCAGTAGGCGTTAGGACAAAGCCCAAAACAATGCTAGCCACCATGTGGGCATAAAAACCATACTAGTTATCACTAGACGCTGATCAGCACCTATGATAGATATCAGGGCAAAACCTGAAAAAATGCTTGCCACCTTGTTGCATGAATGAATGAGACTCAGAGATAGATCTCTGAGAAAGTCGTAGATATTGGAGAGAATAAACACCACAATCAGATCTTACCCAGCTGTCTTCCAGCTTCCTCAGTCTGGCTTCCCTTGGCTTCCTCTTCCTCTATGCCTGCCTTAAGCTTTAAATACTGTCTTGATAAATTAAGGCGTGGCCCCACCACTGCCTGCTTGGGAGCCTGGAATTCCTTCTATAATTTGAAGTGACCTCAACTCAGTTGGGATTAAGGGTATAGTTCACCACTCCCAGGATATTTCCTGTACTGAGATTAAAGGTGTGAATCACCACTCTCTGATTCTCCTAGACTGTGGTTAGATCTCCTGAACTTCTGCAGCTTTTATTAAATCTCAACATAGATTGTGGGTAGATTCTCTCTGACAAAAGTAAGAGCTGAGGAATCTATAAGAAGGAAGGGCAGGTGAAAGGAATCAATGAGGGAGGAAGAGTGGGAGGGAGGGATGTTGGCATCTCTAGTATCTCTTTCCTTTATCAGGAAGCAATGGTCCAGCTGTGCAAATGTTGTGCCAATTCTGTTCTGTGCTTGCCTGACCTCATGCTCCCAGACTAAACTGTGAAGGAGCCAGTGACTGAAGAATACAAAAATCTAAAGACACAACCCCCCAATTCAGTGGTTCTCAACAGGTAGGTCGATACCCCTCTGGGGGTCGCATATCAGATATTTACCTTATGAGTAATAACTAGAAAAATTACAGTAATGAAATAATTTTATGATTAGGAGGGACCGTGACATGAAGAATGGTATTAAGCAGTCTCAGCATTAGGAAGGTTGAGAATCACCACTCCATTTCCCCATGAAGTGATTGATGTGATTACATTACCGACTAAGCTACCTGATGCTCCACGGTTGTTAAACCCTTTCCTTTCCAGCCCACTCATGCTAATTTTTACTGCAAAGAACGTTTATATCAAATTGAATGGGCCATGCTTGAACCTCTGCCCTAGGTCCTTCTTCTAAAGAATTCTACTTAAAGCAATGGGAGCAAAGATAGAATAAGGAAGCAAATCAAATTACACCATTCTTTTTAAACCTTATGCTTTATTAATCAAAGCAAAGCACACTACTTGCCTTTCCTTTTCTACTTTCATTTACTTGGGAAATTAGTCTCTTTACAACTAGCATTTTTGTTTCCTCCTGAAAACTCAATAGAGATATGTAGCTGCTTATTTTAGACATGCTAAGCATAATACTGTTGTCAAAAATATTTCCCATGAAGCATGGAGAACAAGCTTGATTCTTGGTTGAAGCATTGATTTCGTTCAAAGGGATTAGTGTGAAAATACATAAAGGTTGTTTGTGCTTTGTTTGCTTCTGAGTAAATGAGACGTGTCATAAAGCAATATTGAAAGGCAAACAGGAAGGGTCCAGAGTGTTTACACAGACAGCCGGTACTCCTGTTGATTACGGGAAACACTGTTGACTAATGGAAGTGACAGAGTACATTTCTAACATGTTGGAGTGTTACCTGGCACTCTAAGAACATTACCATGCTGATACTACTCAACATGAGGGATAATGTAATGGACCTGTGTGGTTGTGGTGGGTATAGCAATGGCGACAGTGAGACCATGGTCCCGGCAAGAAGGATCTGAACTTTCACAACATCCTTTCTGTGTTCGGTTCTGTTTTGGAACTTTAAACTCAGAGTAGCTCTTACACCAAAGCGGGAAGCAGGAAGTCACCATGTGTTATTTCTTTTTATCACAATGACAATCATCCTTTTGATTTTATTTCTGATCCCTCCGCCCCTCCCCCACAGTGTGCTGAAGCAGAAAATTCTTCCAGTTGTGGGATGAAAATGTGACAGGGTGATTGGTTTTCTTCTCTTTTGTTATTTCTTTTTTTAAGAAAAAACCTTTTTGTTATTCGCAATTTTAAGAGGGGGAGAATATTCTAAGATGCAACTGTCTCTCCTGTTGCAAAAGTAATGTGATGATAACTACCTAAGTAATCCTTTTACTTTGGTGACAGATACTATGAGCATAGTGAGATAGTTTTCTTTTAGATGTCTGTCAGTTCCTGGGAATTTACCCAAAATAAACAGCACAATGGAAATATGTAAAACCTCTTTCTCTTATAGAAAGAGACAAATGCATGCATTTATTTGACAATGAGCTGAAGCAGTCTTTGCTTCACGTGTTGCTTTTTGAAATGTTCTATATTTTCAAGGTAATTTTCACTCCTTATGATATGTTTAATAATAAGTACAGCAGAAATTTTGTCAGAATGTTTTTCATTTTAAAATTAGTTTTTTGATTCTTTTAAAAGTGTGATTACCTCATTTTTCCTTCTGTTTCCTCCCTCCAAACTCTCCACACACCCTCTCCTTGGTCTCTTTCAAATCCGCAGCCTGTTTTCCTCAGTAGTGCACGTGTCTTTAAAACATAGAATCATTACTATAGAATATATAGAATCAGTCACCATAATATCTTTTTGTCTTTGAAATGTACAATAATGGGCTGATTACATGAGCTAACACTAACTTCGCTATTAGAAAACATGCTTAGCTTACAAAGAGCCACGGGGAGCTCTCAGATTTCTTGCTTATATGCAAATTCTGCTCAAATAAAATTTGAAATTTACAATAAAAAATAGGCTTTGGACTGACCATGGTGGGTGCATTATGCATTTAATTCTGTTGGACATTAAACTAGGGTTCAGTATATATTAGTGGTGCAAACTGACTGAAATGACCATGATCAATATATTCATTCCATAATTATTAATGATAGAATGAAAACTCCAATCAGCTATTAAATGTATGCCTTAATCACACATCAGTCCACTAAATTAAAGAAAATTATTCAGATATCAGTTGCAATATAACAGTGCTCAATTACTTTTTAGACATAGCCACAATAATATGAGAAATATAGATGAAGGAGCAACTTTTCCTGCCTTAGGGGAGGACTCAAACATGGAACTGGGACCTAATAATGAAGTGCAGTCTGGGGGATTAAGAAAGCTAAATTGGTGTTGATGTAGCTATTTAAAGGAATAAGAAGACCCAAATTGGTTAAAGTTAAAACAAAACAAAAAACCTTTGACTGTGTGACAAAAGTAAGTGCTGATGAAAATCATGGTGGAAAACACCAAATTTAAGGTGTTAGCTTGTCAGCTTAACACAAACCAGCATTGCTGTGGAAGAGGAAAACTCACCTGAGGAACTGCCTCCGTCCAGTCGTTCTGCTGGTATGACTGTGGAGGCAGTTTTTGAGTGATTTTGGAAAGGTTCAGTCCATTGTGTTCATGCTGCTTCTGTGGAGGTGACCTTGTGTTGTATCAGGCTGGGGACTACAGAGGTGGTGAAGTGTTAAGAGCCCTTGTTGCTATTGCAGAGGACATGGGATTGGTTCTCAGCATCCACCTGGTAGCTCACAACCATCTGAAACTCCAGTTCCAAAGGATTCAATGCCTTCTTCTGACATCCAAGGATGCCTAGCATGCATAGGCTGTAATACATTGCAAAACACTCATAAAAAACTCTAAAAAAAACAAAACAAAACAAAACAAAACATTTTTTTTTAAAAAAAGAAACCAGGGTAAATAAGAAATATAGAGTAAGCCAGTAGTGAGATCTTCTTATATGTCAGTTCTGGCAGCCAGGCTCTTGCCTTGAGTTCCTACTTTGGCTTACTTGAATGATGAAGTATATGTGAAAGTGTGAACCATATAAACCCATTCCTCCTCAAATCACTATTGGTAATATTGTTTGACATAGTGACAGAAAGCAAACCAGGATAATCTGATTAATTTCTATTTCAGACTGTAATATTTTAGGGAGAGGACATGTTTATATACTTGTAGTAAGGATGTTACATGAGTAAATCACTTTGAAACTTGATGAGTACAAACTTCAAGTTTTATTTGCTATTCCAGTTGAGAAATAAATTCTGAGAGTCTTAAATAAGTATTTAGTTAAGTAGCTAGCAAAGAAATATGTTAGGAGCCAGAACTGTTTGAGTAAAGATAGGTAAGTAGTGGTATGTCTATTGTTCAGCTAGGAATATTTCCATCTTTACTTGTTGTCAGTCAGACTTTACTTTTCCATGTTTGTCTGTAGTGTGACTTTTCTAAAAGCATTACATTTACACATTTAGTATCTCCTAGCACATTTTATATTTGTACGCAAGCCCAGGTTGCCATGTTATAGAGAATAGTATGTCATTTCCACAGTATATGAGAAAGGATTAGCAAGGAAACTATAAACCTTATCTTGTTTGCACTAAGGCTAAAATTTAGAAGCCTATAAAGTTTAAGATAAGAGGGCATACGAAGACATGGTCTAAGTCAGGAGGGACAATTCATGTCATGGGCCTGAACAATAGAAATAGTAGAATCAAGGCTTAGTATGTGTCAGTTGGTATGCATTTTAGATGAACAAAAGGGGAGTTGGCTGAAATCTGTAAATCACGTTCAGCACTTTTGTACTGGACTGGAGCGGTGAGGCTGCTGGTGTATGAAAGCAAGCTGCACATACTGGTCTGTGAAGCTGGATCAGTACCACCAAGTGTGTCCTAAATGCTCTTTTTGCCTTAGTACAGTGGCTATCTTAAATGCTCTCCATTCTCTAAAGACCTAAGCCTTGCCTTACCTGATCTCGTGTGCATTTGACCTTGAAGAAGAAACCATCTGCCAAACCATAATAAAACTGTCTCCTGACCTCTAACATGTCTTCTCCTTTCTTCTCTGACTCCATTCCACATGTCTCCTGGGTCCATTATCCCATCAAATTACTTTTAGAGGGAAGGAATAACTACTGTCACCATGTTTTATTATTATCCACTCACCTTTTATCTCTCCCAATCCAGACTACTTATCTTTTGAAGTTAATACTTTCATACTTTCTTAATTCCAAAGTAAATTAACTTTCTAAAAATCATTCTAATTTTAAACTCTACTTTGCCGTTCTTTTTTTTTTTTTTTTAACCATTCTTGAGGAATCAGCTCTTTACTCTTTGACTATTCTTTTTTTGCTACCTCATTTTTTTTTAATTGATTAAAGTTTATGCATAAGGGTTTTCCAGAACAACCAAAGCAGTATGCTATAACCCAGCCACACACAAAAAAGGATCTACTAAATTGATGCCAAATCAGTCCACAATGGCTACGGCCAAGCTGGGAAGCCATGTAAAGGGCAGCTGCCCAGCGCAAGATAAATAGGGCGTTAGAGCAAGAAAGAGGTCAAAGGCAGAACTTCACTTGGTAATGGAAAATTAAACTCCCTGGAGAGGAGCTGGTATAGCTCTACAAAGGAGAAGGACCTGGAGTTTGTGTCTACATTCGGCAGCAGTGCAAATCAGGAAAGATGAGTTCATTGAGATGGAGCTTCTGCCTTCTACTATTTTGGTCCATTTGGTCCCTGAATCTATTGGATGGTGCTGCCCAAGCTTAGAGTAAGTCTTCACCATTCTCCTCGCTATGTTGACCACATATCAATGGTCTTTGGAAATAATCTTAAAAACACATCCCTAAGCATGTTTTGTCAGCATTAATGACCTCTTAAAAGCTCTATTCCCAATACTATCACAATGCCAGACAAATTACAATAGAAGTCCCAGAGGGAAAAACCACCTTCAATCCAGTACAATTAAGAATTTTTGGAACTAATATTCAGAGGTGAAAGAAACAGAACTAGGTTGGATGGAGGAAGGAGTTGGGTTTCCTTACAGTTCACTGATAGCCTCAGCTGACTCAGATGGTAATTCTAAAACTATGAAGAGCCTTGAACCTGTCTCATATCAGGCTAGGATATCTTTCATAGTCATACACTTTTTTATCATTAGTTGTGGGTCATAGCAATCAGGTTTATTCTCAGATAACCTTGATGAAAAACGTATCTTCTCAGGACACACTTTTAAAAATCTCATCTAAGTGGATCAGTTTCTCAGTTAACTAACTGGCTGAGACTCTGTAAAAGGGAGTACAAATGTATCTCAGGAATAAAATACAATTCATCGTTGTTTTACTGCTTGTCACCAACTGGTCAGTTAGTCTACCAAGAAAATAATGACATGTCATTAGCTTTGTCTTAGCCTATGTTCATATTTGCATATTCTATGGAAGTGGTAAGTAGATCATCTCAATAAGTTAGAGCCTGTGTTCTTGGGTCCTTGTATAGTTTCCATCCTGACATCATAAAACTTCACAAGTGGCAGCTTGTCTATAGAAAGGGGTTCACTCTTATATGATGTGCTTGTTATAAAGTAAGTCTGCTTCTTCTACATGTACCTTCTTTCCCTCTTTTGAGTTTTCTCTATATCTTGATGTGTCACAAAAGTCTCAACTTATGTAATATTTTATTTTATATTTTCAGAATCTACATCCATGAGCACTATATGAAATTTTCGTTATGAATAGGTTTTTTGCTATAGTAACAAAAATTGAGTAAGACTCAAACATTTTAATGCTACATTCCATCACAGTGTATATTTCTAATGAAAACAACTCTGACTGCTCAACACATAGCAAAGATCTTATATGAAAAATGGGTGTGACAGAGTCCATCTTAAATATCATGATTTTAAGAGTTTAGGACAATGTTTTCATTATAAAACATCTTATCAATATGCTTATAAATAAAAGTATTTATAAAATTATTATGCTATCATGTAATTAGACTTCTAGAGTAGTCGAGCGAGACTTTATGGAATAAATGGGTAGGCTATTTGACTAATTTTCAGATAAGTTTATAAGTTAAAGTATCCGCAATAGTAATATTTCAATCCAGAATTGACAGTAATTGGTTATCTCCAGATTTATGTCTGACAAGAAAATTACAAAACACAACACTTTCACAAAGTTGAAAACAAACAGGCTTTGATATTTTGAAGCATATCATTTGTGAAGGTTTTATTGACAAAATGTAAACCAGTTCCACACAATATGAAATAGCTTAAAATCTATTACTTATAGTCTTCTCGCTTGTATTTGGTCTACCACCCCTATATTTTGAATTCTAACTTTTCTACCAGTTAAAAAAATCTTTTTATTTGCCTAATACTAGGATATGGAAAAGATTGGCACTATTGACTCCATGGTGTTCTTTCAGCTGAAATAAGAATTTCTTGTCACTCATGTTCTATGTCTATCAAATTCTCTGAATAAAAATCTTCAAACTTTGCAGCAAAGTCTCTTTGACTTATTTTAGTGACTATTTGTTTAGAGTTTAAGTGTGATTTGGAGAAAGAAAAGGATCTGTAAGGTGCTTCTTCCTGTTGTGTGTTGTATAGCAACACAGTTCTGATGGCTCTGAAGTGTCTAATATGGCGTATCACACATGTTGGATGACTGCTGACCGAGTCACTTCAGTTCTCAACTCTCCTTCCATGTGGTCTTTCACAGTTTCCTGCTGTAGTCTGAATTCTTTTCAAAGCAACAATAGTAAATGGTGAAAGTGCACATGGAAGTAATACCTCTCCAATTTTCTGTGTACATCTCCAGTGTCACACAGTTTCAAGATGGAAGAGTGAGGTAGATAGCTTCTCACATTTGTTTTTGTTTTTCAGGTGGGACAAAATGAAAATGGGCCATAGAAATTGGAAAAAATCACATGTTTTTAAGCCATAAAGAAGAGCTGATCTATGAAACCACATGTATAAGGAAGGACATCAGACAAGGAAGAAAAGGAGGAAATGAGTCTTTGGAAGCAACAAGAGGGAAAAAGAAAAGTTCTGTTCTGGTCATGACCCATGGGGTGAAGTTCCTAATGGAAGAACGTGCAAAGCTGTGAGGCTCTATGACTTCCACAACTCTGAATACTCTCTTTGCGGGAGTGACAGGGCATGAGACTATCCTTGCAGCAGAGGCCAAACACTAAAGTCCCAGGATTAAAGGTGAGAGGTAGACATGTATAACACCTGAACAAACTCAAGAAGTAAGAATAAGAGAGCCTGCCGTTCCTTTGTGTTAGCTGTCCTCCACAGAAATACTTTTCACTAGGGAACCCCAGTGATGACATCACCTGGGACACAAGTAAGCAATTTCACTATACTACCTGTCACCCACTCTGAATTACCAAGATGTCCTCTTAATCTGTAGCAGCCTGCTTGGAGAAACCCCTCATCCCACTCTACCTCCATTCCTTTAGGACTCCACCTCTTGGTACAACTCTGGTCATCCTAGCTCCTTTACACATCCCCTGTCCCCTCTAGTCCATCTCCATTCCTTTGTGTCACTTGCCTATCTCACCAGAAACACCAGGGAACACACAGCCGCCACATTCACCAATAGATTAAAGAATGTGGAAGAGGGAATTGCAGGTCTACAAAGTAGATGAACCATATAGCTCAGTCAAAGCTCTTCTCAGTATGTCTTCTCAAGAAGAAAGGAAGTGATCTGAATGAGACAGATCTGAAACAAAAGTAATCAGGATAGGGGAAAACACTATAAACCCATCAAAGGAAAAATACACCAAGAGGATATTGCAATTCTAAACATTTATGCACCAAATACAAGGACACCCAAGTTCATAAAAGAAACATTACCCTAGGCAAAATCATGTATGGACCCTCACACAGTGATAGTAGATGGTTTCAACATCCCACTCTCACCAATAGACCAGTCATTTAGACAAAAACCAGAGAAATGCTGGAGTTATGAAACATCGTAAATCAAATGAACTGAAAAGACATCTACAGAACATTACACCTAACCACTAGCGTATATATATATATATACGCTATATATATATAGATATATAGATATATAGATATATAGATATATACACTCAGCAGCTCATGGAACTTTCTCCAAAATTAATCATCTTAACAGATTTAAGAAAAGTGAAATAACACTACATCCTGACTGTTGTGGATTAAACCTAGATGCCAACAACAGCAGAAACAACAGAAAACATAAACTCAGAGAAATTCAGTGACTCACTACAGAATATAGAAATCTAGAAAAGCTTTCTGGAGTAGAATGAAAATGTAAAAACAACATATTCAATTTGTAGTTGGCAAGTTCATAATACTAAATTTTTAAATACAAAAACTGGAAAGATTTTATATTAGTAACTTTCTGAAAGAGGTGAAATCTCTAGAACATTAAGAAGAAATAACACCCAGATAGTAAACAGTAAAAAAGAATCAAACTCAAGGCTAAAATCAATAAAATAGAAAAATCACAAAGAGCCAATGAGATAAAGAGTTTGTTCTTAGAGAAAATAAACAAGATTAACAAACCCCTAGAGAAATTCAACAAAGACACTGAGAAAATTTTCAAGTTAATAACAGTAATGATAAAATAGAGACATTATAATGGACAAAAGGAATGAAGCAAAGAAAGTCATAGGTTATTCTTTAAAAATCAGTATTCCCATCAAACTGGGAAACTGAAAGAATGATTTCATGATTTATACACCCTCCTAAGGTAAATCAAGATCATATAAGCAATATAGATAACCTGTAACCCAATAGAAGAATTAATTGATCCTGGTCCACAGCAGACTAACAGGTGAGTAGCACCCCGACCCACAGGCCAAGTGGAGATGGTGGTCTCCAAGGCCCAGACCAGGGGCATAGTCCCCAGCACCCCAACAACACCCAGCTCCACTCTAAGCCAAAGAAAGCTGGAAGAGCCTCCCTGAGCCCAATCCCCAGCAAAACACAGATGGAGGGACATCCTACTGACCAAATACAACACAAACTATAATCTATGTCATTACACACCAACAACTGAAGACTCTGAAGCCTCCTGGTCCACAGCTGACTAAGAGACAACTAAGACCCAACTAAGAATGACCCCTGTGACAATTAGAGACACAGAGCTCATTGCCCTACAGCCAACTAAAGCCAATTAAGAGCAGCCCCTTCAATTAATGGAGACACACAGTCCCTGGGCCCATAACTGACTAAGAGGTAACCAAGAGCTGACTAAGAGTGAACTGAGGAAGCAATGGGCAGACACCAGTGCAAAAATGCATATAACAATATAAAGATCAACAAGACCCCACCAGAAGAAGCTGGTGGTTCTACAACATCAAGACCTGAGCATAACAATGACCTTAAAAACTTTGTGAAGATAATAGAAGCTTTAAAAGAGGATATACAAGCTCCCTTAAAGATAGGAGAAAATACAAAGAAAAAATTGGAAGAGATTAACCAATCCATGAAAAAAAATAAAGAAAACCAAGAAAAAGAAAACAAACAGGTGAAAGAAACAATCTGGGAATTAAAAATTGAAATAGAAGCAATAAAGAAAGTTGGAAAAAGAAAGCCTAAAGAAACAAACCAGAACTACAGATGCAGCATAAACAACAGAATGCAGGAGATGGAAGAGAAATCTCTGGAAAGAAAGATTCTATAGTGGAAATAGATACATCAGTCAAAGAAAACACTAAAACCAACAAAGTCATAGCACAAAACATCAGGAAATCTGGGATACCATGGAAAAACCAAACCTGAGAATAATTAGAATCAAAGAAGGAGAAGAATACCAACCAGCTCATAGGCACAGAAAATATATTCAACAAAATCCTAGAAGAAAACTTACCTAAAGAAGGAAATGCTATAAAGATACAAGAAGCTTACAGAATACCAAATAGGCTAGAGACCACCCCCCTAAATCTGCTCACTGCATTACAATTAAGCCAATAAACCAACAGAATAGAGAAAAAAATACTAAGAGGTGTAAAGGAAAAAGGCCAAATTACCTATAAAGGAAGACCAATGGAACAACTATTCAATGGAAATAATGAAAGCAAGGAAGTCCTGGTCAGATGTTGTACAGACACTAATAGAGCATGGCTGCCAATCCAGACTATTATACCCAGCAAAACTATCAATCACCATAGATGGAGTAAGCAAGATATTTCACTACAAAACCATATTTAAACAATATTTATCCACAATCCAGCCCTACAGAAAACGCTAGAGGAAAAACTCCAACCTTAGGAAAACAGATACACCCATGAAACCACAATCGATAATCCTACAGAAGAAAAATCCAAAGGGAAATACATGCAGGCTATCACCAAAAATAACAGGAAATAGAAATCATTGGTCATTAATATTCCTTAATATCAATATACTCAATTCACCTATAAAAAGACACATCCTAACACGATGGATACAAAAACAGAAGCCATCCTTCTGCTACATACAAGAAACACACCTCAACTTCAAAGGCAGACACAGGTTCAGAGTAAAGGTTTGGGAAAGGCTTTGAATCAAATGGTCCTAAGAAACAAGCTGGTATATCCACTTAATTAAATATTCTTTAAACTAAAAACAATCAAAATAGATCAGGACGAACATTGCTTATCCATCTCAGGAAAAATCCACCAAGATGAAGTCTCAATCCTGAATATTCACGCCACCAACAAAAGGGCACCTATGTATGTAAAGAAAAACTACTAAAGCTTGACCTCACATCAACTGCCACACACTACTAGTGGGAGACTTCAATAGCCCACTCTTACCATTCTGTCTCAACCAGACAGAAACTCAACAGAGAAATAAGGGATCTAACAAATATTATGACCCAAATGGACTTAACAGATACATACAGAACCTTCAACCCAAACACAAAAGAGTACAATATTTTTCAGAACCCCGTGGAACTTTAGTTAAAACTGATAATATATTTGGTTATAAAGCAAATATCAATAGATAGAAAAATGCAAATAACTTTTTATATCATATCAGACCACCAGGGACTAGAGTTAGGTTCAACAACAACAGAAATCACAGATAACTTACAAATTCATGGACACTGATCATCTCTCAGTTGAGCTACCTCTGGGGTCAAGGAAGAAGGTAAGAAAGAAATCAAAGACTTCCTAGAATTCAATGAAAATGAATCCACAACATACCCAAACTTATGGGACACAATGAAAACAGTGTTAAGAGGAAAACTCAGAGCACTAGATGCCTATATGAAAAATCTAGAACAATCTCACACGAGAGATCTAACAGCACAGCTGAAGACTTTAGAACAATTAGAAGCAAACTCACATAGAAGGAGAAGGCAGAAAAATAATCAAATTCAGGCCTGAAATAAATACAATTGAAAACAAAGAGAAAAATACAAGGAATCAATGAATCAAAGAGTTGGCTCTTTGAGAAAGTCAACAAAATAGATAAACTCTTATCCAAACTACCCAAAAAGCAGAGAGAGAGTATCCAAATTTCCAAAATCAGAAATGAAAAGGGGGACATAACAACAGACACCCAGGAAATCCAGAAAATTATCAGGTCATACTTTGAAAAACTATACTAAAATGGAACGCCTAAAAGAAATGGATAGCTTTCTGGACAGGTATACTTAACAAAATTAAGTTAGATCAGATTACAAACAGACCTATAAGCCCAAAGGAAATTGAAGCTGTTATTAAAAGTCTCTCAAGGACAAAAAACCTATGGCCAGATGATTTCACTGCAGAAACAAAACATTCAAAGAAGAACTAATACCAATACTGCTCAAATTTTTTCATACAGTAGAAACTGAAGGAACATTGTCAAATTCTTTTTATGAGTCCAGAATCACCCTGATACCCAAGCCAGTCAAAGATGCAACAAAGAGAATTACAGACCAATCTCCCTCATGAACATTGAGGCAAAACACTCAATAAAATTCTGGCAAACTAAATCCAACAACATAGCAAAGACATCATCCACCAATATCACGTAGGCTTCATCCCTGAGATGCAGGGATGGTTCAACATATGAAAACTTGTGAATGTCATCCATCATATAAACAAACTGAAAGAAAAAAAACCACATGATCATCTCATTAGATACTGAAAAAGCCTTTGACAAAATCCAACACTCCTTCATGATAAAAGTCCTGGAGAGATCAGGAATACAGAAAAAATGCCTAAACATAATAAAGGCAATAAATAACAAATCAACAGCCAACATCAAACTAAATGGAGAAACATTCAAAGCAATCCCAATAAAGTCAGGAACAAGACAACTTCTCTCTCCTTATCTATTCAATTACAGTTCAAAAAGTTTTAGCTAAAGCAATAAGAGAACAAAAGGATATTAAGGGGATACAAATTGGAAAGGAAGAAGTTAAACTATATTTACAGATGATATGATCATATACATAAATGACCTCCAAAATTCTACCAGGGAACTCCTACAGCTGATAATCACCTTCAGCAGTCTAGCAGGATACAAGATTAACTAAAAAAAGAAAATCAATAGCCCTCCTATACACAAAGAATAAAAGGGCTGAAAAAGAAATAAGGGAAACATCACCCTTTATAATAACTGCAAAGAGCATTAAACATCTTGGTGTAACTCTAACCAAAGAAGTAGCAGATCTGTTTGACAAAAACTTTAAACCACTGAAGAAAGAAATTGAAGCAGACATCAGAAAATGAAAAGATCTCCCATTCTCCTGGATACGTAGGATCAACATAGTAAAAATGGCAATTTTACCAAAAAATAATATACAGATTAAATACAATCCCAATCAAAATCCCAACCCAATTATTTTTACAGTCCTTGATCAAACAATACTCAACTTCATATGGAATGACAGGAAACTGAGGATTACTAAAACAATCCTGCTCAATAAAAGAACTTCAGGAAGAATCACCGTCCCTGACTTCAAGCTATACTATAGAGCCATAGTGATAAAAACAGCCTGGTACTGGCACCAACACAGACTTGTGGATCAACAGAATGGAATCCAAGTCCCTGACCTTAACCCACACACTTATGAGCATGTAAGTTTTGACAAAGGGGCCAAAACACTCAACAGAGTAAGATAGTATCTTCAACAAATGGTGTTGGCATAACTGGGTGGTAGTATGTAGAAGAATGCAAATAGATCCAAACCTATCACCCTGCACAAAACTCAAATCCAAGTGGATCAAAGACCTCAACATAAACCCAGCTACACTGAGTTTAATAGAAAAGAAAGTGGGAAATGCCCTCCAACTCATTGGTATGGTATAGGTGATCACTTCCTAAATATAGCATCAGTAGCACAGACCCTAAGAACAGTTAATAAGTGGGACCTCCTGAGACTGAGAAGGTTCAGTAAGGCAGAGGACACAGTCAATAATACAAAACATTAGTTTACAGAATATAAAAAGATCTTCACCAACCCTACATCAGACAGAGGACTGATCTCTAAAATATATAGAGAACTCAAGAAACTAGAGCCCCCAAACCTAAATAGCCCTATTAAAAATAATTATGCACAGCCAAAAAGGAAATTCTCAACATAAGAATTACAAATGGCTGAAAGGCACTTTAAAATTGTTCAGCATCTTTAGCCATCAGAGAAATGCAAATCAAAAACTTTGAGATACCACCTTATACTAGTCAGAATGGCTAAGATCAAAAACACAGCCGGCATCCTATTCTGGAGAGGATGAGGAACCAGGGGAACACTCCTCCACTGTAGGTGGGAGTGTAAACTTGTACAGCCACTCTGGAATGCAGTATGATGGTTCCTTAGAAAACTGAGAATCAAACTCTACAATGATCCAGAAATACCATAATTGGGCATATACCCAAAGGATGCACATTGGTATCCCAAAGACATTAGGTCAACTATGTCCATAGCAGTATTATTCATAATAGCAAGAGCCTGGAAACAAGATAGATGATTCTCAACAAAATAATGGATTAACAGCTGTGCTACATCTACACAATGGAGTACTATTCAGCAGTTAAAAAGTGACATCCTAAAATCCTAAAATTGATGGATTTTGAGAATATCCTCCTGAGCAAGGTATCACAAGCCCAGAAAGATAGGCATGGTGTGTATTCACTCATAAGTGGATTTTAGACAAAAAGCAAAGAATACCCAAAGAATACCAATACACAACCCTTCTTCAGCTTGAAATCAGAAGGAACTTGAGAGACATCCAGAGACTCCCCCAGAAAGAGAAAATAGAGAAGATTTCTTTAGCAAATTATGATCATAACATGTTGCAACCAAGAAGAATTGAAAATAAATTATGAGAGAAGGAGACGGTTGAGTGAGAGGAGCAACAAAGAAGGAGACAAAAGGAGATGGATACCTTGATAGAGGAAACCAATGTGGGGTTGAAGGAGACTGGGTACCAGAGAAACCTCCAAAAACTCACAGGATGTCCCTAACTAGGTCTCCAACCAATAGTGGAGGGGGTGCCTAAACAGGACTTCACCTACAGTCAAATGAATAACCACCCTAAGTGTCATCACAGAAACTCTATTCAACAATGAATAGATAGAGGTGGAGGCTGAGATCCAAGGCTGAGCACTGGGCAGAGCTCCTGTTCCAGCCAAGAGCAGAGGAGGAGAGTCAGTATAAGAAAGGGGACAGGGATTATGAGGAAATTCCCACAATGTTGGCTGGCTGGAACTATGGGGAGCTCACTGAATCAAGAACAGCCACTGGGGTGCCATTGGGAAAAGGAGCTAGGCCCTCCACGGGTAGGTGACTGTCAATTGGCATGGGCAGTATTTGGAGCCTTGAAGGGTGGGATCAGACTGTGTTCCTGTAGTTGTGCTGACACCTTGGAACCCCTTCCCTGCAGAGGAACACCTAACCCAGTTTGGATATTGATATGAGTAAATCGGACTTGCCTGGAGTGGTTGTGCCAAGCAGAGGTGACACACCTTGGGCTTTCTTGCCTTCTGGGGGCAGGGGATATGGGGATGGGGAGGGAAGAGGCTAAAGGCAGAATTGAGGAATTGAGAGAAAGGAAAGGAGGAGAAACAGGGGGATACATGAAAAAAAAGGCTTTTTTCATAAGTAAAATAAAAGGAAAAAATGAAAGATAAGGGATGTTGTGGTAGGCAAGATATCTTAGTAAAGTTATTTCCATCAGAACGATGCAAACCCTGATAACCTAAATCTCATTCCTGGAATCCATGTTAAAGTGGAAGGGAACCAACTCCACAAAGTTGTCCTCTGACCTCTACACATGCGCTGTGGTGTTCACCACACCACACACACACACACACACACACCACACACACACACACACACACACACACACACACACACAAACACACAACCACACACACACAAAAATACAATTTTTTAATTTAAAAATAAAATATTGGAGCCTGAAGAAATGACTCAGCAGTGAAAAGCACTGGATGCTTTTCCAAATGACCCCAGTCCCATTCCCAACTTCAGCATGGCATCTCATAACTGTCTGTGATCCGATATCCAAAGATCCAATGCCTTCTCATGGCATCTCACAACTGTCTGAGATCCTATACCCAGGGATCCAGTGCCTTTTCTGGCTGTCATGAGCACTGCACACACATGGTACCACACGTACATTAAGGCAGAATATCTGTAAGTAGATAATTAAGTAAGGAGACAGGCATAGTGGCACATACCTTTAATCCCAGAACTTGGGGACAGTTAGACAGATCTCTGTGAGTTTGAGGCCAGCCTGGTGTACATCATGAGTTCCAGGACAGCTAGGGTTATGTAGAGGGATTCTGCCTCAGATAGACAGATAGATAGATGATAGATATGATAGATAGATAGATAGATAGATAGATAGATAGATAGATAGATAGATAGATGTAAAGTGGACTATAGACTATATATATTTATATGGCTGTGCATGTAAGTGTATAATATATAAAGAGATAAGAACATTTTCATTTTACAAATCTATAATCCTAGCACTTACGAGTTGAGGAAGAAGGATCCAGAGTCTAAAGTTATATACTCCTTGGCTATATTGTAAATTTGAGGCGATCCTGGAATACATGAAACCTACCTTGAAAAATTGAAAATCTGCCAATCTCACCATCAATAACATTTCAGAACCAGACAAATTCAATGCAGAATTCTACCAGATCTTCAAAGAAGAATTAATGCCAACACTTCTCAAATTATTTCATAAAATAGAAACTGAAGAAATATTTCCAAAATTTAGAAAGCCACTGTTACTCTGATACCAACCTACACAAAGACCCAAGAAAATAAAATATTATACATCCATATTGTTTATGAACATAGATTTAAAAATTCTGAATAAAACACATGCAAATAGAATTTAAGAACATATTGAAGAATTGTTAACCATCATTAATTTGACCTCAACCCAGAGGATTAGGGTTTTTCAACATATATACATCAGTAAATTGTCAAATGCAGAAAAGGTTATTGACAAAATCTAATACCCTTTCATGGTAAAAGTCCTGCAAAGACTAAAGACAAGACACATGGAGCATACCCCCAACATAATGCAAGCAATTTCCAGCAAGCCCACAATCAACATCAGTCTAATGGAGAGAAACTGAAAGCATTACTAGGAAAGTCAAGAATAAGACAAGGCAGCCCGCTGTCTCTACACCTATCCAATGTAGAACTTCAAGTCCTAGGTACAGCAGAAAGACAACTGGCAGCAGCCAAGGAGACAGAAATAAGAAAGGAAGAAGCAGATTATTTTTATTTGCAGAAACTCCATCAGGACACTTTTGCAAATGACTAACACTTTCATCAAAGCAGCAGGTTACACATTTAACACACAAAAATCAGTAGCCTTCTTATATACAAGTGACAGGCTGAAAAAAAATATCATGGAAATAATACCTTACATAGTAGCTTCAATAATATCTTGGGATAATTCTAACTAAGCAGTTAAAAAATATAAAAAGTTGTATATGAAAACTTTAAGATATGTAAAAAATCAAAGAAGGTATCAGAAGATCGAAAGATCTTCATGCTCATGAGTAGGAGAATTAATATTAAGAAACTGCTCACCCTACCCTAAAGTAGATTCACAGATTCAATTCGATCCACATCAAGATTCCAACACCATTCTTCACAAAAATTAAAGATAAACTTCAACTTTATATGGAAACACACACATACACAAACACCAGTATAGCTAAAACAATCCTCTATGATTAAAAAAAAAACTGCTGGAGGTATCACTATCCCAGATTTTATTATTATTATTATTATTATTATTATTATTATTATTATTATTATTACAGAGCTAAAAAGCCCATGGTGATCAGTAAAACCAAACTGAAGATCAAGACATAAGTTGACAAACCTATAGACATGTGATTTTTGAGAAAGAAGTAAAAAATACACACCAGACAGCATCTTCAAAAACGGTGCAAGTCAATCTGGATGACTGAGTGTAGAATGCAAATGAGTCAAACCCTTTCCCCTGCAGAAAACTCACATGTATCAAGGGCCTCAGCATAAGATGAGATAGCCTGAATATGAAAAGAGATAGAGAAAATATGCTCGGACTCAGTGACAGGAGAAGACTTTCTGCACGGGATACTGAGTGTGTGGGCACTACAACCAAGTGTTAATAAACGAGACCACACAAAGCAGAAAAGCATCTGTAAGCAATGAATGCCACTATGTGGGGGAAGTTGGCAGCTTACAGAATGGTAAAAAGATCTTTGCTTATATATTTGATAGAGAGTTGGCATCTAGAATATAAAACAACTACAAAATCTGGACATTAAGAAAGCAAATAATTTTAAAATGAGGTACAGAACGCAGCAGGGGGTTCTCAAAAGGTGAAACCCAAAGGGCTGAGAGGTACTTAAAGAAATGTCCAACATTCTTAGCCACCTGGGAAATGAAAATAAAAGCTAGTTTGAGATTTCATCTTATCCTTGTCAGCTATTGAGAGAGTCAAAGTTTTCTGGTAAAGTGATGGAAGTGGTAACTATTATCCTGAATAAGGGAACCAAGATCACAAAAGACTGCCATTGTGTGTTTTCTCTTCCATGTGGATGTCAGCTTTTAAAGCCTTTGACGTGTGTGTTCTACAGTCTGAATCACCACAAAAGTTAGATACCCAGGAAGAAATTAGGTGGAAGGAGATCTTCCGAGGAGGAGGAAATGGAATACAGTATTACAGAGAGACAAATACAAATGTAGTATTATGGAGACGAAGATGAATCTAGAATAGAGGACTAACTGTGGAGAGAATGGGAAAGAAGGGTAAAGGAGGGAATGTGGGTAGGAACAGTAACACTAAAGGTCATCTGAAAACCGTATAGAAAACTACCACTGTAGAAACTTCCTAATATATAGTGTAAGCAAAGTCTGAAATCAGTTTTCTTCAGTGGAGTCTCACTGGGTATGTCCTTCACTCCAGGGCAGGCTCCATTCCCAGGTGCAGTTGACCAACACTTATCTTAATGATATTTTGATATCATTTAGATTATCTTATGATATTTTGTTTCATTTTTTATTGTTTTAGTATTTTTCCATATTGGGCTTTTGTTTGCTTTTATGATTTTTATTTTCGTGCATTTATTTTTGTTTCATGTTTTCTTTCTCTTTCTTTTTAAAGGAAAGAGAAAAAGCTTATACATTTTGATGTGCGTGGAGGTGGGAATGATCCGAGAAGAACTCAGGAAGGGAACACACTAATAAAGTATGTTGTCTGAAAAATATTTTTCAATGAAAAAGAGTTGGATAACTGAAGGCAAGATTTAATTTAATTTTAAATAGAACAAAACAAAAACCCAGTGAAGCATTTCCTGCATATGTGTGTGTGTGCGGCTATAGTGAGGAGTCTGTAGATTTCTGAGAAGGACAGGGTACTTCTGAAAGAACTGAAAGAGATTTTTTTTTTCACTATATGAATGATAGTGTTTCTGTTTGGGAAATAGGCAGGAAACAAGTCTTAACTGGTTGGATAAGTTGAATGTTATTTGCTATAAAACATTAGATTATCAAAAGAAGAAAAATGTTCCAATTTTCTGTAACCTGTTTAATCCTTAAAAATAAGACTTGCAGCAATTTGCAGTTTGCATCCGAGCACAGCTCAGGAGAAACAAGCCTTTACTAATGGGTTAAGCAGACTCACTGTTGGCAAGCTACACTGTTTTAATTCATGGGCTGTCTGAACCTGGTGCTGAAACATCAGGTACATCTAACTTCATTGTTTTGGTTATACATTTATTAAGCAACATTCTGCTTGTTATTTCTTTCATTGTGTGCCTACAAGAAAACAGTGTGTTTCTCATACGGACTGCATGCATGTTCATCTCTACAACAATTATTTCCAATCCTAAGTAAGGTCTGATTCTGGCTTGTTTATTTATCTATGCCAGGAGTTTGTGTAATGTAAACATGGTTTGTGAAGTAGATTTATTTCTGGAATGCTGACAAAATCAGGTATTAAGCATGTAAAACTGCACGCCAGTTCATGGGTCAGAGTAAACTCACAGTGGTAAATAATATTGTGAGTCCCCTTGGGAAGCAGCCAACCTTTCCTCTGGTGAAGTGCCCTGTCATTACTGCGTACCTTGTCTGTACTTGGAATCTGTCTTTCCCTGTGATGCCTTTTCTGGACCTTTCATCACTTCTAGCTGTCTGGGTGCTCACCTTAAGGATCTCATAGTCTGCTGGGCTAACAGTTTTTATCACTCAATAGTAAGTTTTCCAAAAGTCACCTTATGTTTCTCCTAAAGTGAGTAATTGGTGTGCTTCTTTAGCCCCTCCCAGGCAGACTAGTGCTTTGTGCTTTTTGTTTTTACTTTAGAAAAGAGAGATTTAAAGACATCCTTATTCACATTCAGAATTCCAAGGCTTCTGAGGGAATAGCAGTTCTTTCATGTAAGTTACTGTCTTCTATTGTGCAGAGCAAAATTATCTTTGGCAAAGGTTGGGATTTTTAATGTTAGTGAAAATAGAGATTCTATCATTAGTCTGTGCTCAGTGATATCTGATAATCCAAAGAATAATTTGTGTTAGTATACACATAAGTTAGAGAAATTTGTCCTCCAAATTAATGCATGTAGACATAAATCAACACTGCCATAACTAAGATGATGTATAATCACCCTATACAGAGGCCACACTTTAAAAAAATGTCACAGGAATGCAAAACAGCACGCTTACTAGCCATCATCATCCAGGATGGTGTGAATTTATTCTGACATATCAACACGCGTACTTTATTATATGATAGGCATTTAAAGCGCTATTCACATATTAGGATTAAAAAATATTTAATATGAGAAGTTTTTATACAAAACCACTAAAGAGAATTTTTATAACTTTAAAAAGAATTATTCTAAGCACTAAACTAGAAGGAAACTAGCTTATGTATAACAAAGACTCTCAAAGATTATAAAAGGCATATGGCATATTTTTTCAAGTTAAGGGAGAAGTTAACCTGGGAATGACACTCTGGGAGAGAGGCTATTTTTCATATTGTGACTCCAGATAAAAGAGTGCTATAATAAATATTTCTATAATAACATATCACAAGTCTAGTATATATGGCTTTTTAAAAATTGTATTTTAGGTAAAAATCCCATAGAATTTCATTAGGAGATTTATAATTAAATGAGGTATTTCCTTATTGCATTATCTTGAGAATGTTTCCTGACCATTAGGCTTTTTTGCTAATAGTAGTACAGCAATAGGCATTTCTTGTTAAGAAATCCTCATAATTTATTTATAAATTTATAAATCATAAAATAAAACAAACACTTTGAAATCTTAATGTTCACTGTAAGAAATATCTGCCACAGCACACAGTAACTTGTGCTGTTACTAGTTCTACACGGGAATAAAGCCCTTCAAGTCTCTGCCATGCTCACTGACACTAAGAGAAAGTCTAACTACCTTAAATTCTCTGCCATGGGGAATTCTAGGGTCATTTGAGACTGCAGGATTGGTGTTAGAGGTCATTTTGTTCTAGTAAATAGTGCATCCTCTGTGGCCAACATAGAAATCTTAAAAAAACAATCATCTTCCTTATGCATCAATTATCCTCTACTAGGTTTCTCAGAGGTAAGCTTCTCTCACTTCAAATGTACTTTATCAAAACATTCTTCAAACAATAGACTCCTTTGTTTAAATCACTGTCTATATAAATATTCAAGATGTATTAGATATGAAGTATTTCCTATATTATACAGCTTATTGTTTTATTTGAAATATGATCTTCTAATTTGCATGCAAAACCTTTCCAGAAGTGTAAATCTAGGTCAACATAGTTAAATGAACCTATTAATCTGTAAAACATTGTGTTTATTACACTGATCAGGGAACAAATCTGCTCTCTGTTCAGAGGAAGACACCATTACTGTTTTCCACAGCTATGCAAACAGCTGAAGCTGGCATAAACATATTAAAAATATAAAAGACCAGTAGAGAAATGTCACAGTGATCAAGGTTTATTATAAATACATATCATATTTCATAATGAAATCCAGTAGTTGGTATAATCAAGATATGCTAATATATATTAGCATACACCTGGCTCTATGTTGGGGCTCTTTTCTGTTGATTTATCTCTGATAGCAGCACATTCCTCTCACTGAGAGTAGTTATTATGCTTAAATATCATGGGAGTAGAATGATAACTAACAGTAAATGTAACTGAGCAGCTATTGGCCATTAATGGCTATTTGGGAAATGAGGATCATTTTTCTTCAGCGATGTAGCCTTTGGCAGCTTGACAATGCTGCCATAGATTTCCCTACAACTTGATGTACTGGCAGCACTGAAGGCACTTAGTGGATTTAAAAGAGTGTGTGAAGTTAAGACAGAGATCTGAGGGGGTATAGCAAGAGCTATCAATAAAGGAGTAGCAGTAGATTTAAAGAAAACATTATACATTATATATACATGTATGAAATTCTCAAGGAAAAAAAAAAACTTCAAAAACTCCAAAGGACAAAGTATAAGGAATATGGTGTACCTTATAATAAAAGAACAGAATAAAAATATGCAATTATGAAATATAATCCTAACATTAGCCTGATTATTTTATCCATTGAAAGTAAGTGAGCATTGTGTTGCAAAGATAAGCTCAGTACCTTTCTTAAACAAAACAAAACTGAGGCATGACAAGGACACATGAATAGTTATATGGTCCTCAATAAGAAGATGTGTCCTCCCATCCAAATACAGGATGTGCAGGCAAATGGATGGATTTGAAGAATCTCCTCCTAAGAGAGGTATCACAAGCCCAGAAAGAGAGGCATGGAATATATTCACTCATAAGTAGATTTTAGACAAAAAGCAAAGAATACCCAAGCTACAAACCACAACCTCTGAACAGCTTGGGATCAGAAGGAAATTAGAGAGACATCCAGGGATTCCCCTAGGAAGAGAAAATAGAGAAAAGCTCCTTAGTAAATTGGGATCATAATGGATTGCAAGCAAGAAGAGGTGGGAACAAATCATGAGAGATAGTAGCAATGAAGAGGGAGAGAAAAAAGAGATGGATATCTCGGTAGAGGAAGTCACTGTGGGCTTGGAAAAAGACAGGGTGCTAGGGAAACCTCCAAGAACTCACATGATGTCCCTAGCTAGGTCTCCAAGTAGATGGGGTGCCTGAAAGGACCTTCCCTATAATCAAATGAATAACCGCCCTAAGTATCATTACAGAACCTCCATCCAACAAAGAATAGAGATGGAGGTAGAGATCCATGACTGAGCACTGGGCTGAGCTCCTGGTCCAGCTGAGAGCAGGGGAGTAGAGTTTGTATGAGCAAGGGGATAGGAATTATGAGGAAAATTCCCATGGTGATGAGTGGCTGGAGCTCTGGGGGATCACTGAATCAAGAATAGCCACTGAAGATCCATCGGGAAAGGGAGCTAGGCCCTCCAAGGATAGGCAACTGTCGATTGGCTTGGGCAGTATGTGGAGCCTCGAGGGGTGGGATCAGCCTGTGTTCCTGTACATGGGCTGACACCTTGGAGCCCATTCCCTTAGTGGAACGCCTAACCCAGTCTTGATTTTGGGATGAGGAAATCAGACCTGTCTGGAGTGGATGTGCCATGCTGACCTGACCCACTTTGGGACTTCTTGCCCTTTTTGAAGAGAGGGTGGCAGTATGGAATGGGGGGAGTCTGAAGGCTGACTGGGAGGGGTTGGGAGGGGGACGGGAATGGGGAGCAGTGGGATACATAGATTTTTTTAAAAGACCTTTTTAAGATAAATAATAGCATAGAAAGAAAAAGAAACATTACTTGTAAAAGAAACAGAAAAGAAGAAAAAGAAGAAGAAGATGATGATGATGATGATGATGATGCACCCTGTCAGTACAGAACAGATCAGCAATCAAGCAGGTAAAACATCCAGGAAACAAATAAGCCAACTGAAGATGTAGTATAGGATGAAACAAAAAACTTTCAGAAGATGTAACATTTAAAAACTGCTCAATGTCTTTAATTATCAGGGGATTGAAAATTAAAACTACTTTAGATTTCACCTTACTCTATTCAGAAGAGACAAGATCAGTAAAACAAATGACAGTAGATGCTGTCAAGTCTATGAAGAAAGGGGATCAGTCACTGATTCAGTGCTGGTTGGAATGCAAACTGATGCAGCTACTGGAAATCAGAGTGAGTTCCTCAAAAAGCTGAAAACCTACTTGAAAAGCCAGCTATACCAATCTTGGACACATATCCAAAGATTCTTCATCATAATACAGGGGTTCTTGCTCATCCATGTTCGTTGCTGCTCTATTTTTAATAGTCAGAAATTGCAAACAGCCTCTATGTCTATTGGTTTATGAATGATAATGAAAGTGTGGTACATTTACACAACGTAATATTATTCAGCTCTTAGGAAAACTTAAATTTTGGCATTTTCCACTAACTGGATGGAGATAGAAATAATTATCCTGAGTGAAGTAACTCAGAAAAACATTGCATGTTTCCTCTTTAATGTGGGTAACACCTTTATGCTTTACATGTTTGTGTTTCTTTTAGAATATTCAAGTGGCTAGGCAGCAAGTCAAAAAATAGGGCAGGTGTTTCCAAGGAAGAGAGATGTCGATAGTGTCATAAGAGATAAAGGGAAAATTTGGTTAGGAGGAATGAGTGGTAGGAAGATGGAAGAGTAGAGCAGAGGAGGAAGTATTTATTGAGACAACACTAAAGACATATTGAAAATTCATATAGGAATCCTCTATTTTAGAGCTTCTGTTTGTGTGTGTGTGTGTGTGTGTGTGTGTGTGTGTGTGTGTGTGTGTGTATGGATTGACCATATAATGCGGGTGAAAATGTCCCATGTAGTCTTCATATGCTACCAAATTAAACCCCCAGTACAAGGAAGGGGTTACATATTTTTGAGAGATTGGCCAAAGGGATGTAATAGACTCTCCAAATGTTATATAATATTTCCATTGTTATTGATTACTCTACACAATCTGATGGAAAGACCCTATTTCTGAAGACATCATATAATTGCATTATTAAACATGAAGAAACTGAGCTGGTACCTAACTAGAAACGTCACTCCTACTGACTAGTGTTCATGGTGCTACAAGGTGCTTTACACGCAAACAGAGAAAAACAGCAATCATCAATATCACCCGGCTACAAACCCTGAAGACTACATTAGCAATCCACCTACAAGATAAACCCATGGCACAAAAGTGGCATACATGTTATGGCAACAACCAACCACTTTTGAAAATTGTATATAAGGTGTGATAGATGAGCTAGAACCCACAACTGACACTGTTAAAGAGACCAAGAACCTGAGACTAGATATGTCATGGGCCCTAGGGATAAACCTCACCAATTATTCTTCTACCTGAACATAACAATAAAACTATTTCTAGTGACATATTACTATATCCATAAACCTTCATAAAAGAAGGTCCTTCTTGGAATCCATGGTGGTTAACACAGAGGACCACAACTGGGTAATGTGTAGAGTGAGATCTTTTGGAGCACTGAGTCCTAACTAGGATGTCTTTATTATACCTCTCCTCTCAAGGATCAGAGCTCTAATGGAGGAGGCAGGCATTGTAAGAGCCAGAGATACTGCGTGACTCCAGTAAAATACTGTTTTCCAAATACAAAAGTGGTGTTGCACATAAGAACTTAGGGCTGGTAGCACGCACAAAACCTGCACACGTCCAAACTAGGGAAAAAAATCCCCGTTTTGGAGAAAGAGAAGTCTGTACAAATGCCCAAATTAGAAGATAACTAACAGATCCCCAAATGACAACTTCCTGAGGGGAGTGGAAGACTTCGAAGCACTCAGTGCTAAGTGGAATATCTTTAAGAAACCCCTCCCTCAAGCTTTCCGGTCTCTGAGAAAAAGGAAATGGAAAGAGGTAGGAGTCAGAGGGGTTGCTGACTTCAAGGGAACAGCATCCTTCAGGTTGAGCAGATCTGTGACAGCCCCCACACACATAACAAGTTCAAACTAGACAAAATCCCAGTGCAAAGAGGGGGGAGTGGAAACCACATCTCACTCTTAACTAAGAATCTATCTGCAGCTGATAGTTTCTGGGAGCTGGGTTTTCCTCCCTGGAGTACACACACTCCAGGGCTGCCCTCCTCATGCTCAGGAGTACTTGACCAACACAAAAGGGACTCTGTGCTGTTGTCATTGTTTTGTGTTCTCTTTTTAGTTTTATTTTATTTTATTTTATTTTATTTTAGATTTTTTTCCCTCATATAACTTATCTTGATTACAGTTTACCCTCCCTCTACTCTTCCAAGTTCCTCCATCCTCAACCTCTACTCCACCCCCTTCTGTCCCTCATTAAAAAACAAATATGCTTCTACGCAATCAGAATAATACAAAAGAAAAGAAAAACTACCTCATTAGAGTTGAACGAACACAAACAAATAGAAGGAAAAGCACCCAAGAGAAGGCACAAGAACAGAGACCCGCTCAGTCACACACTCAAGCATCCCGTAAAAACACTATTAGTTTGGATTGCTCAAAAAGAGAAAAGAATGTGATGCTGGACTGGTAGGGAGCACAGGATCTGGGAGGAGGTGATGGAGAGAAAGAATATGATCGAAATATCTTTTATGAAAAATTAAAAATAAAAACAACCCCCAAACTAAAATTTTACTTGCTCTAATTTATTATAAAAGCTAACCAACAAACAACCCCCCTAAACATTGGCAAAGATATTGAAGATCTACACAACTTACTATGGCTGCATTTCACAATTTTAAGAACTTTCAATTCTATTAAATAACTCTTATAAAGGGAAATACAAACTAAAATTAAATAATTAAAAAATAAAACACTAACTACCAAAGGAATATTTATGTAGCTGTCAAAGCCTGTATTAAATGCATAGTTTCAACAAATTAAATGAGTTTAAACAGTTATTGACTTTCCACATCAAAGACTAAAAGCAAACCAAAAATCAACCTAAAATAACATGAGGCAGCAGTGGCTCAGGAGTGTGGAGGCTGGAGGGGGGCAGGAGAGCTCAAGGCTATCCTGGCTACCGAGAGACCCTTGCTGACAATTTTGTAGGAAACTGATAATCACAAGCAGAAGTTGGTGAGACAAAGATGGAAAAGAAAGAGACCTACCTAGCTAACCCAAACTCTATTTTGAAAAGCAAAAAACAAACAAAAAACCTCTTATCACTAATTTTCAAAAAAGTAGAAGACACAAATACATTGAATAAAGCAAACTTTATAAGAAAATATTTTTAAATTTTGAGTCACATTTTCATGTATCTGTGAACATATGCAGAAACCTGCACAAAATATTTAATTTCAAGGAAAAACTGTTTCAAAAAAATAGTATCAGAAATGACTTAAATCAGAGCTAGAAAGTTCACACAATACAACTGAAGTGCAAGAAATTTCATCCAAGGGATTTTAAACTGTACCTGAAAGAGTTTTCTAAACTTTCAATCAAAGAAACCCAAGTAGTCAAATGTTAATTTCTTTCAAATAGATGAAACTTCCACATTTTTTTCTACGCTGAGGATTAAACCAAGCTCAAACCAACTAGATAACCACAAGACAATTGGTCCAAACATGAGGGCACACTCCCCAATTGTTTTTTTTACAGTGTTGATATTTATTTTTAGTGTGCATTATTTTTACTGTTATGCAAATTCAAGGAAGAGCAAAAGAAGGAAACTGTAGACAAATGTCACTTATGAAGATCATTGCAAAACTAATAAATGAACACCAGCAAGTAGCATTCAATAAACATTAAGAAAATAATGCTGCAGGACGGTGGATATCACCATAAATACAGTGTTAGCCTAGTGTTAGAAAATTCGTTAGTGCAGGGGAGAAAGGGAGCATGATTCTCGCATAAAGGCTGAAGTATCTCTTTGGTCTAGTTATTTTTCCCCTTTAAAGTTTATTTTATATTATAACTAATTTTAAATTTGTAACTTATTTGGTCTTGAGACTATAAGGGAAATTTGCTTTTAACCTTTAAGTGAAATCGTTTTTTACGGGATATGTTAAAATTTTTTCTAGTTTCTCGAAATTTTAGATGTTACTATTTTAAACATTGAGTGCCTTTTCTTTCAGAGTTTTTGGTTTTGCTGGTTTCTTTTCTGTCTTGGATTTCCAGCAGTGTGGGGAGAACTGTTTGTCCTGCTTTCGCTAACTCTGAAGCCCTCTGGCTTTCCTTCACCTGCTGAAAAACTCTTCCGCCTTTCCCGCGGCTTCTGTAATTCAGCCCGCATTTCTGGAAGCATTTTCTCCCTTCTCTCTTCCTGAATTTCATCACTATTCTTTTTTGCCAACTATTCTAAAATGCTCATTTTGGTGCTAATTATTGAGCTTGCGTTTGTTTATTTTAACTCAAGATACGCTTCTTTGTATTTTCTTTTTGTCTTTAGTTTGAATGTTTTAAATTTTCATCGACTGCAAAGTTGGCTGAGGTTTTGATCATAATATTCCTATGAAATGAATGCCCTTTTCTCTCGCGGGAGCGAAATCCAGTCTCTTCACCTTCCGTTTTGTTTGGTGCTGAGCACACATTGTTTCCTTCAGCCCCGTGAGCACCCTTGTTTGTGGCTTTGGTTTGTTTTTCTAATTCTGCAGATCCTTAAATTTTATGTAAACGTTTCCCCTTTACTCCAAATATGTTTATCGCTTTACCCTTTTGTAGTTTTCTTTTCTAGAAACGGTGTCTTTCCAGACTGCAAATTCAAACCATATGTTTTCTAAATAATGCTTGCATATCTCTGGATATCATTCTAATATTTCATACTTAGCATGGATGCTGTTTTGGATAGGATTGAGATCAGTCATTTGTAAATTTTACAATCCTCCCAGCAAACATCACAAATGGCCTTGCTCCCTACTGAGACCAATGGTAGGAACATGGGTTAGCGCTCAAGATAATTTCGTGTATGTTTAAGTCTTCATATTTATTCGAAGCTTGGCTGATTTCATCCAGTTATGTGATGGCTTTTGTAGTTTTACATATCCTTTTTCTTTGACATTTTCTGAAGGGTATGTGAGGATTTATACGTAGCTGATAATTGTTTTAGGCTGAACAAATATGTTTCTGTGGGTGGAGAGATGAAGGCTCTGTATTTGAAATCACTCGCTGTTCTAAGCATCAGAGTTGAGATTTTAGCAACTGTAATGAGTGGCTCACAACTATCCTCAAGTTCAGTCCCGTGGAGTTTTATACCCTCTACTGACCTCTGCAGGTGCACACCAAAACGTGGCATACATAAACATACACAGGTACACATAAAAATATTTTTATTGCTTTTGAAATAAACTAATAATAATAATCCCGCCTTTACTTTTTACTTTCAACTTCAAGAGTGAGTTATTGCCACAAGTTTAAAACTTGGGTCTTCTCAGTGCATGTGGATCTGATCTTGATTCTCATCACTGCCAAGCTGGAAACAGATTATTTGGCTCTGCTAACTCTCTTGATTAGTGGTTGGAAAATATTCATTTTTGAGCTGCTTCTCAGCTACCAGAATTTTATTATTAATTCCACCCTTGTTTTCTCCAAATTTGGAACTTATGGCTTTCAACAATATGTACTTTGACAAACATGAGTTGGGTTCAGTCAGGTGTGAGGCTTAATATATGCTGTGATATTTACACAAAGTTTTAAGATGTTTAATATGAGAAACAGACATGAATTATCAGAGAAAAATATTCTTGTTGTTTTGTCTGAGAAAATAATAATGTGGAACTATTAAAATGGATGTCTTCCTGTGCTAAAGTAAAAATTTTATGTCTGCAGCATATCAAAACTCACTACAGATTTTAAAATGTCCTGCTTCCTCCTTTAATTTTTTATGTAGTAGGCTTTGGATAGAAAGTATATTTATTCTACAAATACAGATTGTTATTTTATATAAAATCATCATACATAAAGACATAGTTTTTCCAGGCACTCAACTTTGAAGTATAGGAAAGAATAGACTAGTAAATAACAACAGAAAAAATGAGGAGCACAGTATGTAGTTCCATGATCACCTGAGTGTACAGTGGCGACGTGTGTTGAGGGGTTTGGTTTGGATAGTTATTGCTGTTGGTCAACAGTGCTTGCTTTTCCATCACAGAAAAACAGAAAATAATTATATTTCAGTATTTTCTTGATAGTATAATATAGTTAAAAACTTATTGTTTTGGATTTGGATTATTTATTTGGATATTGATAAGACAAAAAATAAGTGTCTTTGCCCTCCTCTATACATTTACAATAGTAATTATATATAGTAAAATATGTTTATTAGTTTGGCTATAATAACCAACAAATGGTATACTTACAAATATGCAGAAGTGTCATATTACATTCATTGAGTATGCACAATGTTAATTATTTGTCAATATGCAGAAGTGTCATACTACATTCATTGAGTATGCACAATGTTAATTACTTGTCAATCTCACCTCTGTATAACTGAGGAGAAAAAATAGACAAGGAGCCCAGAGACCAGAAACCAATCTGCCCTCAATTGCTTAGCTTTAGTTTGTTATTTTATTCATTAAGGCTATTTCCTGTACTGAACAGTAGCATCTACCGTGTATCTGAAATGATTCAAGGTCCTAGATGCAGCAACCCCACAAAGCTCTATGTCCCTGCATTTGCTCAGTCAACAGTACTGAAGAGACTCCTCACAGGCCAAGAGACGGAAGAAGAAACCTGCTTATCTCTGTCTGAAAGAATACAAATGTGGTGAAGCTTTGCATGGATGCAAGACTAGGAAGTAATGAACTGTGTGAGATCTGGAAGACAGCTGTGCAGTACTGGAGGCTTCTTAACCCATTTTTCATGAAGAATAGACTTTTTCCAAGAGAAAATACCATTCTTTGACCCAGAACTCTTTTCCTCTTTGTTCTAATGCATTTCATGTGATGTTCATTTCTACACTGTGAATTGGAGAGTGCCCACTGGGCAGTTGTGTGATGGACAGCAGCCACACCTTCATTGTCTTTTATAGTATCATATTTGGGGACCGAGTAGAAAAACTCCATATGACTGCAATACATTATTTCGGGTGATTTTTTATGTATGAAGAAAATATTTTACAGATATATAACCCCTAAATCACCTTAAAAGGAGTTTGAAATAAAGTAATTTCTACAAAAGATATCATTGCTATAGCTAGTTCAGTATCCCTGAGAAAGATCAAGACAACAAGTGGATGGACTGTTGTACTTACCAATTGCTTACAAGGTATGCAGTTTAATTCATTTTAAAATGTATTAGAACATATATTGCACATTAAAAAAATTAAGGAAATGCTTAGAGTGTATACTTTTCATTTTATTTTAGCCAATTAATAGAGATTATTAGTATCTCATGTCAAATCTATGTTTAGGACATCAATCTCTAGAGATGTGGGGTGCATAAAATGCTAATAGTCGTCGTCTTTGAGGCACTTCTGGGTCTTACACATCTTTTTCCTTTCTCATCTGTGATGATCCCTGAGCCTTGGGAGAAAGGGGTGTGATATAGATGCCCAAATTAGGCTGAGCCTTCATCTTTTTCTTTGTACATGGACCTGTTGTTATGAGTCTTGGTATTAATTGCTATCTGTTTCTTATTTAAAACATGTAGATCAGTACATGCCATATAACAGGCAATTGGTACCAATGTGTAAAATGAAGTACTTAATTGGGTGTACTATTTGTCTCTTCTGGACAGTATTTAAAATCCCAGTACCTGGTTTTATAGCCATAGTAGTGTCTATTATTCCTTGGGTCCTCCGTCTGCTGTCTTGATCTTTGGGTTTGACTTTCTCTGGTATCATATTACTTTATTTCACTTATTTTAACTAACAAAGTTATATATATATATATATATATATATATATATGCACATATATATATTTCTCATGGGCAATATGGTTGGAAATATATACATTGTAAAGTAGTTAAATCCAGCTAGTTAACTTAATACTACATACACTTCTAGTGTACACTTAGTAAAAGCAGTATTTCTCACTGATTATCATATGACTTTTTGAGGCAAAGAGCATGAAGCTGAACTCTGACAGAACATAAAATTGGAAGACATATCTCGCAGGTTGGAAGAGATCCTGAAGTCATATACAAGCATTTGGATTTGATTTAATAAGCCCATATCAGTATTGGAGAGAGTGAAATCTGATATTGGTGTGTGGAGAAAATTTGTATGCAGAAGAGAATTTTTCCAGAAAGTATTGACACAGGAAGGCAGCTGAAAATACCTAGACAGTACACTAATTGTTTAACAAAGAGAAACAAGAACATATTTAGTATATGTCATTACATGCATTCAAGTGTAATAGACTCCTGCTCTTACCCATTCTCATATTCTGGATATAATACATTACTTCTCTTTCCATTGATTCTTAGACAAAAACCAAAGAACAAACATTAATAGGCTAATCAAGCGGAAGCTCAGACAGAATTTACTGTTGTCACTTGAGAATATAGCTACCTCTGAACAGATGACAATCATAAGGTAGCTAGCATTTGATAAGCGAGATGGAAGGACTCAATGGAAGAGCACCCTTTTGTTAAATGTTGCAGCATTGATAATTCCCTAAGTTATGATCCATATTGAATTATATCAATGGATATTATAACCATGTACCTGATACCAGTCCTAGAAACTAAAGTGTGCTGGTTAGTTTTCTGTCAACTTGACACAAGCTTGGGCCGTATAGGAAGAGGAAACCTCATCTGAGAAAATGTCCCTAAATATATAATCAATGACGATTGATATATGTGTATGGGGTGGGGATCCCAGCTCACTGTGGAATGTGTCATTCCTGAACTGATGGTCCCAGGTGCTATAAGAAAGAAGGCTGATCAAGAGGTGCAAGCTAATAAGTAGCATCCTTCCATGGCCTCTGATTCAGTTTCTGCTTCCAAGTTCTCATCTTGAGTTTATGCCCTGACTTCCCGAGATGAAAGAGCAGAAGTTATAAAATGAAATAAAACCCTTTCCTCCTCCTTTCTTTGGCCATGGTGTTTCATCACAACCATAGGAACTGTAACTAAGATAGAAAGTAAGAGTGATGAACATCAGATCTTATAGAGAGGACAAAGTTTCCAGAGACATGTAAGTGGTATCTTCACACTTGAAGTGCTGTGGCTCTGAAATGGCATGCTTCAGTCTTAGAGACAATGCACCCCAAAGTCACGCCTAGAGTCATTTTGAGTTGACTGATTCTTTACAACTAATTACTTCCATTTCTAGTTGAACATCACAAACTACCATCCAGTTAACCAAAGCATTCTTTCATTATTTTATTTATTATTCATCTCTGTCGATGTCCCAAGAGAAAATAAGTCTGACTAAATATTCTCCTGGACAACCTATTATTGAGGTAATTTTAGTTTTAAACATAATGCTCTTAGGCTTAAGCATTCTCATCATTTAGGATTTAAATTCTTATTTGTTAGAGCTTGTCTATAATCTTAGTATTCGGATTGTGAGTGTGAGGTGATCCTTGGCTGCATAGCTAAGACACTGTGTCAAAAATAAGCAAGCTATCAATCAAAAAAATAAGTTCCTACTTATTGTTTTTGAAAGTCTGTTGAAGCATATTTTCTCCTTGAAATTTGAAATACTGATGAATTCTCAACCCAAATCATTTTGTACCCTCGTGGAAAAGTCACTCTCTTTCTTAGGGGTCAGCAATGCCTGCCTTTCTCTGAAGAGTTAAATTGCCCTTATTGCTGTCTCTTAGCTGTGACTTTCAATGACTGCCAAGAAATGATGGTGGAAAATGCAAAGGTAATAAATTATCACTATTATCTAATTAGAAATTGTTCTTTGTCCATTGTAGAGTAGAAATTTTTTCTTGAAAAACTTCCCCATGAGGAAAGTATCTAAGGTACCCCAAAGAACTCACAGGCAATTAAAACTGAGAACACTAAAATACAGAAACCACCAAAATGTTTACCTAAAAGATAACTTAGCATAAGAAGCTCTCTTTGAGTTGTTGGTCAGTTATGTCCAAGAGACCCCCACCAAAAACATCAGACTATTGGTACTTCTCTTGGTTGTGGAAAGTAAGAACATACAGTTGAAGACAGCATGCACTTCAGACACAGAGCCCAGAGGATGCTGAGCTAGATCTGACCTGAATGCCTCTTGCTCTAAGGAGCAGGTGGTGCCATTCAAGCTTTCAAAAAGAGGAAGCAAATGACAGTCCTAATAAGCAATGATGTCTATAATCACAAAATGACTGTATAGACTGTACCATATCTCTAAGCGTTTAGTAGTGGTATACATACCTCGGTTGTAATCAATAGCTCATAGGGGCTCAGAGACTGAAGCAGCAATCGCAGAGCTTGCGTGGGTCTAAACTGAGTCCTCTGCATACATACTGTGGTTGTTTAGCTTAGGGTTTTTGTGGGACTACTAACAGTGCACTAAAGGTGTCTTTGACTCTTTTGCCTGCTCTTGGGACCCTTTTCTTCCTACTGGGTTGGTTTCTCCAGCCTTGATAAAAGGATTTGTGCTTAGTCTTGCTGTATCATGTTCTGCTGTGTTCGGAGGCCTGCTCTTTTCTGAAGGGAAAGGTAAGAGAAGTGAACCTGGGGGAGAGGGAAAGTTAAGGATGGACTGGAAGGAGAGGAGGGAGTAGAGGTTGTGGTCGCAATATATTGTATGAGAGAAGAATAGATAAAAAAAGAAAATCCAGTGGAGAATTTATTACTTATCCCCAGTGTAAAGTTGTTTTAAAGTCATTAAAAATTGAATTCTAGGACATACTGGGTCTTATAAACTGAAATCACACATTCCTGGCAATGAGATGTTAAAATTGATTAATTCCAAGGATTCTTTGGGAACCTTGGAAACAACAATTATGCTCTACGGATCCTATCCTTAGACTCTCTTGGGTAGGATGTGTAGCCCATCTACAAGAAGCTGCTACTCAATCTGCTGTCAGCACTGGGATTGCTTTTTGCTTTTTTTCCTGAAATTTTTTGCATTTTAGTAATAATTTTAATGTGTCAATTTTATGATGTGGTTCTGAAAGGAGCCTTGTATTGAGAAAGCCTGCTGATATTCTAGGAAGGCAGCTGCTGAACAACAAGTGCTAACAAGCTTTAGGGTCTGAATCCATTCCAGTAGACACTCCAGAACATTCTAGAACTTTAAAAACTCATCCTTCTGTGATGATTAGCTATTCCTGAGGATCAGTTCAAGTTTCCTTTGCATTCTGAGAAATAACTCGAACTTTTTAATAACTATTTTGGTTTAAGATTTCTTATCTAGACTTTGGATAACATAGATGGCCTTCTTATTTTCTATTGCTTATAATCAATTTAGATAGCCTTCATTTTTTGCTCTTGTCTCATTAAAAATGTACCTTATAAGGATTTAAAGTGTTAACTTTTATTTATTTCAATAAACACACAATTTGATCTCTTGACTTCGAGTAACAACTATGATTTATGTACAAACTGAGGACTGCTTTAGGCATTTCTTTAGATGCCCATGGTGTATAAAACACAATAATATTATTACTGTTGGGAAAGTGCTTTAGATGGTTTATGGAAAAGCAAATGAATAAATAGAAGCTAGATAGCCTGGTCTTCCTACTCTGAGTTTGCTGCACATCTTGAGCTCCTGTTATACCAGCAAATCTCTCACAAAAAAGCCTATAAGCAAGATAATTTGCAAAGAATACATTTTTAGAAGTTGAAAGTTGTACTTGCAATCATAGGTACTCTTGAAAGTTCCTTGGCTTTTCTTCCTTTATCTATCTTATTAGACAGCAGGCACATTGTAAAATATCTGTGTATAGACTTCTCCAGCAAGAGAGAGCTGCTTATTTTGAATGTAGGTGGATAGCGTTTGATTTGACAGCGCTGATGGAACAGCCCTGATACCATTCTGGTTTTCGTTCCCTGTATACTGATTACTCTTTTGGAGGAGAGGAAGGGGAGGTTCACTCTTATCTAACATCTTTTTAAGATGAGTACTGAAATAGACACACAAGGATCTTTTTCTAGAAAGTCTTTAAACCGTTCATCTAAACTAAAATATCAACCAATGCCATCAGAAGCTAAGATCTGTTACGTCCTGTAAATCTAACTTTCTGCAATTTCACATCTGAAACATATCAATTTGAGATGTAATCCTTTTAATATGAACATATTATCATGACTTTGATAGATAGTCCTTGTTTTGATATTTCTTTTGTTTGGATCATGGCTATTTTTCGTGTTACTTCAGTCCACTTGGTATTTACACTGCGCACACACACACACAGCAAGTAGAAACCCCTGTTGAATAGCATCTATACGGCTATCATGTCGAGACATATTTAAGCTGTTAGCACCTCTTGTATCAGAGAGAGTAAAACAAAATCAAGTAAAGTGAAATCAAAAATAGTTTGTAATTACTTTTGCTTTATTTCAGATTCAAATTGCTGTCTTCATGCCTTCAAGTAAACTATGTTAAAAATTAAGCATTGCATTAGGAATGGAATGGTCCATCTGGGATGTTACATAAGATTGGACCTAATCCTTAAACCTTAAAAATAGAGGGGGGGGCAAATATGTTTCAAGAATAAAAAACAATTCAATATAAACTGTAAATACATGAGAATGTATTTGGGGCTTAAATATTGCTGGGGTATATTTTTTAACCTTTACCTAGTTTGCTTCTGAGTTTCGATAAATAATGTGCATCTATTATCCATTGTGATCCAAGAAATGCATTTTTATTGATAAATGATAAACATCATCTTACTTTGCTGCCAAAACATTTGGTATATTTTAGCTTTTCACTTTCAGATGTAACCCTACTAGAAAATAAAATACAGTCTGTCAGTAATCGTGTTGAAATTACACCAGAATTTACTAACACACTTAGAATTTAGTTTTTGGATAATATTCAGAACAATTTCTCAAATATCCAAACTTTAAAGTTCACTAGGAGTAGGAAATCGAATCCTGAGGAATATGACAAGTGGGGGTTTTGCATTTGTGATAAGAGTTGACATGAAGGGTCATGAAACCAAATTTTAGAATAGAAAAATAGTACTCATTCCACTAAAATATTTGAATCTATTTTTGAAAATATTTTTAATTTTATTTCTGAGATTATATTTTAATTACACCATTTCTCCCCTCTCTCTCCTTCCTCCACCATCCCTTACATATCTGTCTCTACTCTCTTTCAAATTCATGGCCTTTTTCCTTACTAACTGTACATGCATATACACATATGTATACATCTAATATATTCCTAAGTATAATCGCCAGTTAGTATACTGTTACTTATATGTATGTTTCCAGTGCTGATCACTAGCACTAGACAGCCAACTGGTGTGCTCCCTGGGGAGGACCACCTCTCCCCCTCCCAGATGTCCTCAGTTACCTACGGTTCTTTGTGTCAGGTTCAGACCTTGTAGATTTTTCTTCTATTGCAGATAATTAGAAAGGAAAAAGAAGCTACAGTAACCAGAAAATTCAACAATCACTCGTTTTTATTTAAAATACAACAAATTTTATACTAGACAAAGTAAATGTTTTATTTCCAAGCTCTCACAATTAGATCATGGATTTTTTATTAAGTCTTATAAACATTTTTACTCAGCAATTTCTGCTTATTTATATAGTGAATGTCGACTTTATTTAGTAGACAGCCCTCTATTTAAAATCTGTCTTCTGAAGTTGTCACAATGAAAATATCCCTTTTGTTGCAATAATTCATTTGGAATTATTTATACTTTAGGTTCCATAAAATGTAGCAGCAACAACCATCTCTGATAGCTAAAACATAATTAAACTGTTCAAGCATGAAATCATGAACTAAGAAACCAAACTTATTTGGTTAGAAATAAACAACTGTGCATTATTCTCTGTTTGCACTTCCATTGAGGATTTATTGACCACTTGGAAAGAGAAATGAAAGTTACTGTCTTAGCTCAGTGCTGGGAAAATAGAAGTTTGGTGCTATTTTCCAGTATGTGCTGTTCCTTTTAAAGTGAGTACAAAGGATAAAGTACCCAACTCTCAGCCACTATCTGTAGCTCTGTGTATTCTTGTTCTCTGGCACATAGAAGGGGGAAAATAAGAAAGATAAATGATGATATTCTTCCCTGAATGTGTTATAATTTATTTATTTATTTTTACTTATTTTACAATTTAATTGATGGAACAGTCAAGTACCCTTTAGAGGTATTTATATGATTTTCTCAAACATAGCCATCTCAGTACATCACAGACTGAAGTAAGTACTTTACAAATCTGGTTTCTCATTCTTTACTGAATATTATTGTTAGTACTACCTTAGTTCATCCATTTATTCAACCCAGTCGTCAAATCACTCCCTGTCTCTATATCCGTTATTCACTGCTCCTAAACACCTGTCATCTACACTCCTGAGTATCTTTTAAGTATGGAAATCCTACTTCCTTTCTCTTTTCCAGAAACACAGGAGGAGAATAACAAAGAGTATCTTACAGTTTCTAGTTGGGGTAGGTATTTACGTGTATGTCCTCACTTATACAGATAAAGACCATGGATGGTAAAGGGCCTTATACCACTGTTATTTTCATGTTGGCTTATCAAGCCAGACTCGTTATAGTAATCGGTCTTCAGAATATGAGATCATAACAGAGACTAGAAATTTACATTTCCAATCCGAAGATTCACGATATAAACCTCTGAGGAGCTGGAGCACATAGTGCACTGAAGACAATTTTTCATAAAACCTGATCATTTGATAACTGAGTAGATTGTAGGAAACAAGTCGATAAGAAAAGATATTTACAAACTAGTCTTTAGTTACATATACTTCCATTGGAGTTACTTAAATAGCTGTGATTTTTCAAGTCTTTCAAATTCTAATATTAATTTTAAGCTCCCCCCGTCTCTAAAGGTGTAGAAGTCAACATAGTAAATCTGCCTTAGATGTAGACAAAGTCTGTTCCAAGCCATGATGGAAACCCTCTTTCTTCTTACAAGCATGTTCGCTTGCTTTACTGGTGTTAACTTTCTTCAAGGGCTTCTCACCCATGTTGACTTCTTCTTGCCTCTGTTTAGATGGCTCTCTCTAATTATATAAAGAACATAATATCAGTTCTAAAGTATAGAATTCTGAAACTCAAACCTCCTAAAAGAAAAAATTTCATTCATATTTATACTATACCCCAAACAGACTTTTTTCACCATGTTTGGTTCATATATCCAAATTCCATATCATTGTTTTATGATTGTTAGAATGAGCTTATACATTATTACTGTGGGAAAAGAATATGGAGCATACTCAATTTGGAGCTTCTGAAAGAATGGATTTTAGGACACACCACTAACTTCTACTCCTGGACCAACCAGATCAACATGTAGCAATTTACATAGTATTTAAAAAAATAAGGCACAGCATAATAAATGCTAGAATATAATAGAGAACATAAAAGAGAAAGAATTCAAAATTTCCAGCAGCTGCAGAGTTCATTCCAAGTACTGGGGTGACATGCATGTTTCTTGATTATATGTATCACTGGAGCCACAAGAACTAACAATATTTAGCTAGGTGGTTATTTTTATCATGCAGTCTGGATACTTAATTCTAATATGTAAGAAGCACACAACCTAAGGAGCAGAACAAGAATATAGTGTCTTGCTACACAGAGACACTAGATGTACATAACACATTATATTTTTCAAAAACTAAGGAAACCTTTTGAAGCCTAGCTTGGTGGTTTACATCTATAACCCTAGCACCATGATGCTAGATTAGGAGCTCATGGGATACTCTAGACTACAGACGGTGGTGAGGCCATCCTGAACTGCACATAGACTGCTTCAAAATAGCCAAAACTAAAAGGTAAATTCCATCATGCTTGAGTACAATTATATGAGAAAACTATCTGCTGGTGAACAATGTAATGTGTTTACATAATGTCTGTTATAAAAGTAAGTATTATGAGGAAAAACATAAACATAACCAGTTCCAATAATAAAATATCACCAAAATGATATATTTTGAGTTCTGAGGGAAACCTCAGACAGGCTTTCAGTCTCTGGACTACACTTAATAGTTATACTTTATCCTAATAATAAATAGATATGGAAAGAACTATGTGGCTATGATTTTTTTTCAGTTTTCATGGTTATTGTTAGTCTGGATAAAAACATTTGGCATTCTATTCTTTCCCCCCCCCCCCTTGTCACAAATACACATTTCTTTTATTGGCTGCTCTCTATAATTACATAAACTTTTTGAGAGCTCTAAGTTCTCCAGAATGTCTTTAAGAAATTTTCTGTATGTGCCTGGGGAAACAACCCAGGTTTCCCTGGGCGCCTACCACTTCCTGCCTAATCTCTGAACAGTTCTGTCGGAGCACTTTTCACGGTGTGGCTACGGAGGCAAAGACCTTCCAGTTCTTTTCTTCTGTCAGGAGCAGCACAGGCACAAACAACAGGAGCTGGTGGCTCTGCTCAGACTGATTTCTCTTATTTTTCAAATTATACTATAATTATCTCACCTCTCCCTTTCTTTCTTCCTTTCAAACTACCTCACATTCCCCTATTGCTGTCTTTCAAATTCATGGCCTCTTTTTTCATTGATTGTTGTTACATGCTTGCATGTGTATGTACACACACACACATACACAAACACAATATACACACAAACACATATGCATATGTGCACACACACAAACACATATGTGCATACGAACACACACAAACACATATGTGCATACAAACACACATAAACACATATGTGCATATGTGCACACACACACCTGTATAATGTTGCTTATATGTATGTATGCAGGACTGACGTTTGGCACTGGACAGCACATTGGTAGTGTGCTCTTTCCTGGGGAAGATCACTTGCCCCGTTTCCAGCTTTCCTCAGTTTTCTGTGGGTTTTGGCGTAGGGTTGAAGCCTCTGGGCTTTCCCTCCCTCCCTTGGGTATATCTATTGCCTTCCTTGTTCAGTTGTTTAAGACATTATGTTGACAAGACTTCCTGGATACGGCTTCTTACTAAAACACAGTCTCAGAAAGTCTCCTGGTCCCTTTACTCATGTTTTCTTTCTGCCTCCTGTTGCAACGTCCCCCAAGCCTTATTGCAGGAGATGTTTTTGTAGATGTAGCCATTAGGACTGGGCTCCACAGCTCTCCGCTTCCGTTGGCGCTGGTCTTCTGTAATGGTCTCCAGCTATTATTGCAAAGAGAATTTTCCTTGATAAGAGGTGAGGACTATACATATCTGTGGGACTAAGGACAATGTGTAGGCAGGGATTTTGCTGGTTGGGTAAGGTGACAGATGTAGGTCTCCAAGATTCACGGCTTCACAAGACCTGAGTAGTTGGCAACGTTTCCAGTGCAGGCTATAGTTTCCCTTTTGTTGAGCCAGCCTTCGACCTCTCTGGCTCATGTATTCTTCTCCTCTTCCATGAGAGTCCCTGATCTCATGAGCTCTGCTTAGTGTTTGGATGTGGTTCTCTGCATCTGGTTCCATCAACGGCCAGAGAAAGCCTCACTAATGACTAATGGGTAGGCACCAATCTATGAGTAGAGCAGAATATTGTATTATTAAGAATCATGTCATTGTCTTGGGGGGAGGGCGATTAGTGTTGGTTCTGAACCATCTACCTTTCAATTCCTGGCCATCTAGACAGTGTCAGGCATGGGATCCCTCTTGTGGCTTGAGACTCAAGAGCCACCATCGCTTCAGCACATCTTGCAGCCAAAACATGTGGGTCAACTGCTTTGTGGCTGGGTTGGTGTCCCCGTCCCACCACTGGGAGCCTTGCCTGGTTACAGATGGCTGAGTCAAGCTACGTACCGTTCATTACTAGGAGTCCTTACTAGTGCTACCCTCATAGGTTCAAGGAAGTTTCAACTGCACTCGGTTTCCACATCACCCCCAATTCCATTCTCTTTCCCAGTATTCTCTTTACTCTCTCCCCTACCTGTTCCCATGACCAATTGCCACCAGACCACCTGCAAAATCTATTCCATTTCCCCTTATCAGAAATTCATGCATCTCTACTAGAGCCCTGTGGGAGATTATGTTGTTTCATGGTAAATAATTGTCCCACCCACTGGTTTAATAAAAAGTGCTGATTGGCCAAAGGCAGGCAGGAAGTGTGGGTGGGGCTACCAGACTAAGAAAAACTCTGAGAAGAGGAAGCACAGAGCAGAATGCCAGAGAGAAGCTGGAAGAAGCAGAGGACAGCCATGCTGCTCTAAGAAAAGGTACCGAGCCCCATGGCTGAACAGGAAAGAGTCATGGGTTAGATGAAGGGTAGGGTCGATCAGCCTAAAACTATTGAAAGCATCTGTGTATCTCTGTGGGTCTGTGAGCATAAACCTTGAGGTTAAGCCCAAAAGTCGGGGCCAGAAGCCTCCTACTACAGAGCCCTCCTTGTTTCTTAGCCTCACTGGGTCTGTGAATTATAGTGTGATTATTCTTTGCTTAACAGATAATATCTACTTATAAATAAGTACACACACATATGTATGTATATACATACATACATACAGAAAGACACACACACATATATATTTGTGTGGGTGTGTGAGCGCGCGTGTCTTTCTGTGTCTGGGTTGCTTTGCTCAGACTAATTTCTATCCAGTTACCTGCACTTTCATGATTTCATTTTTTTCTAATAATTGAGTACTCCAATGTGTAAATATACCAAATTTTCTTTATCCATTCTTCAGTTGACAGACATCTAGGTGGTTTCCAGCTTCTGACTGTTATGAATAAAGTCATAGGAACAATAGATAAACAACTACCCATGTGGTAGGATGGAGCATCTGTTAGGTATACACCAAAAGGAGATAGAGCTGAATCTTGGACTGGATCGATTCCCAGTTTTCTGAGAAATGGGCATATTAATTTTCATAGTGACTGTACAGTTTGCACTCCCACCAGCAATGGAGGAGGGTTCTCTTTGCTCCATGCCCTCATCAGCATGAGCTATCATCTGTGTTTTTGATCTTTTGATCTGACTGGTACAAGATGGACTTTTAAAGTTGTTTCGATTTGCGTTTGCCTGATGGCTAAGGATACTGAATGTTTCTTTAAGTGTTTCTCAATCATTTGAGATTTCTCCATTGAAAAATTGTTTAGATCTGACCCCATTTTTAATTGAATAGTTTGGTATGTTGATGTCTAGTTTTTTGAGTTTTTTTTATATATATTTTGGGTATCAATCCTCTATGGGATGTAGGGTTGAGGAAAATAGTTTTCAATTCTGTAGGCTGCCATTTTGTCCTAGTGACAATGTCCTTTGCTTTACAGAAGCTTCTTGGTTTCATGGGATCCCATTTATTAATTATTTATCTTAGTGCCTGTGCTATTAGTATTCTGTTCAGAAAGTTGTCTCCTGTGCCAATGTGTTCAAGGCGATTCCACTTTTTTTTTTCTTCTGTCAGATTCAGTGTGTCTGGATAAATGTTGAGGTCTTTGATATACTTGAACATGAGTTTTGTGCAGAGTGATAAATATGAATCTATTTGTAATCTCCTACATGCAGACATCCAGTTTGATTAGTGCCGTTGGTTGAAGATGCTGTCTTTTTTCATTGTATATCTCTGAATTTCTTTAAATAAAAGATCAGGTGTCCATAGGTGTGTGGATTTATGTCTGGTTCATTGATTCAATTCCATTGATCAATGTCTGTGTTTTTATGCCAACATTATGGGGTTTTTATTACTATATTTCTATAGTACAGCTTAAAATCAAGGATGGTGATACTTGTAGAAGTTCTAATATTGTAAAGGATTATTTTAGCTATCTTTGTTTTTGTTTTTTATTTGTTTTATTTTTCCATATGAAATTGAGTAGTTTTTTCAAGGTTGGTAATGAATTGTGTTGTAGTTTTGATGGGGATTGTGTTGAATCTGTAGATAGTTTTTGGTAAAAAGAGATGTTTTTACTGTTAATTCAACTGATCCATGAACATGGGAGACCTTCCCTTATTCTGCTGTCTTGGAGTTTTGTCTTACAAGTCTCTCACTTACGTGGTTAGGGTTGCCACCAAGAGATTTTATATTGCTGTGGTCATTGTGAAGGGTGTTATTTTCTTGATTTCTCTGTTCATTTGCCATTTATATATAAGGCAGCTATTGATTTTTGTTTTTTAGTTAATCTTGTATCCAGCCACATTACTGAAGGTGTTTATCAGCTGTAAGAGTTGCTGGTAGATTGTTTGGGTGCTCTTCTATATACTATCGTATCATCTGCAAATCGTGGTACTTTGACGTCTTCCTTTCCAATTTGTATCCCTTTGATCTTCTCCAGCTAGAACTTCAAGCATTATATTGAATAAATATGAAAAGGGTGGACAACTTGGTCTTGTTCCTGATTTTATTGGAATTGCTTTGAGTTTCTCTCCATTTAATTTGATGTTGGCTTTCAGTTTGCTGCAAATTGCCTTTACTGTGTTTAGGTATGTCCTTTGTATCTCTGATCTTTCCAAGACTTTCATTAGGAAGGGGTATTGGCTTTTGTCAAAGGTTTTCCCCAGCATCTAATGAGATAATCATGTAGGCTTTGTCTTTCAATTTGTTTATACAGCGGGTTAGATTGATTGAATTTCATATGTTGAACCAGCTATGGATATCTGGAATGAAGCCTACTTGATCTTAATAAATGATCATTTGGATGTGTTCTTGGATTCAGTTGGTGAGTACTTTTTTGAGTATGTTTGTCATGTTCAAAGGGGAAAATTATCTCTGCTGAACCTTTGTGTACATTGGGCATCAGGGTGACTGTGGCCTCATAGAATGAATTTGGCAATGTTCCTTCTGTTTCTGTTTTGTGGAATAATTTGAAAGTCTGGTGGAATTCTTGGCTAAAATCACCTGGCTCTGCTTTTTGTTTGTTTGTTTGGTTTGGTTTGGTTTTGGTGGAGTGACTTTTAATGACTGCTTTTATTTCACTAAGGTTATAAGTATATTTAAATTATTCATCTGTCTTGATTTTAGCTTTTGTCAGTGGTTTCAACTGTGAAAATTATCCATTTTGTTTAGATTTTCCAATTTGGTAAACTACAGAATTTTTTAAAAATGTCCTTATGATTCTCTGGATTTCCTTGGTATCTATTGTTCCATCCCCTTTTCATTTTTGACTTTGTTAATTTGGATATTCTGTCTCTACTTTTTAGTTGATTTGAATAAAGTTTTGTCTGTTTTGTTAATTTTCTCAAGAATAAATCTTTTGTTTCACCTATTCTTTGTATTGCTCTCTTTGTTTCTACTGTATTGATTTCAGCCCTGAGTTTGATTATCTCCTGCCATCTTTTTGTTCTAGAGTTTTTGGTGTGCTGTTAAGTTGCTAGCATAAGATCTCTCCAATTTTTTTATGTAGGCACCTAATGCTATGAGCTTCCTCTTAGCACTGCTTTCATTGTGCCCCATAAGTTTAGGAACTTATTGCTATTCCTGTTGTGTATTAATTTTCATTAAATTTTAGAAAGTCTTTACTTTCTTTATTGTTTTTCTGTCTTGATCAATTTTTTGCACACAGTAGAAAGTTAACTTTCCATGAGTTTGTAAGCTTTCTATTGTGTCTGTTGTTAATATCCAGCTTTAATCCATGGTAGATCTGACAGGATGCAGGGAGTTATTCTTGCATATATTGAGACTCCCTTTGTCACCAAGTATGAGGTAAAATTGGAGAATGTTCCATGAGGTGTAGAGAAGAAGGTAAATTATTTTTTGCTTAGGTGAAATGTTTTATACATATCTGTTAGGTTCATTTGGCTTATATTATCTGTTGGCTCCAGTATTTCTGTGTTAGTTTTTGTCTAGGTGATCTGTCCACTAGTGAGAGTGGGGTATTGAAATCTCTCACCATCAGTATGTGAGGATCAATATGTAATTTAAGCTGTGGTAGTGTTTCTGTTACAGACTTGGGTATCTTGTATTTGGGACATAGATGTTAAGAATTGGTAGATTTTTCCTTTGATGAGTATGAAGTGTCCTTCCCTGTTTCTTTTGATTCATTTTGGTTTGATATGTATTTTGTTAGATATTAGAATGGCTATACCAGTTTATTTCTTCAGTCCAGTTTCTTGGAAAATATTTTTCCAGTGCTTAATTCAGGTAATGTATGTCTCTGATGTTGAAGTGAGTTTCTTGTATGCGCAAGAAGGATGGATATCATTTTAGCCTGTTAGTCTGTGTCTTTGTATTGGAAATTGAGACCATTGATATTGAGAGATATCAATAGTGATTGCTACTTCCTGTTTGTTGTTGTTGGTTGCATTGGTAGTGAGGTGTGTGTGTGTCTGTGTTCTTTAGATTTTGCTGATGTGATCTTATTCATTTCCTGTGTTTTGAGGTGTGTAGTTAGCCTCTTTAGGTTGTAGTTTTCCTTCTAGCACCTTCTATAGGTGTGGGTTTATAGATATATATTCTTTATATTCGGTTTTATTGTGGAATGTCTTATTTTTTCCATCTATGGTGATTGAAATCTTGCTAGGTATAGTAGTTTGGGATGGCATCTATTGTCTCAGAGACCACAGCACATCTGACCAGGCTTTTCTGGATTTTAGAGTCTCCATCAAGAAGTCTGGAGCAATTCTAATAGGTCTGCTTTTATATGTCCCTTGGTGGTTTTCTCTCACAGCTTTCTTTGTTCTGTATGTTTAGTGTTTTATATAATGTGCCAAAGGGAATTCCTTTTTTTAGTCTATTCTTTTTGGTGTTCTCCATGCTTCTTGTACTTTGATAAGGCATTTCCTTCTTTAGGTTAGCAAAATTTTCTTTTATAATTTTGTTGAAAATATTTTCTGTGCTTTTGATCTGCATTTCTTATGTTTCCTTTATTCCTATTATTCTTAGGTTTGATCTTTTCATACTTTCTCAGATTTCCTAGATGTTTCATGTCAGGAGCTTTTGGAGAGTTAATATTTTCTTGACCAAACAAACCATCTATTTCTTCTAGTGTATCTTCAACACCTGAGATTCTCTCTTACATCTTTTGAATTCTGTTGGTGAAGCTTGCTTCTATAATTCCTGTTTGAATTCTTATTTTTTTATTTTAAAAAATGTTTTAACATATCCACTATTGTTCCCCTCCCTCCCTTCTTCCCATTCCTCCCTCAGCTCGCCTCCACGCTATTGCCCCACCCATGCATCAGAGTGGGTAAGGACTCTCAGGGTGAGTCAATGCCATCTGGCATATCTAGTTAAGTTAAGACCAAGACCCTCTCCTAAGTATCAAGGGTGAGCAAGGTGTTCCTCTGTAGGGAATAGGATCCAAGATGCCAGTTCGTGTACTAGAAATAAATTCTGGTCCCATTGCCAGAGGCCCCACAAACTGCCCATTCTATTCAACTGTCATTCACATTTGGAGGGCTTAATTCCCTTCTGTATAGGTTCCTTGGCTGTCATTTCAGAGTTAGTAAGCTCCCAGCTGTGTGGGTCTCCTCATCATGATCTTGACACTTTGCTCATATAACCTCTCCTCCTTCTCTTCAGCTGGATTGGGAGCTCAAGCCAGTGCTTAGCTATCGATTTCTGCATCTGTTTCCATCAGATGCTGGATGAAGGTTCTATGATGACCGTTAGAGTGGTCATCCATTTGATTACAGAGGAAGGCCAGTTTAGGTACCCTCTCCTCTACTGGTTGGAGCCTAAATTTTTTCATTTCTAGAGTTCCATCAGTTTTAATTTTCTTTGTTGATTCTGTTTTCAATTTCATGTATTGAACAGTTTTATTTACTTCCTTATACTGTTTGTTTGTGTATTTTTAGATTTCTTTAAGTTACTTATTTTCTCTCCTCTTTTAGGATTCTATCACAGTCAAGGCTGCTTTATGGTCTTTTGTGTATGTGTTTCAGCTATGTTGGAATATTAATGGCTTTTGTGAACCAGAGACTAGATAGCCCAGAGACCTATGCTAAAGCCAAATAATACTAGTTAAAAGAAAACAATCAGTGACATTCTACTATACACATAGATTAGTACCTTATTCATTCCTCATCAAAGACACTTCCTCAAGCAGCAGATGGGAACAAATACTGAGACCTACTGCTACATATTATGAAGAGAGTCTACTAGGAGGTCTCTATCAAATCCCTCCCCTCAGAGATCAGGAAATCCTACAGAAGAGGAGGCAGAAAGATTATGAGAGCCAGAGTGGACAGAGGACACCAGAAGAACAAGGACCTCTGGAACAACCGAGCAAAGCACAAATGAGATATAGAGGCTAAAGCAGCAAGCGTAGGGTCTACACAGGTCTGCAATAGGACCTCTGTTTATATATCTGTGTGGGGACTTCTGACTGTGAGAACAAGTGAATCTCTGACTCATGTGCATGCCCTTGGGGCTTTTTTTTTTTTTCCAGCTGGGGAGCTATGTTCAACTTCAGTACAAAAGTTTTCTCTTTATCTTACATTTTATTTTGTTATGTTTGGATGTTATCTCTTAGAAGCCTATTCTTTTCTAATGAGGAAGAGAGGGAAGGTGGGGAGGAACTGAGAGGAGCAGAGGGAGAGGAACTATAATCAGTATTATTGTATATTGCAGAAAAATTTTAACTATGCAAAGACTTGTTGCATTTGTCTACCTGTGTAAAAATGTATTTCATTGGCTTATGCTTCTGTAAAAGTCTTTGCGGTTTTGCCTTCCTGGTCTAAGGCACCTGATTGGTCTAATAAAAATCGGAATGTTCAATAACTAGGGAGGAGGTATAGACAAGACTTCCAGGATAGTAGAGTAAGTGGAGAAGGAATTTAGGCTCCAGAAAGAAAAGGAGAAGCTAAGGGCCAGCCATCCATCCACACAGGAAGCAGGAAAGAAGAACATACAGAATGAAAGATGAAGCCCTGAGGCAAAGTATAGATGAATAGAAACAAGTCAAATTAACTTTAAAGAGCTGGTGAGACAAGCATAAGCTAAAGCCAAGCATTCATAATTAATAAGTTAGAGTATCTTTATTTGGGTGCTGGCAGGCAGCCCCCCTCAAATTTCAACTACAATTGTATGAGAAAAAAATCTAATTTCAATAAAAGAAAAAGAATCTTTGAGATTTTAAAAGTCTTGTGCTCCTTCCATTGAGATATAGATGTGAGTTCTCAGCTGTTCCTGACCTTTGCTCTGCCGGATCTTAACCTTCTATAACCTAAGCCCAATTAAATGATTTTCTTCATAAAATTAAATGAAATAAGATCTAGAACTAAAATTGTGAATGCAATTAAAACCTCTTTACTTATTGTTACTCTTGTTAAAAATTTGGACAAAAGTATTTGTAAAGAAGAATGTGAAATTTCTCTTCTGAGAAGAGATATTATGTGTGACCTCCGTCTTCAAGAACAGTTATTGCAAAGTTCATCAACTTCAAGTTAAAATAAAAATTCCTTACCTTAATAACCAGGAGCTCTTTGGGCTGCTGTCTACTTCTTGTTTCTCCCATATGCCCCTGTGCTTTTACAGTCGTGTCTAGATTATACCTTTAACTATTCTTGCCTTCTTATTATTGTTACTTGAAAACACTAGCCCCTCTTTTTCCATAGCTCAATTGAGACATCACTCTGAGCAATTGCAGTTCTGTATGGACCTCTCTGTCTCATAATTGTCAGTAAGGTGCTATGTCTTCCTTAGTACCACACATACAAGATGCCTTTGCGTCTGGTACATAATTACTTTTCATAAAATGTTTCTTTAGACATGAGTAATGCTGTCATTGGAAAAATCAAATGAGCACAAAGTGCGTTTGCTTCAGTCACCTTCCTTCTTCAGCTGTTCTGACTTTGCCAAACTTCAATTAGCATATCTTTGACCGTTTTTCCCAAACATTTCTCCTAGAATTTAAAACAGGACTGTGAAAATGTTTTTGTTTCCACACATTTTTATAAGAGAATGACATTTAAACTTTACACATTGAGAAGTCTTTCATTACACCCAGTGATATCAGCCAGGCTTACCTCTGACATCAGCGAGGTTACTCCAGTTCATTTCCACATGCCTGGATCAGCCCATGGGAACTAAGGGCTGAAAGTACTTAGACAGTTTGATCAGAGCAGATACAGAAGACCAAAAGCTCAGATTCACTAACATCATCTATATCCCAATCCATGAATTAAGAATGGTCTCAGTAAAGTTGAGTTTTCCCTTAATTAAACCCTGAGACAGTTTTCTGTTGTGGACTCTCCAGTTTTATTTATCAAGCAATTGGATTCCAATTTATAGTTCTTCTTAAAACAATGTTTTCATAAGGTGCCATAGGTTTTCCTCCTAACTATTCTATTCAGAAACGTAAGCCAGCATTTAATTTTGAATATCCAGTTTTAGTTGAAAAACATAAAATTTCTATTTGTATTGGAAAAAGCTTCTTTTTCAGGAATGAATTGTTTAGTTTGTAAGTTTAATATTTGAGCACAAGAACTTTTTAACTTAAAAAGTCCCCATATGCGAGTTGTTTTAGCTTCTACATATCAGTCTGCTTCATCCTCCTTCCAGTTTTTATTGCTCCCTGCCAGGGGACTCATCAATATCCTAGATAAATGTGTGAAAATTAACACAGAACACCAGGTTTTCATACAGCTTTTTCATATGAGCTTAGTTTTGTTAACGATCCCCCTTTCTACCTGTCTGATTCTGGCTCTGCAATTTTCCTTTCCAACTTCATGGAACATGTGCTCATGTGCTTCATTACTCTCCTCTGCTGCCTTAAAGCCTGGTCTCTCTCTCTCTCTCTCTCTCTCTCTCTCTCTCTCTCTCTCTCTCTCTCTCTCTCTCTCTCTCTCTCTCTCTCTCTCTCACACACACACACACACACACACACACACCTTAACTATGAGTTTCCTTAACTATACTAATACTCACACCCAAATAACTAAACATATATACAAATTAGAAGCTGAGATCTGCTTATGATAAAGAATGTAGTATCTCTCCATGGAGTCATTAATGATCAGAAGAGCAGGGAAGAATGAGTGGCTGCAGAGAAATGCAGCATTGGGACCCAGGAAATTACCACCCCACAAAAGTAAAGACCACAAGTCATCGTGTTTATTTTTATCTGATCTCTCAATAGCTGGCATGTTCTCCATTTTAGGTCTTGACTCAATAGATTTGAAGTTTAAGTCCATAACCACTTTGTTTGATGAAAATTCATTCTATAATAGTTTTAATTAATTAATTGTGATGTGTGTGTGAGTGCATGCCACCGAACACATCTCAGGGTCAAGGAACAATTGGCATGAGTCACTTCTCTCCACCATGTGGTTTCCGGAATTCCATTTCAGTCCTTAGGCTTGGCAGCAAAGACCTTAGAGCCATCCCCCCAGCACCCTAATATCATCTTATATATGTTAATGGGTTTTAGTTTGAAGTTTCTATGAGTAAGTAATTATACAAGTTATCTGATAAAATTATTTTTGAGGTGGAAGATAATCATTTCAAAGATTCAACTATAAAACAATTTACCATTTTCTAGGGAGTCTTAGGGAAACCTATTTTTCCTAATAATTAAATCAGGATAATTATGAAAGACATAAGTGAGCACAATTAGAGATTGTAGTGTACATTAAAATCTTTTTAAAGATTAACTTAATTTTTTATGTGTGCTTTGAGTGTACCACATGGCTGCAGTACCCATAGATGCCAAAGAGGGTATCAAAACCCCCTGAACCTTAATTACAAAAAGCTTTAGCCACTATGTAGGTGCCAGAACTCAAACCTGGGTCCTCAAAAGAGCTTTCAGTGCTCTTAACCATTGAGCCACCTCTCCAGCCCCTGCATCCTAAATTTTCATTCTGTTTCACTTCTGTTTTGCTGGTGTCCATTTTCAGATGCAGTATTATGGTAGATAAACAGACCACCTACATCTCAATCTTAGAGCATAATTCTTAGAGAGGCAATCTCACAAAAACCTTTTAGGGTTTCTATTGCTGTGAACAGACACTGTGAGCATAACAACTCTTATAATGGAAAACATTGGGGCTGGCTTGCAGTTCAGCGGTCTGGTCCATTATTATCAGGGTAGGAAGCATGGGAGCCCATAGGCAGATGAGGCTGGAGAGGGAGCCAAGAGTTTTACATCTGAATCTGCAAGTAGAAGCAAGAGACACGGAACCACTAGATGTGGCTTGAACTGCTGAAACTTCAAAGCCTGCCCTTGAGACCCATCTCCTCCAACAAGGCCACACTCCTAATAGTGAGCCCATGGGGGCCCATTTTTATTCAAAGAACCACAAATCTAAAATACAAAGAAATCAAGTTTAGATTACTGAGTTTCCCCTCTCACTTCCCTCTTAAATTGTGCTAAAACAAATCAAACACCCAATATTTTCCTCAGGATTAATTCGGGAAGGATCAAAAGGAGAAAAAAAGAATTCACACTAAAGATTGTGAAAAAGAATTGAGAGCAAAGAAATACCCTGACAGAATACTGCCTAAACCTGATACACTAATTTAAGAGAATTCAATATAGTGATGCATGAATTAATAAAGTTTTTATGGTACTTTATAAACTACACAAATATTTTTACATACTTCTCTTTTAATACATTTTTAATGCATTGAGAGTATAGGAGAAATAGAATTTGAGTTGCAAGGTACTCAGAAATTGTATTCAATTAAGAGGCTATAGCTCTGTGTCTTCCTCATGGCCAACAATAAATCTTTTTTTTTCCATCTCCTTTTTTTAGGCATTTGTGTTATTTATGTATTTACTTCATTCTCTCATTATTACTAAAAGATTAAAACTATTTTTTGCCTCTAGTTTTCTAGCTTTAAATTTTTTTTTATCTCCTTGCTTTAAGGTAATCATAGTTCCTGTTTCTTAAATTACATTTTTTTATTTGTGTGCAGGTGGGGCAACATTATGCTGTAGTGCATGTATGGAGGCCAGAAGACAACTTGTCGGAGTTCATTCTTTTCATCCACAGGCCAGTATGAAAGCAAGCCCCCTTGCCCTCTGAACTGTCTCACTGGCTATTCATTGGTTCATTTGTGTTTACTAACAAGGATCTTTTTAAATTCTTCAAGAGGACTAACTCACATCATATTTTTATAGCCTTGCCTTCACTTTAATATTTTCCTGGTTTTAGCTCTGGCTACAAAAAGTGTGTGTTCTTCAGATTTTACATTTTATGTTTCCAAAAGAAACATTATTGGCCCAACTCCTTGCATAGCATCAGCACACACTACAAACATATTCCAGTTTGTAAATCATATGTTTGGAGGCTCAACCAACTGTCAAAGTTGATGTCATCATGATATTAATTATACCAGTGAGTATCCAGAGAAATACTGCAAACAAAGGAAGCTTTGAAACTTTAGGGGGAGAATTATATTTATTTGATTTGCTAGCTTTTCTGTATAGACGCAAAATAGGATTTTAAATGGATTTCTGATATCTATCATCCAAATATTTTTATATATTATTCAATGATTATGTGCCAATTGCTATTTTCTTTGTCCTAGATTGTAAGAATATCGACCTGAATTATCTGCTTTTGTGAAGCTTTTGTCTTGTGGGAAAAGGTAACAAGAACAAAAACAAAACAAAACAAAAAAAGAGTTGGAAGTGCTATCATGGTGGATTATGGTAAAGAATTGTAATAATAAGTTTTTGACCCAGACTAGCCCCAAGATCTGGACCAGCAGAACCAAAGTAACACATAGAAGCTTGCGTGTATTGATTTTATACTGATTGACCTAGGGCCCCGGGCATATAACTTGCTAACTCTTTACTCTTAACCTGATCCATGACTCTTATCTTGTTTAACCATGAGGCTCGGTACCTTTTCTCAGAGCGGCATTTTAACTTCTTTCCTCTGCATCTGCTGGCATCTCACCGTGCTGTCTCCAAGTTGTCTCTCTGGCTTCTCTGTTCTGCTCTTCCTGTTCCCAGAGTTTTCTTAGTCTGGTAGTCTTGCCCACACTTCCTCTCTGCCTTCAGCCAATCAGCGTTTTTATTAAACCAGTAGGCAGGACAACTATTTACAGTGTAAGAGAACAGAAACCCACTACAAAGAATAAAGTAAATATGCACTGCTAACTGGGGCCATGCTGACATCCAGACCCAAGCTTGTTCCAAAGATCATATCTGGTTCATGGTCCAGTTTCAACTGGGGTTTATGTTGATATCCACTGCCTGTGTTACCACCACGTGCCACACTGATATCAGAGGTCTGGGCCACCACCTCGGGCCATGTTAGTGTCCAACGGCCACTGCCAGGACCATACAGATCTGAGTAGCCTATACTGTCTCCAGGGCCATGGTGTCTCCTAAGCCTGGGTGGCTGCCAAGGGCCATGTCTGGATCCAGGGCCCTGCCACAGTGCTGTCTACCTTGATGTCCGTGGCTCCTGTTAACCATCAAAAGCAGTGAGGACAGGGATATACAGAGTCGGTCTCAGTCCTCACCGGCTGCAGCAATCCAGAGAGCGGGCCCTCGTCCTCACCCACTGCAGCTCTCCAGAGAGCAGGCCCTCGTCCTCACCCACTGCAGCTCTCCAGAGAGCAGGCCCTCGTCCTCACCCACTGCAGCTCTCCAGAGAGCAGGCCCTCGTCCTCACCCACTGCAGCACTCCAGAGAGCGGGCCCTGTACCTTGCCTGAACATCTCGGTAGAGCTGATCCTGTTGGCGGGGCCCTGCATCTCACTTAGGAAGAACAGTAGAGCTGGCCCTGGTGATGTGGATGCGAGTGAGCCTGACCTAAGAGCATGGGGGCAGGAGAACTGACCCTGTTCCTTGCTGCCTGAGGCATTGGGAGAGCAAGCCAGATGGTGCTGGACAGCTCACCTGGGTGGGGAAGATGAGGGAAAGTTGGCAGCTGGCCAATTTAGCTACCACCCAGACCCAGAATCAGGACTATAAGTTACCCACCTCATCTATGAACCCCTGAAAGCATGTGAAGGGGATGAACCTACAGATCCAAAGCTGCAGAAACTCCTTGACACAAGGTACCAACAGAATATCCAAGGGTAGTCCCAATGAGGCCTCAGTATTCAGGGTGTAGTAATAGCCTTGAATGATTCACTGCAATGAACCTTTAAAAATGTTTGAACCAAAGGGTATACTGCGTGACTTACTGGACCACATCACAGCTTCCATATTGAGAGGTATTTAGGGAGTTGTTTTGTTTTGCTCTGTTTTATTTGTTTCTGTTTGGTTTAGTTTGGATTTGGGGTTTTCTTTGAAATATGTTTTATTTAGAGGCGAAGCTGCAAGGGCAGAGACAGCTCCAAAGGGATGGGAGATGAACAGGATCCATATGCATGATATGAAATCCACCAAGATCAATAAAATATCTTTAAAAGAGAATAAGGCAAATTAAAAGAACAGAAAACACCGCATTAGTCTGCAGTGACTGGATGAACTGTTATTTTATGTGATGTTGTCAGGGTTGAGGTGTTAGCATCAGACATTGGAGGACAGTACGAGGTGTGAAGGACGTGAGGGGGGATGGGCTTAATATCCTTAGAACAGACATTCCAGAAAGATTCTTCCTTTTTCCATTAACTCAGGACATAGCAAGATGGTATTGCCTATGATCCAGAAACCAAGCTTGCTGGCACCTTAGTTTTGGTAACTCTGAGTAGCATTAGCTTAAGAATGGCAAAATCCATGTGTTTTTTGAGCCATCTTGCTTTAGCTTTAAATATGCTGAACATCTCTTTCTCACCCATAAAACATAACTCTCACAGCAGTAGCCCCTTTAATATAAACGGAAGAATGATGATAATAAATTATTATTATACACATAATTTTTCTAAAGTTTTTGTAACATAATAAACCATCAAATGTTTTTAGTTGTCTTAGCTTCCCTTTGCATGTAATTTTTTCATCTGGCCACAACAGCATGATTGCTAAGCAACAGAAAAGAAAAATATTTCAGAATGTACATCCATGAATTCCCCTCAAGAGAGGAAAGGCACTGCTTGGGGAGGAAGAGGATGGGAAAGCAGATTAGACATTTGCAGCTGTATTTTGGTATTCAAGGCCACACCTGGACAGGGTAACCCTCCTCTGGTTTTATAAGCTTTTGGCAAATAGGAAAAGTTGCTGCCTGAAAAAGCAAACTGGGTCTTTAGGGATTCCTTTGGGCTATTTTAGTATCTAACAGATGTACTAGTTTAAGCTTTATATCTTAAAATAGCCAGAGCATGGAGAAGTACTCTGTCTCTTCTTATGGAAATTCTCACAGTGAAATTCAGTGTTTAGAATTTATTTAGAAAAAGGAATATGTATCTAGAAACATGAATCAGTCTCTTCATTTTCGTCCTAATGTGTAATTATTTGTTGTTTGTAGGTGGATTGTAAGTATAGCATTTGTTCATTCTACTTGCAAATAGTTCATTAGATGTTGAACATTTTGTAAGCTCAGGATAGGATATAAAAGTATTAATTTTATGACTGAATTATAAAATGGAAAACATCATAATATCTGCATCATTTACATATAAGATATACCCTGAGAAGAAGCAGACCATAACACAATGACACACACGGGTGTGGGCATGTGCACGTACACAGACACACACACACAGACACACACACACAGACACACACACACAGACACACACACACACACACACACATAGTCTTCTCTTTCTTAACAAAATTACTTTCAATACAGTAGTAAAATGTTTTCTTTATTATGATGATAAATAATTTGAACAACACTAGTTGTATAGTATTGTTTAACATGTTGTTGTATAGTATTAATGTTTAACATCAACTAGATAAAATATGATATACTGACTAATGTTTTCCTTGTTTTACCATTTAAACAAAACTAGTATTGTCATACGGTATTAATACTTAACATCAACAAGATAAAGTATAAGAATATATGAATTTTCTTCCAGAAATATTCATGATTTCTGAATGACATTTAAATATGACTTTAACAAAAAAAATTCTTCTGATGACTAGGAGTAGCAAGATGTATCTAATGACTATAACTAAACGGATTTGAGTTAGATTATGAGAAAAATTTTTGTGTCAAATGGCCTTTCCAGGACCTTTCATTTGCATATTGATTCTCAGGAGAAAGCTGTATATACACAATTTTAAATTGTATTACAATTTTAAAAACTACCTAAGAGAAAGTAACAATAGCTACACTTTCAGTAGCCAATTTTTTCTTATAGAAGTATTTTGATGTTTATAAAAAGTACAGGAAACTATTAGTCATAATTCGACCATAAAACAACAAAATCCTGACCGTATGAAAACATGACAAACCCAAGGACAATACGTTAAGTGGGATAAACCAAATGTCATGTAATGATGTCACCTACATGTGTAATTTTAAAATGTTAAACTCATCAAAACAGAATAGAAAGGTAGAGAGAGTCCTCATGGTGTATGGCAAGGAGTAGGTGGTGGGGAAGTTGCCAAAGGGTACAAACATTAAACTACATAATTAGTTCTAGATGTCTAGCAGAAAATAGAGCACTGGTAGTTAGTAATGCTGCGCTATACACTTGGAAATTATAGAAAAATTTCTACAGGCCTTTAATACACACGCACAATGAAAACTAGGTTTTGCATTAATTTAAAGGTAATGATTATTTAACCATGTGTGCGTATATAAAATCACCACACTAAACAGATCTGGGGCGGGAGAGAAAATGAAGTCATGAAAAACTCTGTGTAAGTAGTGTAGTAGAGACTTGCTGAAGAACATAAATAGTTTTCTGAGGAACAAAGAATGTGTGACAGATGGCTTGACCGTTATCCTTTCTGAGTAACATCAAAGAAATCAAGTGTTTGATATTATCTCAAGTTCAAAGCAGAGTTTTTGTTAAAATATGCTACTGAGATATCCAAGCATTTTAAATGTTTTTGAACATTTCCCAAAGTTCTCCAACATAAAGTGCCAATTTCTACAGTTTACGAAATTTTATTATTTCATTGTCATATATTCTTTTAAGTTGAAAACAAAAATATTTTCAATTAGAGTAGGTAAACTTACATATGAATTTTGTCTCTTGTGAGACATTAAATCTTTAGGAATAAAATTTAATCTCTCTCAATCTCAGTTTCAACAACTGAATTATAAAATAGGTAACTACTTAATTTAAGAGGTCTGTTTATTTCTTGAACAGGTTTCAACTGTTTATGGGCTGCTTGCTCTGTCCCTGATTTCTGTTTTATATGAGGCAATTTACCACTGTGGTGACTTGTAAGGAAGACAAAGTTCTCCCAATGACGGTGTTTACATTCTGGAAAGTGAGTAATCAAGAAGCTAACAAGAAGAATGACCATGGCAAGAGCAGATGTGACTGACATTTTCCAAGACAGCAACTTTTTTGGGTTCTCTCCTTATGGATTTCAGGGCTCAAATTGGATCATAAGGCTTACACTAAAAGTGTATTACTGATCCTGTACAAGTGCAAGAGGATCCCTGCCTTAAACTTTAAAGAAATGTTGTCCTGGCCCTGTCTGTGCCAAACTTCCATGAGTGAGAAATCTGGGGACTCCAGAAAAATGTCCTCATCTAAGCCTGTGTCTCCATCCTTCAGGATAGTCACCCAAGTACCCAGAGATTTCAGAGCTGTTGAGTGGAAACTTAGATAGATTCTGTGTTATGACCAAATGTTCTTTGTTTTATATCTTTTATGAGGATGGGAAGTGGTAGTAATGGGCAGCACTTTATAGGAAGTCCTTCGCTGAGAGGTTAGGAGCTGGAAGAGGAAAAGGAAGGCAGGTCCCCAGGCCTGCATTTATACTTTCTCTGCCCACAAATGTAAGACAGGCCTTTCTGTAAAAAGCAGTAGTTCCCTAATTAGCTGGTCTCTCTGTTCTTGAGCCAAACAAGCCTGTCTCTGTTTAACACTTTCTAGTAGTTTTTCATTAGGGACAGAACATCTAGTCTTCTGGGCAAGGCACATAAGGACTTTGCAGTTGACATCAACTTTCATCTTTTGACACTATCAAGATCTCAATTTCAAGAAAGTTTCTTCCCATTTCTTTTGAGTTTCTTACAATTTTTTTTATACATTATGCTTTTCATTTATTTGTGCAAAAATGGATGTTTTCCCTCTTTCTGGATGCTCTTTATCATCTTTCTGTCTTTCAAAATATACTCGCTTGTTTGTCTAGATGTAAATAAGAAATAACCCACACTGGGTAGATTTTCTGAGCACGGTATTTTTCTCTTCTGTGTAGGTACTCACATCCATTCTATCTCCTATTATAATATTTTTAAAGAGTGGATTCTACTTATTTGCTTTAGCTTGGATCTTCTTTGAGAGAAATGTCCTCTTTCTCCATAAATATAGAATATGCTGGGCATGGTGGTACATGCCTTTAATCTAGTACTTGGGAGGCATCTAGTACTTGGAATCTCTGTCAGTTTGAGGCCAGCCTGGTCATAGAGAGATCCAGGACAGTCAGCAACACTTAGAGAGACCCTATTTCCAGTAAACCAAGCAAACAAACAAAAAATATTGAGTATACTTAATACCATAATGTCTGTATGTCACAAAAATTAAAAATGGTTCTAATTTAGTTTTTTAGTTTTCATGACCTCATTGTTTATAACTGACAGTTTTCTGAAAATAGTAAGTGGAGGTGTGTGTGTGTGTGTGTGTGTGTGTGTGTGTGTGTGTGTGTGCGCGCGCGCGCGTGTGCGTGCACGTGCATATATACAGAGACCAGAGGTTGATGTCAAGTATTTTCCTCATTCATTTTCTACCTTAAATATTGAGGTGTGGTTCTTCATTTGAACCCAGAGCTAGCTCAGTTTGGCTAGGTAGCTTGCTCTAGGGACTACTTGTCCCTGACTCCCAGAACTTCATGGGTTTATTCTGCACATGGGTGCTCATGGATCCAAACTCTTGTTCTCATACATCTGTAATCAGTGCTTAACAACTAAACCATCTCCCCAATTCCAAGAATAAGTGGCAGTAAAGAGAAAAAGTGTTATCTTTCTTTCTGTGTTGCTTTGGAAAATTGCGTATTCTTCTCTAGATATCTGTGCCACAATTAAACTGAGATTTTATGTTTGTAGATTCTGTGGCTGTAGAACAACAATATATTGTATTATTGTGATTATTTATATTTAGTTGTATTAGAATTTCTGCAAGTTCTTAACAATAAAAATAGCTTAAATAGGTTATCATTTCACAAAATAGTTAAAGAAAAAACATTCAAGAAAGTAATTACAAATAATGAAGATATTAATCAGCTTTATAGAGTTTAAATGTCCCTGAAATCTTAGCAATTCCTGTGAACTTTATCAAGGTAGGTACCAAACACTTCAAATATATTATTTTACTATTTGATTTAGTTACTATCAATTAGAAAGTGATTATGTCCATGCAGCAGTTTAGACCTGGTTATTGGGGAAGTTAACTTGTTTAGTCCCATGGCATTCTTAGAACCCTGATTTAGCATGTTTTTATGGAAATTCTTGTCCACTGCATGATGGACCAAGGATTGTAAGCTTCTGGCAAGTTTCAGAGAATGGGTGAATGCTATGAAGGGGTTAATGAGTTCTGAGTAACTGTGAGACATGGGGCTCTAAGAGACCAATCCTTTCCTCCTGGAACTTTCGGCAGTATATCTTAAAATAGCAATAAAGCAAAAGCACCAGGGACTTCCTGAGGATTAAGGATTGGCTAAAATTAAAAGCCAGTGCTTTGAACTGCTTCTTCTAATCAAAGACAAATCCCCAGGAAATGCCTTGTATTCTCATCATTTAATGAAAGTTCCTTGCTTGGATCTACAACCTCCTTAAGCTTTTATTAATTATTAATAGCTTCAGTATTAAGTGACATATTTCTACTGTCTGTGATCATGTATTTTCCCTGCTCTTAAACAACAGATCCATTGGGGGAGGGGGAGGGATTCGAAATCATTTTATAAAATGAGTATATTGAGTTATTCCTTCATTATAGAATATATCAGTTTGTTAAGCTATTTAAAATAAAATTTTCAATTTTGCCTCTGTGCTCTCAGTGACATCTTATCTCATCTAACGACAGTGTCACTTTGTCCTGAGAGAGCTTCTTGTACAGGATCTTTTCCTGTAACTATACAACAGAGCTAACTAGGGCAACCACAGCAATTGATATTTTTGGGGAAAAAAAAAAAAACCGTGACAACTACTGAATGATTTACTTTTATCTGACCACTGCCACTGCCATGTATGAAGCATGGGGCTGATTTGTTTTCAGACTCAGGAAATCATGCGTTTCTTCTCGTCTCTCCCTGTGTAGCTGAATTTCCTTTTAGCCTTTTTAATGCAAGGCCATCTTCAAGTCCCTGTTTCCTTTAGAGCATGCCTCTTGGAAGGAGGGCAAGCCCAGCGGTGGCACAGTCACACATGGCTTCAGAACTATAGGTGTAGCTGCTGTTCTCTGTAAGGACTGTTTTAAAATACAGTTGCAATCCCTTCCACTGAATCCTGGGAAAAAGCTCAGGAAGTGGCAGGGGAAGCTGCATCCCGGGAGTGCTAGTCCATCGCATTCAGGAAGGGACAGTCTAGTTCCCAGTCACGTTGTTCTTCTCTGGCCTTCTCGGTGTGGCAAGCTTCCTCCCATTCATGCCTCATAAGTAGTTACAGCTCAAACACGAGTGCTTCTCCTCACTTTCAACCTCCTCTTCGAGGAAAATGTTTCCATCATTCACCACTTCCTACAATTGTTGTACCTCAAGCTGAAAAAGCTATGCCTGGCTGGGAAACGGCAGGGTTTTGGAACCCTTTTTTTTTTTTTTTTCCTGTCTATCACCTAAATGAAAGCCAGAGGGAGGAGAATGGGATACTACACCCCACGACATAGCCGCTGAAAAAATGGAATTTTACAAAAATTTTTCAGAAACTTCCAGTTAATTCCCAAGTGAACGCTTTCATTCGCACAGATGAGGAACTGACTAGATATGCGTCTTTCTAATGTTGAATTCGGTGTTTTTCTCAAAATAATTTTTTAATTCCCCAGTGCTTTTCTTCTGGCTAGGTTGGTTACTTTATTTAAATGATTAAAAAGAGACCTAGAAGACTATCCTTCTCCGTTCTTTTTGGAGTGTCATTGCCAAAAGAGAGCCTAACTAGATGGCCACCCAGCTTATGGCCCACAGTGTGCAGAACAGATTTGATGGCAGTACCCTTCAGAGTATCTCTGGACTCACTGTTCTTTCTACAATATTTGTTCATAAAATGAAACTTTTTCTATTTTTTTAAACTATCCTAGCTTATAAGTTCTTTCAAGTAATATTCAGGGTTGAGTCTGCTGTATAGGTAACTTTCAGGCATCTGCCTACCACAGCCTGTAAGGAAACTACAGCACTGTGTTTCCTGGTATAAAAAGATTCTAGTCTCCCTCAGGCTAAAAAGTCTCTAAGTCAAAGGTTTCTGGACCCTCTGCCAGTGTTATGAATACCGTCCATGCTCTCTTCAGCTTCAGATTAGAACATGATGTCACAAGTTTTCACACATCACCATTGGCAAATGAAGATCCTGTAGGATAAATCCTTTTAAAGGTTTTCATGAAAAATATCCACATGTGTGTAAAAGTTCAGCTATGAGTATATTTTCAAAGCATCTACAATAGGCAACACTGAAAATTATATCTAAAACATTGACACGTTACTCCTTTAAAGATATGAGGGGAAAATCCTCCTTCTTGGTATAAGTCATCTGTACAACATTGAATAAACTAGGCAAAATGTTCAGTAATGCCAACATCAGCTACAACTTGTATATCAGCTATGAGAGTTCTCATCTTTTAGTCAAGTGTCAAAACAAAACTAACACGTCCTTTATAGTGGGTTTTTTATAAATCCTTTCCCCTTTCTTGATTTTTCTGAAAAGGATATAGGAAAGGAAATTTCACTGGCTTATTTCTTTTCTTTCTTAGTAAATAAAACCCCTTTCCACAGCATTCTTCAGTTCCTCAGGCCACGGGGGCGGGGGATGGCTGCACCGGCAGAGGCATTGTGCTTCAGTACTTCTGTGGTCACTTTCTGGAAGTCTCTTCAGCCCCCAGGGACACATGGCAGAGTGATGTCCTAAACTGCTGTCCTTTCTCTTGCTGGGGCTCTGTGCAGCTGGCCAGCAGGGTGCACTGTCTTTCCTGGCTTCTGCTTTATTTTTCAGGATATTTCCTGGCTTCATTGTGATCGCTTTTTACATTGTCAGCCAATTCATGAACCCTCAGGAACAGACATCCTCACAAACAAAATGACATTATGAAAAACAGACCCCAGATATTGGCACATCAGCAAAACAGATGGAATTTTGAAGGAGGAAAAAAAAAAGCTACTTTGGAAAGATTGGCATGGTTCTACTACTGTATACAAAATGTAGCTCATTCTCTGCCAATGCAAAGCACTGCAGCGTAAGGGCATTTTAATGAGATTACATTGAAGGTGAGCTATTTGTTGAATCTACAGAGAGATCAACTGTACAGTTTAAAGGAGTTGCTTGAGAGATCTTTGCATATCTGGTATGAGTATGTGCCTGTGAACCTCAGAAGCTCAATAAATTGAAATGAATAAGAAATGTGTAAGACTTATTTTATGTAAATATTGATATGCTATTTTGACTAAAATCTTTAGTCTTCCTGATTAATTTAAAATATCAAATTTCTTGCAGATTTCTGAAATTAATTATTTTCCAAAATTGTGATATAATGTTTTTAGAGAATTTATAGTGGACTTGGACTTGATCATTGGCCTTGGCACCATATTTTTAAAAAATTATCTACTTTAAGCCTCAAAATGTCATGTGCAGAAAGTAGTTTTATCATTACATTTAAAATATGAAAGAATCGAAGGTTAGACACTTTGGCCTTACAGAACCATCTTTTGGTCTGAACGCATGGCAACCTCATTCCAGGATGGTGGTCTTTATCACTCTCCTCGACTGTCCACTCTCCAGTCATTAGATATTCTGGGTCTGTGCATCTGAACTTCAGTCATACACCATGTAATCTGGAGACATGGGCATTATCAAAGCTACACCCCATGCTGGTGGCTCAGTTTCTAGACTGGGGAGCTGTCCCTGACATTGATTTTTACAAACAAGTTCTGGGTATTATTTTGAGTTACAATCGAGATTTAAAACTGTTGTTCTAGACAGGAAGGTTACAAGACGAAAAACACAGCCTTGTTTCTTTCTTGTGACCAGCGTAACAAATTACTACGAACTGGGTGGCTTAAAATGACAGATTGATTTTCTCAGAGCTCTGGAGAGCAGAAGTCTGAGATCAGGGTTATGGTAGGTCATACTTTCTCAGGAGGACATGACAGAAAATCCACTTGTGCCTTCCAGTTTCAGGTGGCTGCCAGCCATCCTTGCTTGTCTCCACATATGTGACTACATTAGGATCTACCTGGATTACCAATATGACTTCCCAGCTCAAGTTTTTAAATTTTTTTAATTTTTTGTTTTTGAGACAGGGTTTCTCTGTATATCCCTGGCTGTCCTAAAACTCTCTCTATAGACCAGGCTGGCCACAAACTCACAGAAATCTGCCTGTCTCTGTCCCCCAAGTGCCATGATTAAAGACTGCATCATCACTGTCTGGTTTCAAGATCTTAACTGAGTAACGTACACACAACCATGTTTTCTACAAGTACCGTTTGTAGGCTCTTAGGATTAGGGCCTGATATTCTTGGGTAGCCAATATACAGAAGATTATGAGACACCAAGTAAATATAGACAACATTCAAATATAAATGCTTTGAAAAGAAAGATTGTCACCTTTTTGTTTACTACAGGTTCAGAGGTGTCACAGAAGGAAAAGTCAGTGGTTTTCAGATATTTGTAGTGTGTATGTGTGTTTATATGTGTGCAGATCTGCAAGTGGATGAGGTACACATGTGTTCAGATGTACGGAGGTCAGGGGTCAATGTCATGTATCTTCACTTGCTCTCCACCTTATGTTTTGAGGCAGAGTCTCTCGTCAGTGTTGGACTTCACCTATTGTACATGATGGCTGACCGGAGAGCTCCAGCCTGCCTCTGCTTCTCCAGTGTCCAGACTACAGGTTTGTTCCTTCCTTCTGACTTGATCTCACTCTGTCACCCAAGGAGGACTTGAACAGTTTGAACTAGTTTTCCTCCTGCCTCAGCGTCCGTGACAGTCTCTTATGTGCAGTGGACCTTAAATTTTGTTGTGGTTTGGGATTTCTGAAGTTTAATAGACCAGTATTAGCGATGAGAACCATGTGACTCATAGTTTCTCAGAAAGTAATGATCCGAGGAACAAGGTGAGGATACGTAGTGTGTTGACATCAATTATGAAGTCTTTTTTCTTCTTAGAGAAAATGCACTTAAAGTTTTGATAATTGTCGTTATCTCTCAAATTTATAATCTTTAAGACATAGTATGCTACTTATAATAGGCCTAGTTCTTAGAACCTGTACAACCTAATACTATATGGTATTGTTTAGTAACAGTACTTTCTCCAGAATAAGCGACATAGAGTGGCATCACTATGATGTGTTAATTATCCAAATTATTTTTAAAAATTACTAATTTTTACTATAAAGGCAAAGAATAAAATCCCATTTTAATACTAGATCGCTGGGGATTTTTAGACATACTGCTAAAACTACTGTTCACATTTGGAACTGACTGTAAATACCCTTGATATAAATATGACTAATATTTTTTTCACTTATAAAGTCCATCTAAAATGCAAGTGTGACAATACCAGGCTTTGGAGAGAAATAGCATAACCCTGGTATTTCCAGCCATGTATCTGAGAAGCATCTGGTCCTTATCTCTAATGGGGGCTGACATACTTTTTACGGCTGTGCTGAAGATTAGAGGGCATAGACTTCAACATAAGATTTAGAATGATTTTAATATTTCTCCTTTTTTTGTATGATATTTGTATGTATGTCACCTTCTCCTAGGTGCCTGTGGACAGCAGAAGAGGAAGAGAGTACTGAATTCACTGGAGCCGGAGCTGCAGGCAGCTTTCAGTTACCCAGTGTGCTTTCTAAGAATGGAACTCAGGTGCTCTGGAGGAGCAATGGGAACAATTATTCACTGAGCCCTATCTTCAGCTCTAGGATTAATGCTTCTTAACATTATTTTAACCTCCAGAAAATGCCAATATTGTATGGTTGCGTAAAAAATCCAGATGTTCTAAAAATGTTATTTTTGGAATTCTTAGTGTCTCATGGTGGCTTAGAGGTTGGTAAGTCGATATCAATGAGGTTGAAGTAATCACTGTATTAGACATAAAAAGAGAAGATCAGAAGAAATGGAGTCCTCTTTTCAGACAGGTATATCTCTTGAATGATGTGGACTGTTTGACTTTGTTCTCCACAGAACTATCAAGTACATGATATGTTTGTATTATGACAGAGTTTTATCAATTGAAGTTTCATATTCAACTTTTTATGGTCACTTTTGAACACTGAATGCAAGATTAAGCAAGAATACGAATCTCATCACAATCCCAAGTATAAGACTGCAATGTGCTTTCAACTTTCATATCATCATTCTATTCTTTAATAAAATGGGTTTAATAAGCAAAATAAAATTATCTAGAAGGCATCAAATTGATAACCGTACAAATAAATTTCATTCTGGTATAAAACACTTTTATTTCCTAAAAATTACTTTAAAAATGTTCTCTTGAAAATTTAGATGGGTTGACTTAGTAAAAATATCTCTAATTTTAGAGGCTTTTAAAAATCATATGAATAATGTTTATGTGAGATTATAGATACCATCATTTTAACATTAGTTCAGAAACTTTATACAATTTACACTTCTAGTGATTTAAATATAAAGAACAAATTTTAATGTCCTACTAAGCTTCTTAAGACATTGTTAAACTTACAGATCTAACATTTAGTAAAAGAAATTTATAACCATGCAGAAACCAAACTCCATCTGGAAAGAAAAATTCAGAAGGTTCAATTTTATACATGATGCTGTAATCCTTAAACCTTACATGCAGTGGTGCATTCTATGCAGACATGTATGTTATTAAGTATGCTATCAATGTGTATGTGTGTAAGCATACACACTGGTACATGTATGTGTGGAGAGCAGAAGGCAACACCAAGAGTCTTGTCTATTGATTCATGCTGTTTATGTTTTTGGCTCTTTCACTGAAATAACCCAATGCTTATTGATTATCTAGGACTTCCTAGGATCTTTTTGTTCCACTGGAATTATAGGCTCCTACTATTGCATGAGCTTTCTACATGTATACTGTTGATCCAAATTCTTATGTATGTGAGACAAGTGATTTACCTAGTCAGGCACTCCCCAGCCCATGCAGTAACACATTTTAACAGCTTTTAGACCCAGGACAAAGGTTGAGAACAATGGTCAGTTACCATTCATGAAAAATTGCTGAACTATAAGTCCAGCTAGTATGTAGAAAGATTTGACTGAAGGTATTAAGACTTCGGTAAAGAATTTATGTTTAGTATTTTTGGAAATCAAAGAGCCAGCCAATGAATGTGTGCTGTGATTCAATAGCCACATATTTTAACTGTGGGCTCAGTAGAAATGCATTGCCTCATGTGGCTGTTTGTTTTCTCAGAATTTCCACACATCTCACAACTTCTACATCACAGTAGTCTGTTCCTTGCAAACATTTCTGTGCAGAACTCATGTTACCCAGTTTTATTTTCCTCGTCTTTCCTTTTTGCCATCAGCACCTTTTGGACATCAACATTCTCTTTCTGATTTCCCCTCAAAGTCACAAATTGAAATTCTAACCAGCTGTGTGCATGCAGTCCCAGATGCTGTGGGTTCACATAGGATATTATGTTGGCAAATACTGTTGTGCTACAAATAAAGCCAGAGAAGCCTGGATGGGAGACATTCATGAAGTGCCACCCCTGTCTGAGGAGCTCTTGGCAGTTGATGGCTGCTGGGAGAGAAAGAGTTACTGTCTTCAGAATGTGCGCCCTGAGAGGCTTTCCATGTGCCAGTAGATGCTCTGAACAGGATACTGGTAACACTAAATAAATTCAGTGGGTATGAATTTAAGAAAGATGAGAGACACAGAGAGAGAGAGAGAACATGACTTATGGAGGGCTTGAATAGGAAGGAGTAAGAAGTAGATTTAGATCCAAATACATTATATGCATATATAAATATGAAATAAATTATTTAATTAAATTCATCAAGCCGTCAGTAAGCATTTACTTGGCATCTTTCCTGAGGTGGCATGGTACCTTGATAAGTGATAAGATTCATATAAAATTGTACAGTTCAGATAAAATATAACCAACCAAAGCATTCCTCTAAATTGTAAATTTTCTAAAGCAAAAAGTATAAATGAGAATCTAATGTGGTACAAGAGATTTAAGACAGCCTGCCTCATCCTCTTTAAATATGCCATGACTATCTTTAGCAATCTGAAAATGTTATTTCACCCATGGAAAGTATCTTGATGAGTAAGGATCACTAGACATTAGTATTTTTTACCTTTGCAAGTAATCTGTTGAATACCCAATACCTATTCTCTTTTCCTTATCGCATTCTTGGGGTGCTATGTCATTGCCTTATTGTAATAACTTTTTAAAGAGAGGCACACAGAAATAAACTCATATGCTCAGAATCCCTCCCTGGCTGACAGAGCCAGTATTCAGTCAAGGTTACTTTTGACTCTTAGGAGTGTGTTCCCTACTTCAGACCACCGCTGCTCTTTTCCTAAATTCCCTTCACTCATTGCATTGACACCACTAGATTCAATTTTATCATGCCTTTAGATCTGAACTGAAATTTCACTTGCTTTTTCTTTTAAGTGATTGACTTTGTATTATACTTCATTTACTTTGAAAAAATCAACAAGACAGAAAAACCCTTATCCAAATGGGACATAACAGCAGACACTAAAGTAATCTAGAGAATAATGGATCAAAAGCCTGTACTGAAAAAAATGTAAAAGAAATGGACATTTTTTTTTCATATATACCACATACCAAAGTTAAACCAAGATCAGATAAACAATTTAAACAGACCTATAACTCTAAGGAAATAGAAGTCATTAAAAGTCTTCCAACCAAGAAAAGCTCAAGTCCAGATGGTTTCAGCACAGAATTCTACCAGACTTTCAAAAAAAGAGCTAATATTAATACTCCTCAAATTATTTCACAAAATAGAATCAGAAAGAAGATTGTCATTTTTTTAAGAGACCACAGTTACTCTGATATCTAAACCACCCAAAGACTCAACAAAGACAGAATTACAGACCAGTCTCCCTCATAAACATTGATGTGGAAAATGCTCAATAAAATTCTGGCAAAACAAATCCAAGAACAAATCAAAAAGATTGCCTATCACGATGAAGTGGGCTTCGTGCACATCCCAGAGATGCAGAAATGGTTCAACATATGAAAATTTGTCAATGTCATCCACCATATAAATAAACTGAAAGAAAAACCCACGTGAGCATCTCATTAGATAGTGAAAAGGCTTTTAACAAAGCCAGTGCCCCTTCATAATAAAAGTCTTAGATCAGGGATATAAGAAACACACTAAATATAATAAAAGCACTGTACAGCAAGCCAACAGCAAATATCAAAGAAACTCAAAATGATTCCACTAAAATCAGAAATAAGATAAGATTGTCACTTTCTCCATATCTATTCAGTATAGTACACAGAATTATAGCAAGAACAAGTCAACAAAAGGAGATCAACGGGATACAAATTGGAAAAGGAGAAATCAAAGTGTTGCTATATGCAGATAACATGATAGTATACACAGGTGACCCCCCAAATTCTGCAGCTAATAAACATCATTTGTAAAGTGGCTAGATACAAGGTAGCTGAGAGTTCTGCGTCTTGATCTGCAGACAACAGGAAGTAAACTGAATATAACACTGGGCATAGCTTGAGCATAGGAGACCTCAAAACCTGCCTCCCATAGAGACACAGTTCCTCCAACACCTCCTAATAGTGCCAATCCCTTTGATGGTCATTTTTCCCCAAACCACCAAATGTCATTCCCTTGCTCCCATAGGCTTAAAGAAATATCATAATGCAAAAATTCATTCAATCTAACTTCAAAAGTCCCCATAGTCTATCACAGTCTCAAATGTATTTAAAAATCTAAAGTTAAAAAATCTCTTCTGAGATTCTTGCAATCTCTTAACTATAATCCCTTGTAAGACGCCCAAAAGATCACATACTTCCAACATATAATGGCACAGAATATACATTACCATTCCAAAACATAAGGAAGAGAGCACGAGAGAAACATAAGGAAGAAAGCTGGACCAAAGCAAGACTAAAAAGCTAGACAAACTCCAAACACTGCATCTCCCTGTCAAAACATTCTTCAGATCTCCCGTTCCTTTCAACTTTGTTGACTGTCTATTTTGTTTTTTGTCTCTTGGGCTGGTTTTACTCTCTGTTAGCAGCTCTCTTAGGTAAGTACCCCACAACTGTGGCATCTCCCACATCTCTGGGTCTCCAAGGTAACTCAGAGCTTTACCTACTGGGGCCTTTCTTGACCTTCATTCAGAAACATTCTTGACATGTGCCTGACCTCAGAAGCTTTCCTTAGTCACAGAGGAAGTTTCCCTAACCCCCTTCCTTCTATCCTTGACTCTAAAGTCAGAACCATGTGGCTGAAGCTGCCAAGTTTTGCTGTTTGCTGGGACTGGAACATATCCTCCTCATTCAACTACATCTTGATCAGCTTTCTGTTTCTGATGGTTTTCTTTACTGCCTAAACTTGATCTGGCCTCAAATTCAAAGATCTGCCTGCCTCTGCCTCTGGAGTACTAGGGATTAAAGATATGTACCACCATGCCTAGCTCTAAACTTTTCTTTAAATCTATTAGGACCTTCACTGATGCAGGTCACTAAGAAGTTCTTTCTAATAATCACTGGACTCTAAACTGAGTAGAGATATGGGGTGAAATATTGTTTGATTGCAAACAGAAAGTGCTGGTGTACCAACATGGGTGCATCTTCAATAAATCACATACAGAATACAAATCTTACAAAATTAGTACAGTGTAGTCATTAAATAAAAGTAATAATGATCAGCCCTTTGGTTTGGAGATCTTGGCAAAATGTAGTATAAGCTGATCTGAGGAAGCCATGGTTCACTGTTTTCATTTGTTGTTATTGTTTGTATGTTATCATATCATTTAAGCATCTTCTTTAAATAGTTAAATATATCTAGGAACTGAGGGCAAATTTGACAACAGTCTTTCACCAAGTCTAGAATGCCAATAAAAGTTATAAAAGGTCTCATCAGTAGGTGAACAGTAAACTACAGGAGAATATTGTTTGATTATGAGCAGAAATAAAGTGCTGATAAATATTTTAATATTAATGAGTCTTCAATAAGTCACACCAAGTGGAAGAAGACAAATGGAAATGAAAACGTATCATGTCATCTGTTTCATATGCTGTGTCCAAAAGGAGGCAGTCCAGTGGGAGGATAGATTAGCACTCTACTGCCATTCAAAACTCAGGAAAATGGGAACTGACTGCTACAGGGTACAGAATATATTCTGAAAGTATTCTGAAATTAACTAGCTGTGAAAATTCCATGACATAATAAATATGTACACTTTTGAAGGCACATAGTGTGCCAGCAGGCTGTAGAAGGCCAATGACAAGCTTGAAGCCATGTGTTTGCCCCCCAGGATCCACACTGTGGAAAGAATGAACTGATTTCTCCAAATTGTCCTTTGACCTCTACATGTGCACTATGCAATGAGCGTCTACATGATACACATCCACATGCCAAATACATAAACATAAAAAATCTTTAAACATTCTTACACGTGAATTAGGCCTTAATGAATATTAAATTGAAATGTATTGAAATATAAATGAATGCTAAAAACTGGAGGTTATTTTCATGATATTTATGTTATTAGTAATAAAAAAAGTAAATTTACTGTTTTGATATCTAAGATATGAAGTAAATAAAAGACATTGAACAGAGATTTCTTGAAATAATTCTATAAAAGTACTTCGTAAATGATCTTAAAAAATTTATGCATATGTGATGTTATTAAATCTTACCGTTAAAATATTAAGATTTTTTTTAGTTCATTCAAAGTAATGGGTTTATGGCATTTCATACCTTTATGTCATTATACTTTTTTCTTATTTATCCCTTACTCTCCCACATCTTCCATCCCTCACGTCCTTGCTGTTGATAAACTTCTCAGACTGTTCTGTCTTATGCTTTCCTGTCACAGGGATCCCAACTCTCTCAATTAGGCCTCTTGTCATCCTTCTTTGCGATCTCGTCCTCTGACAAGCTGATGGTTTTGTTCCCTTTCTGTTTCCATATGTCTGCACATACACTCATGCACATTCTAAAAGGAAAAATATTAGCATAATAAGGTTTCCATAGACCATGAGTATATAGTAGAAAAATAATCACAATATAAGGTTGAAAATTTGATCTTATGTTTTAAAAGAATTAAAAGAGTACATATGAAGAAAAACGGTAAAAGGACATATTACTTAATTTTTAAAAGGTTAGAATTTATATGATTGGAGAAAGAATTGTAATGATCCAGAAAAAAAGAAGGAAATGAATATTATTTAATAGAACTATGCTAAAATAAACAATATATATGGTTTTTTGAGACAGGGTTTCTCTGTGTAGCTCTAGCTGACCTGGAACTCACTCTGTAGACTAAGCTGACCTGGAACTCACAGAGATCTGCCTTCTTCTGCCTCACTGAGTGCTGGGATTAGAGGCATGCACGACCACCACCCAGTCAACAAAATATTTTTTAAAAACCACAGAATAAACAAAATTAGACAAAAAATTAAAATAAGAACATAAGGCAAAATGTAAAAATAAATAGGATTCTGTAACTTGAGCTATGTATGGAGGTTTAGACAGAAATGGCAGCAAGGATAATGTGTTATGTCTTTATGAGTTTCAAGACACTGCAAACTGCAGCTTCACAGAACACTAGTTAAGTCAGGTAGGTGTAGTTTCAACAACTTTTTATGCAAAATAAATAATAGAGAGAACATAAAATGAGATTCAATGATCTAAATTTTGTGGGGGAGAACTATTGTCTTGTTATCTAAATATACATTTTTGAATAATGTGCAATTAAGAGTACTGAGAAAATTATAATGACCATGCCTATCATCTCTATTTTAAACACATCCCTATGGAGGTAATAGCTTTATAATTAGTTGATGTATGTAGAATAAATATAACCTCTCAGATCCTGCTTAGCTGTTATCCTTGCCTAGTATTGACCAGTTAAAAATATGCCTTGAATTCTTCATTGAACAATGTTATCATAGGATGGTGTAAGTACCAAAAATAGCTGCTTACTGGGCAGTTAACAAGACTTCTTATCTGATCTCATGTATGGTCCCATTGAATTTCACAACCGTCTTGTAAATAAGATTGGAGTTTATTGAACAGGAAATAAGAATCCGACTAGAGGACACAGTAATGGTTGCAGAGATCATGGTGTTTCTAAAACATTAACTGAATTAAAATTTTGATTAGTTTGACTCTCAGGCTATATAACAACATTCTACTGATCTCTGTATAGTCTAAGGCTTTCAAGGTTTAAACCACTAATAATTGTAAAAGCTTTAAGTGCAGTGTAACCATGGAGAAATATTTTAAAGGTCTAAACAGACTTGTAGCTTTGAAACATAGCCAGTTCTTAAGTTAAAGGATGTCTATCATTTAAATTTTATAGATATCCCATAACTAAAAATACACCTACCAAAAGTCTTTCTAGACAGTTATATTTACGTAAATAAATGGCAAGCTTAAAATGGGGTTGACAATTTTATTTTTAGAATTGTTTATATGTGATCCTTCTCTAACATGCTGTTCTCTAGCAAGAACTTGGCATAAAATAAATGTGTACTGGATCACATTCAACATGATTTAGTCTCGGATGTATAAAATCCCATAATTTCTTCCACTATGATTCATGTTCACATATTCTGAGTAAACATGAACTCAATCAGTATTTGCCAGGTTGTTTCCCTAATTTTGGGAACTACTTAGGTTTTCTTGGAATTAGAGATACTTTCCCATTAGTAATTTCTGAATATATGTTAAGATGTTCTTGGAAAATGTAAAATGTAATGCAGTTGTTCTGATCACATAATAATATTTATTCTCTGTCAGAAAAGAATCATAGATGCTAAAATTAAAGACCTAGAACTTGTGATATACATAAGGAACTACAAGCAATTATAACCCACTAGTAAATCGTATACCTCATGGAGTATGTATTAAGTGCTTCTTCCCACTGTTGGCCTTGACTTCATACATTAAAAAAAAAAATTTAAATGAGAAAAAAAATTTAAACTTCAAAAAAGCTACAGGAGTTCTAACATGGCAAAAATGTTGGCAGGTGTTAGTGGCTAAAAGGTTGAAGCAATTGTAAGCATTCATAAACCAAGAGTAAAGCTGTGTGTCTTGCACTCTACAGTCACAGCACTTGAGAGGTGAAACAGGAATATTGAGTTGCAGGTCACCTTTGGCTGAATAGTAAGTAAACTCAAGGACAGACTAGATTTCATGGCACTCTACCTAAAAAAAACAAAAAACAAAAACAGAAAAGAAACTAATTTAAAAATCACATTTTCCACACAGGAGCATCCTCTTACATCTTTCACAGCTTGTGCTTTTTACCCTTTGTTCTTTTTTTAAAATTGGAGTCACTAATTTCTATCGCTGATGTTACCTTAGTTTATATATAAAATTTGCTGTCGCACAATATGTGGGATAATGCTCTTGTACACTATAAAAATCTGTCACTCGTATTGGCTTAATAAAACACTGATTGGTCAGTAGCCAGGCAGGAAGTATAGGTAGGAAAATGAAAATCCTGGAAAGAAGAAAGGCAGAGCAGCAGACACCAGCCAGATGCAGAGAAAACAAAACAAGAGTCTTCTGGTGAGAAAAGGTAACAAGCCGCATGGCTAACCATAAACAGAATTACGGGTTAATTTAAGTGTAAGAGCTAAATAGTAACATGCTTGAGCTACTGGCCCAGCAATTACTATAGTATTAAACCTCCAAGTAAAATGTTTGAGAAGTAGCTGCTGAGTTTGGAGAGCTGTTGGCAGGACAGAAACTTCTGACTATGTCAGAGACTATCTCAATTTCACAGCCGGCAACCTTTAGTTTTATTACAAGATTGGAGCAATTCAGGAAGAGCTTTAGACATTTTTTTTATAGCTCTCTTATGATTCCTATCTTATCTTTAGATATATCAGTCCTTGAAACATTGAATTGATCAAAGTCACTATAAAGAATGGAATTTTTTTCTTCCCAACTCATGCTAACTGTTGATATTTTAAGAGTGAACATACCATCAGTACCGTGTCTCATGGACCAAAGCTGTACTGATAATGATGAGAATGGTGACTCCTTTCTAGAATATCTTCAAATATTTTGTTCTGATCCTTCAGAGTAACAGCTACCTGGAAAAGCCTCAGCCTTATAAAGTGTAATTACTAAACAATGAGTCTTGTGTTAGGGTTTGGATTCAAAGTATGTCTACTCCCACAAAAAAAAAAAAGTTGGTCTTTGGCTTCTTGTGCTGTCTTGAGAGGCTGTGAAGACTTGGGGATGTGGGATCTATCTGGAGAAAAAGGTCAAGTGGGACAGGTCTCTGGAAAATATCAGCATAGGACCTTTTTTTAACATGCTTTCTGTTTCTCATATACCATAATGTGAATAGCTTTTGCTTCTATGACATTCTGCTCAAATAGATGAGGCCAAGCAAGAACCCTTTGAAAGTGTCTGCCAAACTAATTTTTCTTCCCTTAAATGTTTTTGTGTGATATTTGCACACATTGAGAATAAAACTCAGTAGCACAATTTAAAAATTGAAAGTGATTCATAGGCTATAGAATTGATATTGTGTTAACACAATCAAAATAACCTTAATCTCATTCTATATCTCCATAAATCCATAAATGATGGGAAGTACTGGTGAGGAGGAGTAATATTTGAAAAGTAAGCCTGCTAGGTTTTAACAGTGATCTACAAATATTTAGTGAAATATGACAAATAGATGTGTTGTCATTTAGACTTTGTTGTTCCAGTTTCAGAAAGGGGACAAAGTATATTTAGTATTACTTTTAAGGGATTTTACATTTCAGAATGATAAATGCATATTGGCTTCAATTTAAAGTCATCAACTACAATATGCATTGTGACAGGAAGCTCATTTCTTGAGCATTTGGAAGCAGACCTTGATTTGTATAGCTAGATAAGTCCTAGATAGTATATTCAGTACAAAATTTTATTTTCTGCTTTTGAAATCTGTCTTTTATAAAGCCATTATTCTTAGTGATTAAGTTAGGTCTCCTGGGTGACTTGTGGTGACTTCTGCATAATTTGATGCTAGGAAGGCAGTTTCTTGCCTTAACCCCATCAGTTGACCTTGGCTGGCTTCCAAAGCTTTATCTGCATCTTCTTCCATTCTCTCAGCATTCCTGAAACTGGGTAAGAACAGGGTTTTGCTTAGGACTGAATTTTGGCATAAGGGAATGTTAGAGTTGAAAGGATTTTTTAATCAGAACAATTTCCCCCAAATTAATAATCAGGCTGTTGAGCTTTCTTATCATTCATGTTCTTTCAAGAAAGAATTTCTTTCGGGAAGCTTTGCTTGAATTCTCAACTTGACTAAGTAACTCTGGTGTAAGCAGATTAGTTTCCAGCCTACCTTGGCTTCACCACACCCATCTGTAATCATCTGTAGGGTTTTTTTTTTTTTTCTGACCAAGAGACGCCATTTTCCCTTTCACTGGAACACTAATGTGACTACTGGGTTATTAAATACCACAATTTAACACTCTTGTGTTTGGGAGTGTAGGGAAAGCCAAGGAGAAGGAAAGAGACTAAGAGGACCAATTCAGGGAATGAAACAATCAAATTACGCACAGTCTTTATGGCTCACACTTATTGTCTTTTAATTTTATTTTTTCTACGTATCCGTCTTTTGCCTGCATGTATATCAGTGTACGACATGCACGCATGGTGCCTGCAGAGGCCAGAAGAGGGCTTCAGATCCCGTGGAACTGGAGATATGAGAAGCTGTGAGCCTCCATTTGGGTGCTGCTGCCCTGGAAGAACATCCAGTGAGTGCTCTTAACTGCTGAGCCATCTCTCTAGCCCCTAAGCTGCTAGTTTTATTTTGGCATAATTTTGCTTTCCCCAATTACAGCCGTAATATAACAACAGACCACATATCACCCTAACACATTATAATAATGAATAGTTTGAAATACTGTACTAATTACCCAAATGGGTCACAGACACTACGAATAAGCTAATAGGAAAGTGGGACTCATAGGTTGCAGGGTTTCCTCCAACCTTCAACTTACTAACAAATAAACTTAGAAAGAACAAGGCAAGGTGCTGTGAAATAAGGCATCCTGTGCTGTGGAGGAGGAAATTTCAGTGGTGAGCCTTCAAAGTATGTTTAACTAATTGTTGACAGTCAGAAAAAAAGGAATAATATTTTCAGGAACAGCAGTGATGTTTGTACTTATACTAAATAATGAATTATAAAGTTTAGAATTATATTGTCAATGTAAAAGCCACAGCTCTCATCTTAAAAAGAGTAAGATATGGTCTATTCTGGAGCCATTTAGAGTGACCACACAAATTTAGGTTACTCCACATCACATGCTTCAACATGGAAGCAGTTTCATGAAATTTTTATAGTTTGATAGAACAAAGAAATTCATAGATCAAGGCAAGTTTAAAATAGAGTAGGCGTACCAGAGAGGAAGGTTCAGTGAGACAGGGAAGCTTTTCTCTAAGGCTGAATGAGATGTGATCTAGTGATATTCTTAACTTATAGGTTGGTGGAAGTGGGTTGTCTGCTTTGTTAATAGACTCTAAAAAAGCTTTATCTCAAAAGATGTTAGTTCACTGACTCACTGGAGGGGAGAGGGCTAGATAAAGCTTCTGAACCCACACATTTCAGTTTCTCTACAGTACTCTACTGAAATTATAATCAGCTGATCAGTCTCTGCAGATATAGCTTTTTTATTTTTTTCAGATTTGGTCACAGTATTATCGGTGTTTTATAGTTCCAGTTACATAACGCACAAGCTTGATAGAAGTCTGTTGTGATTGTCAAGTATCTCCGGCTGCTCTGACACTTTTTGTGTCTAGCGGAGGTTGAATGCTTGCTATTCTTAATGATAATTTTCACCATCCTACTAAAAATTTGTTTTCATGGTATCCTCAAAAATAGAATATGAACAGCTGACCAAGGGCACCATGTAAAGGCAAGATCCAAAATGAACAGTAATTTGAAGCATGTTGAATTAATGGATAGCATAATAGAATGGGTAATTCTTTGGCCCTTGGATTAAATCATAACTTTATAATTCCTGATTCTTGAAGTGTGTACTACTTGGGAATGAAATGATGCCCTGGATTTAGTTGGAGAAAGCCACAAGCTTCAGCATATTCACTCCTATTTATTAAAGATCATTCAAGTTTGAGTCTCCATTTGACAAAGTGAGCCCATGAAAACCTTCAGCTAATCAAAGTATAGCTGTTGTATTGTCCAGTTCAAACCTTGGTTTTGAGATCAGGTTGTCTCTTTTAAAAATGTTTTTCTTCAAAATTTTTTGAATGAAGCTGGTTTAATGGCCCTGCTGAAGTGTTTGCTGTTGGTGTTATATTTATTTGCTCTGGAGACAGCTAGAATAGACAGACTCCTTTCTTGTTTTCATTATGGCATTAAAGTTATACTTTAGTGGAGAATCTAATTAATTTTCACTGAATATGATTACCATCAACATGAATGTGAAATTATACTGAATATGTTTGTTTTTCAAATCAAGCCTGTATTTATTCCTCAATAATTACCAAGGACAAAATTAATTTAAAATCAAATGATTATTATCTGAATAGCCTCGTATTGTTTTTAAGCATGCCATTGGATATCTCCAATTCTCTACAAAACTCTGCATTGTTAAGAGAAATCAGCTGTTTGAGCCTTTGTTACTACTGCTGCCCACCCAGTGGCAGGAATCACCTTTTAGGAGTCAGTAGAGCCCTTTCAGGTGGTGATGGTGTATTGGTCTCTATGACCATGCCCATTATCACTCAGTACCATATTTTTGAAATCTGTTACTCATTCTGTGATAGAAACTATTTCTTTTTGTAGTTGAAATAGAGTAGAATCGTAGGTGTATAGGCCCTTAAAGTTCCTAGGAGCCTGGAGACGAGTCTGGCCTCAGCCAGTTCAAACTGGTTATTACTGGTTTTATAAGACATGTGTGTGACTTTACTTATATATATATTAATAAAAATGGGTTGAGTTATATTATATGAGCTAGTTGGTAATGAGTCCAAGCCATATACCAAACAGTTGGTAATTAATATAAGCCTTTGTATGATTATTTGGGACTAAGTGGTTGTGGGACAGCTCGCCAGATCAGTCAAAAAACTCCCGGCTACAGGTGATGCCTAATGTGGGGCAATGAAAAAAGCTTTAAAAGGATTCTGAATGCACAGAAATGGAACTACACTGGGCTTCCTAGTCTCACAGTCTCTGCAGTACCAGCATAGAGTCTAGTGTGGGAGATTATGTTGTTACATTGTAAATAACTGTCCACCGATTGGTTTAATAAAAAGTGCTGATTGGCCAAAGGAAGGCAGGAAGTGTGGGTGGGGCTACCAGACTAAGAAAACTCTGAGAACAGAAAGCACAGAGCAGAACACCAGAGAGAAGCCAGAAGAAGCAGAGGACAACTATGCTGCTCTAAGAAAAGGTACCAAGCCCCATGGCTGAACAGGTTAAGAGTCATGGGTTAGATGAAGGGTAGAGAACTAGCAAGTTATATGCCTGGGCCTTAGACTAATCAGCCTAAAATTATTGTAAACATCTGTGTGTCTCTGAGGGTCTGTGAGTCTGTGGGTCTAAACCTTGAGGTTAGGCCCGAAAGTCCAGGCCAGAAACCTCCTACTACAAATGACAACCCAACGTGGGTCAAATATACCCACCATAAAGCCATAGAAAGCTTAAAAAATGGTCTACAACCCAAAGCAGCCTCTAAATTGTGTCTCCCATGTGGGCCGTGGTACAGAGACACCCTGGTGAGACACATGGGCTTGAGTGACAATGGTGGGCTTTTGGAGTGCAGCTTAAGGGGTGAAATGGCTGGTTCCTGAAGTCTCACAGAACTCTTGATATAAGCAAAAAGTTGTAAATGATGGATTTAAGGTTTCTATTTATAAGAACAAAAAGAGAATAGAGTCAAAGATGGCTTCTTAGTGTCAATGTTTTCTTGGATCAGCTCTGTTTGCCAGAGGCAAACTGAGGCTTGGCTTTTTTAAGAGAAACTTCCTGATTCAGCCTTAGAGGCAAAACATTTGAGAGATTTTTAAGAGGTCCTGCTGCCTAATACTTAAATGGAGTTAATGAGCAGCAGATGGCAAAGCTTTACTTGGTAATTACATGGACCCTAAAATTCTCCAGAGTACCTGGGTTAAAAAGATAAATTCTGTAAAATTAAACTAGGAGCTGGGTGGAGCCATCCACCCATCCTACCAACCTTGAATTCTAGCAGATTAAAGGTGTGTTCAGAAACAGAAAGAAATAGAAGAATCTGGGTGGAGTTTATTACCCTAGGCAATCAAAGGTGTGGTCAGAGACAGAAAAGGTTAAAAAATAAATATACAGTAAAGACAGTTTTTTTTTTTTTAAAAAAAAAAAAAAGTCTAAGTGGTTTAGAGTGTGTTGAAAGTATATATACATAGGCTTAGAGAAAGAAAAGAAAAGGTAGAGAAAGCCCTTTAAAAAGAAATAGAGTAAAATGAATAAATAAAAAATAAACCACATAAAGATGGAAAATACAAAGTCTAGATACTGTATGTTATTGTCTTATCTTTAAACTTCTTGACTGAAAACGACTTAGTAAAAGCTGCTAAAAGACAGTTGATTATGAATGCTGTTGGAGTAATTCAACCTATATATTTTGTAAATGAGTTGACTTTAAAACTGAAATGCAAAGATATGCTACTTTGGAGAAGAGGATTTCTTTTTATTTTCAAAGAAAGGTTGTGGATTTATTCCTGGATAAAGAACATAAAGTTTAATAGAGGAAGACCCCCTGAAAAATCTCCAATGGAAATGGATGGCCCAGATGATTCAGCATTTCAGAGCACCTCTGTTGAAGTTTCCTGAGCTCTGCATCCAAAACAACTTCAAGGAGACTGGCTGAGATGATGTCGCCTTACAAATTGCTCCACTAAAGACTTGTGCATAATCCTACATTTTTCTTTGGATTCCCATGACATTGCCAACACCCCCCATTCAGCAGGAAGTAGCCTAGAGAATGACGCCCACATTCCCAAAACATGGATTATGGATGTTTGTGTTTATTTACAGTGTTGTTTGTAAGTTGTTATAGATAAGGGGGGGAAAGAATATTAGATGTGGAGTTCTTTTTGTTTTAAAAAGAGAAAAGGGGATATGTGGGAGATTATGTTGTTACATTGTAAATAACTGTCCCACTCACTGGTTGAATAAAAAGTGCTGATTGGCCAAAGGCAGGCAGGAAGTGTGGGCGAGGCTACCAGGCTAAGAAAACTCTGAGAACAGGAAGCACAGAGCAGAACACCAGAGAGAAGCCAGAAGAAGCAGAGGACAACTATGCTGCTGTGAGAAAAGGTACCGAGCCCCATGGCTGAACAGGTTAAGAGTCATGGGTTAGATGAAGGGTAGAGAGCTAGCAAGTTATACTCCTAGGCCTTAGGCTGATCAGCCTAAAATTATTGCAAGTATCTCTGTGTCTCTGAGGGTCTGTGGGTCTATGGGTCAAAGCCTTGAGGATAGGCCCGAACGTCTGGGTCAGAAACCTCTTACTACAGTCTAGTCTCCTGGCAACTGTGTGGGAGATATAGACAGCTGCCAGTCACCATGAGCTGAGCTGCATGGCCAGTTTCCTCAGTCTCTGTCATGGGACAAGGTTCAAAGAAGCTTCTCACAGCCACTGTTTGCAGGTTTGGGAGCACACCTGTGAGTTTAAAAACACAGCACCATGCTACTTAATACTGCTTCCCAAAGTTGGAAAGATAAGCATAACTCATTGATACCTCCACCAAAGCAGTGCTTCAGTGCTGGCTACACAGTTTCTCAAGTTAAAACTCTTCTGATTAAAAAAATGATTAAAGATATTCAATAAAACAGATTCAGGTGGAGAAAACCTCTAAATGGTTTACAATGTGTGTAAAAAAATATGTAGGCTTGGAAGAAAGAGAAAAAGGAGTATAAATTGCTATATAAAGAAAGAAATACTTTTAAAAATAAGGTCTTTAAGGAGACAATAAAATATGAAAATACCTATGTTAAGATGAAAAATATACAGAGTCTAGATTACGTATGTTATTGTGATTTCTCTTAATTTTTTAGCTGTTAATGAGCTAACTGCAGAAAGACGTGATTATAAAACTCGCTAAATTAAAACATCATATATATTTTAAAGGTATCTTGGCTTTCAAATTGAGGTCTAGGAATATATTGCTTTGGAAAAGAGCTTCTGCTTTTGTTTCCACAGAAGATATTCTAGCTAATATGTTTGATGGACCAAGATCCCGTGAAGGCAACTGACTGAGACACTGCAGCCTCACAGATACTACAGCTAAGATTTCACAATAATTCTATTTTTTTCAGGATCCCCTAAGATTGCTAAGGCCCCCAATCATTAGGAAGTATTACAAAAAGCTATGCCCAAATATATAAAAAGCTATGCTCAAATTCCCAAAATATTGTTTATAAATGTTTGTTTTCAACAAATTGTTAGTTGTTATAGTCAATTTTTTCCTAGGGTAAAAAGGGGATATGATATAGAAATAATAAAAAAAAGATAGATTATTAAATCTACTTTGATCAAAAAAACAACTGTTAATCTCAAAATATTTCATATTGGTATGGATTTTGATTTATTGTTATAAATTTAAGGTTAATTTTGTTATACTCTATGTCTATTTCTATGCTTGTTTAAGATATTATGTTTATGCAATTCATTTAAAATTATACCATTAAAATTTAGATTAATAGTTATTCATCTATGATAATCAAACTTAGAGTTATGTAGGTTAAGTTTCTTCCGTATACAAATGTATATTTCAGTTAGATAACTAATCTTCAAAAACTTCAAAGACCTACAGAATATGGCATTTAAAACGTTTTAAGAACTTAAGACATCTCCGGCAAGTTCGACATGTCTGCTCCTCGCAGCACCAATCTACTTCAAGAGGATGATGGGCATCAAAGAAACTCCATATGCAGTTGACCTTCTTTGAGGCAAAATTTAGCCACTGGGCAAGCAACTGTTCTTGCCTTAACTTCTGACAGTATGCTCTATAAACTGGACATGCAGGACCCATAGAAAAATGACCACTGGACTTTGCCAGAACAAGCCAAGATGATCCTTCAGGTTCCTTCTTTGCAGAGAAAACTGCCAGGCATTCCACAGGACACAGAAAGAAGCAACTGACAAACCTTACACATTTCCTGCTTCACTGAAATATCTGCCAGAGACTCTAGGTCTGTAGACTAAAGATAGATACCCCAATATTGTAGAGAAAATTTGGGTGACTGTTCAGTAAGCCTGATGTCTCTATCATTTCTAAAATTTTGGAAGTTGCTTACAATGTACTTCCTGTTCATTCAAACAATATTATATCCTGTGGTCTTTGATGGAATTAAAGATTATATTGTTATAATTATAATTTCACTTACTTATAATAAAAGGTAAATTAGATATAAAATTTTAGCCTCACAAAAATAGAATAAATGGTAGGATTTTTTTTTAATTTTGCTAAATACAAATAGACTAGATACTGAAACTATAATTCTTTCTTGATAACTTTTAGTTATATGTAATTTTAGCAATATAAAATTGAAACCTTTCTTTTTGATTAGACAGAAAAGGCGAAGTGATGTGGGATGTCTTTCTGCATGCTATGAATATACTTTACTACCATTTGTTAATTTTTTTTTAAAATTGTTTTGGCCTATGGCAAGGCAGCTTAGAGCCAGGTGGAAAATCTAAGCAGAGATAAAGTTGAAGAAGGGCAGAGTCAACTGACAGTACAAGCTGCCACCCAAAGAAGAAAGATATAATAAGACAACAAGAAAAGCCACAGAACCATAAGGTAATACATGGATTAATGAAAACAGGTTGTTATGTTGTACATGAGTTAGTTGGTAATGAGCCGTAGCCATATGCCAAATGGTTTGCAATTAATAAATACCTTTGTGTAATTATTTGGAACTAAATGGCTATGGAATAGCAGGCCAAACAGGTCCGAAAACTTCCAGCTACACATATGTTCCTAGCACTTCTTCATAAGCCAATGTGGGGTCAGCCTGGGGCCTTGACAACAAAGGCAAAGTCCTGATATGAGATGAGCAAGAGCAGCAAGAGACAACTATGCCACAGCCTCAGATACCAGCAAAACAAAGACCTTTCTCCTGGCTGGGAGGAAGATATTTAAAGCTTTCCTCTTCCTCAATAAAATCGGACTGGCTTGTTTTACCTAATCTCCAGAGACTAGGAGACTGTATTCTTGTCTCTGTGCCTTATTTCCTCCCCCAAGGGGAATGATCAGGGCCCTTAACATAGAGCAACCCCAGCGTCTGCCACTAAGCCAGGTGTACCCAACATAGATTAAAATGTTTTGGTTTATGTGACTGAAAGATTGCATAAGGGGCTTGACTCCTGTAATACAGCCTTTCTGTTATCCAACCAGTACAGAATCTTAGCCATTTACAATATTGGTTGCTTTTCTCCAGTCCTTGCCTATAGCCAAATCAGCTTGAATATGCCTAAATATATAGAATGTTGTGCTGCTTCAGTAACTTTTCAGGAAGATCATATGACTACAGTGGACTTAGAAAATGTTCTAAGAGCTCCTAAAAGCCTATCACAGATAATAAAACAATGTAAAGTTGTTTTCAAAATCAAGTCAAAACAAGGTAAATAAACCTCTCAGGGAGGGAGGGGGAGGAAGGGAGAGGAGAAGGGAAGGGAAGAGAAGAGAAGAGAAAAAAAGAAAAGAAACCCAGAAAGGGGGAAATTTCCTCTTAATTTCTGTTGGGATTATCTCCTGTAACTAGACACACACACACACAGAGAGAGAGAGAGAGAGAGAGAGAGAGAGAGAGAGAGAGAGAGAGAGAGAGAGAGAGAAAGTGAACTTTATCAAAACAAGGGCCATTTCCTTATTTCATGTAGTCTGTGTAGATGCTATGTCAAGGCTAGTCTCCTAATCTGATGCACTAAATCTCTTCTAAGTAAAAATTTGTTAAATTCCACACTGATTTTGATCAAGTTCCTTCTACGGCCTGAAGACGTTGAGTGAGATAATACGTAGTTTCCTAAGTTTTTAAAAATGTTTATTCATGGCGTGTCTAGATGAATATTGAGCATAAAGGAAGTTACGTAGTAAGTTATAAAATTTTATGCAAAGCACTTAAATATGTAGTTTATTGATATTATTTCAGTAGTTTCTACTTGTTTAATTTGGCAACATTCTATTCCTGGTGCTGAATGTGATGCTAAATGCCCATGACTACTGGCAAAGAAGAACCCTGGAGACACATCCTTAAAGGAAAGTGTGAGATAAAGGCTGCTGTTGTGCTCGTGAGGAGGCAGTGAGGACAGCAGAGATGGACAAAACACAGCTTTTGTTATTAATGGATGCTGCTTATATTTGTTAGAAGATCTAACATTTTGAAGATGTGATTCAATTATAATTTGTTTTCTTGATCCTAGAAAATAACACCCCTCCTGGTTCTTTCTAACAGAATCCTTCTGGTCCTGGCTCATCCTCATGTGCATCTAGCCACTTGTTAGATTATCATTTCTCATTGTCACTGAACCACTGTAATTTCTTTCATGATTACTTTTCTCTTAAATTATGGCTACATCTTGCTGCATCCCAGTTTTATTCCTTCTGTGGATTCTCCATCATTCTTCTAAGCTTTCTACAATACTCTTTTCCCTCAGTTTCTAAGTTCCCTGTGTTCTCGTGTCTTATGGTATTTTTGTACTTTTTGTTCCTGAGACATGGTATTTCTTCTATGAAGTATCTCATCTTAAAAGACTCATTGCTGATAATTTTCTGATGTGGTCCTTTGTTAAAACATTTTAATGGCTACTGTAAAGGGATTATGCAAGGTTTACATTCCTTTGGTAAACTGTGTCTTTGAAGGACCCAGATTATCAATGTAAGGTGTTAAAAATATTCTTGAATTATCTGTTTTAATGTGTGGGGATTTGATGCCTTTTTATTTATGAAAATGATACTTTGGGAAATCTCTTTTTCTTTCTAACTTGGTTTCAAATAAGCTTTTAGTTTTATTGTCTTTACTATTTTTCTGCTTCAATCTCATATATGTAATTTTTTGCCCTTATTATTTTATAAGAGCCAAAGTTAATCTATAAGCCCCACTTGCCCAAGAATAGATAACTTCCTGGTACCTGGTACCATTGGGGCTGTGGGTTTGGGAAAATAACAAGCCATGTGTTTTCCTTCCCCAAACAAGCTTGTTTGCACCTGATGCACATTTGATGGGATGTGAGCAGGAGATACACAGGTAGGAAATATGTCAGGACATATGCTTGCTTCCGGTTGAATCTGATGGGAAATATGGTGGCCTTGTGATTTTGCCTTTTTTTTTTTTTTTCATTTGAAAGTTTTTTTTTTTTTTTATTTTACATGCCAACCACAATTTTCCCTCTCCCCCTTCCATTCACCCCTTAGCTTCCAGCCCCTCATTAACTTCTCAGAGAGATTAAGGCCTCCCATGGAGAGTCAAAAAAGTCTGGGATACCAAAGTTGAGGCATAACCAAGCCCCTGAGCAAGGTATCCCTCTATATGGAATGGGCTCCAAAATCCAGTTTATGCACTAAGGATAAATCCTGATATCTGCCAATATCCCTACAAACTGCCCAAGCCACATAACTGTCATCCACATTCAGAAGGCCTACTTCAGTCCCACACAGGTTCCTCAGCTGTTATTTCAGAATAGTTGACCACTATCTCCAGTTAGCTGCCTCTGTGGGTTTTCTCAACATGATCTTAACCCTATTGCTCATATAACCCCTCCTCCCTCTCTTCCGCTGGACTAGGAGTTTAGCCCAGTGCTTAGCTGTGGATCTCTGCATCTGCTTCCATCAGTTGCTAGATGAAGGTTCTATGATGACAGTTAGAGTGGTCATCAATTTACTGAAGAAGGCCAGAGCAGGCACCCTCTTTACTATTGCTTGGAATCTTAGCTGGTGTCATCTTTGTGGATTCCTAGGAATTTATCTAGCATCAGGTTTTCCCTAACCCACAAATGGCTCCCTCCATCAGGATGCCTGTTTCTTGGTTCTCCTTCTCTGTCCCTTCCCCAACTCAACCATCTCTTTCCCTACTGTTCTCTCCCCACCTCCTCCCTGCCCCCTGAGATCTCCACTACTACCCCTTCCCAGGGGGATTCATGGATGCCTCTCTTAGGCTCCTCTTTGTTACCTACTTCCCTGGGGTTGTCAATTGCAGTCTGGTTGTCCTTTGCTTTATGTTTAATATCCACTAATGAGTAAGTCCATACTGTGTTTCTCTTTCTGGGTCTGGGTTATTTCACTTGGGATGGTTTTTACTAGTTTCATCCATTTGCCTGCAAATTTCAAGATGTCATTTTTTTAACTGCTGAGTAATGTACACTTTGCATATATATGTGTGTGTATATATATGTGTGTGTATATACATATGTATTATTAATATATATTACAATCCATTCTTCTGTTGAAGGGCATCTAAGTTGTCTCCAGGTCCTGGCTATTATGAATAATGATGATATAAACACAGTTGAATAAATGGGTTCTTGTCATGAATAGTGTATCCCCAATAGTGGTTTTGCTATATCATGAGGTAGATTGAGTTGAGTTTTTCTGAGAAACTTTCTTACTGATTTTTAAAGTGGCTGTACAAGTTTTTACTTCCACCAGCAATGGAAGAATGTTTCCCTTACTACACATATCTTCCAGCATAGGCTGTATCAGTGGTTTTGATCTTAGAAATTATGACAGGTCTAAGACAGTATCTCAGAGTCATTTTGATTTGCATTTCCCTGATGGTTAAGGGTGTTAAGAAATTCCTTAAATGTCTTTCAGCCATTTGAGATTCTTCTGTGTAGTAAGAGGTTTCTGGCCCAGACTTTCGGGCCTAACCTCAAGGTCTAGGCCCATAGACCCGCAGACCCGCAGAGACACACAGATTCTTTCAATAGTTTTTGGCTGATCAGCCTAAAGCTCAGGCATATTACTTGCTAGCTCTCTATCCTTCATCTAACCCATGCCTCTTGTCTTGTTCAGCCATGAGGCTGGGTACCTTTTCCTAGAGCAGCATGGTCGTCGTCTTCTTCTTTCGGCTTCTCTCTGGTGTTCTGCTGCTGCTTCCTGTTCTCAGAGTTTTTAGTCTGGTAGCCCCACCCACACTTCCTGCCTGCCTTTGGCCCATCAGCGCTTTTTATTAAACCAGTGGGTGGGACAATTATTTACCATGAAACAACACAATACCCCTACACTTCTGTTGATACTTTTCTGTTTAGATCTATAGCTCATTTTTTAGTTGGATAATTTGGTATTTTGATGACTAGTTTCTTGAGTTCTTTATATATTTTAGAGATAAGCCCTCTGTCAGGTATAGGGTTGGTAAAGATCTTTTCCCATTCTGTAGCCTTTCATTTTGTTTTATTAACTGTGTCTTTTGCCTTACAGAAGCTTCTTAATTTCAAGATATACATTTGTTAATTGTTTCTCTCATTGTCTGTCCTACTGGTGTAGTATTTAGGAAGTGGTCTCCTGTGCCAATGTGTTCAAGGCTATTTCCCACTTTCTATTTTATCAGGTTCAGTGTAACTGGGTTTTGGTTGAGATCTTTGATCCACTAGACTTGAGTTTTGTGCAGGATGAAAGATTTGGATCTATTTTCATTCTTCTACATTCCACCATCCAGTTATGCTAGCATCATTTATTCAAGATGCTTTCTTTCTTTTTCCATTGGCTTTTTTGTCAAAAACCAGGTGTCCATAGTTGTGTGGTTTAATGTCAGGGTCTTCAATTTGATCCATCGATCCACATGTCTGCTTTTATGGCAATACTAAACTGTTTTTTTATTATTATAGCTTTATAGTAGAGGTTGAAGACAGAGATAGTGATGCCTCCTGAAGTTCCTTTATTGTACAGGATTGTTTTGGTTATCCTGGGTTTTTTGTTTTGACCTCTGAATTTGAGTATCATTCTTTCAAGGTCTGTGAAGAATTGTGTTGGGATTTTTATTAGGATGACATTGAATCTGTAGATAGCTTTTGGTGAGAGTGCCATTTTACTATGTTGATCCTACCTATCCAAGAGCATAGGAGATCTTTCCATTTTCTATTATCTTCTTCAGTTTCTTTCTTCCATGTCTTAAAGTTCTTGTCATACAGTTCTGTCACTTCTTTGGTTAGAGTTACTCCAAAATATTTTGTGTTACTTTTGGCTATTATAAAAGGTGATGTTTCCCTGATTTCTAACTTTTCTCACTTATCATATGTATATAAGAAGGCTATTCATTTTGCTGTTGCTGTTGTTAATCTTGTATTCTGCCACATTGCTGAAGATATTTGTCAGCTATGGAATTCCTCTTGTAGAATTTGGGAGGGCCACTTATGTATAATCTTATATTATCTGTAAATAGCAAATATTTTTACTTATTCTTTTCCAATTTGTAACCCTTTGATCTCCTTTTATTGTTTTATTGTTCTAGCTAGAAATTCAAGTACTATATTAAATAGACATGGGAGAGTGGACAGACATGTCTTGTTCCTGATTTTAGTGGGATGGCTTTGAGTTTCTCTCCATTTAGTTTGATGTTGGCTGTTGGCTTGCTGTACATTGCTTTTATTATGTTTGGCATGTTCCTTGTGTTCCTGATCTCTCTAAGACCTTTATATTGAAGGGTTGTTAGTTGTTTTCAAAGGCTTTTCAGGATCTAATGAGATGATCATGTGGTTCTTTTATTTCAGTTTATTTATATGTTTTATATGTTGAACCATCCCTGTATCTCTGGAATGAAGACTACTTGATCATAGTGTATGATTTTTTTTTTGATTTGCCAGAATTTTATTGAATATTTTTACTTCAATGTTCATGAGGGAAAATGGTCTTTAATTCTCTTTCTTTGTTGTGTTATTTTGTGTTTTGAGTATCAGAGTGACTGGAGCCTCATAAAACCAGTTTGACAATGTTCCTTCTAGTTCTGTTGTGTGGATCAATTTAAAGAATATTGATATTAGCTAGTCTTTAAAATTTGGGTAGAATTCTGCTTTGAAACTGTCTGGCCTTGGGCTTTTTTTGGTTGGGAGACTTTAACTACCCTTATTTCATTATGGGTTATAGGTCTATTTAAGTGGTTTATTTGGTCTTGATTTAATCTTGGTTCTTATCCAACTTTTAGGTTTTCTAATTTTGTGGAGGTTTTTGAAGTCTGACCTAATGAGTCTGGATTTCCTCAGTGTCTATTGTTACGTCTCCCTTTTCATTTCTAATTTTTTTTCTTGTAAAAATAGAAAAATCCTGTAACTCTCTCCCCCTCGACCCCTTCCTGAGGTCCCTGAAACTAGCCAAGGTTAAGATGGCTGTTTCTCAGAAAAGCTTTGCTCCCCCATGGCCTGGCTGGGACTGCATTCCTGGCAACCTGATGAGACCACATTCCTCATTCCTGATCTAGCAACCTGGGTGGGGTCACCCAGGAAAGCCCTACCTGAGAACTGTTCATTGTTTGCCGAGGCAGGAACTTTCTGAAGCTTGCACAATTGCCCTGCTCCAGGAAATGAATGTCTTCAGGTGGTTTCACAGGAAATAGCTTGCCTGCCTGCATTCCTAAACTCTGTCCTAAGCTGACCGTTGGCCCCGCCCTGTTAGCGTGCCAAGCCCGCCCATACCCCCTCCCCTACCCAGAGTAGGGTATAGAATATTCGGGGCTCCAGCTTTTCTGCAGTGCCTGGAGTCCACACATGTGTGTACCGGTATTCATATTCATATTCATTAAACTCTCCTTTTCTTTAATGTTAACAGTGGTCATTAGCCGTGGTCTTGGGGTGCCCTAGGGGCGCCCGCCTATTACATTCTTAAATTTAGATATTCTCTCTCTGCCTTTTAGCTAGTTTAGATATGTGTTTGTCCATTTGTTGATTTTTCTCAAAGAACCAATTCTTCGTTTCATTGATTCTTTGTATTGTTCTCTGGTTTTTTGCCCCGGCCTGTGGGGGTCTACAACATGGACCTAAGGAAGAGGGCGAACAAATGAAGGGACAAGAAACACAAAGAATGAGAGCAAGACAGTATTCTGATCAAGGTCTGAAACTTTATTCTTCTCAGCAGTACGTATAGTCCTTTAGGGGGAAGGTAAGCAAGGTTAAGCAGGTGAGGAATTCACAGCTGCAGGCCATTCTGCCAACAGGATGTGCTGTCATGGAGACCTAATTAATCTTAGCTATTATTCAACCCCAGGAAGGTTACCTAATTCCTGGGAAGGGACTCATCCAACAGCATGCTAACAGCAGGGGAGACCACCCGGCTTCTGGGAGGGAACTCTTCTAGGGCAAAGGAAGCTTAATATGCTGATCCCAAAATAGTGTCACTACTGCTAAGGTTTGTCTGGCTCCTGGAAATTTTTGTTTTGTTTTGTTTTGTTTTGTTTTTACATAGGTGGATACCCTTGTATTTGGTGCATAAATGTTCAGAATTGAAACTTCAACTTCATGGCCTTTTCCTATGATGAACATGTAATGACCTTCCCAATCTCTTTGGACTGATATTAGTTTGAAGTCTATTTTGATAAATAATAAGATAGCTATACCAGCTTGCTTCTTAAGTCCATTTGATTGGAAAGTCCTTTGCCAACACTTTATTCTCTAGCCATGTCTTTGAAGTTGATGTTTCTTGTATGCAGCAGAAGGCTAGATCCTGTTTTCATATCCATTCTGTTAGCCTGTGTCTTTTTATATGGGAAATTAGTTCATTGATATTAAGGGATATTAATGACCAATGATTGCTAACTCCTGTTATTTTGTGTGTGTGTGTGTGTGTGTGTGTGTGTGTGTGTGTGTGTGTGTGTGTGTGTGTAATGTGTGTGTGCATTTGCATGTATTTCCATTTTTTGGGATTTGCTGCTGTGGGATTATTTATTGCCCGAGTTTTTGTGAGTATATCTTACTTCCAATGGTTGGGGCTTTAGGTATTACTTAATCCAGTTTTGACATGAAATATTTTCATTTCTCCATTTATGGTGATTGAAAGTTTTGCTGAGTATAGTAATCTGGGTTGGCATCTGTGGTCTCCTAATGTCTGTCCTAGACCTTCTGGCTTTTATAGTCTCCATTGAGAAATTGGGTATTATTCTGATGGATCTGTCTTTATAAGATATTTGGCCCTTTTCCTTTACAGCTCTTACTATTCATTCTTTAATCTGTATGTTTAGTGGTTTGTGGCTTGATTATTATGTGATGCGCAGACTTTTGGGGGAATATAGTCTATTTGGTGTTGGTAAGCTTCTTATATTTTTGTAGGCATTTCTATAGGCTGGGAAAGTTTTCTTCTATGATTTTGTTGAATATACATGTTCTGTTCCTTTGATCTAATGTTCTTCTCTTTTTTTCTATTCCTATTATTCTCAACTTTGGTCTTTTAATGATATCCCAGATTTTTTGGACATTTTGTTTTATGACTTTTTTTTTTTTTTTAACTTTAGTGTTTTCTTTGACTGATTAATCTTTTTCCTCTATCGTATCTTCCATGCCAGAAATTCTCTCTTCCATCTCTTGGATCCTGTGGTTATGCTTTCATCTGTAGTTTCTGTTCATTTATTCAGATTTTCTGTTTCCAGCATTTCCTTGTTTTGTGTTTTTTATGGCTTTTCTTTCAATTTTCAAGTCTTGAACTGGTTTCTTCACTTATCTGATTGCCTTGTTTTGGTTTTCTTGACTTACTTTAAGGGATTTATTGATTTTCTTCCAATTTCTTTTTTGTCTTTTCCTTGATTTCTTTAAGGGATTTTTTTTTTTATTTTCTCTTTAAAGGCCTCTCATCTTCATAAAGTTATTTTTCAGGTTGTTTTCTTCTGTTTTTTTTCTAAATTATGATGGCAAGTCTCTTGTATAACTGCTAGGTTCTGTTGTACTATATTGCTCTTCATATTGTTGTAGGTATTCTTGCACTGACATCTACCCATCTTTTCCTCCAGTCAGTGAAAGTGGTGCCTGTGTCTCAGGGAGCTGTTCTTGGTTCAGTCTGCTCTGGCTTTGTCTGTGTCTTGCAGGGCCACACTTGATCCTATCAGCACTCTTTGTCCAGTCAGTGCTGGCAGGTTCTGGGACTTGGGAACCTCTCTTGGTTCAATCAGAGCTCTGGGTCCTATCAGAGTTCTTAGTCCAACAGGGACTCTTGATGTAATAGGAACTGGTAGATCCTAGTCTCAGGGATTCATTGAGGTCATAGGAAGATGACTGGGTTAGGGGTAGCAAGTAGGATTTATAGATTGCAGGATCAAATGAGGGGTGTTATTGTTGAGGCACACCTTCAGAAGTCTTTTCTGCTGGCCTGCTACTGGGACAGCAATGGCTAGGGGTGAAAGGGCATGGGTTGTGCCCCAGTGCCTAGGACCTAGATGATAATGGACTCTCTGGCTAGGCTGGGAGAAGAGAGGTTTTGTCTTTTTAAGTCTCTGCAAAATGTGATGATGTGGTGGGGTTGAGGCATTATTGAGGGAGACCTAGAAGCATAGTTTGGTGTCTTGAGGATCCTGGATGGGGTGTGGCCAGTGGCTCCCCCCACCCATAGAAGACCCAGTTGTATGCTGCCTGTGTTTTTTGTTTTTGTGCTCTTGAAGGGAAGGTTGCTGTGCCTGTCATGTGGAAAATTTTAACTCTCTAAGAATTTTTTTAAGGTTTAATCTTGTATCAGTGAGTGTTTATATAACCCCTTAATAAATATTAATCTTTTTATATAGTCAATTGTCTGTAAATAATTTTTACAATATCTCATATTAATATAGATGCTTATATATTGATACAATTATAAAATTACTTTATATGCCTGCTAAAAATAATTTATATATTAATATAAATTTGAATCTAAAATTATTTTATATGTTTAAGGTAAATTATATATTAATACAAGATTAAATCTATAATTGCCATATTTTATATATGCTTCTACCTGTGTTTAAAATATTTTGTGCATTAATGCATTAAGCATATTGTCATTTCCACTATACAATTTCTACCTCTGTTTAATTATACTAGCCTCTCTCTCTATATATATATATAATATATATACATATACATATGTATATATATTCTGTTTCTGTTTAAGATGTTTTGTATACCTCTGCTTAGATATTTTATATGATATATATTTAAGATACTCTTGTCACTTTGCACTATACATTTACCTTTGTTTAATGTATATGATTTTCATACTTAGCATCATTATTCAAAAACCCATTTATAAATTGTCTGTTTTTACATTATAAACTTCAGTCTTTAAGCTAATAAAAATTTCAGATCACAATTACTTAGGTTTGCCATGAAATAGTCATGTTGTTTAGGCTTCTCAGATATATAATAAAATATTTCAGATGGACAAAAGTCTTCATCCACTTTATAGACCTAAAAAATATGACATTTAGTGTTTTATTATCCAAAATTTGGCCATTAAAGACACAAAAACTCCTGACATCACCATTCCTTTCCAAAGGTAGTGTTAGGCATCAAAGACACTCCACAAGGAGTTTGTCATCCTTGGCAAACAATAGCCTTTTAGACAAAAAAAAAAAAAAGACTTGTCTTGATTGCTGACAGTAAGCACGCTGTCCTATCCAGATGAGCAACATAAAAGATAAAAACTACTAAAACCTGCCAAGACAAGATAAGACAGTTTCTCAAGATACCCTGTTCCTAAAGAGATCTATCAGATATCCTAAGTCTATAGCCAAAAAAAGTAGATGCTCCAACTTTGCAAAAAGCTGTGAGTGACTGTCCAAGCAGCTGACTGCCACTGTTCTCTCCTAAATTTGAAAAACTACTCTCTTGTGCCTCCAACTTATTCATGTAACATATTTTCCTTCTCAGGTCTTCAATAGAGTTAAAGACTAAATAGCTAAAGTTACTACCGTCTCTTAGCTAACAGCATTCAGATTTTAGACTTATATGATTTAAGATAAATAACTTTGAAATAATCTCTATATATTGCCACTTACCAATATTCTAGACATGTAAGATATACCATGTTTGTTATTTGATGCTACAGTTTGACCTTGTTTATATTATTTTCCTTTCCCTCTCCTGGACATTACCTTATAATTATTTCTATTGTATATAGTCTTATACTTAGGTTTAAAACTTTCTTAGCTAGACAAAATGTGACGATGTGGTGGGGTTCAGGTGTCATGGAGGGAGACCTGGGTGGGGTGTGGCCAGCCTCCATTGAAGACCCAGTTGTATGCTGTCTGTCTTCTTTGCTCCTGTACTCTCAGAGGGAAGGTTGCTGCCACTGTCACATGAAAATTTCCAACTCCCCAGGAATTCCCCTAAAGTTCAATCTTGTATCAGTGAGTGTTTTTATAACCCCTTAGTAAATATTAATCCTTTTATATAATCAATTGCCAGTAAATAATTCTTACAATATGTCTTGTTGCCATTTCCTGAGAACTCTAAAATGGTCCTAGCCAGAATGCTTCATCCTGTTTAGTATTTAACTAAACTTTGTTTCAAATTTGGCCCAAAAGTTGCGGAACTGGTCTTTCTCCCACAATTCTTAGGTTTAACAATTTTACCTTCTCAGCTTGCTTAGGTTATAACTTGCTATTTTATTTCTAGTTTTTACACTGCTAAATTCTTTTTAAGTCATATCAAGATTTTGATTGGAGTTCTGTAGATTTCTCTGTGCTATGACAAATTGTTTTTCACTACTTTGAGGATATCCTCACCCATTACATTTAAAATTTTTCATTTTCTGTAATTTTTTCATCCTGGCATTCAAACTGTGCGTGTTATTTCATTTGATATTGTCAACGAGCTATCAGACACTGTTTTCTAAGCTGTTCCCTTTTTTTTTTCATTCCTTTATATTCTGTGAAGATTTTGAGGGCAGCATGTTGTCATCTATAACCTACATTGCCTCATCCAAGCAGTAACAGATATTTTGAGACATCAATTATAGCATCAGTTCAAATATTCATGATTCTTTACATTTTTCAAACCTACTACTGGTTGCAATAGTTGTGGGTTATCTTCCCCTGAGACCTCTCCTACAGGCTTACAGTTGTCCGTATTTCTCCATGTTCTTACATGTTCTTTCTTTTTGCATACATATCTGTCATATACTTGGAGCTGCAGTGTGAATATGTGTAGTAGTTTCTTGGTCTCGGGCAGCCACAGGTCCGGACCCAGGACATGCACTCAGCCCCAGACCCCTTAGCCACCCGCCACTGCTCAGGTCCTCAGAAATGACTCAGATGTTTATATTAACTTCATGCTGTTTGACCTATGGCTCAAGCACATTGCTAGCTAGCTCTTCTATCTTACATCAGCCCATTCTCATTAATCTGTCTGCCAAGTGGCCTGTGGCTCACCTGTGTTCCTTACATGTTGCTCCTTTGGGCTTCGGGCTTGGTCTCTCTGACTCCACCCTGCTTCTCCTACCTATGCTCTGATTTTTCCTTCTACTTTTCTATGGTGCCTATCATGAGCCAAAACAGCTCCTTTATTTAAAATTGATATTCACAGCATACAGAAAGACATTTCTACATCAAATATGAATTGTCCATCATAGATGAATGTGTTTACACTCTTGGTTTCTTGTTTGGGAACATTGTGTAATCTTTATTAGGTGGAGCCTAGTAAAGGACAAAATGGTTCCCTAGAGATGGCCCTTGATACTTTATAGGCTGGTGCAGCTTCCTGTTAACTCTCTGCTTGAATAAAGATGCAATATGACAGTCCAGCTTGCTGTCCTGCCACTATACCTTCCAGCCATGACCATAAGCCAGAATAAGTCTTTCCCACGGTCCTGGTCAGGGTCATGATTGCTCTGATGAAATATCATGACTAAAGCAACAACAGGAGGACAGGATTTATTTGTCTTACACTTTCACAATACTGTTCATCAATGGAGGAAGCCGGACAGAGCAGGATTCTGGAGGCAGGAACTGAGGCAGAGACCATGGAGGAGTGCTGCCTTCTGGCTTGCTCATTATGGTTTGCTCAGCCTGCTTTCTCATAGAACCCAGGTTCATCAGTCCAGGGATGATCTGGGCTGGACCCACAATGGTCTGGGCACTCCCCTAGCAAGCCCTCCAGGCTTGCCTACAGTCTGCTCTTACTGAGGCATTTTCTTAATTGAGGGTCTCTTCTCAGATGAGTTCAGCCTACATCACGCTGACAGAAAACTCTCCAACACTCCCTTTGCCTGCTTTTGTGGGCATGTTTTAGCATAGCAACAGGAAAAGTAACTGAGACACTTGCTAACTCTTCTCACAAGGATATTTGTCTGGTTTTATTACAGCCCCAGGGCTGGAACAAACTTAACCTAATTTCTTCCTACTAGAGACTGAAAGTCTCTGTCCAGGTAAACCCAGTGACAGTCTCAGAGGTGGGGTCTGCTGGTGATGCTTATGTGAAGTTGTTTCTCATTTGTGTTGCAATAAAATAATTAAGGGAAACAATTTAATGGATGAAAGATCCAGAGGCTTGGTCTCAGTATGAGACACGACCTGGACAATTCCACAGCTAACATCTTGGCAGCCAGAACAATCATACCATCTCCTAGCCAGTTACTAACCTGGCTCAAACTCTCTTAGCTTCCAAGTGCAGGAGAATTACAGGTTGTTTATTGATAGATGGGCTCTTTACCAGCTTATAGCACTTGTGGCCACTAGTTCAGGCCCAACAGAGATCCGATTCCCACCTGAAATATCAAGAGCACAATATTTATTTTTTACCACACCAAAAGAGATCATATAAGCCCACGGGGAATCCTTATACTCAGGCCATGCAGTATTCAACAGAAGACCACAAGAGCACCAAATTCTGGATGGTAGGACTGTTTTCTTTATAGTTAATAGTATTTAATTCCAGCTCAGTACAGACTATGCTATGCAAACTTTTCATTTTGATATATTCAAAGTTAATGTTTCTCATGAGAAATAGTCTCTCTGGAGTTAGTCTGTTTCAGTTCCAAGTTTTATTCTTCTAATTTCCTGGCCTTGACATAGATAGCTTCATGGAATCCACAGAGGAAATCCCTCCTAGGTGTGGACAATTTGGATAGGACACCTCTTCTCTCATGAAGGAAGTGTATTTTGGAGATCCACAATTGCTTCTAGTCAAACTGAAGCACATTGAGGGCTTGGTTGAATTGCTGCTGCCTCTTCCCTCCCATCCTGTGTCATCATTCTGTAAGTACCACTACCATTCTGTAAGTATGATGCCACCCCAGGTTCCCAGAACCTTGCTGTCTCTAAAGCACCACCCCCTGTCTGTCCAGGGCTTTTCCTCCTAATTATCTATCAGGATATACCTACCCAGCTTCATTTCCTGTGTTCCCACAGCTGCACTAAAATGTGGCTGACCAACCCCTGTTAATGTTTTATTGCTTTTTAACACCCTTACAACACCAGTTTCATTGTGGCTTCCTGGAAACAATCTTCAGTTTCAAATGCTGAGAGTTTCTGACTGGGTGTTTGAGCATTGTTTGGGGCCAGACAGAGCATATTTCTGTTAGAAAACTGTGACTAAAGCTGGTGACAATCCTATTGGTCCTGGCTGCCGAGTACTTCTGCAAAGTAACGGAGAAAATTTATGTATACATATCTCTCAGACCTTGACCAATGATCACAGAAGCCTTACTCTTGGAGAAGTGTAAAGAACACTCTGTTCCTTGGGATGCCAAAGGAAAGAACACTCCATTATTTCATTGCTGACTTTCCAACAGTGGGGTATCTTTCTCTAAGCCATGTTTTCATGTGTTTGAGATATGGAGAAATTCTCATGTTAAGAAGTCCAAATAGTTACTTAACTCAACAGATGGTTACAGATTCTCTCTCTCTCTCTCTCTCTCTCTCTCTCTCTCTCTCTCTCTCTCTCTCTCTCTCTCTCTCACACACACACACACACACACACACACACCATATGTAACAATGTGTGTGTGTGTGTGTGTGTGTGTGTGTGTGTGTGTGTGTGTGTGTGATCTCTCTTATCAAAAAATAAGACTTCTGGGGAAAAGACTGAAAGAAAAATATTATTAAAACAATTCATATGTTCTTTTGCAATCTGCCTTAACTTCAAAACAGATTTCACACTCTTCCTGAGAATTCCACATGGCCTTCATAATAGTTAGATTTATCCTTAGGGATGAAATTTTAAATAGTTTTATTACAGAGTAATGTATTTAGCATGTGTGTTAGAATTCTTTGCAGTGGTTATTAGAGGTTATCTCTTTATCACATTGATTGCATTAAAAGGCCTTTCAGCTGCTGTACTAAAACAGATGGAGCAGTTATAAAACAGATCACCACCCTTGTCAGCTGTTTCAGAAGTGATGCTTAGCCCACTATACTCCACCTTCATTATCATTATTATTATTACCATCATCATTATTTATAACCCTAAAAATTAAGAAAGCTTATTTTGATGCACAATATGCTCTCGGGGCTAATGGCAAGACTGTCTTGCACTCAATTTTGAGGTGCCTCAGGGTATGACATGATAGCACATAGGGAATATGCATGCATATGTACATGCGTGCGTGCGTGCGTGCGTGCGTGCGTGTGTGTGTGTGTGTGTGTGTGTGTGTGTGTGTGTGTGTGTGTGTGTGTAGGAAAGATGGAGTTTATTCCTGGGCTATCTGAGCTATTTGTGTATATGTCTGTTCTTACAGCATAGTTGTCAAGAGTTACTCAACTGTTAGCATGATCTGAAGTCACCTGAGAGGAGAAGCTTCAATTTAGAAATCTGTAGATTAGGTTGGCCTGTAGGCATGTCTGTCTGTCATGTGCTTGATAGTGTGATGTGAGAGCACTAAGCCCACTGTGATTGGCACCATCCCTGGGCAGGTGGTTTTGATGCCACATAAGAAAGCTAGCTGAGCATAATCCTGTGAGCAAGCAGCCTCCCTCCATGATATCTGTTCAAGATCCTGATTGAATATCTGCCATGAATTCCCTGGTGATGAACTGTCACCTGGAAGAATAAGCCAAATAAATCCTTTTCTCCTGTTAATTCCTTCTTGGTAATAGTGTTTGTCATATCAATAGGAAGAGAATGGTAACGCCAAAATGATCAATACTTTCTTTTAAGCAATGAGGTAAATGACTATGGCTCTTTTTTTAAAAAGAATGTTTGGTCTCCATTGTTGGTGGGAGTGTAAACTTGTACAGCCACTACAGCCATTCTGGAATGCAGTATGGCAGTTCCCAGAAAACTGGGAATGAATCTCCCCAATGATCCAGCAATACCGTGATTGGGCATATACCCAAAGGATGCACATTTTTACCCAAAGGCATTAGATTAACTATGTTCATAGCAGCATTATTTGTAATAGCCAGAACCTAGAAACAACTTAAATTCTGGTACATTTACACAACGGAGTACTACTCAGCAGAAAAAAAAAAAAGACATCCTAAAATTTGCAGGCAAATGATAGATTTGGAGAGTATCATTCCGTGTGAGGTAACACAGGCCCAGAATGATAGACATGGTGGATATTCACTCACAAGTGGATTTTAGACATAAAGCAAAGACTAGACATCCAGGGATCTCCCTGGGAAGAGAAAATAAAGATCTCCTGAGTAAATTGGGATCATAATGAGGGGTAAGCAAGGGGACACGAGAATAAATCTTGAGAGAAGGTGATGGTTGAGTGTGAGGAGCAACAGAGAGGGAGAACAAAGAAATGAATATTTTTTTCTTTTCCACAGGGAGCCATTGTGGGGTGAGAAAGAACTGGGTGCTAAGGAAACCTTCAAGAACCCACAAGATGTCCCTGGCTAGGACTTCAAGCAATAGTAGAAAGGGTCCCTAAACAGGCCTTTGTAGTAGGAGGTTTCTGGCCTGGACTTTTAGGCCTAACCTCAAAGTTTAGGACCCACAGACCCACAAAGACACACAGAGGCTTACTATAGTTTTAGGCTGAATCGGCCAAAGACTCAGGCATAGCACTTGATAACTCTGTACCCTTCATCTAACCCATGATTCTTCCTGTTCAGCCATATGGCTCCGTACCTTTGTTTAGAGTAGCATGGTTGTCCTTTGCTTCCTGCGGCTTCTCTCTGGTGGTCTCTCTGGCATTCTGCTCTGTGCTTCCTGTTCTCAAGAGTTTTCTTAGTCTGGTAGCCCTGCCCATACTTCCTGCCTGCCTTTGGCCAATCAGCACTTTTTATTAAATCAGTGGGTGGGACAATTATTTAACATGAAACAACACAATGCCTACCCCTACAGTCCTTCACCTATAATCAAATGAATGACCACCCTAATTGTCATTATAGAACCTTCATCCAGCAATGGATAGAGGCAGAAGCAGAGATCCAAGTTGAGCTCCTCGTTCAGCTGAAGAGAGAGAGGAGAGAGTATATGAGAAAAAAGACCAGGATCATGAGGAGGAGACCCACAGAGATGGCTGACCTGAGCTATTGAAAGTTCGCCCACTCTGAAATAATTGCTGAGGAACCTTCATGGAAAGGAACTAAAGCCTCTTGCAGTAGGATCAGACTATGTTCCTGTGCATGAACTGACATCTCGGAGTCCATTCCCTACAGAGGAACACCTAACCCAGCCTTAATACTGGGATGATGGACTCGGGCCAACCTCAACTGGATATGCCAGACTGAACTGACCCACAGTGGGACTCCTTGCCCTCCTTGGGAGTGGATGGGTGTGGCATGAGGAGGCTGGGGGAGGATTGAGAAGGACTAGGAGGAAGGAAGGGAGGGAGAGCAGAGCTAGATATAGAAAAAATAAATAAATAAAAAAATGGTGGGCAAAATAATGTTTGGTCTGTTTGAAGCACCTTGTAATTCCATATGAATTTGATCCATTTTTCTCTTTCTGTAAAAAATATTCTTAGAATTTATTTATATAGTGATTGTAGTGAGCCAATTTCCACTATATCTTTGAATAGAATTCACCTTCCCTCACCACAACCATTACAACTGTCCTCACTTCTGCAAGAGAGCAGCTCTGTGCATGTTTCCCATGTTTTTCTGCCAGATAAACACACAAAAAAAGTATTTTCCTAATACTTTTAATAAGAAAAGGCTGTGTTACTAGGAATAAATTTCTTGTGTGATATTTTGACACTAATTCAGCAACCTATTGCAGTGTATTACGTACAAGGAGTCCGTGTTATATTAGAACCCAAATTATTTTCTGTTTATTGTGTGCATACGTCATTGCTGTGGATATACATATCAACTGACTCGCAGAAAGGAAATACAAAGCAAAACCTTGGTTGAGTCATATGCAAATTTTTATGACAAATACTCCAAATCACAGCCAGTTTTAAGATACCTATGATAAAAGAGTCAGAGACAGCCCTTGTTCCTGCTGTCAGATGTCCCACAAGAGGACCAAGCTACAGAGCTGTAATATGCGTGCAGAGGGCCTAGGTCAGTCCAGACAGGCTCCCCGTTTGTCAGTTGAGTTTTCTTGAAGAGTCCTTGATCTTTCTGGCTCCCACTATCCTTCTTCCTCTTCTGCTGGATTCCCCGGACTCTTAATGTTTGGCTGTGAGTCTGCGTCTGTCTCTATCAGTTGCTGAATGAAGGAGGAACAGCAAATTGGGGGATGGGAACAGGGCAGAAATGACAGGAGGGAGGAGAAACCTCAGCCAGGATGTAATTTAGCCTATGTGCTTGCAGAGGAAAAGGCTTCCCATGTTCTGGACTGTGATCTGATGTTGTATACACCATTTCCTTTTACATCCCACTACCTAGAAGTTAACCACATGCTATGTCTAGCAAACAGGCTATAACAAGTCATTTTTATCCCATGCATCTGATCATATGTTTAACAAAAACTAGGGGTTTAGTTCTCAGAGAAAGAAATAAAAATAAAATTGTTTAGTAACAGCAAATTTTGCTGCTAATATACATTAAAAATAAGTAGTATTAGTTTATCAGCATGGCCAAGAGAATGTTGATAATTAAAATGATGGAATTTTATATGAATAAATTAATTTATAAAAGTTGTTAATTTGAAATTACTTTTTTATTATACCTAACAATGGAATGAGTAATAATGAGAATATTTTATTAATAATAAACAAAGAAAATGCAATGCTAATAAAAACAATCACAATGATTGGAGAGATGACTGAGTAGTTATGAGCATGTACAGCTTTTGCAGAGAACCTGAATTTGGTTCTTAGAACCCAGGTCAGTTGCTTCACAACTGCCTATACTCCAGTTCTAGGGTATCAGATGCCTCTGGTCTCCATGGACACCTAAATTCAAGTGTACAAACACCAAACAAACCCATACACATAATTAAAATAATTTTTAATTACATGAATGAGATTACTTGCAGACTAAATGTGATGATTATATTAATCCAGTATTATCATCTTTCAAAAAAGCACAGATAATAGAAATTTTTAAATATTAAAATTATATTACTAGAATAGGTTAGAATGAAAATTGAGTACTGGAAATTTTTTAAATCTTCATTTTTCTAAACTATCTATTTCTCAAAACAAAACAACAATGGAAGTTTAAATTTTTATGTTGTGAAGAGTTCAGATAAAGCATGAGTGATCTGAAGCAGGTTGTCTATAATCACAGCTAAATAAATGGGCTGGATTTGTGCACAAAGAAATTAAATGGATATCCATGGAAACCAGTGTGTCTCCCAAGATTCTAGCTTTCAAAGTGAAAGCCACACGCTTTTCAGATCTATGATCCATAACTTTATCTCACTTTAATAATGATACCTCCTTCAGTATGCTGCTGACTTTTTCTACAAGTATCACGTCCCAGATCTTCTTTACCAGAATTTAAAATATGGCACAAAGCAAAAACAATTGCTTATTCACGTTAATTCATATTTGTATATTACATCTCCTAAAGAAGTGGCTGTATTGACTTTGATTCTTGAAGGATATCTCTATGGTTCTTTTTCTTTTCTTGAGAGTCTCATAAGTAGCTCTGGCTATCCTGAAACTCACTATGTGGACCAGGCTGGCATCAAACCCACAGAGATCCTTCTTCCCCTGCTTTTCAGTGCTAAGATTCTCAATCACACCAATAATTTGTTATTTTATATCATAGATTATTTTTCAGCCTCCCTGAAAAATATCAGAGAAATAAGAAACATTTTGCTCATGGTTGTAACTTCTTGCTTTGTTTTCTTTACTTTGTATAGTAGACTGAATTTGGAGAGGGAAAAATCTTGTTCAAATATAAATAATTCTAGAATAATTTTTATGTATACAGACATCATTTTGCGACTTTGGTTTTCTGTATCATTTCTTTTTCATTATATTTTACTTATTTTTGTAACTTTTTTTAGACATCTGCATTAGCAGTTTTATACATGTAGTTAGTATATTAGTTTGTCATTTTCGTTGGTAGTAGAACCTGGGGAAATAGAGCCTAAAAATGAAGTGGAATTATGCAATAATCAACATTATTCAGAGAATGAGATAATTTATATGCTGAGGGTAAATAGAAATTACATGAGGAAGGCATAACAAGTTCAGACAGTATACAATCACAAGGACAAGCTGCCTATGGAAAAACCACATTCTTCCACAGAGGTATAGAAACAAATAGGAATAGCCAGGTGTAATTGATAATATAAAGTAAGCTCATTTCCATCCACTACACCCAGGAGGGGCATAAAAGTATATTCCAAGAACAAGTCTATGCTTTTTGAAGAAACTCAGTCATACAACTCTTTCTTGTCTTGGTTTCTTAATGTTTTCTCACAAACACTGAGAAATCTAGCATGATTCCATTCTTGGATCATGTTCCTATATTGTTCCCCTTTTTAATTTGTATCCATTTTTTATGATTTATTTATTATGTATATGATTATTGATATATCTGCCCCTGTGTTCAATAAACCATCAAAAATAACATCATTTATTGGTACTTTTAAGTTTGGCCTTTGTTCATTAATAGAAGCTGGCCAAAATATTCACTTTGTAATTTTTCCTGAGTTCGTTTCCTTTTCTATAGATTTTCTATTATTCAGAGTAGTATGTCTTTTAAAAATAGGTTTTAATTTCTTTTTAGTTATTCTGGGAAGGTGTTTTCTCCATGATGACAGGGTAAGATTGAACTGGATTTGATATGAGGGCTTTTGAAAGCCCCCTTGGGACATTTCCCAAAGGCAGAAAGTTACCTGACATGGGGGCTTCTGAAAACCCCCCTTGGGGCATTTCCCAAAGTCAGAAAGTTACCTTGTCTGTTTCTTGTTGACTTGAATTCATTAATCCAAGTCTCCCTTTTCTGCACCTGCATACTCCAGAAGGGAGGGGCATTCTCTTGAGATTATTCCTAACAAAAGCACTGTTTCTGTGAATGCCTTACTTACAATCTCTTTTTATGTGACCTTGCTTTCCACAATTGTAACATTAAACATTTGACTTTTTCTTAAACATCTAGAAATAACCTTTCCTGCCCAGTTATCATCACCATCATAAGACTCTCATGAATCCAATCCTCCAAGAGTGCTAATGTTGCTTTTAACAGTCAAATTATTTTTTTACATCATGTATTAGCATTCTCAAAAGCCAGGAGTTCAATTATTATTTGCCTAGCTTCTGAATCTGATACCATTCTGTTTACCACTGGAGTTAATCCCTGAAAAAGGTCTGTTTCTTTTGGCTTTGATTTACTTTTGTATTCAGTTTTATTTCCTATTTCTTCAGTCCAATACCAGACACTTAATGCTGCCATGTGGCATAAATCCAGAGTGTGTTCATTATATAAAGACTGCCTTTCAATATCAGCATAACCCCCTTCCCCAAGAAGCTGATCTTGGGAGACTTCTATGCCTCTGCCTCTGCTTCTTTGTTCTATTGTTTTAGCCTCCTCCTTCCACCATGTTTTCCACTGTAAAAGTGGCCCAGCCTCTAAATCAGCAGTAACCAGCCATATCTAACCAGTCCTTATGGGTGATCCAGTAACTTGATGACCAACTGTTAAACATTTGTTTTATAAATGGTGAGTGCATCTCATATGTCACAATTGCTCCTTTTACTCACCTTAATTCTAACATTTGTACCAGAGCCCAACTAGCTTCTGTATTATTTATATCATTTTGAAATTTTTAAAAGATTACTGGATATATTAATATTGGCTGTTTTGTGTCATCTTAGATGACATTGCTGAGATTGGTTCTTTATATACCTTTGTTTGGGTTTGAATATCTTTGTGTTCTCTCTTAACGGGCTTTTTAAAGACTTTTTTTCTTTAAAAACTGCAGTGGGATTATGTTGTTACATTGTAAATAATTGTCCTGCCTACTGGTTTAATAAAAATTCTGATTAGCCAAAGGCATACAGGAAGTATGGGTGTAGATACCAGACTAAGAAAATTCTGGGAACAGGAAGAACAGGGCAGAGATGCCAAAAAGACACCAGAGAAGCCAGCAGATATAGAGGACAACTATGCTGCTCTGAGAAAAGGTATCCAGCCCCATGGATGAGCAGGATAAGGATCATGGGATAGTTTAAGGGTAAAGAGTTAGCAAATTATATGCATGGGCTATAGGCCAAACAGCATGAAATTAATATGATTATCTGTGTGTTTCACTAGGGCTTTGGGACTGCTGGTCCAGATAAGCAGCAGGAGGCAAATACAAACTGTGGGGCTAATTCAAGCAAGAACTCTCATGTTACATTGTTCTACCTGCATACCAGAAGAAGATTCAGGTCTTATTCTAGATTATTGTGAGCCACTACGTGCTTACTGGGAATTGAACTCAGGACCTCTGGAAGAATAGCCAGTGCTCTTAATCTCTGAGCCATCTCTACAGCCCCTTTTTTATTTTTTAATAGCAGGATATCTAGAGTGGTTGTAGACAAATATAATTGTCATTTGATGAATGAGTATCCTATAAACAAAGAAATTATGAACAATGAATAATATTAGAACAGTGAAAGTTTTGTATGTAATACTCTGTCACCAAGGAGAGGGATCCAAACTATGTCCAGCACTATTAGTTACATTCTCATAATAATCAGAAAAATATAGAGAATTGCTTGAAAAGAAACCCATATGATTTGTGGTATCTTATGGAACACACTTGCCTTTAATAGGAATACAGATATTATGATGTCCTATGCAAATAGGAAACGATTGAAATACCAAAGAAAAACTCAATGTAGTCCTTTTTTTCAGATGAATGGATGTTGTAGGAAGTTTCTGGCCCAGACTTTCGGGCCTAACCTCAAGGTTTAGGCCTGCAGACCCACAGACCCTCAGACCCACCAGAGACACACAGATACTTATAATAGTTTAGGCTGATCAGCCTAAGGCCCAGGCATATAACTTGCTAGCTCTCTACCCTTCATCTAACCTATTACTCTTCCTGTTCAGCCATGCAGCTCGGTACCTTTTCTTAGAGCAGCATAGTTGTCCTCGGCTTCTTTCGGCTTCTCTCTGGCATTCGGCCCTGTGCTTCCTGTTCTCAGAGTTTTTAGTCTGTTAGCCCCGCCCATACTTTCTGCCTGCCTTTGGCCCATCAGCGATTTTTATTAAACCAGTGGGTGGGACAATTATTTACCATGAAACAACACAATACCCCTACAAATGGATGCATCTGATAGGGTCCCAAGGTCAAGGTATAAACACAGAGTAATGAGTAAAGATAACAGGAGCTAGATCCATCCAATCTATAAGTCAAAGCAAAGGAGGATGAAGAACATAACCCATGTTCAGGTGTGCTCATTGTATATGCACAGGTTGAATCAGCTAGCATTGCCAGAAAAAGATTCTCAAGCAATAAAGGGCTCTGTGTGTTTCTTAGAATATCTTCTCCCTTGGTCCTTAATTGCCCCCAGATAAGCATAATTGACTTCTGATGGTCAATATCTTGCTTTGTCTTTTAGCGGAGGTTTGTTATCTTTCTGGAGATTTCCACTGTCTCCTCACTCTCCACCATTGTCCTTTATGGCCTGGTGCTAGAGGAACCGAAAAAGAATCCATAATGTTTAATGGATCCATCTGTATTAACAGGTGCATACCCCTTCCCAATTTTCTTCTGGAGAATTAAAAGTAAGGCAGATTAATGCATTAGCTTGTTTATTTCCTTCTGTAATAAAGAGAGATTAGAGTGTGCACAAGTATGAGACTATTGCTGGAAATAATCCTTTTTAGCAGCAATAATATTTTAGCCTATCTGAAATAATAATTCAGGGTTTATAAATTAACTTAACAAATGAATCAAAACAGTCCCATCTGTTGGGCTGAAAAAAGTACTAATAGATCGATGACTATTTGGGCCATGAAACCTTCCTATAACCATTAGATGCCCATCAAATAAAGACTTTGCTTGTGGAGTGGGATAAATTTGGACAAATTTTTATAACCACAAATTCAATTCACACGACAAAATCTCATAGCATCCGTAATAATCTACACATGAAATTTGAAGCTATACAGAGTTCTGTAACTCTTTTAAAAATTGACTATTAGTTAAGGGTAATATAATACAGCAAGAATCAAATCCATATTATTGTTCATGTTAGGCCTCCCCTGATTTATCAATTGATCAAAAGGAGTAAGATAAGAAGATAATATCTTTTGGTCCTTGTGGTATCCATTCCAAAGGTTTACACTCTTGTGCTGTAAGGCCTATAGAAGACAATTCAGTGAGGATAACAAGCAAGTTTAAAGACAGTCAAGGAGCCACATGACACACAAATGCCTCTTTCAGTCTAGATTAAAATAGCTCTAATTCTTTTTCTGCTTCTTAAGATAGCATGCAAGGACTGTCTAGTGCCATCTTTCCTTTTATAGTTTTAAACACATTAGCTAATGCATAGCTAGGTACTAACAAATTACTATCCCCTGCTGTGCCCCATCTGCCTAGATTGCAAAGTTAGCTTTTTCTTAGTCTCTCTTAAATTCTCACCAAAAAAAAGATTGGCTGCCTGTTTGGGGTCTTCTTGCTCACCACTCTTATTGGTAGTGAAACCTGGGAGAACGGACCCTAAGAATGGGAAGGACTAAAGTTTCATGTAATAGCCAAGTTTATTAAAAAGAATCAGACAATGTATACTCTGGGAGTCAGTTTTAAGAAAACAAAAATTAGGAAAGGTCTCATGAATTCAAGCTTTATACCATCACAAGGAAAAGCCACATGTGGCAAAAACTTGTTTTTCCCATAAAGTCATAGAAACAAACAACACTGGCTAGTTGTGGTGAATAATCTGAAGTAAACTCACTTCTATCCACTGCACTTGGGAGGGGCACGAATGCACATTCTAAGAACAATTCCACGTGTTCAAAGAAACTGGAGTTACATGATTGTCTTGGTTTCTTCAAGTTTTCTCATAGGCACTCAGATTTCCCTTTGCATGATTCCATTCTTGCACTGTGCTCAGACATACCATAATTACACTCAGCCTCTAACCTTATTTTTCTCCTTTTATCTGCTCTATTAGATTGTCTACTCCCTAAAAGTCCTGTAGTAATGTGGTTTCTTTGGTCCCCGGCAGCCAGGGACCTGGACCCACAGACCTGCCTCGTCAGACTCCTTAGCCACCCAGCCTCCCGCTCAGGCCCCCAGAAATGACTCAGACGCTTATATTAACTTGATGCTGTTTGGCCTATGGCTCAGGCACATTGCTAGCTTGCTCTTACATCTTAACTCAACCCATTTCTATTAATCTGTCTGCCACGTGGCCCGTGGCTCACCTGTGTTTCTTACATGTTGCTCCTTTGGGCTTCAGCTTGATCTGCCTCTGACTCCGCCCTTCCTTTCCTACCTATTCTGATTCCTCCTACTACTTCTTCTATGGTTCCTGTCATGGCCCAAAACAGCTCCTTTATTTAAAGATTGAGATTCACAGCATACAGAAAGGCATTCCCACATCACTTCCCCCTTTCTGTCTAATCAAAAAGGAAGGTTTCAATTTTAACATAGCAAAATTACATATAACAGAGTAGCCATCAAGCAATAATTATAGTTATAACATATAGTCTATTTGTATTTAGCAAACTTAAAGAAAATACTCTTATCATCTATCTTATCTTTATAAATCTAAAGTTTCATATCTAACATACCTTACAAATGACTAAGAAAAACTGTACCTATAACTATCTAATCTTCAACTATATTAAAGACCACAGAAGGGTATATTTACCCAAGTAAATCAGAAGTGCAAGCAACTTCTAAAATCTAGAAAGGACAGAGATGACACCTATCTGCCTGGACAGTCATCAAAAGTTCCTTTATAAAGTTGGGGCATCTATCTTCAGCCTACAGGCCCAGAGTCTCTTTTCATTTCAGTGAAGCAGGAAATCTGCTCTGCCCATTCTGGCACAGTTCATCAGTTGCTTCGTCTGGAGTCCTGAAGAATGTCTGACAGTTTTCTCTGTAAAGCAGGAACCTGAATGACCATCTTGGCTTGTTCTGCCAAAGTTCAGAGGTCATCTTCCTATGGAACCTGCATGTCCACTTCTAACAGCATACTGTCAAGCAGTCAATATAAGAACAGGTTCTTTTCCAGTGGCTAACCATTGCCACAAATAGACTCCATATGGAATTTCTTCAATGCCAATTTTTCTCTTGAAGTAAATTAGTCCTGCGAGGAACAGACCTGTCTCACTGTCCAGAAAAGTCTAAGTTCTTAAAATATTTTAAATTTCATATTCTGTAGGTCTCTGTATATCTAAAAATCTAACTAACATGCATTTCTTATACATTAAAATTCTAAATCAGTTACATAAACATCCTATCTTAAACAAGAGTAGAAAAATGCATACAGCATAAGAGAATTGACCTTAAATTTGTATCAATAAACAAAATCTATACCAATGTAAAGCATTTTAAGATTAACAGCTGATTTCCTGATCTAAGTAAATTCAATAATCTAATTTTTAAAAAATCATTTATATACCAAATCCCCTTTTTCTTCTTAGAAAGAGATTAACTATGACCATTAACCATTTATAATGAAAACAAACATTTAGAAACAATATTTGGGGAATTTGGGCATTGTTTTCTATTACTACTTCCTGCTGATTAAGGGGCGTTGAAAATCTCATGAGTTAGACAGAATCATATTCTGTAGTCTTGAAGTTGATGTGGCCATCTCTTCCAAAATCCTGATTTTATGTCTATTTTCCATCTTTACATGGCTTATTATATTTTTGTTACTCGATTTTTCTTTTTAAAGACTTTTTCTAAGCTCTTCTTTTCTCTCTGAAGCCTCATTGTACGAAGAAATTGTGGCATCCAGGTCACATTCAAAATGGCGCCAGCGGACTGGCAGCAGGCAGTGTAAGCTGCAGCTGCAATCAGGCAGATTCCTGAATCTCACAGAAGACTCAGTAGCATGTGATTGATTTTAGATTTCTGCTTATTTTGAACAAAAAGGAAACAAAGACAGTTTCTTAGTAGCAGCATTTTCTTTAGTCGGCTCTGTTCGTTGGCCGCGAATAGAGACGCAGCCCCTTTAAGAGAACTTACTGATTCAGCCTAATCTGCAAAAACTATGCAGCACTTTAAGAGAGTGTGAATATTTTAAAAGGTCTTATGGTTAGAAGATGATTAAGGATTCACAATAAAACAGATTCAAATGAAAAGAAAAAACCTGTAAACTGGTTACAATGTGTGTAAAAGGTACATAGGCTTCAGAGAGGAGAGAAGGTACATAGTCTTTAGAGAAAAAAGAAAGAGGTTAGAAAAAGTCTTTAAAGAGAGAAATAGAGTAATAAAAATATAATAAGCCATGAAAAGATGGAAAATAGACCCAAAACCTGGATTTTGGTTGTTACTGTGTTTTCTTTTAATTTTTTAACTGTTAATGAGCTAACTGCAGAAAGACAATGGATTGCAAATGCAAAGGCTACTAAGTTAAACAAGAATATATGTTTTAAAGGTATTTTGATTTTGAAAATTGTGTCTAAGGATTTATTGCTTTGGGAGAGTTCTGCTTTTGTTTCCACTGAAGATGAGAACCTGTGGATTGCTTCCAGGCAAATATGGTTTCATCAACCAAGACCCCCTGAAAAAAATCTCTAATAGGAAGAGATGGCCACATCAACTTCAAGACTACAGATTATGATCCTGTCTAACTCATGAGATTTTCAACGCCCCTTAATCAGCAGGAAGTAGTAATGGAAAACAGCACCCAAATTCCCCAAATATTGTTTCTAAATGTTTGTTTTCATTGTAAATGGTTAATGATCATAGTCAATCTCTTTCTAAGAAGAAAAGGGGGATATAGTATATGAATGATTTTTTTAAAAAATTAGATTATTGAATTTACTTAGATCAGGAAATCAGCTTTACATTGGTATAGATTTTGTTTATTGATACAAATTTAAGGTCAATTTTGTTATGCTGTATGTGTTTTTCTATTCTTGTTTAAGGTATGATGTTCATGTAACTGATTTAAAATTGTAATGTATAATTAAGAAATGAAGGTTAATAGTCACCTTTGATAATCAAATTTATAGTTAGGTTAGTTAGGATTTTTAGGTATACAAAAATATATTTCAATTAGGTAGGTAATCTTCAAATACTTCTAAGACCTACAGAATATGGCGTTTAAAATATTTTAAAAACTTTTCTGGACAGTGAGACAGGTCTGCTCCTCGCAGGACTAATTTACTTCAAGAGAAAAATTGGCATTGAAGAAATTCCATATGAAGTCTATTTGTGGCAATGGTTAGCCACTGGAAAAGAACCTGTTCTTATATTGACTGCTTGACAGTATGCTGTTAGAAGTGGACATGCAGGTTCCATAGGAAGATGACCTCTGAACTTTGGCAGAACAAGCCAAGATGGTCATTCAGGTTCCTGCTTTACAGAGAAAACTGTCAGACATTCTTCAGGACTCCAGACGAAGCAACTGATGAACTGTGCCAGAATGGGCAGAGCAGATTTCCTGCTTCACTGAAATGAAAAGAGACTCTGGGCCTGTAGGCTGAAGATAGATGCCCCAACTTTATAAAGGAACTTTTGATGACTGTCCAGGCAGATAGGTGTCATCTCTGTCCTTTCTAGATTTTAGAAGTTGCTTGCACTTCTGATTTACTTGGGTAAATATACCCTTCTGTGGTCTTTAATATAGTTGAAGATTAGATAGTTATAGGTACAGTTTTTCTTAGTCATTTGTAAGGTATGTTAGATATGAAACTTTAGATTTATAAAGATAAGATAGATGATAAGAGTATTTTCTTTAAGTTTGCTAAATACAAATAGACTATATGTTATAACTATAATTATTGCTTGATGGCTACTCTGTTATATGTAATTTTGCTATGTTAAAATTGAAACCTTCCTTTTTGATTAGACAGAAAGGGGGAAGTGATGTGGGAATGCCTTTCTGTATGCTGTGAATCTCAATCTTTAAATAAAGGAGCTGTTTTGGGCCATGACAGGAACCATAGAAGAAGTAGTAGGAGGAATCAGAATAGGTAGGAAAGGAAGGGCGGAGTCAGAGGCAGATCAAGCTGAAGCCCAAAGGAGCAACATGTAAGAAACACAGGTGAGCCACGGGCCACGTGGCCAACAGATTAATAGAAATGGGTTGAGTTAAGATGTAAGAGCAAGCTAGCAATGTGCCTGAGCCATAGGCCAAACAGCATCAAGTTAATATAAGCGTCTGAGTCATTTCTGGGGGCCTGAGCGGGAGGCTGGGTGGCTAAGGAGTCTGGCGAGGCAGGTCTGTGGGTCCAGGTCCCTGGCCGCCCGGGACCTAGAAACCCCCACTACAAAGTCCCTTTCTCATATTCATTTATTTTGTGTTGTTTTTATTAGCCAGAGTTTAGCCAGGTCCTTCTCTAGAGTCACGGGTTTGGCGTTATCCACTAGTGCACAGGGATTCATCCCTGGATACACAACTGAAAACAACAGCTACCCTCCCCCTGGGAATCCCTAGTTCAGGAAGTAGGGATAGGGTCTCCTGGAAGAAATCCCCGATTGACTGTTGGCTTTAGGCCCATTGCAAGTAGTTATACCTGCTATGAAGTCGTGGTTGAGCTGGCTATGTGAGGCCCAGAAGTGACTGCAGAAATACATGGGACTCAAGTCCTAAGAGTCAGTGAAAGGTGACTGACTGTCCAGCCTTAAATAGAACACTTACATCAACCTTGCTAAGGCCTAGGAAACATCAAGAAACAGGAGGAGAAAGAATGTAAGAGTTTGAGTCTAGGGAAAAGGCCTATAAAAAATTTTATTGAAATCTTCAAAGATTGGGACTATTGTTATTGGGTTTTAAAAATCACTTTCACAGTTTCATTCCCGGCATCATTTGCCTGGAATAAGCCTTTCCATTATTTATACATGTGTTCCCCTTAAGTGTGTGTCTAATAAGACAGACAACCTGGCATTGGGTTAAAAGTGTTTATTTGGTCTTATCTTTCCATAATAATATGAAAATTTTATTTTAAGAATTAACTATTTTAGAAGACTAAGAAGAGACAAAGATCCACATGGGGCTACCTAGGGCTCTCCACCCTTGTCAGGGAAGAGACAACATAGGCCTGCCACAGGCAGCCACGGGCAGCCACGGGCAGCCACAAGCAGCCACAGGCACCAGGTGATCAAGCTCTATTACAGTGAGCAAATATAGAGTGGGGCAAGGGAAAGTGAGAGAGAGAGAGAGAGAGAGAGAGAGAGAGAGAGAGAGAGAGAGAGAGAGAGAGAGAGAGAGAGAGAATGGTTTCTATCCTATGGAGAGAAGCAGATCCAAAGCAGGAAGGGGAGTAGTGGGCTGAGGTGGGTGGCTTACTCCACCCCTGAGAGAGGGGGATATGGTGTTGTCTGGGCCTGGGGTGCCCTTGGCCCTGCCACAGCAGCTGTGGTATGTGTTGATGTCCATAGCTCCTGTTCTCACTGAAGGCAAAGAGGATAGGAACTGTACGAGTTCTTCATGCCCTCAATGACTTCAACTCTAGGGAGACCTTGCCTTGCCCCTCACAGGCTGCAGCATTAGAGAGAGCAGGTCCTACAGCCTGCCCGGGCAGCAGGACAGAGCTAACCTTTGTGGGGGTGCGGGAAAGCTGGCCTTAAGGGCTTAAGAGTGGGAAAACTGGTTCTGTTTCCCTAATCTACCATGGTGGTAGTGGTGGTGTGGGTGTGGGAAAGATGCCTTTCCTACCTTACCCTTTCCACCTCAACAGGTGGGAGAGCTGGTCCAGCTTTTCACCAACTGCAGCAATGAGAGCAGGCCTTGCATCTCTCTTTGGCAGCACCGTGGAACTGACTCTGTGGACAGGCTGTAGGTGAGCCAGCCCCAAGAATATGAGTGGGAGATTTGGTCCTGCCCCTATCTGCCATATAGTGGCGTGAGCTAGGCATAGGCAGCCTATACTCCCCAAACCTTACCACCTGTGCCAGGTGGAAGAGCTGATCATGAGAACTGGTGAGCTGGCCAAGTACCTCTCCAGCAACAGCACTTGGAAAAGCAGGTCCTAAGCCTCACATGGGCAACCCAGTATACCTGGCCCTGGTGATATAAGGGTAGGTAAACTGGCCCCAAAGGCAGGAGAACTATCACCAACCCTTGCTTGGTATCCTATTGGGTGAGCTACCGGGTCATGCTAGAGTGCTCACTCCAGTGGTGAGGGTGAGAAAGAGCTGGTGGGATGACCATCCCAGCAACTATCCAGGCTCAGTACCAGGGCTATGATCTGCTGGAGCATATGAAGAAGCTAGTCCTGCAGTCTCAAAGTTGTAGAAACTCCACAACAAAGGACAACAGGATATCCAAGAGGAGCCCCAGTGAAGACCCAATGTCAGTAGTGTAGCAGAAATCACAAGCTTTGAATCAGACCAATGACTCATTGAGTGAATAATACTTTCAAGTAAGATGTATAGATGAAGAGTATGCTGTTTGACTCACTATATCACACAACAGCTTCTATAGTGAGATTCTTTTTCCCTTTCTTTTAAATTTTATTTTGTTTTGTCTTGAGTGATTGCAAGGGTAGAGGGCAGATGAGAAGGGAGGGGGAGACAACTGGGATCAAGATGCATGATGTGAAATCCACAAACAATAATAAGTTAAATGGGGGGAAAGGAATATTTTACTAAATACTGTTTTCAAACTATAAGTAGAGCTAAGACTATACTGGGTGTCTCTGCCATGCTTTGCTCATCACATTTTAGAACATATGGAAATACCTAATTAAAGTAACCTCATTATGTATTTTTAAAAAATGAAAAATACAGTACAGTAAATGTTACATGGTGACTAGAACAGTTTCTTATAAGCAGCATTATGCTAGAGATGCTCAGTGGGGAAAAAAGTGTCTATAGCAGCCATTATACATAAGACTTATTGAGCAGTTGGCAGTTCAGAGTCACTGTCTTAAGTGGTTTGTAGGTGGCACACCAATGCCCACAAGGAGCCTAGGATGTAAAGAAGAGCATGTGCTCTCTGAAAATGGTGACTCTATCAGGCCCAGCACACATAGACTGTCTTTTGAAGTACATGATGAATTCATTGCTTAGATGTTAAGACATTCCCAATGGCTCTTAAGCACCTTACTTTGTACCTTTAATACTTAGAATCATATTAAGGTCAAAGCTTAATTTTTGCTACTGACCAAGAATGTTTGCTTTGTTAGAGTGGCCTATGTTTCCATTACAACTGAGTAACTTTCACTATAAAACAAATTTTCTTAGCTTATCTTTTATAAAAAATTACATGTACTATGTCATTTTATCTATTATGGATGCTGTTTGATGTAGTTTTTCTGCCTCAACCTCTTACACAGTAGCTCTTTTAAGTGCATTCGATAGAATTACAAGTAAAATCTCGATTTCTAAATTCAGTATGAGACTGTTTCAATAGAGAATATATATATTCGTGACAATGTTGCAATGGTGGACTTTCATTTTCTCAGTGTATTTTTCTCTTAACAAGGTCATTCATTTCCTTCCTGTAACTCCTTACTCACACTTGTATTTATCTCTAACTCAGTCGTTTTAACATTTTAAAACAGGTTGTTTTCTGACATTTTTAAAGTTTTAATAATTTGAATCCTGTTTTGTTTAAGTATTTCTTCCTGTCCTGCATAGATTTCAGTCATTGGTTGACTGTTCTTTCCGCCCTGCTGTCTATTGACATAATCATGCATTTTGCTTTATACTTCATTTTTTGTTCTTGACATCCGTTGATTTTTCTTGCTAAGTTGTCTTTTAATTTATACCTTCTCTCTTCAGATTCATTCAGTCTTTTAGAAACAGTATCTATTGAGTGGTTAATATGTTGGTTCCTATTTTTAAGCCCAGAACTGCAGTGTGATTCGTTTTTGTGTGTAGTTCTTAGTTTTTAGCTGACATTCTTCATTTTGTCATAATTTAATGTTCATGTTTAGCTGGTTTTCTTTTTTACCCTTAATTACTCTACAATACTCCAGTACATTTATTTCTCTCAGTTCATTGTCTTCTCATTTCAGTTATGGTCATGTATTTTTTTTTCTCTTCCACCTACTTGTACTTGCTGTTTTCTGTTGAAATGTGTATGGAAAATGTTAGCTTGGGTTTTATGCTTTTAAGTTACATTTTCTTTCTCCAGAAAGGATTTGTTTTTTGTCTTCAGGCAACTACGTTGTAACTACTTCATCTTGTCCCAGTTAGATTGTAACTGATTCAAAGGCTGTCTTCGGTTTGTAAGAAAGGGATTATTTGACCTCACATCTAGGAGTGTGGGGGGCATCCCGATGCAAACTCAGGGCTCTGGGTCTATACTCTAGCATTTCTTTCTTGGAATTCTGTTTTCACATTTGGTATTGTTTGACCAAAAATTTTCATATTAGCTTCTTAGCCCATCAGGGGTCTCTCTCTCTCTCTTCTCAATAGCTGTCCAGGACAAATGCTGCTACAGGGACATTTATTCCTCTTCCGATCGCCCCTCTTGATGTCTAACAGTTATACGGTGTCGCCGGAAGTTAAAGGGAGACAGCCCCAAATTTTGATCACCGTTGTCTTATTATTCTAGTGTGACATTCTGTGGTCCATCGGCCTCTAAATATCTCTAAAGCTCTTTGTTCTACCGCTCTGGATTTACAATGTATGTGGTGACCTCTGAAGAGTGTGGTGAGCACTTTGGGATGCTGGGCTTGCCTGTGGTTCCTAAGAGACCTAGCCTAAGAACCTTTCATGTCTCAATTACCACCTTCTCAAGGGCTGGTCAGTGCTGCAACTCTGACCATTTTTCTGAGTTTTTAATATTTTCCTCTATTTTGTTCAAATCTTACCACTTGGATATGCAAACAACTTTTACCATATTATTTATTAATCCCACATTATGAATTTTGTGTTAAAAGTTTGTGTTATGTACACATCTGCTTTTTGAAATTAATAAAATCCATGATCAGGTCTCTTCTCTCTTAAGTGTTTGGTCTTTTAATTGGAATTCAGAGATTTCAAAATTACAATCCCTATAATTCAGTTTAACAATTTTAAAGTAAATACTGATGTCTGGAGAGATGGTCCATTGATGAAGAGCTCTTGCTAATCTCCCAAACAACTTTGGTTGAGAGCCAGCACCATGTTAGATGGCTCATAGCCACCTGTGACTCCAGCTCCAGGGGATCCGACACCTTCCTCTGGCCTCCATGTGCACCTGCATGTACATGGAATGGATATGAGGACAAATATTTGTCCAATAAGTGAAATTTCTGGGATTTGAGCTCAGACTCTTGTCGCTCCAAAGTTGAACTTCATTCTCTAGGCTCTGCTGGAATTTCAATGAATAAGAATTTTACTACTTCAAGTAAATTTTTTAACCTCAACATGGTAGTGCTAGGAAGAAAAATTACCTTGGAAAGATCATTCCATTGATATTCAAATGAAGTTTTGACTCACGTAGTGTTCGATTTTTACAATTCATATATTGGGAATTTAAGGGGTATAAACTTTTCTTATTCCTTTTGTATTTTGTTACACTATTCTGATAAATTCTATACAAATTATGGCCAATGTTCAAGTCTGGTAGTGGTTCAAAAAGAATTTTATATCATATTTGTTAATTAACTCCTTTATTGCTTTATTATAAAGCTATTTTGGTGGATTTGTTTATAAACCTTCTTATCTTAAAAGATTGCAATATAACTACAATTGACTTTGTGTCCCCACAGATCAGTCTGTTGTTTGGATGTGACACTTGCTTTATACCTGCATGGCATTCTTTTTGGACATTGCTACTGGCCTTTCTTTTCACACAGCCAATTGAGAATGAAACCTCCCAACACTTTATTGTACGTTTCCTAAGAATAGGGATATTTTTTGCATATTATAATGAGAGTCTCAAATTCAGAAATTTTACTTTGATAGATACTAGTTTTTGACCAGATTCAATTTTAATTATTTTTGTCTGTCTTTTACATCTATTTATCTTTTTCTTTCAATTAGTGTCACAGGCTGCGTTTGCATTTCTTCTGATGATGTCTGTGATACTCTTAGCTTTGAAGTGGCCGGCTTCACTGTGTAGTGGCATTTGACCCTTTGTTCCAGGAAACACGTGTGTAGCTATTTACTCATGACTAACAGTTTTTAAAATTTAGGGCTCCTCTGACTTGAGAACTCAAACTACTTCAAGTAAAGCTTATAAGGAGAATTTTTAGGTGATAATGAAGCACAAATATTTATTTTATATTTTATTTATATTATAGTTGATTTTATAGGTACTAGTTGGATCAGTAATGTGCTATGACAGGCCAAAACTGAGAACGTTCTAAAAGCAAAAGGCAAGGATGTCAGATAACAAGGGAGAAACACTGCTTTTTTTCCCCATCTTTTCCAGGATCAGGCCCGATGATGAGTATAATCCTGAAATAAGCTGAAGTCCAGTTGCTATTTCCGCCATTATATTGTAAACTAGGCAATGAGACTTGATCATCACCTGCTGTCCTTTTAGGAAATAAGTCTGCCTTGTGGTAAATCAATAGATATATGTAAAAGGATGAAAACATAGACTACTTTTAAAATGTACATTTATTTATTTTTTGATAATTTTACACATGGATACAATGAGTTTTTAATGACTTCTAGGCTCCTCTTATTCAGCTTCCCTCAAACACATCCATTCCAGCTCCAAAAATATCAAATATACATTCAAGAAGTCAACAAATAGAACCAGAGTGGTAAGGGAGGGAGCGGTGAACCGACACATACCTGTGAATAATCAGTGCTACTAGTAATACAATCAATAACACTAACCATCTACTGACCATTGTACATTTATGAACATTGTTACTAATGGAATCTTATAAATGATTTATACTTAGAATTTCAAATTATCTGATTTTGCCCAGGTATCTTTCTATTGTAACAAACTCAGGATAATATTTTGACCTTCCCTTGAACTTAAATATTTTTTGGTCTTGTAATTTTAGGCTTTAAAATTAACAGGAAAAAATGAGCCCTGTTCACTGTCCTCATTTTGCCAGTTTCCTAGCAACAGAGCAAACAAATAAAAACCTTTTATCTTTGAATAACTGAAGTAAGAAATTAAGATAAAGATGAGGGATAAATGAAGATCATCCTTTTAGATGCTCATGTAACTAAGAAGAAAAGAAAACATCTCTTATTTAACTTCTATTTACACACCAGCTGCTAACATCATCTAGGCTCTCTGAATGAGGCTGGTCCCACAGGCCTCACAGATAAGCTCTGAAGATCAGCAATAATCTTTGACCTAAAATAATCTTCCCATTGTGCATTTAGTTACCTTTTTTCTTCTTTCCTTAAAAATAAACAGGAATATATATATTCTACCAGAATAAAATCACTTACCCACTGTAAGAAAAAGTTCTCAGTATAGTATAAAACCTATCAGGAGATGTAGGGAATCTAAAGCAGGCCATAGTGTCAATATGCACAATTAATTTTTTTCCATTTCTTCTTGAAAATTATTTGTTTACCCTAAAAAGGTCATTTTGATTTTTAAATAATTAGGGGGAAATTACCAGTGAAATCTATTAAATAAAAATACCAGTTACTGACTATTAAACTGTTTTTAAAAACAGGGTCAGACACAGAAGTTTAAGTTTTCAAATTGTTACAAGACTTGTAGTATGTGGGCCGGCCATCTGCACATCAAAACAATGTAAGAACAAAGGAATGCAGTGGTCTTTAATATCCCAAGACGGGAGTTGGGGGAAGGCTGGGCACAGCACTGAGGTGTGTGCTGAAACTTGTGACTATATCCAAATAAGCAACAGAGAAAAGAGCCAAGCAGAGAATTATCCTAACACATATTGAGCTCTGTGTGTGTGTGTGTGTGTGTGTGTGTGTGTGTGTGTGTGTGTGTGTGTGTGTGTGTGTGAAGAGTAATAAAATATCAAAGCTGTATACATTAAACATTCATACATAACTTTAAATGTCAAACGTGATGAATACATGATTTCATCATACAACATGTATCTCATCCAGACATTTCTACTTTGTATCCAACGTGGATCTTGTTTTTATATGCAACAGATAAAGAAGGGCTTACTTTGGTAATTATGTTTCCAAATCAATACCTGTCAGTAGCAGAATCACATCTTACTTTGGAGCTGACAGGACTGATCATATACAAATTCTAGTGGTAGTTACAAGTTTCTATATCAGCCTGGGTACCTCAAGTCAGACTAGCATCTGTTGAAGGGTCTACTAATAAAATGACTGTTATTTTGTAAGTACTTACATGCCATGCACCAGCCCTTCTATAGCTTGTCAAATTACATTTAAATGTTCAGTGTTATTTCCTCTAACCCCCTTCCTATCCCTACATCCCAACTCCCCAAAAGCCTTCTTTCCATATTCATGACTCTGTTGATTTTTTTTCTGGAGATCCACTGGGTTGAACCATGATGATTCCTATGTCCATATGTTTGGAATTATCCACTGAAGTCTAGCCAGCTCCTCAGTGCCAAACTGCACACCCTAATGTACCTGCTAGAATCTGTCAGTAGCCACTTTTCTCACTGTCTTTGGAGAACCAGAAGAAATCACTCTAAGGAGATGATTATAATCATTTGTAAAAGCTGCCAACCGAAGTTTTACCTGGAAATCGTTCAGGAAGACAATGGCGGGCTGTTAAGGCTTTCAGTTGTTTATGAAATCCATTCTCAAAGGATTATTACAAAGCCATATTGCTTTACCAGTGTGACGGTGAATTTCCTATTCTTGTGATTTATAACTCTTGATCTCTATGAATCGGAGTCATTTTCCACAGGCTCAATGAAGGGAAAAGATTGAAAGATACTTGATTCCTCGTCATTGGGATAGCTTTTTATTGGCTATGTTGATGACAATTACTTTTACAAAATAATTTTACTTGCCTACTTCTGTGTTGTTGCATAGTAAGTAATGTTTTTCTAACTGTTCTTGGCATCTCACAGGCAACTTTCCAGAATACAGAGAATGACTACAAAAGAAAAACGACAAAGAAAACAGAAACCATAAAGCAAAGTAAAGTTATCAAATGGTTACAAGTTATTTTATCAAAATTTTAAATCTCAGTAATCTAGACACTTATCTCTGGCTACCTGTGCAACATATTTTAGTAGTTTTTTTTTTTTTTTTAACAAAGATACAATGTGATCTAGAGCTATAGTTTCTAAATTATTATTGACCGAACATAGAACCATATTGTTCTACAGTTGTTATTAAAGTAGATTAAGCACCATGCACATTTACTTTTAGTTTTAGAGTGTGCTTGTAGATTAGATATTCTAAACTGATCTTGTAAATAAATGTAGTGTATAATTCTACATTGTGGTTATAAATATGGTGTTTAAATGTTAGTGATTTTTCAACTCTATGTAAGAATAATTCTATTAAGCATCATTTAAAGAACAGATAAATTAAAAAATATCTTTAAAATTTACATCATATTTTCATTCTTCATAAATATGTATCTAGTCAGCAATTTATCATAGTAATTCAATATTATTTCCTCTATAAGTTCATTTAAATCTCACTCATGTTTTGTTCTCCAAGTATTGAAGCCTTACTGATTGTTGTACATTCTAACAGAAGTTAAATGTGAGGTAGTTAAGATTTCTTAAATTTTATATGCAGAAAAATATATAGTATTAAAGTAACTGTGGTGTCTGTGTTTTTTTTTTCTGTACATCAGTGTAACAACTTAGAGAGCTTTATTAAATCGTTCTCTTAACAGCAGAAAATTCAAAGAATATATATGATAATCAAAGGGAATATGATCTAGTGAATTACTTTTGAATGCACGACTGTCCCAGCAACAGAACATTCATGTTGTCAGCACAGCAGACCTCATTAATGACCTACTGAAGTAAATGAACACTCCTCATGAAGCTTACCTACAGAGATTCTTAGGACTTGATCCTTGCGTTTTCTATGCCAGTTATTTAGGTTTCTGATGGCAGCAACATTAACACTATCTTTGTATAATAGAAGGACTTAATGAATATCTGAGGCCTGGAGAGGATCTGGATGCGTATTTCAGTGTTTGAACATTTTGATGTGTCCATCCTTTGAATCTATGAATTGCAACCAGGGGCACCTACTGTGTATCCTACCATGGAGGGTCTGTTACAGAAAACCTGCTGCAACAGGGACTTTACATTGCACAGAATCAGTAACAATTAGTGTCCTTCCTGGGTTTCACTTCTCCATGCCAACCTTCTGGAAACCTGATACAGTAGCGTGTCTGTTTGCAGAAGATGGAAAAGGTTTTTGAGGTTGCATAATGATAGTAAACTTGAGTTGTATCACTCTCCCAGTGTCAGAAACAAATATTACCTCAAAGAATCCGAAGAGAAAGTTTGCCCTGAAACTTACAGCCCCAAAGAGAAAATGACTACACTTCAGGATGGTGAAGCCTTTTAATTTGTAAGATCCATGGTAAAGCTCATTAGGAATGAACACGACTTCATATTTTGTGCAAAGCTATGCTTATATTGAAATTCATCCCTGTCTACCTTAGCTAATGTGTTAGTTACACATCAGATCCTCTAAAATAAAACCTCATAATAAAAGTTTTCTGTCTCTCTAAATTATAACTAGCACCCACACAGGACAGCTCATACTGCCTCTTATCCAGCTGCAGGGGACACAACATCCTTTTAAGATCTCTGTGGGCACCTGCATCCAGGCGAACATGCTCATACACACATACACTACATACATAATTAAAAAATGAAATAAAGTTGAAATAGAAGCTAAGAGTGGAGTCTCTCGGTGTGGGGAGGGGGGAGATAGGCAGAGTGTGAAATCACCAAAAGACATTAGCAGGTCAAATCTTCTTTGACATTGTCCTGATGTGTGCACAGAAAGGATGCAGTAGAAGAGATGACTATTAAAGACGCTTAAAAATTGAAGGAGAAATTAAAATAAGAGAGTTTTTAAAAGCACCATTGGTGAAATGGCAAATAGAATGAATATTGGCCTCAAAGGAAAGCTAGGTGTTAAGGTAGTGAATTGAACTGAGGAAGCTCTATTTACAAAAGAAAAGAAACACAATCCATGGAGCTTCTCAAGACTGAAGACTCCTAGAAAGGCAGCAAAATAAGTGGAGGGGAAGAGGATGCAGACCTCAAGCCGACTCAGGTGGGCTGTGCAAGACAGCAACAAAGTGAATCATTGCAAAGCAGATGATAGAGTTGGTGAGGGAGGTGATGAGTCAAGATAATCATGCATACCTGGAATTAATAGTGACACAAGGAATAGCAAACTGCAACTGTTACTGTTAATTGGTGATTTCTATGTGTCTAATCCAAGGAGATTTATTCACTGAGTAACAGATAATGTGAGGCTTGTTTAAGCTCTCTGCTTGGCCTACTCTCTTGCATCTTATAAGGGTGCAGGTGGTACTCATCATCACTTAGAAGCACACAGAATGCAAAACCCTTGAAGACATCATCATAGTTTAATGAATGAATGAAAAATAAAACCAGAAATGTTTCTCTTTACAACAATTGAAGACCATTACAGGAAACTACAACCAATCAAAATGCAGTTATAGTGCCCAGTCCCAAAAGACGACGTCTACTTACAGTTCCCTTCTTCAGGGATCATCGGGGAAGAGGGGGCAGAAAACTGCTTCAACTCCACACAAAGAACTACCCACAACTAAGAAATTCTGGGAGGAGGAAAAACTCTTCTCCAGGAGAGAGCATAGCATCAACCTTGAAAACATATACAGACTAGCCTAGCTGTATTTATGTATTTAGGAATATAAATGTTTAACAACAATGAATAAATGAGCCATGAATCTGAAAGAGAGCAAGAAGGGTATACGGAAGAATTTTGTTGGAGGAAAGGGAAAGAGAAAATGATATAATTATATTATAATCTCAAAATAAACAATTTAAAAAGGATAGTATACTGAAACAACTCTAGTTCCTAAATAAAGAACATGTTCTTTAAGTACTTAAAATTAGAAAACTCTTCGTTCTTTAAATGTCAAATTCAAAATAAGAAGTCAGAGTTGAACCTTTATGGAAAGAATTAATTATAATTTAAAGTAGAATAAAGCAGACATGCTGAACTCCTTCTCAGAAAATACAAATAATTTAGAATAATATATTCTTCAAAAGCTGGTAGTTCTCTTAATTCGGAGAACAAATACCCCTTTATTCAGATTTCAGGACTGTCTTCTCATTGTACTCAACTACAGGGTATATACATTCATTTAAATTATCTCTTTGTATCTCTTTTCTTGACCTTTTGAGAATCTCTATTAGGGCGGCCTGGATGCTGGTGTAACTTAAAGATGAGAAATTTGGTCAAAGTCATCTTAAAGTGAATGAATGTCAGCACCAAGGTATAGGTAAGGCCATGACATCAGTTTTAACAAATAAGTAGAATCTAATTCTGTCAGCATGTGACAAACTCTAAATTCCACAAAGACAACTGCCAATACATTAATTTCAATACTATAAACACAAGGATTGTAGAGACACTCTGTCAGACTTAGAGCAAGAAGGTGTAACAATTAATGCAATCTGCAGTCTTCAGTCAGGTCTCAGCTTATGAATAGTGGAAAAGATGTTTGAGATAAATAAATTGAAATTACTATCAAAATGTGGCAGAAGTAGATGGTGGTACTATACTAATCTCGGGGTCTTGAGGTTTGTTTTGTTTTGTTTTTTCAAGGAAACCACCAAGTAAAGAAAAGAGTCATAAGGCACATTAATAATGTGTTCTGATTATATGAGAAAATTTCCTTTCTTTAGGAAATACATACTTAAATATCATCAGTAATAATGCATTATAACACTTGCAAGGTTACAAAGATCACGCCTGTACTATGTATAAATAACATGAAGTGCATGACTATATGTTATTATGCAATATTTACTGAAGAGAGAGACACATTTTTTAAATTACTTAGCATGGAGAGAAAATGGAGTACTTTGGACTTTTACTTTTTGTGTATATTTTAGAATAAGACATTTAAAAACTAAGCTCTTCAAAATGAAATGCAAATGTCTGAAAACTGGGATTCAAAACAACAAACCAAAATAAGTTAAATTTGATTTGTTCAGATGAGCCCTTGCGCTGGCTCCTTATTGATTTTTCAATGAACCTCACAACAAGAACAGACGTTTTGATTCCCCTTTGGTAAGTAGAATTATATATTTGCGGCTTGGCTTTGCTTCATGGCCTCATTTTGGGGTTTGGATTTCCAGTTTATATACAACTTTTCAAGATCACTATGATTCATAACTTCTTGTTCTTGTTGCTCAATTTATGAGGGTAAATTTTGAAATCTCATAAGTCATAATGCATTCATCAGTGCCAAATGTATTTTACTGTATGCTCAGTGAGTACTGGGACTTTGGATTGGATTTCAGATTTGTTTTAATGGGAGTGAAAAGTAAATACTAAGCAAGGGGTTTACATGTTTCAGACAGACATTATCAGAATAATTTGTGAAACAAAAACTACCAATGTTGTTAAATTCTACATTTATAATAACAAGTAGGTACACCAAAACAGTGATCATTGTCAGATCAGCCACACAGCAAGATGAAATATGCAAAACACCTCAAATGTCTTAGTCCCACTACTGAGATTTTAGGGAGATATATCCAACACGTAAGGATGTTGGAGCTTTCAAACAGAAAGTATCTTCTTTTTAAGAGCATATACATTTGTACAGCCACTCTGGAAGACAGGCTATTCCTCAGAAAACTGGGAATCAATCTCCCTAAGGATCCAGCAATATCACTATTGGGCATATACCCAAACGATGCACATTCACACCCCAAAGGCATTAGCTCAACTACATTCATAGCAGCATTATTTGTAATTTGCAATAGCAAGAACCTGGAAACAACCTAGATGCCCCTCAACCGAAGAATTGATTAACAAACTGGTACATCTACACAATGGAGTACTATTCAGCAGAAAAAAAAAGAAAAAGACATCCTAAAATTTTCAGTCAAATGGATGGACTTGCAGAATATCCTCCTGAGCCAAGTATCACAAGCCCAGAAAGATAGACGTGGGATGTATTCCCTCATAAAAGTGGATTTTAGACAAAAAGCAAAGAGTTCACAAGCTGCAAACCACAACCCCTAAACATCTTGGGATTAGAAAGAATTTAAGAGAGACATCCAGGGATTCCCCTAAGAAGAGAAAATAGAGAAGATCTCCTTAGCAAATTGGGGTCATAACAGGTTACAACCTAGAAGAGTTGGGAACAAATCTTGAAAGGAGGAGATGGTTGAGCAAGAGGAGCAAAGAGGGAGATAGAAAGAGATGATATCTCAATAGAGGAAGCCAATGTGGGGTTGGAGAGAGACTGGGTACTAGGGAAATGTTCAGAAACTTGCAAGAAATCCCTGGCCAAGTCTCCAAACAATGGTGGAGGGTTGCCAAAATGGAACTTCCCCTATAATCATATGAGTAAACAAACACCCTAGGTATCATCACAGAACCTACATCCAACAGAGAATGGAGGTGGAGGTGGAGATCCAAGGCTGAGCATTGGGCAGAGCTCCTGGTTCAACTGAAAACAGGGGAGGAGAGTCTGTATGAGAAGGGGGATAGGGATTATGAGGAAGATTCCCATGATGGCTGGCTGGAGCTCTGGGAGCTCAGAGAATCAGGAATTGCCACTGGAGGGGGAGCTGGGCCCTCCTGGGGTAGGTGGCTTTCAACTGCCATGAGCAATGTGTGGAGCTACCAGGGGTGGGATCAGACTGTGCTCCTGTTCATGGGATGTCACCTTGGAGCCCATTCCTTATAGAGTAACACCCAGCCCAGCATTGACTTTGGAATGAGTGAATTGGACTTGCCTGGAGTGGATGTGCACACTGGGCTGGCCCACCTTGGGACTTCTTGCCCTTTTGGGGAAGGGAATGGGTGAATGGGGAGGGGAGAAGCTGAGGGCTGGCTGGGAGGGATTGGGAGAGGGGACGGGAGGGGGAGCAGGGGGATAGATACATTGATGGAGATGACATTTTTTTTTAATTAAAAAATTAAATTAAAATTTTTTTTAAAAAATTTTTTAGAGCATTACTCTGAAAAACATCCCAAGAAAGTATCCAAAAAGGTGAAGCTACTAATTGGATAAGACACTAATACTTACCTTTGTCGTCTGCGTTCCTCATCACTTGCCATTTTTGCCTTTTAAAAACGTAGTCTAGCTTTCACAATGTAGCTAGCCAGTTTTTGATGAAATTCATACAGGTGTTAAGATGGTGACTGCAAATGTTTTACACTTCATTAAAAGTAAAATTCTGGTTATTTTAACCTTACCTGATATAAGCCTTTTTACTAACTATATGGATGTTCCATTTTCAATAATTGCCTTTGGTCTGATGTTTCCAAAATATTGTGAATTTAAGATCGGACCACTATGTCCTTAATTGTAATTGAACAGAGGTACAGAACATTCAATCAGTTGTATACAACCAAAGATTCCTATAAAATGACACTTCTAGACTGAATCATAGGATGTTCATACAAACTCTACATATGTGCCCATACTGTAGATAAGTAGTTAAAATGAAAAGATGAATAAGGAGTCTCACGGAAGGTGAGGTGAGGAGAGACATGTGGGGCAGCAACAAGCATGTTATGCAGGAAACAAAATTCTTCGGAAGAGTTTTACAGTATGTCAAAATAAATTAGCAATTTCTCCTCCTAGTTTTGGAAAACAAGATCTAATAAGTTTTAAATGTATTTTTAATTGAAAATGTGATAAACCAATGATGAGAAGACAAAAGGAAGAACCGGGAAGTAGCTGAAGGAAGGACGGGAGTCAAAAGCCTGGTCCTCTAATTCTTGCTTATACATGTTGACTAGAATGTATCCAAAGGATTGTGTCAGTCCATTTGTATCTTTCATTCATCCCAAATTCTCACTGATTCATGCCAATCTGAACTAAGTTATTCTCTTCTCCCAGTGTTATTAAGAAAATGAATATGCCACTTTCATTTCCTAATGAATACATGAATTAAAAACAAAAACTTATGCCTTAAAAAAAAGCTTTTAAAAAACTCACAAATTATTTCTAGTAAATTTTCTTAGAGAAAAATGATTGTAAGTGTAATCTATACTACAAAGGTCCCTGAATGCACAACCCACTGCATTGTAACCATGTTCTAATTGACACAGCTCAACATAACACTGTGACAGTCTGAAGTTATTCAGGAGTTGACCAGCAAATCATGACAATAGTAGGAAATAGCCCAGCTGGAGACTCCCCTGCTGTTTTAATTTCTACAGTTTCCTCTTTGATATAATTTGTTTAAAATAGTTTAACATTATTTGCAACATTCTTTTCATTTTGGGAAGCTGAGAGAATTCCCCCTTTTCTTTTCCAAGTTTTTAGAAAACAACAGAAAATCATTTATAATGCACTTCAGTTGTGTGACAAATGTTGCTCTGAGAGAGAAAGTCTTAGTGGTAAAATACATTTGATTCTATATATTAGTTTAACTAATGTAACAATGTAGTTAATTTCTCAGTCTCTCCTATCAGAATCTCAATGCTGAATACTAAGTATTCTTCTTTTCTACCAGCAGTGAGAACACGGTACTATTCACATCCATTTTAGATGGCAGAGTTCAGCAAGGGCTGGACATTAGTTAGTGATAAATTCGCAGGGGAAATAAAACTGAATCTGAAAACATGGGTTGATTTAGTCTAAGGTCTTTTAAAGAACTCAAAGGAATAAGTCTAAGATCGAATGATGTGGGTCCATTCTGACATTTGTTTATGAGAAGGTGAAATAATCTGGTTCTGTGAGCCAGGGACTATGTCACTCCTGTCCTCACTTGTCTCATTTACAGAGTGAGAAAATTGGATGACACAACGTGCAAGCTCCCTTTGCTCTGTGACCGTATGATCTGCCTCCCATCTTCACAGGGGAAATATAAAGGAGTTTCCTAAATCCAGGTCGCGGTGGGATCAGCTAAACAGAAACTGGAAAAGCGCTAGAAGGTACTTGAACAGAAACAAGTGTGGTTTAGTCTTCTTTTCTTGGCCTCCTGAACTAAACCCTGCTTTTCTTCAAGTTCTCTTCTCTAGTTGATCAGGTGTCTTCTCTACTTTCTTATCTGACCATTATCACACAACAGAGTTGGAATTTCTTCAGTTTCCAGGGCATTCCCATCCCTAAGAAATAGCTTTAGGAAACTCTTTTAGAATATTTATTTGATTAATTTAGTTGTCTTGGTAATTATAAACATGTATTTTGACATTAAAATTTGAATGTTGTCCCTGTAGAAACTGGACGTTTACATGTAATCAATTGATGAAGTGAAAAATTTTAAAGTTTTTTGTTACTTATTATATAGTATATATGTGTGTGTTTTACTTTCATAAATTTCTGAGTACTACATGCATGCAACCCCCCCCCCCCCCGCCCCGCAGAGGCCAAAAGAGGGAATGGGATCCCCTTGAGCTGCTGGAGCTCTGATGGTCTAGAAGAGCAGCCAACGTTCTTAACTACTGAACGATCTCTACAGCCCCAAGAAATATTTTTAAGATTAAGCAATAATTCCAGATGTTATATTTACTACTGTCAGTGTGCTCCTATCCAAAAATGTAAATGCCTAGATTATTTTTAAAGGGTTATTAACATTAAAATATGTTTTTAAAAATGTCTTAGGGTTTTAATACTATAAAGAAACACCATGACTTCAAGTGTTACAGCTCTGGAGGGAATGATACCCTAACTTGTGAAGAAGCCCTGCTATATCTAGAGCTGCAATAGGACAGTTCTGGAGAGCAGAGCCACAGTAGGACAGCACAGCCCTGAAGGGGGGGGGGTGCGGGGGCAGATGCCTGAGGCTGGGGTGCATGGGGGATGGTCTCTCCACAGGATATAGCAATCCTGCTCCTCTCCTAGAAAGAGCTGTTAGAGCTGAGCTTTGCTCTGCCCCTCCCTTAGGGGTCGTCCCAGCAGAACTCTGATTCTTTTTCTCTCCTGCCCAAGAAGTTGCTTCTTCTGCTTCACTCTGCAGAAATAACAGCAATCTCCTCCTGCTCTGCCTTGTTCAGCACCCCAAGGGATCAACTCAGCTGGGGGTTTTCTGCTCAATCCCTTAAGGGAATGTCTCATCAAGGTTCTTCTGTTCCTCTATTCTGTTCTGCTCAGCCTTGCTCAGACCCCCTAATAGAACACCAAAGAAAGTATTTTTTTCTTCTTAATCCCCCAAGGGACATCTCAGCAGGGTTCTTTTGTATGGGGCTTCTAAGGGGCACAGTTTCTCCAGGGAGATTTTCTACTTTAGGGCCATGGTGTATTTCTCTTACCAGATCTGATTATAGGAACAAAGTTGTTTCTTTGGCACTGGTTTCAGGGTCAGGGGATGTTTCTTAAGCTCTGAGTTCAGGGCTAAAGTATTTCTTTCACTGGCTCAAGTCTCAGATCCCGAGTTTGTTTCTTTCATTGGCTCTGGTGGGTTTCTTTAGCTGGTCCTTTTCCCTACAATGGCAACTCTTACGAAAGAAAACATTTTATTGGGGCTGGCTTATAATTCAGAGGTTTAGTCCATTATCATCATGGCAAGAAGTAGACATGGTGCTGAAGAGGTAGCTGAGAGTTCTACATCTGGATCTGCATGTAACAGGCAGAGAATGAACCTAGCTTGAGCATCTAAGACTGCAAAGCCTGTCCCAGTGACACTTCCTCCAAAAAAGTCACATCTACTCAATAAGTCCATAACCCCTAAGAGTGCCACTCCCTATGAGTCTACAGAAGCCATTTTCTTTCAAACCCCCCCCCATTCAATTAACACAGTACTAAAGTTATATATACATTTATCCTCATAAAATTAAGCTAGTCACAAGGTAGTGTCGGGAGCCTCTAATTTATGTGTTTTCTTGATTTGATTGTCTTGATAGCTATGAAAGTTCTGGTCAGAAATTTTATAAAATATTTCTTGAGTTTATTTTGACTATGGTTATATTTTCTGGGGGGATGACTAAAGAGGTAAAATGCTACTTTCAGGTTAGAGTTTTAGATTTTGTTTGTTATGCTAACACACCACTCTAAGCCATTACTTAAAAACACACCACTCTAGCTCATTACCTAAAATTAGATTACATGATAGCAATGGAAAAAGTATTGTTGATAATTTTATAATGTTTGCTTTCCCTAGAAATAGAAGGCAAGCCTCACGCAGAAGGTTTTAGTTGCTGTGACGCTCTAGCCCTCATCACAAGTCTGAAGCTTGGGAGTCAGTGATAGATGTCAGAAGAATTTGAAACACTGCTGAAAATGTAAAAAAAGAAATGGAGTCATTCCATATGAGCAACTTAATTCTTCCACAGAAATAAATCTGGATATCACTCTTTTTTCTGAAATTGAGAACGAGACCTCTGGCCTGAATTAGCCATTATAACCAGTGATATCTGAATTCTTCAAATAAAAAAATGGAAATGAAATAAAGGTCATTGGAGATCTTAGATATGTTAAAATAAACTATTAGTAAAAAAATAATTAATAACAATAACACTGCTTAAGAAGACCAGAAATATGTTCAGACATTTCTGAATATTCAAGCATTTACTCACATTTTCCACCTGTGGACACTTTCAATGATGTTCCTGGGAACAGTTTAGCTCCATTCTTTGCTGCTACGAAATTTTCTTTTACCAACTCTTAATGTCATGCTTATTCATAACCTCTGCTTTCCTATGAGGTCATCAAGAATGAGTGTGTCCTGCTATTTTGTCTTTCATTAATTTATTAATCTGTTCACTCATTCAAACATCCATGTACTTATCTTTATATTGAGTGAATGCTTAGGATATTGCAATATTCAAGATCTGTTTATTCTAACATGTGTCTCACTAACACTTCGTTAGTGTTTGAATCTTTGTGGAAATGTGCCTCGTATAAACAACTTCAAAGGAGGAAACGCTTATTTTTCTTGTGACCCCAGTGGATGGGTGTGTTGGAGCTGCTCAGATCATGGTAGATCTGAAGCACAGGAGATAAACAGCAGGGGGTTAGAGCAAGTTATTGCCTATAAGAAATTCACTCATGTGACCGCCTTCCTCCAACTAGACCCTATTTTCTATAATGCCAGCACCTCTAAGAGCATATTCAGTTTTTGAATCCATGAATAGTTAGAAGTCTTATGATCTGTTGTTTCTGCAAATACCTTTCCAGACACACCCAGAGGTATATCTGACTAATCTCCTAAGTATTTAACAATAAAATCAAGTAGACAATCAGATTAACCATCACAAATACCTTGGTTCAATAGTTGGAGTGACCATGAACACTGTGTTTGAAATCCTTATTTCTTACTAAATAAGCCACAGAAATAACTATAAGATCAGATGTCAAGTACTGTGACTGGTTCTATATTATTTATATGTCCCATCGTTCAATTCTCAGGAAAATTTTACTATTACCTTCTATGACAGGCACTGTCTTCCAACCAAATAGAGTAGGTTTACTCCAGTGCACAAATCCTTTTAACAATCTAAAATGAGTACACTGAATAGAAAAATCTTTGCTATTAGAAACCAATGGGGTTATCTACGTAATATCCCTTAATTATGTGTTATATATATTTTTTACCACATCTTGTTTTATGATTAATTTTATCTGCTATCTTAATAGGTGAAAAAATAATAAAACTATTTTTTCCTGTGTATCTGTGGAAGGTTTTGAAACAAATTAGCATCCTACTCTGTAACCTGAGTGACAACCACTCATTTATTTGTGAGTGGGCATTATTCAATGGGGTGACTACTTCAATAAAACACTAAGGATAAGAAGAGTGAACTCTATCTCTTTTTATGTGTTTGTTTGGTTTGTTTTTTATTTATTTTTATTGAAATTGATTTTTTATGCACTATATTCTGACTATGGCTTACCTTTCCCAGATCTGTCCCACTCCTCCCCAAATCGACTCCTTTTCTTTCTTCCATTAGAAAGCAAACAGGCATTTAAAACTAAGAAAAAAAAATAAGATAAGATGATGTGAAGGCAAACAAACCAGAGTAGAACAACACAAAACAAAAATGCCCCCCAAAAAGCCAAGAAATATATATAGACAATGGCACACAGACATTTGCATGCACGGAGAAACCATTAAAAAAAATAGAAAACCATAATATATAAGCAAAAGATCAATAAGGTTAAAAAAATAAGTGTATGGACAATCATTACGAAAAAGAAAAAAAGAAATCTTCCAAAATATCATTGAGTTCTTTTTGTGTTGGCTGAACATGGGACCTTTGTTGAAATGTCTGTCAACAGTCTGGTAGCAAAAACTAATTTTTCCCTTGAGGGCAGTTATTTCGGGACAGCTTCTGAGTTAGGGATAAGAGCTTGTGTCTACTTCACCTCTCAGGGCAGAGATTCCACTAGTTTAGACCTGTGCAGGCCCCGGTCGGTCTCTGAGTTCATAAATGCATCCGTCCTGTTGTTTTCTTGGCCTCTTCTATCCCCATTGGCTCCAACAATCTTTCTGTCTCCTCTTCTGGGGTTCCCTAGGCCCTGGGGGAGGGAGGGTAATGGAGACATCTCATTTTGGGCTGAGTATCCCAAGGTCTCTCACTATCTACACATTGTCCAGATGTGAGTCTCTACATTTATTCCCATCTACTTCAGGAGGAAGCTTCTCTGATGGTAAATGAGAAAGACACTGTGTACATGATCTCTCTGAGATGAGATGCTGTTTCTCTTGCCCTTGTTTGGCCTATGACTGGGACTACATGATCAGTTCCTCTCCCCTCCAGTTCTCAAGTTTGATCTTGAGCTATGAACTACACTTCTCCAGTTCTGCAACAGCAATTCCCAGATATCCTATTATGCAAATAAAAGTATATAATCAACTCTTTCTGCCTATATATACAGATAGATATTGATACAAATATCTCTGGGGAGCCCTAATATTGATTTTGATAATTCTAGCTTATGTAAACTCAGTATTCTCTTGGCAATTGTTCTAAAGTTAGATACAATTTATGCAAATGAGCCGGAGTCATATAAAAGCAAGGAAATTTTAAGTGCAACTTAAAGTACATTTGAAAACAGATGCACCAGATTTGGGATGTGGCTTAGTGTCCAAAAGTGCATGTCATGCAGGTTTGACCACTTGAATCTGATTCCTGGAACGCAAGATGGACAGAGAGAACCTGGTTCTTAAAAGTTGTCCTCATGCCTGCCGATGTATGTCATGTCCACACTCACATGCATCACATGATAAACACACACACATGCAACATGCACCCATGCAAGCACATATACTACTACTAATAATAATAAACATAGCAATGCTGTGAATTATACACTTACTTTTATTAAACTGCCAAATATAATGTAAAGATAGGTCAAAGGTCATATAGTTTGAAATTTAAGGGAACCACATTTTAAGCTTAATTTAAAATTATATTTTAACTTTAAATGTTAAATTATATTTTATAATGAGCTTTAGTTATCAATAACTATTTTGTCAATTATATTATAATGGCTTAAGTACATTTGTTTTTAAATTTTTCTTCTTTAGGAGACAAGGCTATGGATGAGAAATAATTGCAATGTTTTCTATAATATTTGTACCTAAAAACACTGCTAAGATATAATTAACTTTTAATATGTGTCACTTCTATTTGTCTGTGTGTGCAATGTATAGGAATTTGAGGAATAAGAAGACATATTTAAAGTATAATTTTAATATTATCTTTCTGTTTCTGTGGCCACCCACTTTATAATGCAGTTGGCACTGGTTTCAGACTCCTTCACTGAGAAACTGATGTGGAAAAGGTCTGACTAACAGGGTGCCAGCCAAAGCTGGCGCTTACTTAGAAAGAGATTTCCACAGCCTTAACCCTGAAACACTTGGGACGGAACAGGAAGTGACGCTAAGTTCAGGCCTCTGTACTTACTGTGATACTATGTGTCAGAAGGAGAGAAGAGTAGCTAAGACATTGGGAAGATGTCTTCCACACGATTATACTGCACCTCTATCTGAAAGTTGGGAAGTAGCTGCTGCAGAAACAATAGTTACACTGTTATTCTATGTGCCTTGACATTCTGGACAATTTTAATGGTAACATTTCTAATAAATAATATTAGTAAATCAGGTGTGATATAATAACTAAGAATTTGGTAAATTTTATTAAATATTAAATTATGGTTTCCCATGTTAGAAGTCATTCACACAAGTGAGAGTTTTGATTTCTTTTGTATTGAGGGATGTCAGGAAGGTCACGCAAAGGTAGCTGATATTAAATCAAAGTTAATGCTTGCCTCTTAGAGTCTTATTCACTAACTTTAAAGAGTAAGGAAGAAGACAGTGTACACAGACTTAAAAATCAAACAAACAAAAACCCAGGGCTAATGTCCTCTATGCTGTGTTGTGCACATTTTCCCAACAGATTCCAGTGTTACCTTCATGCACATTTTCTGATTCGGGAAGACATTTACATTTGAGTATTTGTCTCAGTTATGGTTTCTATTGCTGTGTAGACACACCTTGGCTACTCTTATAAAAGAAAGCATTTAACTGGGGGTGTTTCACAATTCAGAGGTTTAGACCATTATCATCATGGCAAAAAGCATGGTGATATGCAGGTAGACGTGGTGCTGAAGAGGTAGCTGAGAGCTCTACATAGGAACCTGCAGCAACAGGGAGAGATCTGGACCAGCTTGAGCATGTGACACCTCAAAGCCTGCCCTAGCGACACATCTCCTCCAACAATGCCATACCTATTCCAACAAGGCCACGTCTCCTAATAGTGCCACTCCTTAGGAGTCAAACCACCTCAGACTGTCTGTACAGTTATCAACCAAAATTAATAACTGAGACAATTATAGGTTTTTTCCTCATAAATCCTTAATAAACCCAGGAATACATTTTTAAATGGAAATTCAACTTACTTATTTAACATTTTTAGTAATATAAAATATAGTAGTGGGGTTTCTTTGGTCCTGGGCAGCCAGAGATCCAAGACCCACAGACCTGCCGAGCCAGATTGCTTAGCCACCCACCGCCGCTGCTGCTCAGGCCCTTAGAAATGACTCAGATGCTTATATTAACTTCATGTTGTTTGGTCTATGGCTCAGGCACATTGCTAGCTTGCTCTTACATCTTAAATCAACCCATTTCTATTAGTCTGTCTGCCACGTGGCCCGTGGCTCACCTGTGTTCCTTACATGTTGCTCTTTGGGCGGCTTGCTCGATCTGTCTCTGACCTCGCCCTTCCTTTCTTACCTATTCTGATTCTTCCTCTTACTTCTACTATGGTGCCTGTCATGGCCTAAAACAGCTTCTTTATTTAAAGATTGAGATTCACAGCATACAGAAAGGCATTCCCACATCAATAAAATGACAAAATTTTACTGTAATTATTAAAATTAAGTACAAAAGGCAAAAAAGTAGTAAAACTGTGCTTTTAGATGAATATTCTTTTTTAATATAGCTTGAGAATTCAACATAGGTAGTGAAAAGTATAATTAAATTACATAAAGATTTTTTTAAGACAGCTGAAAGTATTTACAATGAAATATAAATTTAAGGAAAACAAATAGGAAAAATGTGTTAAGGTCAAACATGCTAAAAGACCAATTTCAACCTTTCTTACAATATAATATTAGCACTTAAAGAGAAAAACAAAAAATTTTAAATGAATTATGAGAAGGGAAAGTTTTCCTACCTAATTTAAGAGGCAGTGGTAACTTAGCTGTCATATCAGTGCCACATTGAAGAATGTGTGAAGGGTCACTAAAATCAACATTCTTAAACATTAAAAAGCATCCTATCACCTTGAACAATATACAAAATGGTGTTTCTTCCTCCCTATAAAAATATATGTGTTTAACTAGAGATTTCTAGAAAGATATGAAAAGGTCAAAATATTTGGTGATGTACAAAGAAAAGAAGGTCAAAGGGAAAAAGAAAAATTTAAATGAGAAGAGAATCACATATACAAGTCATTGATGAAGGAACTTCCTGAGTCACTGGGATGGCGAGGTGGGTAAAGGTGTTTACTGCCAAGCCTGCTGAGCAGAGATTGAAGAGAATTGGCACCTACTGGTGGTCTTCTGACCTCCAAGTGTAGTGTGCATGTGCTCTGCCCACTGAAATAAAGGTTGTAAAAATGTGATAATTTTTAAAAGAAATTATTGTTTCAGGAATTATACTGAGTGTCCTCCGTGTATTGTATCTGTGACACTTGCAGGAACTCCTAAGAGTCTGCAGATGAGTAAGCGAGCATTGCAAAAAATCCAGACATTTAATAAAATCAGCCTGAAATATCAGAGCACAGAGCCATCTCTCCAGCCTCTTTTTTTTGAGACAGGGTTTCCTGTATAACAATCAGCCGTGGCTGTCCTGGAACTTGCTTTGTAGACCAGGCTGGCCTAGAACTCACAGAGATCCTCTTGCCTCTGCCTCCCAAGTCTAGGCCTAATGACATGTGCCACGTTTACCTGGCAAAGTGAAAATAAATGAAACAGGAAGGCAGAAGAAACAAGAATAAAGGGGTGGACATCTAAGTAAAGACACTCTTTGTCTTTTTCTGTGTTGAATACTGTGTTTACATTCTCTTTCCCCTTCCTCCCAACACTCCAATTCCTCTAGATTCTCACCTATTCCTCAAATTCATGGCCTCTTAGTCCTTATTACTGTTACAAGGGAGGGCAACCTGATAAAATCATTTAGTGTTGCTTGCAATTTAGCTCTGACTTCTTGGGACTGTCTTAACTTATCATGGGAACTGTACCTAGAAAAAACTGAATTTCCCTGTCAGCAACCATTTATTTCCTGTAACTCTCCTAGGGGTGAAACCTTGTAAAAATTCTCCCTTCTATGTTATCATGTGAACCAGTGTTGTCATTATTTAGATCTTGTTTAGAAAAACATTTTGTTGAGATTTCCTGGGTGAAGTATCCTTGTGACCCATAGACAATACTATCCTACCACAGACATCCATCCTGGGCCTCTGAATTTTACAAATGTCCATTTCCATAATGTTCCCTGAGCGTTAGGAGTAGGAAAAGTGTTTCAGATCTATAATTTTAGGATGGCAACCTACCATCAATTATTCTTTATGTTTTGACCAGTTGAATATTCTATAATGGTCTCCTGCTACGAAATGAAGCATCTTCGATGAGGGCTGAGAGTTATAATATCTGTGACTTAGGATAAGTTTTAAAATGAAAATAGAAAATCTATTGGTTTGGTGATGTGCTAGTAGTAGGTTAACCTCTAGGATTCATGACTCATTAGACACAGACAGTGTGTTAGGTTTACAGTACCAGGCCTTAAGTACAGTTCTGTGGCTGTTGACTACCCTAAAAATAACAGCACCACTATTGCACTTCTTGGGATATCTTGCTGTCTGGTCATTATTAGTGTTTGTAGGCATTACAGTTGGCAGATCTATTGCTTGTAAATTTTATCCTTTGCAAGCTGGTACAGCACTTTCCACTACTGTGATAGCTAGGTATTGACTAGGAGGGGGCATTTTTGTCAGCACCTGCCTGATATCTTCAAGTTTTGTGTCTGACATGTGTGATGTCCTCAATAATAGAGTTTTACAGTCAATTTCTTGGAGTCAAAAGCAATAGAAATAACCTATATTATTTTTTGGAGTCTCTTGACCAACAACTTAAAGGAAGGTTTCCATTTCTGCCAATGTGATTTTTATGAACTAGCCTTTGGTTCTTGGGTGGGAGGAGAATCATCATTCCAAGTGGTTCCTCCACCCTTCACAAGATCTGAGTCCTACACCAAGTCAGTGATGAAGTTCTGTGGCTCCTGTTACTTGCCTTTGCCAGGTTAATTCTGTCCCATCAACTCAGAAGCTTTCTAAATGTACAGCTTAGCTCAGTCATGAAAGAATGCTAGACACTGAGGAGTGATTTGGGAACACTGTCATTTAGTACTTATGAAAATACTATCTAAAAAAGTTTGAAACTATAAATAAAAAGAAATGATTTGTATTAGTCAAGGCTCTCTAACAAAAAAGTGTGTGTGTGTGTGTGTGTGTGTGTGTTGATAGCTATAGAGGGTAGAGAGCATGACAGAGAAACATAGATGGCAAAGCAGAGAGCGACAGTTTGAAATTATAAAACATACACAGGCTGAGTCCCACGGTGCACAGGTGTCAGGATGGGAAAGCAAGGAGTGGGCAAGTGCTTCTAGACTGAGTCCAGAAGTCTGAAGACCGAGAGGATGAAGGTATAAACTCTAGAGTGAAAGCTGATTGGTCAAGATTGAAGAGTATACAGGGGTTCATTTTTAAGTCCAAAAGCTTATCAAGTAAAAGAGGAGGAAGGAGGAAGGAGGAAGGAGGAAGGAAGTAGAAAGGAGAAGGAAAGAAGAGAGGAAGAGGAAGAGGAAGAGGAAGAAGACATAAAACAACAACCCAAAGCTAAGTCCAGATCCTATAAACAATAATACACACACTCAATCTCTCTCTCTCTCTCTCTCTCTCTCTCTCTCTCTCTCTCTCTCTCTCTCTCTCTCTCTCTCTCACACACACACACACACACACACACACACACACACACACACACACACAAGGTTCCGCATTTTCTAGCCATCAGCAGATTTTGTGGGACTGGGTTATAATAGTGAGAACAATCTCTTACTCAATAGAGTGGTTCAGGTGTTGATCACTTTTCACAGGCTTTGGAAGTTTGGTTCAATGCATAGCAGAAGCAGTTCCATAGACACATTTAGGTCATGAAGAAATAATGCTGTAGATATACTGATCAGGAACATACCTGCTTGGAGTGGATGTGCCATGCTGAGCTGGCCCACCTTGGGACTTCTTGCCCTTTAGGGGGAGGGGATGGGTAGATGGAGAGGGGGAGGCTGAAGGCTGACTGTGGGATTGGGAGGAGGGAAGGGAGCGGAAGCAGGAGAATGCATAGGTAAAAATGACATTTTTTAAAATAAAAGAAATAAAATGGCTATCCAGAAAAAAAAAAGGAACATACCTAATCTAATTTCTTAAGTTTAACTGGTCAGCATTAAAAGCCAGTTTCTTACTCTTCATATATCCAAAAGGTAGTGCTCAGCGTTCCTTTGCTATATAAGTGACTAGGCTTACTAATTTTTAATTGTCTCATTTTATGAAAAAAAAATATAACAACCCTACAGCAGAAATAAAAGAGAAAGTGAGAAGCTGAAAATGAATGTTCATGAGCCGGGATCTACAGAGGCGTAGAAACAATCCAGGTACTGCAGCTATCTGGTGTCTGAACCTTCATTGTCTATGCAAACCTTTGATATTTATGCAACTAGATGGGCTACATAATCTTCAAAATTGTAGCTTCTTCCCCTAAAATATGAAAATAAACAACACTCTTCTTCTCATAATTATTACTTGAAACAATGAACATAAAAGCTTCTTACACAGGATTGGTCACATAGTAAATAGCAACATTTGCAAGCCCTGTTAACATCCTCATTTATAGTACTGAAGTTGTCTGTCTCATCATCTGAAGCATATGTGGAATATGTTGTTTGTACTATGGTCTCCACAATACATCAAAGTACAAGATCTATGATTTTAAGTATAACAGAAGAAAAATATTCTGAATTGTATTCAGTAGTAAAATATTTATGAATAGATTTAAAATGAAGGTGTGTTTTGTGTTCTTATATGTGTGGACACACGAGTGCCAGAGATCAAAGAATGGCCTAGGGCGATGTTCTCACCTTCCGCCTCTGCTGTTTGTCACTGTGATTATACCATGCTATCTGACACACAGGCTTCTGGGCATTCTCTTAGTTCCATCCACAGCTCAACAGTGGAACATGAGGATTGCAGGCAGAACTGAAGACCCATCTTGATGCGGCTTCTGAAAATTCAGATTCAGGTAATTCTTGTGGTTGTGTGACTACTACTTTACATAATTTCATCCCGTGTTGTGATACTTTAAATGATATTTCCACCACCTTTTTAAAGCTGGTGTCAGTGTATATGTGACAATTTTTAAATTTTATTTCTTGTGCAGAATCTTTTTCTGGGTTATATTGTTGTTCGTGATTTATTTCTGTTCACTACACTTCTGAAGGGAAATTCATGATGAATATTTGAGTGAAGATAATTTTATGTTTGGCATTACCTAACTATGGCATCTTCTGCTAATAAATTCTGAGGATGAAGACTTAATTTTTTGAAAAGAATAATTATGTTGTCTATCTGCTAGTAACATATCTTTCAGTCCATAATTAAAATGTTCAGCTAAAATAAGTTCTTTCAGGTTGTAATTAAAATGTTCAGCTAAAATAAGTTTGTAGTAGGAAGTTTCTGGCCCTGACTTTTGGGCCTCGCCTCAAGGTTTTACGCAGTCCCGCAGTCCCACAGGGACACACAGATGCTTTCAATAGTTTTAGGCTGATTGGCCTAAGGCTCAGGCATATAACTTGCTAACTCTGTACCCTTCATCTAACCCATGATTCTTATCTTGTTCAGCCATGCGGCTCAGTACCTTTCTTTAGAGCAGCATAGTTGTCCTCTGCTTCTTCCAGCTTCTCTCTGGCGTTCTGTCTCAGAGTTCTCTTAAGTCTGGTAGCCCCGCCCACACTTCCTGCCTGCCTTTGGCCAATCAGAGCTTTTTATTAAACCAGTGGGTGGGACAATTATTTACCATGAAACAACACAATCCCCTACATAATTTTCTGCTCTTCTATTAAATTTATGAGCCAAAGAGAATACTTCTAGATATATTTGCTCACAGAAATAGTTTTACAGCATGGTTTGGTGATTTTTTTTTAATATAGTACCTAGACTTAGTTGTCTCAGGACTCCAGGAATATTTGGCCATGCTGTTACCTAAATTTCTAAAGAAATTCTCATGAATAATAAAGTGGTATTTTTATAATTACTCAATATCTAACAGAAGACATTGCTACAATCCAGCAGGATAATATTCGGTAATAATATGGGTTTTGGACACCCTCATGTGCTGGTGCTCTGATAAGAGAGAGAGAAAAAAAAACACACTTCCAAAATCATTTCCCTTAAGCTTTACTTTAAAGAATCACATAAGCTGAAGACCAGTGAAATGAGTGAAGATGGGAAGACTGGGGGCCCATGATCAAGAACAGAAACTTCCCAGTAAATCGTAAATGCTACAGAAAACTTAGGGTGATACTAATCTCTGTCACTGAGGCCAAGACAATGATTAGTACAGTCTGGATTTGCCTGAGAATACGATACAAGAAGTATGTACATCTGAGAATGAACTCATGAATTTAAAGATCTTCCCATGCCTTATTCAGTGAGGAGAGAGACATTTTCTACATTTCTATAAAATTAGTAAGTGGGAAATTTTGCTTAAACACCATTCTAAGAAGAAAAAATATTTCTAGAATACTAAGGTGGAAAAATAAAATACTTCTACTTAACTAGAATTCAAAAAACTACATAAAATAATTTTATAAATGCTATATTAAAAAATCACCAAAACCATGCTGTAGAGATATTTTTGAGAGCAAATATATCTAGAAGTAAATTTCCCTGTATTAATAAGATAATTCTGGAAATGTATAAAGTATGAGTTTAACTTGGATTATGAAACTGAGTAGAGTTATCACAAAAGAAATTCAAATGGTGAATAAAACATTTTTAAAAATTATTATCCTAGGCCTTCAGGTGAAAGCAAACTCAAACAGTATTAGGTCTCCATCTCACCACACTCAGAATGGCAATTGTCAAGACCACAAATGAGAACAAATGTTGTCATAGATGTGCAACTAGTAAGAATCACTTTAGAAACCAGTCTGTAGGTTTCTCAAAAGGCTAGAAATGGCACTGCCATGTAGCTCTACTAGACTACTTCTAGTGTTTACCCAAAGGACTCCATATCCTACTATACAGACAGTTGCTAACCTATTGCTACTCTATTCACAATGGCTATAAAACAGAGTCAGCCAACATGCCTGAAAACACATGGATGAACAGTGAAAATGTCTCAGATAAATGCAATGGGAGTTTATTCAGCTATAAGAAAGTATGAAATTAGAAAGAAAGTGAATGGAATTGGAAAAACTATACTTTTTAGACTTATTTGCTTAAAATGAAAGTCTATAGAAACATGGAAAGAAGAAAGATGCTGTGGTAAAGGAGGGGCTAAAAGCCTTACGGAGGTGTGGAGACAGTGCAACCTAGTCTGAGAAAATAGATGTAAGGAGTACTAATGGCGGCAGATGGGGAAGGGGAAGAAGCCACATCAGATCTCACCACTGAGAGCCTCATCTTTTCCCAAATTTGTAGCAAACCATCTGCTACAGCGCTCTCTCTCTCTCTCTCTCTCTCTCTCTCTCTCTCTCTCTCTCTCTCTCTCTCTCTCTCTCTCTCTCTCTCTCTCCCTCTCTCTCTCCAAAATCAAAGAATCACACAGACCTTTTCCTACAGTCTTCCACCACCACACCATCCACCTTCTCAGCTACCAGTTCCCTCAGGCTCTTCTAGGGAACCTACAACCTCAGCAGTCAGGGAATCAGGTAAGTAATCTTCACTCTCCTCCTCTTCTCAGATTCCAATCCCCTAATCCTGCCCCCGCTTTGAGGCAGACAATCTGTCATGGCTTCTCCTTCCTCTCTGCCTCAATTCGGAGGTGTCTACAAGATTCTGTGGCACACGGAGCTTCCCTCCCTCCTGTGGACCCTCTCAGACCTCCTCTTCTAGCCCATGACACCCTATGGCCATGCCTGGCAGGATCTCAGAAGCTTTCCCTACTAGGCAACCAATAGCCACCACACTCCACTAAGATAGGATAATAGAAAACAAGGGAAACAGTATCCACCAAACACACACAAGTCCAGATAAGAGCACCTATAATTATGATCATCCCAAATCCAAATGCTTAGACACGAGGGGGAAAAAAATCACAATCAGTTACATCGAGGAGAATATGTTCACTAGAACCCAACAATCCTGTGGAATATTCCTTTACACTGTATGAATATACGTCATTATAACTGGTCTAATAAAGAAGCTGACTGGCCAATATCTGGACAGAAGGTTAGGAGAAAAGTCAAACAGAGAATTCTGGGAAGAAGGGTGCAGTCAGAGGAATCTCAAGCAGAAACAAAGAGAAGCAAGATGGACATGTCGTACTGAGAAGAGCTACCAAGCCTCATGGCAAAGCATTACTATGAGTTAATTTAAATGTAAGAATTAACTAGTAACAAGTCTGAGCTATTGGCTAAACATTGATGTGATTCTTTGGGAGTGGCTTATGGGAAATAAACTTTCTCCTATACAACCCTACTATATTAGGCCCCTGAGAATTGCAACATAGCTGAAATATAAGACAAAGACTTCAAAATAGCTATTATGTATATGATCAAGGACCTTAAAAAAGATATGAATAAATCCATTAATGAAGTCAATAAATTCACAAACAAATAAGGGAATTATGTGTCATGTGGGAATGTCTTTCAGTATGCTGTGAATATCAGTCTTTAAATAAAGAAGCTGTTTTGGCCCATGACAGGCACCATAGAAAAAGTAGGAGGAGAAATCAGAGCATAGGTAGGAGAAGCAGAGCGGGGTCAGACAGACCAAACCCAAAGCCCAAAGGAGCAACATGTAAGGAACACAGGTGAGCCACGGACCACATGGCAGACAGATTAATGAGAATGGGTTGAGTTAAGATGTAAGAGCAAGCTAGCAATGTGCCTGAGCCATAGGCCAAACAGCATAAAGTTAATATAAGTGTCTGAGTCATTTCTGGGGGCCTGAGCAGTGGCGGGCAACTAATGGGTCTGGCGCGGCAGGTCTGTGGGTCTGGGCCTCTGGCCACCCGGGACAAAGAAACCTCTTTACAACAAATATGAAGAAAAGTATTCAAGAAAAAAAGTGGAAATGGAATTGATAAAGAAAACACAAACTTCATAAAAACCGGCGGGGGTGTGGGGATAGAAATGGATACAGGCACCTCAAAGGCAAACCTCACCAACAGAATACAAAAGGGAGAAGAAAGAGTCTTCAGGGTTGATGAAGAAGGTGAAGAAACCCAATTAAAGCACCGAAAATACTTTCAACAAAAGCATAGAACATTTTCCTAACTGGCTCTTGTGTACTGGTATTAAAGGGCTAAGACCAAATACCATATAAAAAAAAACTTATTAGAGTAATTCCTGACTTTTCAATGAAGACTTTAAATCCAGAAGAGTCAGCACAGATGTATCTACAAACTCTAAGAGACCACATATGTCACCTCAGACTATCTTACACAACAAAAAATTCAATCTTAATATACGGAGAAAGACTGTCCACAATAAAACCAAACTTAAGCAGTATCTATCTATGAACCCAGCTCTAAAAAGGGCACTAGAAGGAAAACGAAAGTCTGAAGAGTTTAGCTACACGCAAGAAAACACAAGGAATAAATAGTACAGGACCAGATAATCAAAGGAAGTGAAAGGAACCCCACACCACCACAACAAACTAATGGGAAACCAACAAACACTGCTCCTTGATACTTCTCAATATCAGTGGTCTCACCTCCTTCAAAATACACAGACTAACATATGGGATTTAACAGATCCATCCTTCTGCTATATCCAAGAAAAATAACTAAACATCAAGAATAGACACAGACCCGAGAAGAGAGCCAGAGTAAGAATTTTCTGTCTGACAAAATAAGCTTCAAATAAAATTAATTTTAAGAGCTAGAAATCAATCTACCCAGTGATCCAGCAATACCACTATTGGGCACATACTCAAGGGATGCACATAACTCAACTATGTTCATAGCAGCTTTATTCATTATAGTCAGAACCTGGAAACAACCTAGATGTCCCTCAACTCAAGAATGGGTTAAAAAATTGTGGCACATTTACACACTGGAATACTACTCAGCCATTATGGTATTAGAGAGAAACCTGATATTAGGGTAAACCCAAGAATCCGTAAGATGAGCCCAACTAGAACTCCAAGCAACAGTGGAGAGGGAGCCTAAACTGGCCTTTCCTTATTATCATATGAATGAGCACCCTTACTGCCCTTATAAACCTTCATCCAGCAGCTGATGGAGGCAGATGCAGAGATCCATAACTAAACACTGGCCTGAGCTACTGGTCCAGCCAAAGAGAGGGAGGAAAGATTGCATGAGTGAAAAGATCAGGATCATGATGGGGAGACCCATGGAGTAGGCTGTCCCATGCTGTTGGGAGCTCTCAGATTCTAAAATAATAGCTGACAACTCTTCATAGAATGGATCTGGACCCCCTGAACGTAGATGACAGTCAAAAGGTGTGGGCAGTTTCAGGAGCCTCTTGTAATCAGATTGGAGTCTAGATCAGGTCCATAAACTGGCTCCTCAAAGCCCATGCCTAGTGGGAAAACACCTTTCTCAGCCTTGATATTTAGAAGTGGGACTCAAACCTAACCAAACTGGATAGTCATCCAAATTGGAAAATCTAAAAGAAATGAATAATTTTCTTGACATATACCACACAACAAAGTTAATAGCAGATCAAATAACAGTTTAAACAAACCTGTAACTCTTAGTGAAATACCAGCAGTAATTAAAAATCTGCTAATCAAAAGAAGCTTAGGGCCATATGTTTTTAGCACAGAATTCTACCAGATTTTCAGAAAAAAATAATAATTCCAACACTCCTCAAATTATTCCACAGAATAAAAACAGAAGGGACATTGTTCAATTCTTTTTACAAGGTCACAGTTATCCAACACCTAAGCTACATAAAAGCCCAACAGAGAAAGAGAATTACAGACCTATTTCCCTTACAAATATAGATGCAAAGATTCCCAATAAAATGTTTATAAATTGAATGCAAGAACACATCAAAAGAATCATCTTCCATTTTCAAGTAGGCTTCATTCCAGAGATGCAGGGATAGTTTAAAATACACATATCTGTGATTGCAATTCACCATACAAAGATACTGAATGACAAAAACTACATGATTGTTTCATTAGAAGCATAAAAGGCCTTTGACAAAATCCAACATCCTTTCATAATAAAAGTCTGGGATAAACTAAAGAAACAAGGAACAGACTTCAAAATAATGGACGCAATTTACAGCAAGCCCACAGTCAGTATCAACCTAAATGGAGGCAGGTTCTAAGCATTTCCACTAAAATCAGGAACAAGACACGGTTGTCCACTTTCTTTGTACCTATTCAGTATTCTACTCTCAGTCTTAGCCAGATCAACAAGCTAATCGAAGAAGCTCAAGGAGAGAGAAATTGAAAAGAAGTCAACGTATCTTCATTTGCAGACGGTATAATAGTATACATAAGTGACCTAAAAATTCCACCAGGAAACTCCTATGTAGTACGAGGTTTCTGGCCTGGACTTTTGGGCCTAGCCTCAAGGTTTAGGCCTGCAGACCCGCAGAGACACACAGATGCATAGGATGGTTTTAAGCTGGTCGGCCTAAGGCCCAGGCATATAGCTTCTAGCTCTCTACCCTTCTTCTAACCCATGATTCTTCCTGTTCAGCCATGGGGCTTGGTACCTTTCTCACAGCAGCATGGCTGTCCTCTACATCTTCTGGCTTCTCTCTGGCATTCTGCCCTGTGCTTCCTGTTCTCAGAGTTTTCTTAGTCTGGTAGCCCCGCCCACACTTCCTGCCTGCCTTTGGCCAATCAGCGCTTTTTATTAAACCAGTGGGTGGGAGAATTATTTACAATGTAACAACACAATCTCTCACACTCCTACAGCTGATAAGCACTTTCAGCAGAGTAACTGGATACAAAATTAGCTCACAAAAAGCAGTAGCCTCCCTATACATAGCTGAAGAATGGTGTGAGGAGGAAATAAGGAGAAAAATGCCTTTAACAACACCACAGAAAACAGATCCTGGGCTAACTCTATCAAAGCAAGTGGAAAGATATGTATGATAAAACTTCAAGTTATTGAGGAAAGAGATGGGAGAATGTATCAGAAGATGAAAAGATCTCCCATGCTCATAGATCAGTGGTATTAATATAGTAAAAATGGCCATTTTACCAAAAGAAATCTGAAGATTCAGTGTAACACCAAACAAAATTCTAACACAGTTCTTCACAGAACTTGAAAGGACAATTTTCAGCTCCATGTGGAGACACAAAAACCAGGAGAACTAAAACAACATGGCATTAGCATAGAAGAAAAACCACACTGATCAGTGGAATCTAACTGAAGATGGAATGTACGTCCGCATACTTGTGGACACCTTATTTTTTTATAAAGAATCCAGAAATACACAGAGAGCATCTCCAGCAAGCGATGGTGGTCAAACAGGACAGAGAATCCAAATAGATCAAACTTATCGCCCTGCACAAAACTCAACTCCAGAATGTACCAATGACCTCAATTTAAGATCGGATACACTGAACTCAATAGAAGAAAATACAGGAATGGTCTTGATCTCCTTGGCACAGGAAAAGACGTTCTAAATAAAATACAAATAATAGAGACACTAGGAACAATTAATAAATGTCTTCAGTAATGTAGCCACTAATGTATAGAACTCATGCTCCAATGGGTCGCTTCAACCCATGCACAGACTAGTGGCCCTGTTTAAATCCAACAGGCCACATGGCAAAAATAAAGACGTGAAAGGGAGTGGAGCTTGATGAGAAGATGAGTTCCATGGTGACCCTCACGACAGGCTCACTTCTAATACCCTTTCTCATATACCATCCAAGCCATGGTTAGCATACTTTATTTCTTTAGTGTTTTATATCTTGATAGATTCCTGACAATTAAGGCTCAATGAATGTTTCTTGAACATGTAAATATATATCACTGATTGATTCCTCTGTTAAAGATTTCTTATTTTAGGACTTCTGAGAGAACTGGAAACACACAGACTCCTGGCCCACAGCTGACTAAGAGGTGAATGGCACCCTTCACCCCCAGAGCAAGCAGAGACCGGTAGTCTCTGAAACCCAGTCCAGAGATAGAGCTCCTGGAACCCCACCACTACCCAGCTATGCCCTAAACCCAAGCCAGCAGGGAGACCTCTTTCAAGATCAAGCCCCCACCAAAATCCAGCCAGCAGGACATTCCGTGGCCAAAACCTCGCCACAACCCCAGACCACGCCATCACATTGCAACTCCAGTGACCTCTGTGACAACTGGAGACCCACAGAGCCCTGGCCCACAGCTAACTAAGTGTTGACTAAGAGGGAACAGAGCAAGCAATGCACAGATGCCAGTGCAAGAACACATATTACAAAATAAGGAACAAGAAGGCACCGCCAGAAGGATCTGATGGTTCCACAACCTCAAGACCTCAGCATGGCAATGAGGAGGAAGCAGAAGGAAATGGCTTTAAAAACAACATTATGATGATAATAGCGGCCTTAAAAGAGAGTATAAAAAATTCCCTTAAAGAAAATACAAACAAAACATTGGAAGAGAGGATGGAAAGGAGGGTGATCAGGGAATACATGGGGAAAAAAAGCTTTTTAAATAATATATACTATATGTTAAGTAATATACATATAATAATACATATAATACATATAATAATAAACATATATTAAATAATATATATATAAGATTTTGCATTATAAAAGGTAGAGGAAATATATCCCCAGAGAGAAAAACATAAAAAGAATACAAATTTCAGTAAACAAAACACATAACCATACATCTCTGATCCTTTCTTTCCCTAACACGGTTCTATTTTAAATATGGTTTTCCTCTTCTTGGTCAGACCTGGGATCAAAAATCCTAATTGCTGCCAGTGCTTCCAGGTACTGTGGAAAGTGAATATTTAATGCTGCAAGAGATAATTAAGTTTACTAGCCCAATTTGTCTGAGCCTGGATTTATATATCAACTTAAAACTAATTTTATACTCATTTTCATCACAGATGAATGCCTCTGTGATATTTGCCAAAGTCAAATTGACACCTCCATTCCCAAGTGAGCTAATGGATTGCATTAACAATTCCTAACATTGTTAGTGCTTGCTGGCAGGCTGACGACAGCAGCATATTTCAATTCTGTAAGAACGGAAAGGGCAGGAGCCTTTTGGACATTTTTATTTGATAATCTTTCCTCTTTCCATACAGCCACAAGCACTTCCTTCTTCCTCAGCTGGAGCCTTCCTTCCTCTATTCCCTCTGTTCATTGATAGCAAAAGTGCTGGTTCTCTGATTCTCCTAAAGCTAGAGTAGAGTGTGTGAATCTTTATGCTTTTCATCAGTGTTATTTTCCCAGATAGTACTAGGCTGGAGTCTAAGTGACTAGACTGGCAGAGTCAGTGCTTAACAGGAAAGAGGAAGGAGCCCTGTGTATTGTTTCTTCCCGTAAACCCCCATTTTGTTCAGAGCTTTACCAACTCTGCTCTCTGTCCATAGCACTCAGCACTTAGGCATCATTTACTTTCTTTCCATTTAGATTCAAACATCATAGACAGATTATTAGGATACTAACTGAAATCAAGCATGATTCCCCTTCCTAATGACACTACAGAAGCACTCTGGAGTAGAACTTCTCTCACCTCTGTGCCTTTCTATAATGGCTTGCCTTTCCCTGTTATAGTCAGGAGCACTCCAGGTGGTGTGTTCAGTCTCCTTTTCAATATATATATATATACACACACACACCTTCACAAGTATTCTATGTATATGTTTTATGCTTATGATTGCTTTGACAAATACATATGAAGGAAATACCTGTTACCATGCCCAAGTCTCTAAGGTATTGGCCATATTAAGAAGTTACCTAGATATAATTGCATTCTCAGAAATCCCACTTTTTTTCCTGAAGTAAGGTTTTGATAATTTTCTTAATTATGGCAATATTTCAAGGTCTAAATGCAGGTATTGAGCATATATACACATATATAATACGCATGGATTAATGATTTCAGTACAAATACACGTGCTCATTAGTGGCTGTTGCTACTAGTGTTGATGAAGAAGAGAGAGTTCTTGTGTACATTCACTGTTTCCGAATCATTTTCTTAGTTACAGGCCTAGGATAGAGTTGCTCTTCCATATAGCATGTACATCTGAAAGTGTTGTTAATAGTTTTTATGAATTTACAATTCATTCAACAACCTATGAAATGCACTATTCTATATCTTCCCTAAATGATTTTGCTCCCCTTATCATTTGTAAAATCCAAGAGTTTATAAAACCTGAGGACTATATCAATGATTGTACATTTACTCTATTTCTGTAAAAGAAAACACTACAGATGGAAGGGCTGTAAAGCAGTGCAGTAAATTTAATGATGGCTGTACTGAAGAGATGCTTCCTTAAGGGATTACCACAACTGCCAAGAGGAGGAATACTGGAAGGATTTCTATCTGGCTGAGAATCAACTCAGCCAACTAAGAGTGATCTCTGTGACCGCTGGAGACACACACCCCAACTAAGAGCTGACTAAGAGTGAACTGAGGAGCCAACAGGCAGATGCCAGTGCAGGAATACATAACAACATAAAGAACAATAAGGCATCACCAGAAGAAGCTGGTCGTTCTGTAACATCAGACATGAGCATAGCAATGAAGAGGAAACAGAAGGAAATGACCTTAAAAACAAATTTATGGAGATAATAGAAGCCTTAAAAGAGGATATAAAAAACTCCCTTAAAGAAATAGAAGAAAACACAAATAAAAAATTGAAAGAGATTAACAATTTCTTTTCCCTGAAAGAAAATAAAGAAAAAGAAAATAAATGGGTGAAAGAAACGTTCTGGGGAATTAAAAATTGAAGTAGAAGCAATAAAGAAGGAACAAACCAAGGCAAAGCTGAAAATAGAAAACATGAAGAAACGAACCAGAAACATAGATGCAGCATAACCAACAGAATGCAAAAGATGGAAAAGAGAATCTCTACAGTAGAAGATTCAATAGTGGAAATAGATACGTCAGTCAAAGAAAACACTAAAACCAAAACAGAGATAACACAAAATGTCCAGGAAATTTGGGACACCATGAAAAGACCAAACCTGAGAAATATTGAAATTAAAGAAGGAAAAGAATACCAGTTCAAAGGCACAGAAAATATATTCAACAAAATCATAAAAGAAAACTTTCCCAACCTAAAGAAGGAAATGTCTATAAAGATATAAGAAGCTTACATAATACCAAATAGATTAGACCCCCCCAAAAAGGTCTGCTTACCACATAATAAACAAGCCACTAAACCTAAAGAACAAAATAAAAATACTAAGAGCTGCAAAGGAAAAAGGCCAAATTGCCTATAAAGGCAGACCCATCAGAATAACACTTGACTATTCAGTGGAAACAATGAAAGCAAGAAGGTCCTGGTCAGATGTTGTACAGACACTAAAAGAGCATGGCTGCCAATCCAGCCTACTATACCCAGCAAAACTATCAATCACCATAAGTGGAGTAAACAAGATATTACATGACAAAACCAGATTTAAACAATACCTATTCACAAATTGGGCCCTACATAAAGCACTAGAGGGAAAACTTCAACCTAAGGAAACCAGATACACCACTGAAACCACAAACAATTGATAATCCCACAGAAGAAAAACCCAAACAAGGGAAATACACACAAGCTACCATCAAAAATAACAGGAGATAACAATCACTGGTCATTAATATCCCTTAATAACAATGGAATCAATTAACCTAGAAAAAGACACACCATAACACTATGGATACAGAAGCCATCCTTCCACTGCATACAAGAAACACCTCACATTCAAAGACAGACAGAAAAGAATTTCCGATCAAATGGTCCTAAGAAAGAAGCTGGTATAGCCATCATAATGCCTAACAAAATAAACTTCAAACTAAAATCAATCAAAGAGACCAAGACAGACATTACTTATTCATCTCAGGAAAAAAATTCATCAAGATGAAGTCTCAATACCAAATATTTATGCCCTCAACACAAGGGCATCTACATATGTACAGAAACACTACTAAAGTTTTACCTCACATTAAACACCACACACTAGTATGAGAGACTATTATATTCCACTTTTACCCTTGGATAGGTCAACCAGAAAGAAATTCAACAGAAAAATAAGGGGTCTAACAGATGTTATGTCCCAAACGAACTTACTAGATATATACAGAGGCTTCCACCCAAACACAAAGAAAATATACATATTTCTCAGCATCCAGCATCCCATAGAACTTTCTCTAAAATTGACCACATACTCGGTCATAAAGCAAATATCAATAGATACCAAAAAAGGGAGGGGGGAATAACTCCCTGTATCATATCAGACCACCATGGCCTAAAGTTAGTGTTATAAAACACACACACACACACACACAGAGAGAGAGAGAGAGAGAGAGAGAGAGAGAGAGAGAGAGAGAGAAAGCCTACAAATGAAACTGAACATCTCTGAAATGAACCACTTCTTAGAATTTAACGAAAATGAATTCACAACATGCCCAAACTTATGGGACACAATGAAAGCAGTATTAAAAGGAAAACTCATAGCACTCGATGCCTATATGAAAAACCTAGAGAAATCTCACACAAGAGACCTAACAGCACAGCTAACAGCACAGCTGAAGGCTTTAGGACAATTAGAAGCAGACTCACCTAGAAGGAGTAGGTGACAAAAAAATAATCAAATGAAGGGATAAAATCAATTCAATAGAAACAAGGAGAAAAATGCAAAGAATCAATTAATCAAAGAGTTGTGGGGTTTTTTCGAGAAAGGTAACAAGATAGATAAATCTCTATTCAAATTAAACAAAAGGCAGAGAGAGTGTAGCCAAATTAACAGAATCAGAAATAAAAAGGGGGACATAGCAACAGACACCCAGGAAATCCAGAGAAATATTAGGTCATACTTTGAAAATCTATACTCCACTAAAATGGAAAACCTAAAAGTAACGGACAACTTTCTTGACAGGCACCACTTACCAAAATTAAATCAAGATAAGATCAATAACCTAAACAGACCTTCAACACCAAAGGAAATTGAAGCTGTTATTAAAAGTCTCCCAAAGAAAAAAAATCCCAGAACCAGGTAGTATCAGTGCAGAATTCTACCACATTCAAAGAAGAACTAATACAACACTCCTCAAACTGTTCCATACAGTAGAAACTGAAGGAACATTGTCAAACACTTTTTATGAGACCACAATCACCCTGCTTCCCAAGCCACTCAAAGATGCAACAAAGAAAGAGAATTACAGACCAATCTCCCTCATGAACATTGATGCCAAAAAAATTCAATGAAATTCTGGCAAACCAAATCCAACAACATATCAAAAAAAAAAAAAATCATCCACCAAAAAGTAGGCTTCATCCCAGAGATGCAGGGTTCGTTCATCATAGGAAAAACTGTGAAAGAAATAAAAACACATGGTCATCTCCTTAGATGCTCAAAAAGCCTTTGACAAAATGCAACACTCCTTCCTGATAAAAGTCCTAGAGAGATGAGGTATACAGGGAAAATACCTAAATATGATAAAGGTGATATACAACAAATCAACAGCCAACATCAAACTAAATGGAGAAACACTCAAAGCATCCCACTAAAATCAGGAACGAGGCAAGGCTATCCTCTCTCTCTCATTATCTATTCAAAACAGTTCTCAAAGTTTCAGCTAAAGCAATAAGGAAACAAAAGGAGATTAAGGGGATACAAATTAGAAAGGAAGAAGTCAAGCTATCTCTATTTGTAGATGATATGATCATATATATAAGTGACCCCCAAAATTCTACCAATACTCCTACAGCTGATAAATACCTTCAGCGGTGTATCAGAATACAAAATTAACTCAAAAAAATCAATAGCCCTCCTAAACACTAGAGATAAAAGGGCTAAAAAAGAAATAAGGGAATCATTACCCTTTATAAATGACTAAATAGCATTAAATATTTTGGCATAACTCTAACCAAAGAAGTATCAGACCTATTTGACAAAAACTTTAATCATTGAAGAAAGAAATTAAAGAGGATATTAGAAAATGGAAAGATATCCCCATGCTCCTGGATAGGTAGAATCATTGTAGTAAAAATGCCAATCTTATCAAAAGCAATCAACCGATTCACTGCAATCCCTGTGAAAATCTCAGCACATTTTTTTACAGACATTGAAAGAACAATACTCAACTTCATATGGAATAACAGGAAACCCTGGATTGCCAAAACAATCCTGCTCAATAAAAGAATTTCAGGAGGCTTCACCATTCCTGACATCAAGCTATACTATAGAGCTATAATAATAAAAACAGCGTGATTCTGGCATAAAAACAGACTTGTGGATCAATGGGATTAAATCAAAGACCCAGACCTTAACCCACACACCTATGAACACCTGATTTTTGACAAAGAGGCCAAATACATTCAATGGGGGAAAGATACAATCTTCAACAAATGGTGTTGGCATAACTGGATGATAGTATGTAAAAAAATGCAAATAAATACAAACTTATCACCCTGCACAAAACTCAAATCCAAGTAGATCAAAGACCTCAACATAAACACAGCTACACTGAACTTGATAGAAAAGAAAGTGGGAAACACCCTTGAATGCATTGGCACAGGTGATCACTTCCTAAATATAACGCCAGTAGCACAGACATTAAGAACAACAATCAATGAGTGGGACCTCCTGAAACTGAGAAGCTTCTGTAAGGCAAATGACACTTTCAATAAGACAAAACAACAGACTACAGAATGGGAAAAGATCTTCACCAACCCTACATCTCACAGAGGACTGATCTCTAAAATATATAGAGAACTCAAGAAACTAGAGCCCAAAAACCTAAATAGCTCAATTAAAAAATAAGATGAAGAGCTAAAAGGAGAATTCTCAAGAGAAAAATTACAAATGGCTGAAAGGCCCTTTAAAAATTGCTCAACATCTTAGATGTTCCTCAACTAAAGAATAGGTTAACAAACTGTAGTATATCTACACAATGGAGCACTACTCATTAATTGGGGGAAAAAAGACATCCTAAAATTTTCAGGCAAATGGATGGATTTGGAGAATATTCTCCTGAGCAAGGTATACCAGCCCAGAAAGATAGACATGGGATGTGCTCACTCATAAGTGGACTTTAGACAAAAGTAAAGAATACATACCCAAGCTGCAAACCACAATCCCTGAACAGCTTGGGATCAGAAGGAACTTAAGAGACATCCAGGGATTCCCCTAGGAAAATAGAGATCTCCTCAGCAAGTTCAGATCATAATGAGTTGCAACCAAGAAGAGGTAGGAACAAACCATGAGAGAAGGACATGGTTGATTGAGAGGAGCAACAAAGAGGGAGATAAAGAAGAGTGATGGAAATCTTGATAGAGGAAGTCATTGTGGGCTTGGAAAGGGACCAGTGGCTAGGGAAACCTCCAAGAACTTGCAGGATGCCCCTGGCTATGTCTCTAACCAATATTGGGGGTGGAGGGTCCTAAACAGGACTTCCCCTATAATCAAATGAATAATTATCCTAAGTGTCATCACAGAACCTACATCCAACAAAGAGTAGAGGTAGAGGCAAACAATCATGGCTGAACCCTAGGCCCAGCTCCTGGCCCACCTGATAGCAGAGGAGGAGAGTCTGTATGAGCCAGGGGATAAGAATTATCAGGAAAATCCCCCACAGTGATGGCTGGCTGGAGTTCTGGGGATTTCACTGAATCAAGAACAGCCACTGGGGAACCATGGGAAAAAGAGCTAGGTCCTCCAAGAGTAGATGACTGTCAATTGGTATGAGCAGTATGTGGTGCCTAGAGAGGTAGGATCAGACTGTGTTCCTGTGCATGGGCTGGCATCTTAGATCCCATTCTCTGCAGAGGAACACTTAACCCAGTCTTTATTTTGTGAAAAGGAAATCGCACGATGCAGCCACAGTGAGCTGACCTATCTTGGGACCTCTTGTCCTTTTCGGGGAGGAGATGGGGGGATGGTATGGAAAGAGGCTGAAGGCAGGCTGGAAAGGATTGGGAGGAGGGAAGGGTGGGTGAGCAGGGGGATACATAGAAAAAAAGACCTTTATTAAAAAAAATAAATCATTTTAAAAACGAAATGCTTACTTTGAATTTATTCAGAAGAATCTCAAGATGAGATTCTATGCATTATCATAGCCACTAAATTCAATTACAAGTGGTTTATTAGACATGAGGAGACACTATCTACAGAAGTTCATGTGAAAACAGAGACTGGAATTTGCAGCCTCAAGCCAAGAACATTTGGAACTCCCTAGTGGGGAAGAATTCCCTGCAAGAGCTTGCATAGAGAATGCGGTTCTACCAACATAGTCATTTTGGATTTCTTATTTTCAGAACTATAAAAAAACAAAATCTGCTACTTTAAGCTGTTGAGTGGATGACAATTTATCATTGTAGACTTAGAAACTAATACAGCTGATTTGTGTCTGTGAAGTGTGGCATTTCTTGGGCTGGTGATTTTATTGTGGACAATATAATTCCTTTCTTTACTCTCCATTCTAGGGTCTGTGATAAAACACAGCAGACAACAGAGTTTTTATTCTATAAAATAAAATGTACTTCAGTACTTTATGTAACAAAACATGGAAAACTCTGTAGAACCCAGTCAAGCAGATTTTGTGTAGTGTGTGTGTGTGTGTGTGTGTGTGTGTGTGTGTGTGTGTGTGTGTGTGTGTGTGTGTGTGCATGTGTGTAGATATGTGCATGGGTATGTGCATGTGAAGACCAGTGGTCAACATCAGATTTCTTCCCGTATTGCTCTCCAGTTTATGTTATGAGACATTTTTTTTTTATTATTAAACATGGAACCCTTTGTTTCTACTAGACTTGTTGGCCAGAAAACTCCTGGAATCCTTTTATCTCTGCCCAAACCTGGCACAAAAGTAAGAGGAAAATATAGTGATGCCTAGTTTTTGCATGGGTTCTAGAACTTTGAACTCAAGTTCTCATGCTTGTACAGCAACCCCTTTATCCGCAGAGAGGTCTCTTCACTACAATTTTTATCCTAGGTGCCAATGACATGGAATAGAAAATTTTCTAAAGAAGATATTTATTCTAGAGGTTAAGGAAATACTATCCATCTATTGCTTCTGTCACAGATTGCTACATTAGTAGTTTACAGCTTCATAGTCTTAGTTTGCAGCCCAAGGGGTCAGAAGTCTAATATGAGTCTCATTGGTTAAAATTAAGAAATCAGTATTGCCAAATTTGTCCTGCTACTCTTTAGGGAGAATTTTATCACACCTTTCCAAGTGCTAGAAGCTGTTCACATTATTTAAACTGTGACTCTCTTTACCTTGGAATCTAAAATGGGCCATTTCAGCTTTTCTCACATTGTGACATTTTTACATCAACTCTTCTTCCATTTTTTGATAGTAAAAGGATCCATATAAACTGACTGAGTGATCTGGAATAATTTCCTCATGTCAAGGATATATAACCAGCATGCTAATGTCATCTACAGACTTAATTTTCTGTTGTGTGTATGTGCAGAGACTAGAATGTGGACCTTTGTGGGGAACCTTTATACTGACTGTGATGGCATGAAACTTGTATTCTAAACAAACTTACTATTACAAGTCACCTCATGACCACACACTGGAGCAGAAAGCACTCACATTTAATTCTGCTCCCAAGATGACCTCATCCCCTCCTAATTCAAATTGCAGGATTCCAGAAGACCTGAGTTAGCACACACAGCTGCTACCTCTGCTTGAAAAAGCCGTTGTTCCCATTAAATTCTTCCACAAAAAGTGGCATAGGAAATGAATTACAATGCCAGAATAAAATTGCATATACTTTATATTACTTTCAAAGTCTGTAACTCATGTTTTTCTGTTTCAAATAATTAATGCATTTGACTTAGGTATGAGTCCCTGGTGTGTTTTTTTCATTTCCCTTAATCAGTTCTTCTCTTCAAAGAAATAGGAAACAAAGATTTTCTGGATTTAATCATTATAGCTTTTATTGTTTATTACCTCTGTGGAAAGAAATAATTAGTGAACATTTTGACTAATTTTTCCTTTCTGATATGAAAAAAATTAAAGAATCATAGGGATTAAGATTTTTAAAAAGTGTGAAGATAAGAAAATTAAAATCATCTTTAATTTCCCCATTATTGAAATTTTGCTATTGTTTAAGTAAGAAAGTGGACTGACTTTGGTTTTGCCAACTTTTGAAGCCCGGAGGACCTGATACATGTGAGGATAGTGTAAGTCTGAACAACTAATGGGGTGTTTTCTCCCCAAGTAATCATTAGACTTTGCTGAAACACAGCTGTGTTTCACAAAACGACGGGATGGAAATGAATGACCTTTCCTTCCTCCCTGTGCTCTAAATCTTAACTGTCCTCTCTACCTGAAGCCAGATTCAGGTCTTATGGCATCCATGATATTCACAGCTCAGCCATTAAACTGAAGAGGCAAAAATGTGTGCTTGTTAGAGAGTTATTTTCTCACACCTGTCCTTGTCACTCCCTGCCATCCAGAGCTATGGAGACAGAAATATCCGCATTTCCCAAGGGTTTGGATTAGAGCTAAAGAAACAGCAACAGACAAAGAACGTTCAGTCATTGCTTCGTGTAGTTCAGATACAGTTGACACACAAGAGCATGGTGATAGCATTTTCTCAGTGACTCTAATCAGAGGTGCCTTTCGAATAATACAAGAGACTTTAGGATAATTTGTCTCGTGCATATAGTTGCTTTCTAATAAAGTTCATTTTGATATATTTATATCTTGTTATATTTTGTTAAATGAGTCACAAATTTCTCTTTGTTCTCTTGTTCCTTATTTTTTATGCAACAATTCACATGAATAAAACAGAAATGCAGGGTTTTAAAAAAATATGGCCTGTTCTACAATGAAAACTATGTACTAACTGATAAGTTTTCAGTGACCTAGGTTATAACTGTTTTTACTACATAAATTAATATTTTAACTAACAAAATCTATGATTAGCTTTGACTTAGAGAAAACTGAGTCATACAGAGTTCCCATGGACTGCCTTTCTCTATGATTGTTAACAGTGAGTCACATTTCTTGAAATTAATGAGCCAGTACTGACACATTGTTAACTGAAGTTTATTTTATTAGGGTCTACTCTTGTACATCTTTATGTATTTTTGAAAATTGTGTTCTGTCCCATAGTTACCATTAGAGTAATTAATAGACTAGTTTCATTGTCCTAAATGGCCCCTATATTAAACCTTACTCTCCTGCTCTCCCACCTAATCACTGTCAATGACCTTTCTGTTCTATAGTGTTGCCTTTCCTGTGGTTCACATATAGACTCATACTGTTTATCTCCTATTCATAGTGCTTTCACCTAGCAAACGACAAGGTTCATACACATTTTAGTGGCCTGATAGCACAGGTTTTGATATTGCTGAGCAATATTCCTCTGACTGAATGTACCACAATCTGTCTACCCATCCATTCATCTGCTTTGCTTTGTTTTGAAACAGGTGAGGATACGTGCATGATTCTCTCTCTCTCTCTCTCTCTCTCTCTCTCTCTCTCTCTCTCTCTCTCTCTCTCTCTGTGTGTGTGTGTGTGTGTGTGTGTGTGTGTGTGTGTGTGCACATGTGGGACTGTGTGTAGGCCAGAAGCAAAGGTCTGACCCACCCTCAGAGGCAATAAATCTTGTTCTACAATTTGAGACAGGATCTGCCTGTGGCCTGTTTGAGACAGGATCTGCCTGTGGCCTGGAGCTTGCTGATCAGGCCAGGCCATCCAGGAGAAAGGGGCTCAGCTCAACTCCATCTACCTCTATTTTACAGGCACTGGAGATTTCAATGATTGTCACCAAACTCAAGAGATTTTGTTTGTTTATTTTTTTGATCTTTTATTAATGTATTTTTATTATTTAAATTTTTATACAATGTCTTTGATTATATTTTCTCTCTCAACTCTTCCCAGATCCTCGCACCTTCAAAATCAGCTAACTTCGTGTTCTCTCTTGGAAAAAAAAAAAAAAAAAACAAATCAAAATATCAGAATCAAAAGTTAGGAGAGGAGAAACGAATGGCCCACCAAAGTCATGGAGTCTATTTTACTTTCTGGGCACAGATCTCTGAGGGATGGCTGATAGGCCAGTGACACTCCTGGAGAAAACTCGCTGTTCCTTCCCAGCAGGTATCAGTTACAAATAACTTGTTGGTTAGAGTTGGGATTCTGTCTACTTGTCAGTGCTGGGATTCTGTCTGGTTTGAACCTGTGGAGTTGGGTGCGTGCTGTCATAGTCGCTGTGAGATCACATATGCATTTATCCTGTGTGTCAAGTTCACGTTCTTTCTTTGTCTTCATCCACCACCTCTGGCTCTTAAACTCTTTCTTCTTCCACAGCTATCCCCGAATCTTAAGGAGAGGGTTTTGATAAAGACATTTCAATTAGAGCTGAGTCCCAAAATCTCTCGTTCCTGCACATGGCCTAGTTGTGGGTTTCTGTGTAAGTTACCATCTATCGTTAAGCGGAAAAAAAGTTTCATATGGTGTTTGAATGGAGGCTAAGCCAGTGTTGGTCAATGGGACTAAGGAAACCTTGGCAGAACAGTAATCCAGCTCTGTTGGACACAGACGAGATTGGCTAAACCAGAACTACAGTCTAGGAGGCATGTGTTCTCTCAGCCAAATGGGTCTGTCTCTCTTACTTTTTATGCCAATTATTACATTCTTACCAATTTTTGGCTTTCTTGATACTTTAAATTAATGCCTTTATTTGTTATAAACATATTGACTTCGGGATTCCACTTATTTGTTATGGGGTTTGAACATATTTTTAAAATAAATGTGATAATATTAAATATGAAAACTGGTATTAAGTTTATCATACGATAGCCCGGTGCTCTGCTCATGTTATAATCATTATATAAATTCAAGGTCTGTCTGCAGTTCTAAAGTGCAAATAAAAAAGCAATCAAAAAAATTTGCTAAAGGTGGCTGGATACAATGCCCTTAATGAAGTTTGAAATGACTCTATAAGGCAAATCCATCCCTAGAATGAGGCAAGCGGTACAGAGCAGAACTGATAAGCCTATGTTTGAGATAATAGATATAGAAAAACATGAGAGCTGTGGTAATTCACTGATGTGATCCAAAAGAGGCATAATAAAGGAAAATATACAGGAATTCTCACAGATCAATGTCTGTAGTCAGGAAAAGACAATGAGATTGTGTTCTGTAAACTGCTCTAGAGGAACTATTGTCTGCTGGCGAGGTTGCAGGTGCATAATATCTTACCCTCAAGAACACGTACCTAGAGAAAAGTCATACATTTATATAAAATAAATGAAATAAACTACAATAAAGTCAATTAAATATTCTATGGGAGTTACAAATACAACTTTACAATATAAACTATAGAAACAAAGTGGGAAGTCTTATTAAAGCTTTTTTTCATTAAATTTATTTTACTGATAGTAACAAAAATGTGGGCTAATAGAACGGTACAATGTTTATACACATATGCATGTATACTGTTTATTTAGGCTAAATATCCTTTAGAGTTATTATTTTTTCTGGTGAAAACTTTTAATTTTTTTAACTTTTTGAAATATAAAATTCATTACTTTTATATACATGGACCCTACCCAGATTGTTTTGCTTCCCTCCAACTGTAAATTGTGTAGTTGATTTTCATATTGGTAAACTGTTCTATCTCTCCTTCTTCATTGCCTCCAATAACTACCATTCTCTCTTAAATGTCCCCAAGATCAATGTCTAATCCCACACAGATGACCAATGTTGAGGGTCCTGTCTTTCTGTGTTTGCTTTAGCTCACTTAGCACAGTCATCTCCAGTTCTGTCCATTTTGTCACACATGACAGGATACTGAGGTTTCTGATCTCTTATATAATAAGTCGTTCATGGATAGATATACTTTCTTTATCCATTTGTTATTTAATGGGCACTTCATTTTTTCCATCTCATACCTATGGTGAGGAGTGCTGTATTAAACCTGAATGAAAATGTCTCTTTCACTTAATGATTTCATTTCCTCAGAATGCATGCCCACTTGGTAGGCCACTAGATCACCTGATAGTTAAATGTTTAGTTTTTTGAGGAAACTTCATACAATTTTCTATGGATACACTCTTGTGCATGCTTACCAACAGTATTCAAGGGCCCCAATTCTCTATCTCTTGAGAAGTTTTTGTTAGCAACATCTTTCAAGTTACTGCCCTTCTTGAATGAGATGATTTCTCACTGACATTTCATTTTTCCGATCATCAGTGGTTTTAATCCATAATTTAACCTACATGGTCTTGGTGGTTGCAGAATCCTATCAGCATGAGTCATGTCACATTTTTTTGATAGAGAGAAGAAAGACTATAGAGAACATTCTGATCATCGTGAAAAGTTTTTTTCTGTGCTTGTGCTTGTGAATTCAAACCCATTTCTTGCTTTTTCTTCTATGTGACTCTGAGTATGTGTCTTTGATCCATTGAAAGTTGAGTTGTATGAAGGATGATAGATATGGATCCATTTTCGTTCCTCTACATGAAGTCATCAATGGTTATTTTCCACAACCTGGTGGTAAGCCCAGTTGCTGAAGATACCACTCACTTACAACATCAAAAATGGAGAAACTGAGCTGGTGCCTAACTAGGTGCTTCACCTAGACTGATTAGCATTGATGGTGCTAGAAAGTATTTTGTATGCTACTGGAGGAAAAAGACAATCATTAGTACCAACAAATCTACAAACCCTGTGACCTACAACAGTGACCTATCTGTGTGATGCCCTGCTGCAATGGAGGCACATTGTTAAAGGGGTATCCCACTATGTTTAGCTTGATTTAAGGTCCACTCCATGAGGCACAACCCATACCTTATACCGCTAGACAAGAACCTGAGACTGTGTAGGAAAAATCTACTACTATGATTCTGCTAACAAAACATGGCCATAAAATAAGTGCTATTGACCTATAAATCAGTGTATCATTCAGACCTCATTAGAGAAGTCTTTTTACAGTAAATGAGAATTAGCAGAGACAATATTCAGTAGCGAGAGACTTTAAATGGGAGGCCTATATCAAACATCTCTCCTCAGGATGAAAAGATTGTAAGAACCAGAGATGATTTACTAGAGGGAAACAATGTGACTCTGATACAACAAAACAAATGCACATATCATATACATATGAACTCACAAAGACTGAAAACATGTACAAAACCCAAACAATTCAAACCAAACAAAATCTTAGCACTGAGGGGCAACGTGAATACAAAGTCATATTCCTATCCAAGAAGCTGTTTGCAGTTGATACCTATTGAAAAGGGAAAGCCCGTTTTCTCCAATGGAGTGACACTGGGCACACCAGCCACACTCCAGGACAGATGCCATGCCCAGGAGCAGCTAACCAACAAAATATAGACTCCATATTTTGTAATGTGTTTGGTAGTTTTGTCTTTACTGGTTTTTATTTGTTTGCTTTGACACTTTTGTATTTGTTTTTTATTTTGGGTGGTGTTTTTAAGAGACAGGAAGAAAAACATGATGTCTGGTGGGTAGGGAGGTAGGTAGGATCTCAGAGGAGTAGAAAGAAGGAGACTATGATCAAAGTATATTGAATGAAAATAATATTTCTAACATAATGAAAATTATTATCCCACTGGGTGACAAATACACTTTCAAAGAAAATGTCAGTTTAGCAGCCCATGCGTGATAGTAGCTACTTATGATCTTTCAACTTAACACTTAAGAGTCCCTCTGTACTAATGAAAGCATGCTTCATCAGGCACCTACCACTGTCACGTGGTGACTAAGCATGGTACAGTGTTTGACACTTTACCTTATATTTTGTACAAAATTTATTTTACCCCAATGTCTACTTGGTTTTACCTTCTAGGTTGACATTTGACATCACTAAAACACTCACTGGCAAACATTTTGAGGTTTTTCATCAGAATTCCAAATCCTTCTAACTACCATACTGGCTGTCAGGGATAGAGTAACTTTAGTTTCTGCAAATTTAAAAGCCATGTGGTTCTATCAGAAGTTTTATGTATAATTCATGTCAACTGTGAAAGTACGTAGCTGGTAAGAAATGATTACAATCAAACTGTATCTGTGAAATAGCCACTTCTGAGCTCATGATAAAATTAGCGTTATCCCACTTTTCTTTATCTGTAATTATTTTTACTCTCACCCAGGTTTAAACAGCTATAAAGGTTCAGAGGTTTTAGTTTTTTGATAGTTATTAGTTCAACAGATTTTTTTATATTTTTAATGAGATTTCTATCACTGTCAAAACATCTTGCTTCGGAAGTTAAGCCACATGTAGAATTATTCCTAACCTGTAAAGCTGACAGTTGCCTTGTGTGAGACAAAACAATATTTCCTTCCTAAGAGAAAAGACAAAACGTCTCCGTTGGTCCTCTTTCCTTTATATCACAAGTACTCAGACAGGTGGGGAGCACCTTCGGTGTGAGGGACTAAGGTTTTACTTTTTTTATATGTGTTTCTTAAACACGTAGAAAGCACTACTCCAAACTTCATGCCTTATCGAGTTTCGTAAGAATGAGCTTTGTATGCTGGAGAAATGGGCTTTTAAAAGGAGGAATGTGGAAGCGGAGGTAACTTTTTACAACATAGGAGAGCTTTGAGCAAACTCTCCCTCAGGTAGAGAGAGCCTGGAAATATGAAAGGAATGTATCATGTGCCCAGCCTGGCATGTGGAGGCTGGAAAAGGAGCCCGTTGTAGCAGGGCATATCCACTGTGTTGGGCCTGGTTGTACACATTGTGCTAGGGAGTCACTCCATTTAGACAATGAGGTTACAGTATTCATTTTAGGATATCCTGGTATGATGTTTCAGAAAGATTTATGGAGATATTAATAATTCATAGAGGACAGGATGATCAGAAAGGCACAGAGCAGAAACTGGTACAAAGCATGGGAGAGCTTACTTCTGGGAGATACAAACTGTGTCTTCATCTTCTTGAATCCTGCATTGTAGATGACTTGCTTTTCAGTCAGAAGAGATGAGTTATTTGGTATTTTATGAGGACAGAAGGTTCTCATGGGAAAAGAAAAACACTGGCCCAGAGAATGCAGGCATCCAGATAACATGATTACAGTCTAGTAGATCATTGGCTGGGCCCACCCAGTTGTATTATGGAACAGGCTATCACACATGTATACAACAGAATTAGTATTCAATATAAGAACCATGTGTTCCTTGATTAACAAGTATATAAACAGTTCATCTGTGATTATTTTATTATGTGTATCTGAGTCTGTATACATGGATCATTAGGGAAAAGATTCAATCTGGTGTAAGATATATCAGGCCAAATTGTAATTAGAAATTTTGTTTATTCCAGCGACTGCAAAGCTTTCAAAAGAATATTGTTTGTACATAGGGTACTCTGCTTTCCTAGTGCTTTAAAGCAATGTGTTCTTGCTGCGCAACTGTCTTCCAAGTTTTGCTTTCCTTGAACTTATCAGGAGCTTCAATTCTTTTCTTAAGTGAAAAGAGAAAACAGACTATGCATTCGTGTTGTATAAAATCAAGGTTAGGTATGCAGACTTTCATGGTGTTTAAAAAAAGGAAAATATGAAAGCTAATTGTTTTTATCATCTTCCTTCTTTGAACTAAAGAACTGTGTTAGAAGAACATTTTTTAGTGATAATTAATAGGATGTTTTGTGGAAATCCATATTATTATTTCTTTAAAAGTTTAGATTTTCACCCAATATTATAAAAATAAAGCACTAGCTTGCAACTCTGTGCCCTGATGTCTTAATTGACAGTGAAAGACAAATCTTTTATCTTTCCATTTTGTGGTGGTGATAGACACATTAGAAGTTCAGTTTTAATGCTTGGTAACTTCAGTTTATAAAGATGTTTCCAACCCACTGCCACAGCCTTAAAGCTGTTCAGTTGGTTCACTGAAGTAGTTTCTCTTTGATTCTATTTTCGATATAGCTTGTGGCAGAGAGTGGGTTTGGGTATAAATATGTGAGTTTAAATTACATCAGTGGAGACTAGAGATATGCCCCAGTGGTCATGGTCATTGGCATCTAGAGGACCTAAGTTAGACTCTAGGACACACATAGCAGTTCAAAAACCATCTGTAACTTAAACTCCAAGAGAATCTGATTCCTTCTTTTAGCCTCTGGGGACACCATACATAGATGGTACACAGTCATACTTGCAGGCAAAACACCCATTCACATATAATAAAAATAAAAATAAGTTTAAAATATTCAATTCTTTCCTTTAGGAAAAGCAAGCTTAGAAAGAATAATAATGATCACATCTGAGATATCAACTTCCATTTTGAAGCTAAAAATGCAGATCAGTTATTGGGCACTACTCTAAGCATTTAAAAAACTCCAGGTTTTATTCTTAGCACTGGAAAATAAGCAGCTCCAATATATTTTCTTTTAAATACCGTGCAAGAACTATGATGCAATATCATACATCATCTTACTAGTATGCATTTTCCTATGTGGGCATTCAATTCATGATGATTATATATAATATAAACTATTAATTAAAAGAGAATTAACTGGGGTTTGTATATCTTTTTATTGAAAGACTTGAGGATCTTAATGTAACAAAGATATCAAAGTAAATTATTAGTCACATGGATAACTGAGATGTTCACGCACAGACCATTTACCTCAGACCTTTCATAGTATAAGTGATTGCATTGTTTTGACACACTCAGGAGCCTTATCTTGCCTCACATTCATTTCTACAGGATGATGGTTCATGGTATATGATATCTGAGATAAGTGATGACCCCCTTTCTGTTCTGTGGGAATTATGGTTCCTTCTATGTAATCATTGCATATTTAGAGGTGGCAGTGCTATTGAAATTATAGTACAGTAAAAATCAGAGATATACAATGGTTTCTTACAGAATACTTGGAGAGTCAGCACATACGTGTTTAGCTAAAGCTAAGATAAAATAATAGGAAGGGGTAAAAAATAAATTGTTAGTCTTCAAAGAATTCTGGGGCAATGGAAAATAAATTTAAAGATGTATAATGGTAAAACAGAATAAAAACCAACCAATAACCCAAATGAGTAGTGAGTATTACCTTGGAAATGAAGGTACTGTGAGTTCCGACATAAGACATGGAGGATGCACCAAGATGCGAATAGACAGAAGGGATCAAATGTGGTCACTTGAAGCATGACAGTCAGTGGTGATTTACATGACGGTGATTTTCTCTAAGTTAAAGATCAGACAGGAATGTAGTCTGAAGTTTCTGGCCCTTCTGGCGTGACCTAACCTGAAGGTCTGGACCTGTCAACAACTATTTGATCCCATATAATCATACAAAGGTTTATATTAATTACAAACTGATCTATGACTCGGGCTCACTGCCAGCTAGCTCTTATAACCTAAGTCGGCCCATTGCTAATCATCTCTGTATTGCCACATGGCTCCATGGCTTTACCAGTATTCCATTATATCTTGCTTTCTCCTGGCAGCTTGCAGTGTCTGTTTCCTTATCTGCTTGGATTTCCCACCTGCCTCTAAGCTGCCTTGCCATAGGCTAAAACAGCCTCTTTATTAACAAATGGTAATCAAGTATATTCACAGCACACAACAAGACATCCCACATCACCAAACTGCACGAAGTCATAAGTAAGAGCAAGGCTATGAAAGTATTTGGTTTCTTTTACCCTGATGCAGTTCCTGCAGGTGACAGAAAACAGAATCTCAAAGAGAAGGGAGAATTTCTGAAGAAGGTGATTTCTGGAGCAGGGTCTAAGATGATGTGGGAGGGAATACTTGAGCACAGACTGAGAGGAGGCAACAGGTACCTTACCTATATTGGGCTGAATGCAAGTTAGAAAGCAAACATTTTTAATTGGGAAAACTTCTCCACTGTTTATGCATGCTGTGTGTCATAATGTGAGTGCTCAAGGGAAATTGTTTCTGGAATTGACTTCAGGTAAATGTTTTTGGGTAACACTTCTGTGCAAGGTGTAGTCATATAAATGTGTGTGCATAATATTGGTTAACACTGAAGAGAGTGCAGAGATGTTAAGAGAAAAGAAAGTTACCCATAATGTTGCTTCTGTTTTATATTTACTCTACAAACGGTCCTTTACAAATTTGAAACTCTAGATGGCCTCTAATTTGATTAATCACCTCTCAAGAGCTGTGCCTGCTTCCTCCTAATAAGTATGTTTACTTAAGTGCTAGTCTGTTGCTGAGACTGTTTTGTTTCTTCCTACTTCTTCTCATTGAATTTTCTTATCTTTTGTCACATTTGTTTCCTGTGATAGGGCAAGGCTGTTCCTCGGGATTCTGCCGCTAACTAGCTACTTTGCACTTTCCTGGCTGAAGCCATTCTTTTCTCTTTTAATGTGAAGGCATATAATGGGGAGAGGAATAGAAAAGGCATCAGTAAAAATGGTGCACGTGGATCTTGTCACTGGACTTTTATATCTCTGTGATTCCTTCCCTGAGGTTCAATTATAATATTTCTAGCAACAGTTGTAACACTAATATTCTTGTTTTTCCTGACTTCGAATATGTACTTCAGTATAGAACTGTTTCAAGTTCTGCTATAAATTCAGGAAGTCCAAGAAAACAAGTTTCTAGTCAATCTTTAAAATATATGAGAGCTTAAATTCAATTCCAGACAAATACTCATTTTGTGAAAGAGACACAAGCTACTATGGAATATTGAAAATCAGTCAAACTAACAGATAGGCAGGAATAGGGCTCAAATAGTGGGACGTTCACCTAGTATACACAAAGCTTTTGCTTCAATCCCCAATATCACATAAAACCAGGCATGCTGTCACACATCAAAAATCACAGACCTTGGGAGATAGAAGCATGGGGATCAGAAATTAAAGGTCATTCTCAGCTAAATAGTGAATTCAAGGTCACACTGTAATAATATAGAAACCTGTCTCTAAAACAAAAACAAACCAAAAAGTGTACAAACATGACTTTATAATAATATAAATATTATAAAAGAGATGCTACAAAATCTTATGTTAATGAAGTTCATTCCAGAAAAAAATGTAACTAAATTTAATAAGAAAAGCAAGAAAAAAAGATAAATAAGTATTTAAATTACTATTATTAAGCAAGAAATAAATAGATTCATATATGTTTTTAGAGGAAATGTAGGTAAAGTTAAAGTTTAAAAGCCAATTTAAAATTTTATTAAACCTTGTTTAGGATATTGGAAATGTAAGAAACATACAAGACATAACAGATTTTTTTGCTCTTTTCAAATGTAAAGAATCTTCAAATAAAATCATATGCAGGAACAAGAAGTAAATATGACCTTTTATTGAAGGGGAGACACACATAACACAAATTACCAAACTTTAAGACTGCACTTACTACAAGGCAGTTCTCTAGAAGTCTCCTCTATTTTGTGGCCAGGAATCTAGACTGACCCAACAGCATCTCCTTTCCCTCTTGCCTCAGACCCTGCTAACCAACATTTTCCTTTGATCTGTGGATTTGAATACTCTGGAAGCTTTGTAACAGTGGAAGTTTCAGGATCTGTGTTGTGATGGACTTCCTCCCAGAAAACCAGATGGTTAAAATTAGGATAATAAGTGATGATGAAATGACCAGATCCAATTTGTACATCTACAATGGAATCCCTTCATCTAATATTGAGGGGACATAATGGAAGACAGGGCAGAAAGACTGTAGTAACAAGAGTTCCAGAAATCCTCATGGGACATGAATGACAATATGACAAGTATGGTGCATGGATGAAATCTCAACAATATAGTTGCCTAAGTGAGGCCTCATAATGACTGCAAAGTTTCATATGCCAACATGGATAGGGGGATTTCACAAGACCTCACACCTAGATGAGAGCAACACACAACCAATGACTCTTGGGGAATGGTGAGTCACCTTCACCAGGGTCAAAACCCTTGCTAGGTTAATGAATACAGAGCATTCTGGAGTTTGGGGAAGGCAAAAAAAAATTATTTCATCAGCTCTCAAATAAAGAAATGAACATTTATCATTAATTTTGAATGTTCAGCCTTAGCTTAGGCTTGTCCCAATAGCTCTTTTAATTTAACCTATTTCCATTCACTCACATTTTTGTCTCAAGGTTTTTACCTTCTTTCCTTCTGTATGTCATATTTTATTGCTTCCTTCATGGCTGGCCTCTGGTGTCTTCTTTCCTTTCTCCCGGAGTCTAAATTTCTCCTCCTACTTACTCTCTCTGCCCAGAAGTTCTGCCTATATCTTCTCTCGCTACTTATGTGGGCAAGGTAAAACAGCAACATATCTTTACATAATTAAACAATGCAACACATCTTCACATCGTTAAACAAATGGAACATATCTTTGAATAGTTAAACATTCTGCAACAGCAGTCAGCCCTAAACAAATACACAGAAGGAGAACACCAAATGTACACAGTATCATATATAAGTAATAATTATATAAGAGGTCATAGGTTTGTGGGCGAGTTGGAGAAACACTGGAAGAGTTGGAAGTAGGAAAGAGGGAGTGGAAATTTTGTAAATATAATATTCATGTATGCAGTTCTCAAAAATGTAAAAAAATAAAACAGGAAAAGAATGATTCACATATATATGTGTATATATATGCATTTACAGCACCACTAATAAGTCCCTTTGTACTTTCAAAATGAATATAGCACCTAACATCTGTCATTAAATAATATTAATAAAATGAATAGTTTCTTTAAAAAAAATCAAAATAATGTATGATGTGGGATGTCTTTCTGTACACTGTAAATTACCATTTGGATAATCAAGGAACTGTCTTGGCCTGTGATGAGCCATCTTAGAGGCAGACAGGAATTTCAAGCATAGATAATGAAAAGGAGGGCAAAATCAGGGGAGACATTTTGAGATGCTGCCCAAGAAAGCAAGATGTAATGAAACACAGGTAAAGCCACTAGCCACTTGGCAAACGTAGATTAATAAAACTTGGTTGAGTTGTAAGTTCTAGCTGATAATGAGCCTAAGCTATATGCCAAAAGGGAAAGGGGATGTCTCCGGGAAAGCTGAAGAACCCTCTTCTTTTGCCCCGCCCCACTCTCTTAACTTCCTCTTTCCACATTCCTAGAGCTAGGATTTAAGACGTGGGTTGTCTCTCCCTGACCTGGCTTGGTTCTGTGGTTAACTCTGATATTTCAGATTAATTTTATTAAATATATATATATATCACCTCACATGTAGAGTATCATAAGACTTTAGTAAAACAGAACATTAACTGAGTAGTTGCGTCGTAATTCACACACACCTGTAGATGTCCAAAAGAACAAATACATATTTTAAGTGACCAACTGGAAGAACAAGTATGTTTAGTTAGTTTGGTTTTTATCACCACTGAAGCTGAATCGGATGCTGAAAGCGGAGTAGTTTGGCTGTCACTGTTCTTGTTTGAGAATTGCATACACATGGAATATGGTTCGATCATCTCCACTCTCTTCCCTTCAGTTCCAGGTCCTCTCTGTTTCCCCCCAGCTTTTTCTCCCAATTCTATGTGTTCTTTCAAGAGTCAATATGTTTTGAAGTTAACCTTCAAAAAAGCCTTGTGTCTTCCAGCCATGCTTCAAAACACCATTCTGTGTAACACCTCATCTTACTCAAATTTCTTAATAGTCTACTCTTAGCTGTGCATTCCTTCTTATAACTTACACACCACTTTATTTTGGCTTTAATTACCACTTTTCTGCTGAAACCAACTTTGGTATGTTTAGTGTTCCATTTTTTAATTTTTACCCTCTTTGAGCTCTTAGGATTTATTATTCTTAGCTTTGGGATATCAACATGAAGTATTTGCTGAGATAGGACTATGTCCCTGATGTGTCTAATTCTTTGCAAATCTACTCAACTCCTAACATTACATTTCTAAAGGAAGAAAGCTCAAAGACTAATAGTTAACTTGAAATAATGATCTAGATAGATAATTTCTGAATAAGGATATCCCTGTGAATAATGGCAAATGTGAAAAAAATAAACATAGAAATAAATTTAGAGTGATTTATTTCAAAACAATAACCTCAGTATGCAAGCACTGTTAGAAATATAAGGTTTTCTACCCTATCCCCCCAGTTTTACCATTCTAAAATAAATAGCAAAGATTAAAAAACTATAATATCACCAGTTGTTTCTTTTCAAAATAAAATTTCTTTTCTATGGATAACATAAGCTCCCAAAGTAACTAAAGTACCATACTCTCTTCTCCCTTACCATCTTGCTATGTTCAGCTCAATAAAATTTCAGAGACATCTGGGTGGTCTGAATTTTTATTTGCAATAGTTTCAAACTGACCTACTTTCACAGGAATGGGTGTGACTATTTAAACACACCCAAATTTGACTCATCCAGCCCTCTTTCTTACACATCTTACGTCTCCCACATCTTACAAAATATTGATTAACTGAGTTCACAGACAAAACTACATATCTTATAAATTTAAGAAATGATGACCATAGTGTAATTACAAAGGTAATATCTAAATTCTATTTCCACTGTTTTAAGAAAAAATAGTAGAACCAGAGCCCAGTAAATGTGTTATTATATCTTCTTCTTTTGTCAGATAAAGAGTAAGTTACAGGTTAAAATTACTTGGGTTGAATATGAAAGAGGAAAATCAGTAAGCTTTCTGTTCATTGACTATAGCAGTGAGTACATGCTCTCTAAAAGCCATGACTTACAGACTTCAACCAAATTTAGAGCTTTAAAAAAAACTTGGTATCTTGTGTAAGTTCAAGATTTTATACCACTTTCTTAAGATAACCCAAATCTTGGCACAAAGATAAATAAATGAAGAAACAGTAGCTCTTTTTAAAAACTGATTTCTTGCTGTACCTGTGGAAGGATGCTATGCATGTGTTCCTTTGTGTGACTATGGTATGCTTTCCTGTGTGTGTATGCAGAGACCAGCGGTCAAGACTGAGCTTCTTCCTTCTTTGACATAGGGTCTCTCATTGAGCAGAGAACTTCCCATTTTGACTAGACTAGATGACCAGCAAGACCCACCTCCTACCCCCAGCACTGGGATTACAGATGTGCACAGGTGTTGCAGATGTGCACTGGCACACTGGACTTTTTTCCTGAGTTTGATTTGCCTGAGGTTGAGGATACATTTCTTTTTCACCTTTCTCCAACTACAAGTAAAGGTGCCTAATAGTTACTTTATAGAGAAAAAATACCTTTCCTTTAGTCATGCCTACAGGAAAGAAAAAAGCATGTGTGTAACAGTAGGTTTTTTGGTCTTGGACGGCTAGAGGCTTGGACTTATAGATTTGTAGCCTCAGACCCCTTAGCCGCCTGTAGTTGTTTAGGCCCTTAGAAATGATTTAGACGTTTATATTAACTTTATGTTGTTTGGTCTATAGCATACGTATATTGTTAGTTTGTTTTTATATTTTAAATCAACCCATTCTCATTAATCTGTCTGCCACGTGGCCCGTGGCTCACCTGTGTTCCTTACATGCTTCTTCTTGGGCGGCTGGCTCAGTCTGATCTGACTTTATTTTTTATTTTATTTATGTTGTGATTTTTTAAAACTTTTTTATGGTGTCTGTCGCAGCCCAAGTTTAATTCTCAGTCAAAAAACAAACAAACAAACAAAACAAAAAAAACCCCAAAATCCCAACAGCCTTTATGAATGAGGTTGGTCACTCCTCCTTCAGGAGCCTGGGACCTTGGATAAGTGTCTTTGGACCTCATTAGCTGACAACTGAATCTCACTATATGTATGATCATGTAAAGAAAACCAATGTTGGAGCTACCAGCCTATAGATTTATCAATTCATGGACAGCATTTTGATGTATTTGAAATAATACTATTGCTTTATTCTTGCTTTGTGAGCTTAGCAGTCTCTTGATTCTCATGCAGATCCTAGGCCATTGCAGACTTTGGGACCAAATAACACCCATAGCTTACGCTTATGTCATACTAGTGTGTGATTGATGATTGGCTAGAGATTTGAAGGAGGCAAATAAACAAGTCATTTTAGCTTTCACTAAGGTGTCCAGAGGCTCTGGAAGTGTAAGCAGATGACTGGGAGTCTGAGGCATTAGCACATGGGTGAAGCTTTCCCAGAATCAGTGTGAGTCGAGGCCAGACCTCTTGCTGAGAGGCACTGATTTGTTGAGAAGATGAGAGTGCTAATAGTCCTCTGAGAGAAGCAGGGGAGATTACAGCTCACCAGCAACACAGCTCTTACTTGGAAACAGTTTCTTCTTTTTTGGATGAAAGCTACTTCCACCTTTTGTTTTCCTGGTATAACTTATACAATTCCTATGCACTGACAGATCCAAAGCTTGGACTCTGGAAATAACGGACATCTACATAGATTGCTACCTTGGATTTGTAATTTGATCTAATTGGATTTAGATACAGTGATTGGCTCGTTGCTAGTGGAAAGCTGGAGGTTGATAATCACACTTATGCAATGGGCAAGCCGTCATTCAAATTACTTTGTATAGTTAGTTGCGTGATATGGAATGTGAAACAAGCAAACGAGGAAACACGATGCCTGTTACACTTAATCATAAGTGATTATATCATGGGCAAGTAGAAATTTACAGTGACTGATGTGATAGAATGAACCATATTATTAAATAAAGCATCCAAATAAGAGCATTACCTTACTTTAATGATTGCCAGACAGAGCTTCTAGAATTTTATTGAATTATTTTTTCCCTAGTAGCTTCATGTGTATAGATAAAAATCAAGTTTCAAACTTGGTGTTATAGATAAAAAGTCATGAATCACTTTCACAGGATTGCCAGTTTTATATAAAAATTGAGGCACCAATTTCTGCAATTAAAGAAATCCTTGGTTTTTATTGTCATAAATACTGGAGATATTTATGAAAATGTTTCTAAGGTTATTAGGCCGAAAAGGTAAAGAAAATGCTTGCATCAAATTTAACAAAAAAGTTCCAATAATTTCAAAATTATTTATATATATATTATTATTTTTACATAATATATAAGAAAGTATCTCTTGGTGGGAATTTTAGGATAGATATATCATTTGGTAATACATAAAAAATATCTTGAAGGCTTTGTATAAATTTTTAAATAAAATTTGATTATAAATGTTCTAGTTTAAAAGTTAAGGGTGTCAGAAGAGATGGTGTATTATCACTTCTGACATCCTCCAGCCAGGGCCGCACAGCTGCACACGGGCTATCAACACTCAGGAAAAATGTTTAGTTACCCCAGGGCCTTACGTTCTACGTCATCTATGCACACGCATGGCATAGTTCCGTGAGCTCCTACGTGCTTTCGCTGAGCTACCTTTAAAAACGCAGATTCTGCCTTTTCCTTCCATCATGTGCTTTCTAGGCACCTTCGGACCCGCTCCTCTTTCCCTAACTTCACTATCAATACATCTTAAAATGGGTTTCCCTGTATCTTGTGGTTCGTTCGGGATCGGAAAAAACATTGGTGCCAAGGCTGAACAGGCTCTCCCAACACCCCTGTACACCAGAACCCTGGACCAGATTAGCTCTACAACTGCCCATCTTCCGTCTGCCCGGCTGCTGGGTCACTACAAACAACACCAGCTGCTTCAATTGGTGAGTTTTCTCTCTAGCAGTTGGTGTAAATATTTTCTTGGACCCTTGGAAACAACTGTTGATCTTCTGGCGTTCCAGTGGGTTCCCTGGGCCATGGTCTTTCAGACTATGGCCAGTCCCTATCACCAACGATCACCTCAGCCGTTCCCCACAACTAAGGCCTGAGGCCTTACTTTTGCCTCTTGGACTCTCTGTCCCTCAGACTCAGGCCCTGGTCCCTGCTCTCTGACAGATCATTGAGCAATTTGCACCACTTAAATTCTCCCTCAATCTCTGGGACACCAGAGATTTTAAAGCTATTAGAGTATTTATTTTTCTCTGCCTCAACCATGTGGAATAAGGGACATTATAAGCCCAACGTCCCCTCTGGGATGTCTTTTTAAAATCCTCAAACCTCTAAGCTTAATGCCCTACTTTAAGACTTCCAAGCTTACCCACCTTTGCACTATAAATGGCCCAAATAACCCCTAGATAACATTTTAAAATGGCTGCCTAACGACTCTTTGGACTCTGACAATTTACAGGAGCTTCCTAATTTCTGTCAGCAAATGGCAAATGGAAAGAGTTGCCTTACACTTAAGCCCTTTTCTGTCTTAGTTCCAAACACCCTCTCCTTGCTTCCTATTTACCTGCTTACATGCTCCTAACTATGCAACTTGAACTAGAGGAACCCCTCCATACTGCTCTGGACCCTGCTAATAAACCCCCCTTTCTGACCTCCTCCTCTCCAGTGCCAGTGACCGCCCCTTTCTCCTCTCCAGTATTGGGCTCCCCCAACCACCCAACCCTAGCACCTACTCCTGGCTTACACCACTAAAGGACCCCACCCTAGCCAAACCAACGCAGCCACAGTTCTCCGTTTGCGAGAGGTAGCCAGAATGGATAGACTTGTGGGAATATATTTGTGCGTACTGTATCTTTAAATAAAGGAGCTGGTTTGGACCATGGCAGGTACGTAGAATAGTGGGAGGAGAATCAGAGCTTAGGTAGAGAAGCAGGGCGGAGTTAGAGGCAGACCACGCGGAAGCCGCCCAAGAGACAACATGTAAAGAACACTGGTGAGCTACGGGCTGGGCCCACGTGGCCCGCAGATTAATAGAAATGAGTTGATTTAAAATGTAAGAGCTAGCTAGCAATGTGCCTGAGCCATAGGCCAAACAGCATGAACTTAATATAAGCCTCTGAGTTATTTTTGGGGACCCGGGCGGCGGTGGGTTCCTAGGCGGTCTCGGGCGGCGGGTCTGTGGGTCCAGATCTCCGGCTGTCTGGGACCAGCGAACTCACTACAACAGATGGCGCATCCAACGTGGGCCGATTATCCACTTAGAGCCTGACAAAGATTAAAAAGAGTTCTAGATCGCAGAAATTGAGCCAGGGCAGCTTCCAAATTGTGTGTGTGGAGCGGGTCTTTGTACAAAGAAAGCATGGTCCAGGTCACATTCAAAATGGCGCCGGCGGGCTGTCGGCAGTCAGTGTAAGCTGCAGCTACAACCAGTCTCACAAAAGACTCAGTAACGTGATCGATTTTAGATTTCTGCCTATTTTGAACAAAAAAGAAACAAAGACGGTTTCTTAATAGCAATATTTTTCGGGGTGTGCTCTGTTTACTGGCCACGAATAAATACACGGTCCGTTTAAAAAAACTTAGTGATTCAGCCTAATTTGCAAAAACTGTGCTTCTTTTTGGAGAATGTATTTTAAAAGCTCTTAAGGTTAGAAGATGATTAAGGATTCACAATAAAACAGATTCAGATAAAAAGAAAACCTGTAAACGGGTTACAATGTTTGTAAAAGGTACATAGGCTTTAGAGAGAAAATAAAGAGGTTAGAAAAAGTTTTTAAAGCGAGAAATAGAGTGATAAAAATATAATAAGCCACGTAAAGATGGAAAATAGACACAAAATCTGGATTTTGGTTGTTATTGTGTTTTCTTTTAATTTTTTAACTGTTAATGAGCTAACTGCAAAAAGACAATGGATTGCAAAGGCTACTAAGTTAAACAAGAATGTATATTTTAAAGGTATTTTGATTTTGAAATTTGTGTCTAAGGATTTATTGCTTTGGAAGAGTTCTGTTTCTGTTTCCACAGATGAGAACCGGTAGATTGCTTCCAGGCAAATATGGTTTCATCAACCAAGACCCCCTGAAAAAACCTCTGATGAGAAGAGATGGCCAGATCAGCTTCACAGCTGCAGATGATGACCCAGTCTCAACAACCGTGAGATTTTCAACGCCCCTTAATCAACAGGAAGTAGTAATAGAAAAACAACGCCCAAATTCCCCAAATATTGTTTCTAAATGTTTGTTTTCATTATAAATGGTTAATGGTCATAGTCAATCTCTTTCTAAGAAAAAACGGGGGATATGGTATGTAAATGCTTTTTTAAAAAAAAATTAGATTATTAAATTTACAGGTAATCAGCTGTTAATCTCAAAATGCTTTACATTGATATAGATTTTGGTTTATTGATACAAATTTAAAGTCAATTTTATTATGCTGTATGTGTTTTTCTATTCTTGTTTAAGATATGATGTTCATGTAACTGTTTTAAAATTGTAATGTATAATTAAGAAATAAAGGTTAATAGTCACTTTTGATAATCAAACTTATAGTTAGGTTAGTTAGGATTTTTAGGTATACAAAGATATATTTCAATTAGATAGGTAATCTTCAAATACTTCTAAGACCTACAGAATATGGCATTTAAAATGTTTTAAGAGCTTAGACTTTTCTAGACAGTGAGACTGGTCTGCTCCTGGCAGCACTAATTTACTTCAACAGGAAGGTGGGCATTGAAGAAACTCCATATAAAATCTCATCTATTTGTGGTGATGGTGAGCCACTGGAGAACAAACTGTTTTTATATTGACTGCTTGACAATATGCTGTTTAAACTAGACATGCAGGTTCCATAAGAAGATGACCTCTGGACTTTGGCAGAGCAAGCCAAGATCATCATTCGGGTTCCTGCTTTACAGAGAAAACTGTCAGACATTCTTCAAGACTCAAGGAGAAACAACGGATGAACTGTGCCAAAATGGACAGAGCAGATTTCCTGCTTCACTGAAATGAAAAGAGACTTTGGGCCTGTAGGCTGAAGATGAATGCCCCAACCTTATAAAGGAACTTTGGGTGACTGTCCAGGCAGATAGGTGTCATCTCTGTCCTTTCTAGATTTTAGAAGTCGTTTGCACTTCTGGTTTACTTGGGTAAATATTATATCCTTCTGTGGTCTTTGATGTAGTTGAAGATTAAATAGTTATATGTACAGTTTTTCTTAGTCATTTGAAAAATATATTAGATATAAAACTTTAGATTCATAAAGATAAGATAGATGATAGAGTATTTTCTTTAATTTTGCTAAATACAAATAGACTAGATATTGTAACTATAATTCTTGCTTGATAGCTATTTTGTTATATGTAATTTTGCTATGTTAAAATTGAAACCTTCCTTTTTGATTAGAGAAAAAGGGGGAAATGTGGGAATATATTTGTGCGTACTGTATCTTTAAATAAAGGAGCTGGTTTGGACCATGGCAGGTACGTAGAATAGTGGGAGGAGAATCAGAGCTTAGGTAGAGAAGCAGGGCGGAGTTAGAGGCAGACCACGCGGAAGCCGCCCAAGAGACAACATGTAAAGAACACTGGTGAGCTACGGGCTGGGCCCACGTGGCCCGCAGATTAATAGAAATGAGTTGATTTAAAATGTAAGAGCTAGCTAGCAATGTGCCTGAGCCATAGGCCAAACAGCATGAACTTAATATAAGCCTCTGAGTTATTTTTGGGGACCCGGGCGGCGGTGGGTTCCTAGGCGGTCTCGGGCGGCGGGTCTGTGGGTCCAGATCTCCGGCTGTCTGGGACCAGCGAACTCTCTACAACATAGACTGGTGAAGGTACATGTCCCCCTTCTCACTACCAAAACTCTTTCAGATAGAAAAGAAACTGAGTTCTTATATCTGTAACTCTACCTCTTTCATAAAAGATGCAATCCTATCATCTCACCTTCCATTACATAAACATGATTCTGAGAAACGACCTACTTCCAGAGGAGTGCAGGCACATCTGGGAGCAGGCTAGAAAACATGCAGATGAGATTCATCAAACTAATGTAGCACATCATCCTAGGACTGAGGCTGTCACCAACCAACCATTAGGATTACAATACCCCAAGTGGTGCTGTAGCTAAATACCAATTTACAACCTGCCTACTGGCTGCTCTTAAGCTAGTAAACTATGAAAAACTTCAAGAAATAGTTCAGGACAGACAGAAAAATCTGTCTCAATTCCTAGAACATCTCACAAAGGCCTTCTTACCATATACTAATATAGACCCTAAAATCTCAGAGGGCATACAACTCCTTATGACCCATTTCTTTTCCCAGAGTTCTCCCAACATTAGGGCCTAGCTTAAGCATTTACAGAGAGGGCCCCTGTCCCAATGTCCCCTCTGGGATGTTGAAGTCTTAATGCTGGTCTTTAAGATGTACCATGGGAAAGATGAGAAAGCCTGTAAACAGTAATACCAAATGCTGGCCAAGGCCATCTGACTAACCACAGTGACTTCCCAGGTTCCCTTGCTCCTGTGACTCAGTTGCCTCCCGGTCACTGTTTCAATTGTGATCAAAAAGGTCATTGGGCTCATGCTTGCCCTAACCCATACCAGACACCTGGCCATGTCCAAAGTGTCATCAAGAGGGACATAGGTCAGTTGACTTCCTCTGTGTATCTCATGGCATCAGGACATCAAGACAGACCACCCTCCAGCCCACCTTCTAGGCCATGGACAGCTGAGAGTGCCCAGGCTCCCTTGACCCAACCACTATCATCTCTGGGTGGTTATCATAGTGTCAGGGCATTCCGTTTCCTTCCTCTTGAACAATGGGGCCACTTACTCCGTCCTGAGGGAGCTTTGGGGACCCACTTCTTGTCTCCCTATTGTCAGGGAGAACCTTACTTCCTCATTACATTCCACCACTCAATTGCATTTTCGGGGCTACCCCCCTTACCCATTCATTTTTGGTTGTGCCAGCTTTCCCTATACCCCTTATAGGAAGAGATGTTTTTAGTCAAAGTGGGAGATTCTATATTTTTCACTCCCTGAATTCTCCTGACCACAGGCAGACTCTCGGGCAGCTCCTCGCCTCCTCCCAGCCACCCACCCTACTTGCCCCAGCTTTTTATTTTCTTTGCCAGTCTCACAGATGGACCCCCAAGTCTGGGGCACCCCATACCCTTCTTTTCGCTAAACACCATTTCCCCATTGTCATCCAGACCTCTGACTCATTAGTTCTGCCATGGTCCCCCTCTATCCTGGGGTGCCTAACCTTTACACACTACTCTCCAGTATCCCCTCAGAAACCTCTCATTTCTAGATTTCAATGATACTTTCTTCTCTTCCTCTCAGTACTCAGTCTCAAAATATCCTGGCTCTCATCTGGACTGACCCTGACACTCACCTCCCCATGTAGCTTACCTGGACTGTCTTACCACAGAGATTCCGAGACAGCTCACTGATATAGGAATAATTTTAAGAGATATTGAATCTACTTTAATAAAAAAAAATGGCTGTTTATCTTGATATTATACATTGGCATGGATTTTGGTTTATAAATAATACAATTTCAAATGTATATACTGTGTTTATGTACCTCATTTGAAATTGTAATATGTGACCTACAACTGGAGACCCCAAAGCCTCCTGGTCTAGAGCTGTCTAAGACGTGAATGACATCCAACCCCCAGGCCGTGCAACTCCATGGTCTCCAAACCCCGGCCTAGGGACACTGCCCCCCACCACACACACACCCAAAACAGACCCAGCTCCTCCCTAAACCAAAGAAAGCTGGGAGAGCTTCCCAAACACAATCCTCAGCAAAACACAGCTGGAGGGACATCCCACAGGCCAAACCCCACCCAAACCACATCTGCATCATCACACTTTGACAACTGGAGACCCCACAGGTCCCTTGTCTACAGATGACTAAGAGCCAACTAAGAACAACCCCTGCAACAACTGAAGACACAAAGCTCCTTGGCCTACAGACAACTAAGAACCAACTAGAAGCAATCCCTGTAATTATTGGAGACACACAGTCCTCGGGCTCACAACTAAGAGCTGACCAAGAGCTGACTAACAGTGAACCGAGGAAGCAATGGGCAGACGCCAGGGCAAGAATACACATAACAATATAAAGAACAACAAGACACCACCAGAGGAAGCTGGAGGCTCTACAACATCAAGACCTGAGCATAACAGTGAAGAGGAAACAGAAGGAAACCATCTTAAAAACAATTTTATAAAGATAATAGAAGCCTTAAAAGAGGATATAAAAAAGTTCCCTTAAAGAAATAGAAGAAAATACAAACAAAAACTTGGAAGAGATGAACAAATCCCTGAAAGAAAATGAAGAAAGCCAAGGAAAAGAAAACAAACAGGTGAAAGAAACATTCCAGGAATTAAAATTGAAATAGAAGCAATAAGGAAGGAACAAACTGAGCCAAAGCTGGAAACAGAAAACCTGAAGAAAAACCAGAGCTACAGATGCAAGCGTAACCAACAGAGTACAAGAGATGGAGGAGAGAATCTCTGGTGGAAGATTTGATAGTGGAAATAGATACATCAGTCAAAGAAAACACTGAAATGAAAAAAAGTCATAACACAAAACATCCAGGAAATCTGGGACACCATGAAAAGACCAAACCTGAGAATAATTGGAATCAAAGAAGGAGAAGATACCAGCTCATAGGCACAGAAAATATATTTGACAAATCATAGAAAAATAAGGCAAACCCAAGTAATTATTGGAGCTAGATACATCGGGTTGCTGATGATAATTAAAACTCCCTTTCTTCTTAAGCATGAAGTATAAGAATTAACCAAAAAAAATAGATTTTCAGTGTTGTATAAAGTTAAAATAGATGGTGTTTGTTAGTAGTATTCACTGATCATATTAAAGTCAGTGTGAAACTCTGGGTAGAGAAATTTCTTTTCTTCTTTCTAGATGGCTTCTATAGTTTAGCCAGCATTAAAGGTCAAGAATAGAAAATGAGTGTGTGCATTGAATCAAAAATTTTTAGAAAACAGAAAGGTACTCCCTAATTCCCTAGTCCCAATATGTTCTTCATCTTAGGATTCCTTACTATATTTTGGGAGATCATCATTGTAGTGGTTTGGAAGAAAATGGCCCCCAAAGGGAGTGGCACTATTAGAAGGTATGGCTTTGTTGTACTAGATATGGTCTTATTGGAGGAAATGTGTCACTGTAGGGACACAGTTTGAGACCTCATATATGCTCAAGCCCCACTTGGTGTGACATTCAGACTACTTCCTTTTGTCTGCAAGATGTAGGACTCTCAACTACTTCTCCAGCACCATGTCTTCTTGCATGCTGCCATGTCCCACATGATAATAATGGACTGAACCTCTGAACTACAAACAAGCTACCAAATTAAATATTTTTCTGTAGTTGTGGTACCTCTTCACAGCAATAGAAACCCTAACTGAGACAGTCATCACTAGCTCTCAAATACTTGGCTCCTTTATAATCCTGTCTGTGAAGTACTGGCAAGTAATTTAAATATTTGAAACTAAATATGCAAACCCATAGAAATAAAACATATGAAAAAATATATCCAAGATTACAGCATAGCTCTTAAATTATGTACCAAATGATCACAAACACTGTACACACATGCTCACTAGGTCCATACCGTGAATAAGTATTTTTTAACATTTCACATCTACAATGATAACTCCTTGCTTCCAGAAGTAACAGAGTCACTAACTGAATTGGCATCCAACCACCCATAATAAAAAGTCTGAAAAGGTACAAGAAAGAACAATTTAGAGATTATTTTCAACAAAAAATTTATTGAATGAAAAACTATGCATTCTAAAAAGAAAAGTGAATAGTATAAGTAGCCCAGACCTGTGAGTTTTCCACCAGCGGAATGAAGATTCTACATAGAGGATTGAAAGATGGGAGTCCAGCAAGCATGTGGGTGTCTTAGTGTTAAGTTGCTTTGATTATAAAACTTGACCAAGGCAACACTTACAAGAAAGCATTCCACTGGAGGATTGCTCCCAGTTTCAGAGGGTCAGTCCATGATAGTCATAGCAGGAAACAGGCATGGCATTAGAGCAGTAGCTAAAAGTTTTACTTTTTTTCTATTGAGTTTGAATGTGGCTCTTTTTAAAAAATATTTATTTTGCATCCTGTCTTCAGTTTCCCCTCCCTCCTCTCCTCCTAGACCTCTCTGTTCCATCCCCAATCCACTCCCTGAATCAGTTTAGGAAAGAGCTTTTTTATTCAATTAAGAATAGCTTATCGGGTATTAAGGCTGGGGAAGGTGACCCAGTATGAGTAGGGTCCCAGGAGCCTGTGAAAGAATTGGAGACCTGTGGAGATCAGCCTTCAGCCCCCGGGCTTAGCCCTGTTTAGTATTGCGGTATTTACCACACCAACTGTTCCAGTATCAGAACAATTTAGGAATCAGAAAGTTAGCAGAGGATAAAGAAGCTGGCTGAAGTCAGGTGTTGCTTCTGAGCTGCAGGGGTTACTCAAGGTCAAAGGTCAACCCTGACATATAAGGCTTCCCCTGAACTCCAAAAACCAGCATTCTTTCAAGATTGACCCGCACATGTCTGTCTTTCAATTCGTAGGCCTTTGCTCAATGAAGCTCTCCAAGGTGACGCAGGTATCACAGATGGAGACCCCCTGAGAGATTCAGGTGCTTCAGGTGGATGCCTCCCGTGAGATTGCATCACAGACAGTGGCTCCCAGCAACCTCGAGAACTAAGGGAACCTAACAGATCGCCCTCAGAAGGCTGGCAAGCAGGTGAGAAATTATTTAATGAGGGTGGATTAAATTGAAAACCTCCAGAATTAGAGTTTCTGAGGGGTCGCCTCAGAAATAGAAGACAGACAGCCAGACACATGCTCTCCCGGGCAGAACAGAGGGATGACTTCAGCTATTTACTCTAGTCTGAATTCATGAGTACATTCCCCAATTTATATCTTGATGAATCCCAGTTACCCAGTTAACAGACTCACGTGGATTACAAGTAACACATTTGCTGTGAAATTTAGGGTTAGCTTACTTTTTTGCCAGTGTTTGTTTTAAAAAGAAAAAAAAATAGCTTGTTGTTTTCATAAAGAAAATTAGGATAGACAAATATTGAAACAATGTATGTGATTCCCATGACTACAAGGAAATAATAAATTTTACTGCACAATACTTAGTGTTCTTAAACCTTTATGTTTATCTCTACTTTCTGATTTATGTCAAATCTCTCTCTCCTAATTTGTTTCTCTTTGTCCATCTCCATAGGTTATAAATGAATTTTGGATTTTCATTATTCACATGACTATTTTCTGATACATTCATGAACTATAATTAATGTATGTGGCTATTAAAATTCCCATACTTATTGCTTGCATTTAAAATGCAATGTTTTCAAACTAAATGTTATTTATTTATTTGGTGCTGGGATGAACCCAGGGCATTGTGCACACTAGGTAACTCTCTGTGGTAGAGATGCATGTATCCCTCAAACTATGAGTTATTTAAATGCCTTTAGTCCCAAAAGAAGTACACAGCTGCATTAAGTAAATTTTTGTAAATTTGACACAGAGTTATCTGAGAAGAGGGAACCTTAATTGAGAAACATGTCCTCGTCAGATTCGGCTGTAAGCAAGCATGTGAGCATTCTCCCGACTGATGTTTGATGTGAAAGTGGAACTGGCCCACCCACTGTGGCCAGTGCCATCCTGGAATGGTGGTCCTAAGAGAGAGAGAGGGAGAGAGAGGCTGAATAGATCCAAAAATGCAAATAGGTAAGCAGCATTTATTTCTCATGGCTTCTCATCAGTTCCTGCCTCTGGGTTCATGACCCACCGGCTTCTCTTCCTGATAGAGAACAATTTTCAGCAGAGAGAAATACTTTCCTCCCCAAGTTGGGTTTTGGTCATGGTCTTTACCAGAGCAATAGAAACCTAACTAAGACAGTGACCATACTGGGTAAAAGGGCCAGAACTTGGGGTTGGGTCTAACATAAAAGATCAAATAAATGGGGCTGGGTGAGTTAGCTCAGTTGGAGTCCTGCTCTGCAGGCTCTGGATGGAGGTTCACTCCCAGCACACATGCACACACAAACACACAAGAGAAAACAGCTTCCTTTTCTTTATATTGCTGATGTTTGATCCATTATCTGTTAAAATGTGCACCATAGTTGTAAAAACTATTGGCAAAAAGATATCTTTTTTTTTTCTTCTGGTTCTGAAGACAGAACACAGAGGCTTGACCTTGCTAGATAAGCACTCTACCTCTGAGCTAAATTCACAACCGAAGCAAAATTGTACTGCATAACAGTTTGGCAACTTAAAACTATCAAACAGTTTTAAAGTACGATGGTTTTGTAACCAACAACTTATTGGTACAAAGACAGGAACTTAATATGGCTCAATTAGGATAATTAATTACTGAAGACAGGCTGTTTGTAGTGCTGACCAACACAGTCAATTGCCATGCAGTTGGAAAGGATGCAGTTGGAAAGGGGGCTTAGTTTCAGATAAGTGTGTAAGGAACTTAAAAAAAATTAAAATAGATTAAAAGATAAAACAAAGCAAAACTAAATACCACTACCTGTAACTAAAAAAGAGAATAGATATCCTTAAACACCAGGAGAGAACGGAAAAGAAAGCCATGCCTGCATACTTCAGATGAACTATGTCTTAGCACATGGAGCTTCTGTTCCTCATGCTGTTCAAGGATGCAAGAGGGAGTATCACAGAAATTAGAAAAACACTGTCTGGATTGCACATCAGTTCAATATGATGGACTCCTAGGGCCTTCTCATTCTCTTGTGAGAATGTGCTTCTGTGTCCGTTCTTCAAAGGAGGCTCAGTGGCATTTCATCAGGGCAGAAACCTCACAGTTTCAAATGGAGCTCTCAATGAATCTGCTATGAATAGTTGTTTTCATAAGGCACACATGACTTGATGCTTCTGCTTCCAAGGTGATCTTATATAACTCACTTGAATTCCATTGACTCTCCTGAGGCAGCCAGATGAAATATGGGATCATATACTCCAGAAAATGGTTAGCTAATGAAGTCTCAGGAATGGAACAATGTTTCCCTGCCAACCTGCCAATAAAGGCACGTCTTTCTTAATTAAACGCTTTGTGCTTTTCTGAAGAATTATTTAGAATTACAAAGTGGCTTTGTCTCCTATTTTTTCTCTCTTCAGTTTCTCATTTTGTTGTTGTTTTTGAGAGGTATTTCGCACAGAAACATGCTAGGAAATTCAAGTGGATTTTAAAATGAAACAAAACAAAAAACCAAATCAACAACAGCAACAAAACCGCGGCAGGTCCTTTGAGCCATGTCGTTGGGTATAATTTAGTCGACAGATAAAGGGTTTGAGAAAGAAGCAAATGAATTATATGTGCTGCTTATGGAAAAGGAATGTATACAGGCATAACTACAGAATTAAAATAAAAGCTAAAATAGCTAATAAACCTCAACTGATGGAGTCTTAGGGAGAAACATAGGATATGTACTGATGTTAAAGGAAATCAAACCACTGTGGATGACTTAGGCGACATCAGGAATGGCAGAGTGAAGCAGGAGCAGTAGGCGCCCACACTCCCTAGCCCTGCATCTCAGCGGGTAGAGTGAGACTTTTAACTGAGACACTTGGCATTCATATCGCGTAGGTTTCAAACATTTTATTTGAATTTTTTAATATTCAAAAAAGTTTCTTGGAAATATGAAAAGTGATTGTGTTTGAATGTGGAATATTTCCAAGAGAGTTGAGTCTTTGGTTCCATATTTTGTTTTTTACATAATTTTATGATGTTGTAGTCAAATGTAGTTTTTCTTTCTTGTCTTTATATTGCTTTAACGTTTTCTGTTATTGAGATTTAAAGTACTTTTTAAGTTTCTCAATTACTCTCCCTTCACATCGCTCTTCCAATTGCCGCTGACTGTTCACCAGTAAAACAGGACTTCAAGAGTTAAATGCACTTTTAAGCATCATCTTATTCCACTGAGAGTGATTTAGTGACTGCCCATCACAGACTTGCTCATACGTTTCCAAACAACACTGTCACCAAGAATTCAAACTCCTTCATTATCTGCTTCACACATTTTAACCTACTTTTCAGCCTTATATTTTCCTGTGAAATAATCATAGATTTTTTTTCTGTTATGTCCTCATGTATTTCAGCCTACCATTATCTCTTTTATTTATTTATTTCTATCCCTTACTCTTCTTTGCTGATATATAACAATACTCAGGAAGTTTTTCTAATCTGCCTTCCAGGTGTACATCCTCTAAAATCTTTATATATACTTTTCTATTACTGATTTTTGAGGTCACATGTATCTAGTCCACTAAACCATAAACTTGATGATTCTGTGACTTCTGTACCCCAGGTAGGGATAGTCATCCATAAACATAAATGAATGTGGATTATCCATTCTAACACTTATTAGAAAGTACTAATATACTAAACAAATACTTGTTGAACTAATGAATATATGAATATAGAATGTTTTTATTTTTGTGAACACATTAAAATAATAAATATAAGCATTTTACACTTTTTATAATTATCTATGCCTTTATTTTGGATTTCCATCCCATTTAATTATATATTTGGATCTCCGTCTCATTTTTGCTAAGGAAGACCTGATCTGTGATTACAGCAGACTGTTACTAGGAGTCATCTTGTGGTTATTTTCCTTTAACAGAACAGTAGCATATTGTTTTCCTTTAGTTCCCTGGCCTATTGAGATTCTAGTTCTTGGCCAGTGGAGCAGTGTGGGGATGTATCCAGTCTTAGAGAGTGGCCTTTAAATTCAATCAGATATTAGTTGGTCACTTCCACAAGCTTCGTGCCACTACTGAGGTACCTTTTATAAACAAGTCATCATTGTAGACTGAAGAGTTGGTAACTTGATTGGTGTTTATCATTCTCCTATGGTTGGTGTTTATCATTCTCCTATGGTAGCATGCTGAATACCTTCTAGTACTATTAACACTAGCTAGTGGAGGTGAAGGCTTTATCTAAGTAGGTACCAGGTCAACTTCTCCATGTTCAATATAATTCTACCTTCTTAAACATCTCAAAAACAGCAATTGCTACTTATGGACAGGAATATGAATGATAAAAATAATAAAAATCTGAGAAGAGTTAATTCCATAGAGATCCTGAAAAATATATTGGTTCATGCCAGATTAAAACTATAATGAAATAAATGTTAACATTCTTAAAGGGCCAGTTCTATGGCTTAGCTGGTAAAAGGGCTTGCCAGAGTCCCACCTTTGGGATTCTCAGAAAGAGGAATATCAGAGAGAGTTAACAGACCACAGTCAATTCTCACCCAGCCAACTTCTAAGGCCATACAGGGTAAATGCTATCTTCAAGGGTCCTCAGTCTGGCTCATTGCTCCTACAGAATGAATGACTCTCTGCCTCCTCCCACCTTAAATATCTTCTCTGCCCAGTTGTTTCACTTCCAGGTTCAATTCTACATCATAATCCTAGAGCTATGATTAAAGGTGTGAACTACTACTGTTTGGTTTTTAGGCTTTGAACTCACAGAAACACAGAAAGCTCTCTGTCTCCCGAGGGATGGAATTATAGGCATAGGTCACCACTGTTATCCCCATGGGGGAATTAAAGGCATGACTTACCACTGTCTGGCTCTCAACGGCTTGACTGTGAGTTATTCTGTTTTCTGATATTCCAGGATGATTTAATTAAATATAAAATACATCACCACAAACTGGTGCAATAAGGTGTCCTCTACAGTCAAGCACATACATGCACAAACATAGTAAACAAAACAAATCATAAGAGCTGTGGGTCAGAAGAGGGCAGCAAAGAACTGAACTAAAATATGCCTGTGAGGAGTGTCTGATAAGCAGAGCCCTGCAGGGTGGGTGCAGCATTTAGTAACAGAAAGATGCAGGAGTTGAAAGATGTTCATGCAATTTCGTTATACCAGTGACAATAGCCAATACATAAGATAAAAGAATATAGAAATGATGATGTGTTTTCACTGTCTCATAACTAAATTCTACCTTGAGGAGAATATTGTCTATCCAAGGACCTATTAGAAAAAAAAATATTTCTCTTGGAAAAACACAAAAAACTCAGATTGACAAGAGGCCAAGGCACTAAGATTGTATCCTAGAAAACAAGGGCCCAGGACAAATCCACAGCAAAAGTAGCACAGCAGGGGTCAGATCTAGGGGATTGAGTGTAAATGCACCACAACTTCTGAAAGGAACTGTGAGATTCATTCTGACACATTCCTACCCTCCCTCTTGGTCAAAAATGGCTGAGTTCACATGAACTTGAGACCTCATGTAGCTATAGAAACCTCTTGTTGGGATACAACTTTAGACATCTCCTTATCATTTTGGAGTTTAGAATGATCGCAGAGTTTTGTGATCCCTACAGCCCTCATCCTTCTCCCCACTGGTACATTTGCATTTAAAAATACATCCTTCTTTATCTTTAAAAGCTTGCATTATACTTTTGGTTCATATCTTTCCTGAACATTTGTGAACCACCTAAGTGTAGGTTTGGGACAGTACTCTTGAGAAATCTTTGAATGTACTGTAAGCTCTTACCCTAGTAGATGCAATGTGTTTTAAGTTCCACCATCAATCACAGCTCTGCTATCAAATTGTGCATCTGCCTCATCTGTCTACTGTAGCCAAAGTGGTCAGTACAAATAAATTAATACAAATCTTTTCCTGCTGAAGTGGCAGAAAGTTTTTCTGAGCTGGAATTTTATTCTTAGAGGAAGTAGGTGCTGAGAGGTTCCCTCTGACCCCTGGCCTGTCAAAAAACAAACAAGAATTTACCAGTGAATAGAACTAACATCTCTGCCACCTACACAGATCTGTGTAAGGCCAGTTGTAAAGCCACAGTGAAAAATAACATCTCAAGTATTTCCTCCCTCTCTCCCCCTCCCTTTCTCCCCTCTCCCCCTCCCTCCCTTCCTCTCTCCCCCTTCCCTCCCTCTTTTGTTGTGATGCCCTATACATAGAAAACCTCTACCAAATGAATATTTTTTCTTTTTTACTTGTAAGAATGTTAACCCACAAACTAGTTATGTATTTCCTCAGGCTTATAAAAAAAATAGATATTTGTTATCTGAGTCACAATCTATTGTAGGCGGAGTTTTACTTACAAGGCACCAGTCCAAAATTAATATTTATTAGAATATAAATCAACACTCACGATATTAGTAACAGCATATAGTGGCACCTAAACAAGGACTGGCGTATCCAAGCGATGGACAAGCGATGGAAGGACAATGGATTCTGATCCTGTCTCTCCAACAGCCAGTAGCCAGGAACCAGGAAGAGAGAGTCCTCGCGTCCCAGCAGCCACTTATCAATGGGGTTGGCCACACCCCCTCCAGGTTGGCCACACCCCCTCCAGGGTCCCGGGCTCCTGGATGAGCGGCTGACACCTTAATCCCGCCACAATCTATGTTGTCTAATTATTATTAATGTGCTTATATTTTCCTGTCTTAAATTTAACTGCTATATATTGTACTATGAAAAACAACATGTCAACAACTTATTGGTACAAAGACAGGAACTTAATATGGCTCAATTAGGATAATTAATTACTGAAGACAGGCTGTTTGCAGTGCTTGGTTCATTTGACTTGATCTAATAGAATCCATATGCCATATCATAGTTGAAAGGCTTGAGAATATGTTAACTAATTAACTAGCTAACACAGACTTTTAAAATCAATTGTCTGGTTTGAAATCTGTATTTTAAAAGCTTGTATTAAAACAAGATGATGCATCAGGTTCCTATGGAAATTCTGTCCTTTTTTGAACAGGTGTGGGGGGGTAGGGGTGGAGAGACGGGCTTTCATAAAAAGACCTCTGGGATAGTTAAAATAAATAAGTTACTATATACCAAAATTTGTTTCTGATATTTTCATTTTAACCAAATCTCTAATCCATTTAGAAATTATCTCAAAAATGACCATGTACTTAAAGTTTTCATATCAAAACAAAAATTTATTTTATTTCAGAAAGCAATTTTCAAGTTTAATAATAATTCACTATTAAATTTCTACAATTTAATAAATTAAGGATATGTGTGTATGTTTATGTTTGCACGTCCCTTTGCATATGTATACATCCATATTCTATATGTCATGCTTCACAGCTTCTACTTCTAGTAGCTAAATATTGAAAACAATCTAACTATGGTGAATGTTCTTAACTCCTATGTGTTTCCACAATAGAAATATATTTTTAAATTCAAAACATATGTTTATCATTTCAAAATACATTTAAATGGAATTAAATATGTTAGTCCAGAGTAAAGCAAAATGTACTTCCCATGGACAATGTTTATAGTCATTTTTAATTGTTTTTGTTAGCAATAAAAAGAAATTTTTACAGATATTTAAAACAGATAAGTCATAAGCTACAACAATTAGTATCACTTTTGAAGCTTTGATTTTGCAAGACTTCTTCATATTTTTTTAAAGAGCAATCCTTTAGAATATGCATCTGGACATCACCACCCCACTTAGAGAAAATACAAACAAATGAGGCTCCAGTTGTGTGCTCACTTCAGGGGCCCAGGCTCAAAAGCAGCGGGAGTCTCCATGTGTCTGCAAGCTGCCCTGGACTTTGTGATTCACAAAATTGTTTTCCTTTGGTAAAGGAACACTGAGCTAACCTCTGAAGAGCAGTTTCTATGGTGATCAGAAAGAAAGAAAAGTAAGAACACTATAGTCAGTCAATATGCTAATTCTTAAATTGGTAATATAAATTAAACTTTGGGGAAAAATACAAACATGAATAGGTTATTGACCAAAGAACCCAGGAAAGAAACAAATAAAAGTTATTAATTTATAAATGTTTGAGAACAATGAAAAACTTAATTACAAATGAAAGAAAAATATTTATATGATAAAAGGAACAACAAACATTTAGTAAACTCCATCAATACTTGAGAGCTTTGTAGACAAATACTCAGCACTCAAACACACATGCGCACTCACACACACACACACGCGCACACACACACACACACACACACACACACACACACTTCCTGTTCACAGTGGAAATATCACCCTTGTATTGAGTACCTAGTTTTATCCCATTGTTTTTGAAGATCAGGATGTGATTCACTGTAAAAATAGCTCTCTCCAGTATAAAATGTCTGAACAAAAATAGTTTGTTGTTGTAGTATTCAGGAAAGTCTAAAAAGTGTGTGTGTGTGTGTATATGTGTGTGCGAGCGCACGTGCTCAGCAGTCCCATAGAATCTAAACAACCACTGTAGTCCCATAGAATCTAAACAACCACTGTAGTCCCATAGAATCTAAACAACCACTGTATAATTGTGTACCTTGCTTTGAAGAAATGTGTTAAGAACGTAAAAGAAAATATTGATTCTCGACTATAATGGCTTTCCAAATTAAACAAGAATCACTTCTATTAATAACACATTTTCTGCTCATGTATATAATTCATTTTACCATTGATGGTATGTTTATGTTTTTAGTAGACCTAAAATTTCATGGGTTTTTTTTTTTTTTACTGTGTATTACTTTTTGTATATTTTACATGAACCTACATTCTAGACAAAATTATTTGAAATAAAATAAAATATATTAAGATAAAACAAAAGCTAACACAGTGGAATTAAACAAAACAGACAGAAGGAAAAGAGCCCAAGAAGCAGAGACTCACTTGTTTGCACCTTCAGCCATCCTATAAAAACAGTAAGATGAACTTGTAATGCATATGCACAATGCAAAGGACAGTGATTCTGCCTCCTCCTTCACAGGGTCCCATGAGCCCTGAGGAGAGAATCTGATGGAGGCATCCCATTTAGGACCGAGTGTTCCAAGATCTACAGAAGGTTTTTTTTTTTTTTTTTTTTTTTTAAGGAAAACAAATGAACAAACAAAAAGTTAAATGGAAAAAAAAAGACAAGCAAAATGCTGTGTGCACCTCCTTTTGGTGGTTGCTGTGCTTATTGGCTTTGCTTACGTGACACTGTGCCTAGTTTGATACAACAGGAAGAGTTTTTATTAAGTTTTTACTTTTACTTTTTTTTCTAAATTCTACAAAAGAAGCAACAAAATGTTTTTCTGGTGTTCGATAAAATATGCATGGGAGAAGGGATTAAAAAAAAAAAATCTTCCCATCTCATGCCAATAGTCAAAAATTACCAGGAGCAAATCCTCAACAAAGCCAAGAGCAACATAACCATGGAGGTATTGGAAGAGAAAAAAATCCCAATTTTAAGAATTTGGCCTGTGATAGCTTCATATTTTCATGTGCTGTCCTCAGAAGTGGATTGTCCCTTAGTCTACTTTAGAATTCCCTGGGGCATAAGAGGCACACAAGAAGGTCTAAGAGCATCTCTTGTCGTTACCTGCGATTCTAGAACGCCCAGGTTTCAGTGTGTAAAGCTTTTAGGTTACCTACCTAACTCCTTCAGTCCTGAGAGGCCCCTCCCCTTGGCAGGAACTTTTTCTCCCTTAGCTCCTTACTGATGAATCAATGTCTGAAAACAGGAAAGCAGCTATTAGCAACGGGACAGACGCTGCTATTTATTAGAACTGTGCGTCTCCCTTGCATCGTATTTTTTTCGTAGTGATGAATATTCATTAAGCTAGAAAATAACTGGCCAGCTGCAAATCTTTGCAAGGTGGTTTAGTTCTCCAAACTCAAAGGATAGAAGATTAATCCTGTTTATGGGCATCATGAAAAATGAAGAAAGGAACTAGCAAACATTCCCAGGGTGGAAACGAATGCTCTACAAGCCTTAAAAGAACATGTGCATTTAAAAGTATCATTGGTTTTCTGACTTTTTACAAAAATTTACTTTGGAGTGTTGAAAAAGAGGAATTATCTAAATGTCATACTAATCTTTAATTTGGTCTCCCTTTAGTTGTAGATAGAAATCTAGATGCTAAGAAATGGAAAGGAACAAGTATTTAAAAGATTGGCCAGAGGCATGACATGCGCTCTAGTTTATGATGAGTTAGTCAGTAAATTGTGTGTAGAAAAATCTTCCATTTTTCCTGAGACACCAAAAGAAATACTAAATACCTGAGTGAGAGCTTCCTAGAGAAGAGCTGCTGTGTCCTGGGAATTCACCTCTCCTTCAGTGCTCCCCTCTCTACATCCTGCACTCTTGACTTGCTTCTTTCTATGGCTGCTACATATGCAGCAATGAACAAAATACCGCGTGTGATGGAATGTGCCTCTGTACAGTTCTACCCAGGTAAGAGTTCAGACTACACACTCTATTGAACCTGGAGTTCCAGGCCATCCTAAGTGACATGGCCAGCTGTCTTAGAAGAAAAAACAAAATACAGTAAGTCAAATCAAACTAAAACTCTAGAAAATATTATTATCTGTGTTTTTAATATAACTGCTATTAGTTTTCATGTTTTCAAATTCTCATTTTCCTATGTCTCCCACCAAAAAACATAAAATGTAAATATAAGACTATGCGCACATTCAGTGTAAGTATATAAATGCATGTCAAGTTTTGTGAAGTCCAACCTAAAATGTGGCTTCTTGGTTTTTTATAATGTCTAATTTTTTAACATGATGAGCATTTTTCTTGTCCACATCTCCATAAGCTGCTGAAACCCTAATAGTTGGCAGCATCGCAAGTTTCCCTTGCTTGTATCAGATGGCCTGACGAATTGCACAGGGTCCAGAGATGCAATACTACCCTGTTATATCCCGAATCATTTTTAATGTATACAACTTCTGAAAACTACCTAACTACACTATGTTTTTAACTATTGATAAAATAATCATAATACTACATTCTTTTCATGATGCCATTGTGATTGTAGATAGAGTTAACACATGAAAAGTACAACAATCTTATTATATAGAAGTACTTTTCATCATAGCTGCTATTATTATTAATTATGTTGCTACAATCTGAAGGGAAAATAATATATAGAACTTGTATCTGACTCCAAATTTTAAATTTTCAGCTAATATAAAGACAAGGCTTATCATGAATGCACTCTCAGAGAAGCCGTGGTAAAAGTGTTTAGGGAATTACATGGTAGATGTATAATAAACCTTATCATTTTATTTACTGATTAATTTTTATTTATAAATAATAATAACAAATAAATATTTTTAACCCAGAATATATGAGCTGCCAAGAAATTCCAGTGCTTAAAATGTAATTAGAAATTTTTCTGGCTTCATAAAGTGGTGGTAGTAGGTTCTCTTCTAAGATCCATGACCTCACTAGCCCCAGGGAGTGGGCTAGGTTTCCAGTACCAGGCATTATTCCCCACTGTTGAGTAGGCCTTATATTAAATTGGGCAGTTTTGGGGTACCACCAATAGAAGCACCACTACTGCCTGTTTGAGATATCATGCTATGCTGGTCATTGTGTGATTCTAGGCATCACGGTCTGATAGAACTATTGATTGCTTTCTTCCCTTGGCAGCTTGATAACATCTTCCAATACTATGAAAGCTAGACTGTCATCATATTTTCTGTATGCTCTAGCAAACAAAGCTTGCCTGAAGATCAAAGAACAGAGCCAGCCACTGGTTAGCCAAAGAGGCCAGGCAGCGGTGGCACACACCTTTAATCTATCTCAGCACTAGGGAGGCAGAGACAGGAAGTGATACGGATGCATGACGGGAGGAGGAGCTCAATCTTTTCAGCCTAAGGATTTTGGGAGAAGTAAGAACTCTAGTGGCTAGCTCTTTCTTTCTCTTATCTTTTAGCATTTACCTCAATATCTGCCTCTGGTTTTATAAGACCAATTAGGGTTTGCACTACATCTGGCATCCAATTTGGGGGATATGAATTCACAAAAAAAGCTGTTCATAGCTTTGCAGTCATTGGCATAAGCCAGAGTTGTAGGCGTAACTTACCCACAAGGACACCAATACCAGATAGATATTTATTAGAATATAAACCAACACTCACGGTACAGGCAACAGAGTATAATAGCACCTGAACAGGGACCAGAGTCTGCAGACGGACGGACCACGTGAGCCTCCCTCCAGCATCCAGGAACCAGGAAGAGAGCGTGTCGTATCCGCAGACCCTTTTTAATGGGGCTTTTCCCCCGCCCCCTTCAGGTCGGGGGGCCCGGTGCTCTGTATAAATGTCCCTTGACCTTGTCAGCTGACACCTGAATCCCACAACACAGAGTTGCAAGAGACTGGAGGCACTACCCCTCTGGCTAAGTTTTCCAGCTGGAGTTAGCCTCTTATCACCTTTTAGGCACTTCCTACCATACATGCTTTTCCCCGTGAGACCCTGTGTGCATTTTTCAGACAGTGAATTACCTCTCCTGGAAGGGTTCAAGCTTTTCCTGGACCCTGTCCTCAGGTTGCTGCCACATTACATAGCTGCCTCAGTTCACCATTATCTGAATCATCAATTGTCAGTTGGGTTTTGTGAGTCAATTGGGATTTCTTAAAGGGGGAAATCAGTTTTTTAAAAAGACAGAAAGAATGTTTATTTTCAACATTGAAATATTACTACAGTTGGCAGAGTTAGGTCTCTGATAATATACTGGATATTTTGAAAATGGAACAATTAAATGAGAGAATAATTAACTTAGATGGGATTTACATGATGTCAATTATAAATACTTCCCATTCGATCATTTTATCATTTAAAAAGTTTGTTAATATGAGTGTCACAATAAGTTTTAGAAAAACTTGTTAAAACAAATAATAGAAACATTCAGACCCAGACAGAGGAATTCAAAGGAAAACCAATCTCAGCACTGCATTATAAGATCAGAGAGAAACAGCCTAAGTCTTTCAAACAGTCAAGCTTAATTTATCCAGTAATGTTACAGGAACTGCCAAATGATAATATCCCCCAGACAGTGTAAGAGATGAATGGACTTCTGTGCAAATGTTACACTCAAGGAAATTCAAGGAAGTGATAGTCCTATATGGCATGAATTCACCTTTTGTGAGGCAGATATTAAACTCAAGGTTAGCTTGTAATAGAATTATTCCTCAAGACTGGAGAGATTTGGTTACAACAGTCTTGGAACCTGGTCCTCAACTATAATGGAGAACCTGCTAGAAAGATAAGGTTAAAACCATTGAATAATGAAATAGGGATAGAGGTATGAAAATCTCCCAAGATCAACTTCTTAGAGAGGGAGATTATGATAATATATACAAAGGCAGTCTCTGTATGATACTCTGGCTTTATGCTTCACAGCAGTCTTGAATGCTTGAACAGAACTGAAGAGGTAGGAAAGAAAATTGAGTCATTTACTAAAGTTATAAAGGGCCCCAAAAAAACCTTCATTGATTTCTAACAAAGACTAAGTACAGCAGTAAATAGAATAATACAAAATTCAGAAACTAGTAAAATCATAATTGAATCTCTGGCTTTTAAAACACTAATTCACAATGCAAAAGGATAATTAGGCCACTAAAGGCAAGATCAGCACCCTCGGAGAAAGGAATCTAAAAAACAAACAATATTGAATCTTATAACCATGGTGATGCGTGGCTAGAAAGGGTGATTCTACCCAATAGCCCTTTCTACCCAAGGAGTTTGGAGAAAAATCAAAATGTCAAGTGTTTCAATTATGGTAAATGGGATCATCATAAAAAAGGGACGGGCCATAAACAGGGAATTCCTAGAAACAATGTTTTTGCTAAGAATAATCCCAATAGAACATTCCCTCCTTCTGGATTATGCATAAGGTGTGGCAAAGGTAGGTATTTAACTAATGAATGTATGTCAAAGAGGGACAGACAAGGTAACTCTTTGCCTTTGGAAAATGCCTTTGTTATAGGCTCCCATGTCATTCCCTGTCATCATGGGGGAAACCCCTCCCCAGAACAACTAAAATATTAGATTTGAACAAGAGACATTTTGATCAGAAGAGGTGATCGTTAGGGTTGGGACAGTTTTGGTCTTGTCCTTTTAGTAAAATAAAAATGACCATATTGAAGAATGTAAAAACCTTTGGACAAATAAGCATCCAAAGAGGAACTACCCAGAAAAAAAAGTTAACAAGAAAAGGAATAATCTGACCTAATGCTGTATTTGAAGCCTCCAAAAAAGATGATGGGATCTGACAATGATGATTCTCTCAGGACTACAACAATGCCACTAAGCTGACAAACATCACCTAATGGTGGGGTTTGCTCTGTAAACTACTCAGGACAATTTTTAGGTGACTGAGATGAATCAGCCTCACAGACTGCTCTAGCCATAACTTGAGATGAGCCCTGTACTTCCCATTATACAGTGATTAGACAGCAAATAATAATGTTACCTTTCCCAGGACTTGACAATCCAAATTTTCTATTTTAGGATGCCCTAAATACGCTATCACTCCAGAAAGCAGGAAGTAAATTTAAGAATATGACACCTGCTTTTTCATCTGTCCACAGCCAGCAACATGCAACATGTGTTATGTTGCTTCTTACTTGCTTGGTGCTCTTTGGGGCAAGTCTTCTCCTAGCACCAAAGACATTAAGAAGATACTAGACAGGCCATTGAGGCTGATGATGACCAGTTCAACAAGGTCATCAGTAAGCTGAATTAAAAACAAACAAACAAACAAACAAACAAACAAAAACACTGAAGATGTCATCTCCCAGGGTGTTGGCAAACTTGCCAGTGTGCCTGCTGGTAGGGCTATGGCTGTTTCTACTGCCCCTGGCTCTGCAGCTCCTGCTGCTGGCTCTGCTCCCACTTCTGCAGGATAAGAAAGGAAAGACAAGAAGAAGGAAGAGTCTAAGGAGTCAGATGATGACATGGATTTGGCTTGTTTGACTAAGTTCCCGCTCCCCTACAAATAAAGCCTTCCTTCTTATGTTAGAAAGAGAGAGAGGGGAGGAGGGAGGGAGGAGGGATAAAGGAAGGAAGGAAGGAAGGAAGGAAGGAAGGAAGGAAGGAAGGAAGGAAGGAAGGAAGGAAGGAAGGAGAACATGACACCCACATTCCCAAAAGGTAGGGTGGGTGGGTTTGGGTCATTCAATGGCTTATGGATATTTGATAATGTTTAGGTTGTTGGTTACAAGTTCTATTGGTAATGGTCAAGAGAAAAGTTGAGCAAAGGAGATTAGATTCAGGGTTCTTGTTTAAAAAAAAAAAGAAGTAGATACAGATATGATAGGGAAAAGGGCAGATTCTTTATTGAGTCTACTCTGAAAAAAAGATAAAGAAATGATAGGATAGAAGGATAGATTATTAAATCTACTCTGAAAAGAAAAGGCAAGAATATGGATAAGATAAAAAAGATAGATTATTAAAACCACTTTTAAAATTCAGCTACTAGTTTTAAATATTTTACACTGGATTGGATTTTTGTGTATTTTATACAAATTTGTGTATCTATACATACAAAGTTGAGATTATTTTGTTAGAACATACTGTGTATACATTTCTAATCTTGTTCAAGGTATTGTACATATATGTGTCATTTAACAATGTAATGCAGATTGCTACTCCTTGAAAGCCACTATTTCCAATTAATTAGGATATAAAGAAATGTAGGTTAGTATTAGTCATCTCTTACAGTCAAACTTGTAGTCATATTAGGTATGTTTTCAAGGTCAAACAGAGATATATTTTAGATAAACAGGTTGTCTTCAAATACTTCAGAGATCTACAGAATGTGGCATTTAAGATGTTCTAATAGCATAGGTTCTTTTTTTGACAATGGAACATGTCTGCTTCTAGCAACACCAATCTACTCCAGAGAAGATGATGGGCCTCAAAGAAGCTCCCTATGGAGTTTTCTTTCTTTGTGGCAAAAGTTAGTCACTGTGCAAAAAAGTGTTCTTTCCTTGACTGCTGACAGTCCAAATGGACAAACAGGAAACTAAATAAGGCCTGCTAAGTTTTGCCCAGACAAAGAAGGACAGCCCTTAAGAAAATCCTGCTTCACAGATAAGTCTGTCAAACATGCTAGGCCTGTAGACCAAAGATGGATGCTCCAGCATTTCAGAGAACCCTTGGGTGACAGCCAGTTGTTTCTGTCACTTCTCACATGTCTTGGAAGTTACTTGCTTTCACTTTCTGCTTATTCAGTTAATATTATCTCTTTCTCAGGTCTCTGATAAAGTTGAAGCCTAGATAGTTATAGTTACAGTTTTCCTTAATTCAGAAAAAAACTCAATAAAAAGATGTAAAGTGTACAAGCTTGAGAGGCATCAAAAGATAATTTTTGGTTGGAAATACAAGATAGGAGAGAAAGTGATTTAGGACTCACCAAGATAGGATAAATAGGATAAATAATGGAGGATTTTCTCTGAATTTGTAAAATGTTAATGAGCTAGATATTATTGATATAATTATTTCCTATAGTTATTGTACTTATTGTACATAATTTTTCTTATATTAGTTATGACCTTTTTTATTTTAGACAAAAAGGGAAATATGATGATATTTTGTGTATGCTCTAACAAAACTTTCCTGAAGTTCAGAGAGGAGAGCAAAACCAGGCACTAGTCAGCCCTAGAGGCCAGAAAATGGTGACAAACAATTTTAATCCAGAACTTTGGATCTTATGCCTTTTATCCCAGTACTTGGGGGGCACAGGCACCTTTAATCACAGCACTAGGGAGGTTGAGCAGAAAGTGATGTGGCTGGGCAGAGAGAGGAATACAAGGCAGGGGGAGACAGGAGCTCAGTCTTTTGAGCCTGAGGTTTGGTAGAGGTAAAGAGTCTTTCTAGATTCTGGCTCCTTTGTTTCTCTGATTGTTCAACATTTACCCCAATGTCTGACTCTGGGTTTTTATTAGCATTCATGCTACATTAGACCACAGGAGGAAGACTTTGTTAAATTTCCTGAGTCCTACATCCAAGGTGCGCAGTGTCTTAAGCAATAGAAACTTACCTTCAACCTCGGGGGAGGAAGTTAAAGGCATCAGCAATTACCTATAATGTTTTGGGAGTCACTTGGCTATGTTGGCTATTCTAGCCAACAATGGCATTTTTTCATGCCAGCTACTGAGACTTTTGTTTGATAGTTTATGGCTCTTTGGAGAACATTATCAGCCCAATGGCATCATGCACACATACGCATATATATGTGTGTGTGTAACAATAAAATCAAAGGGCCATCAATTTGAGACAAAGGAGTGGAAAGGAGGGAATATAGAAGTTATAGGGAGAAAACGTATTACAATAAGGTTTCCTGGCCCAGTCTGGTTAAGGTCCAGACCCACAGACCTGCCATCCCAGAGCACCTAGCTGCCAACCACTGCTTAGGCCCCCCAAAATGATTCAGACATTTACATTAACTTCATGCTGTTTGGCCTATGGCTCAGGCACATTGCTAGCTAGCTCTTCTATTTTAACTCAACCCATTTTCATTAATCTGTCTGCCACGTGGTCCATGGCTCACCTGTGTTCTTTACATGTTTCTTCTTATGTGGCTGGCTCAATCTCATCTGACTCTGCCCTGCTTCTCCTAACTATTCTAATTCCCCACCTAATTCTTCTACGGTGCCTGCCATGGCCAAAACAGTCCTTTATTTAAAGACTGATAGGCACAGCATGCAGAAAGACATTCCCACATCATCTCCCCATTTCTGTCTAATCAAAAATGAAGGTTTCAATTTTAACAAAGCAAAATTACATATAACAAAACAATAATCAAGCAAGAATTACAGTTATAATATCTAGTCTATTTGTATTTAACAAAATTAAAGAAAATACCCTATCATCTACCTTATCCTTGTAAATCTAAAGTTTCATATCCAATATACTCTTTAAAATAACTAAGAAAAACTATAACTATCTAATCTTCAACTACATCAAAGACCACAGAAAAATATAATATTTACCCAAGTAAACCAGAAGTGCAAGCAACTTCCAAAATCTACAAATGACAGAGATGATACCTATCTGCCTGGATAGTCACCCAAAGTTCCTTTATAAAGTTGGGTCATTCATCTTCAACCTACAGGCCCAGAGTCTCTTTTCATTTCAGTGAAGCAGGAAATCTGCTCTTCCCATTCTGGTATAGTTCATCAGTCACTTTTCCTTGAGTCCTGAAGAGTGACAGTTTTCTCTGTAAAGCAGGAAACTGAATGACTATCTCGGCTTGTTCTGCTAAAGTTCAGAGGTCACCTTCCTATGGAACCTGCATGTCTAGTTTAAACAGCATACTGTCAAGCAGTCAATACAATAAAAGGTTCTTTTCCAGTGGCTAACCACTGCCACAAAGAAAGTAGACTTCATATGGATGCCCATTTTTCTCTTGAAGTAGATTGATGCTGTCAGGAGCAGATCTGTCTCACTGTCCAAAAAGTCTAAGTTCTTAAAATATTTTAAATACCATATTCTGTAGGTCTTAGAAGTATTTTAAGAATTCCCATCTTATTAAAATATTTCTTTATATACCTAAAAAATCCTAACATACATTTCTTAATTATACATTACAATTTTAAATCAGTTACATAAACATCATACTTTAAACAAGAGTAGAATAATACATACAGCGTAAGAGAATTGACCTTAAATTTGTTTCAATAAACCAAAATCCATACCACTGTAAAATATTTTGAGACTAACAGCTGATTTTTGGATTAAAGAAAATTCAATAATCTAATTTCTTAAAATCACTTATATATCATATTCCCTTTTTCTTCGTAGAAAGAGATTAACTATGACCACTAACTATTTATAATGAAAACAAACATCTATAAATAGTATTTTGGGAATTTGGGCATAGTTTTCCATTACTACTTCCTGATGATTAAGGAGCATCGGCAATCTTACAGATTCTTGAGACTGGATCATCTTAGTCTGTAGCCCTGAAACTGATGTGACCATCTCTTCCCATCAGAGAATTTTCAAGTGGTCTTGGTTGGTGAAACCATAAGAGCCTGGAAGAAATTCACAGATTTTCATCTTCTGTGGAAACAAAAGCAGAACTCTTCCAAAGCAATAAATTCTTAAACACAAATTTCAAAGTCGAGATACCTTTAAAATATATATTCTTCTTAAACTTAGCAGCCTTTGCAATTGACTGTCTTTCTAATGTTAACTCATTAATAGTTAAAAAATTATATGAAAACACAATAATAACCATAACCCAGATTCTGTGTCTATTTTCCATCTTTACATGGCTTATTATATTTTTATTACTCTATTTCTCTTTTTTACAGGCTTTCTCTACCTTCTTTATTTTCTCTCTGAAGCCTATGTACATTTTACAGACATTGTAACCTGCTTACAAGTTTTTTTCCATATGAATCTGTTTTATTGTGAATCCTTAATCATTTTCCAACCAGAAGAGCTTTTAAAATACACTGTCTTAAAGAGCCACATAGTTTTTGCAGAAAAAAACTGAGTCAGGAAGTTCTTTTAAAGGAGCCATGTCTCTGTTCACCACTAGCAAACAGAGCATACCTAAATAATGCTGCTACTAAGAAACTGTCTTTGACTCTGTTTCCTTTTTGTCCAGTATAAACATAAACCTTAAATCAATCACAGGCTACCAAGTCTTCTGTGAGACTTCAGGAACCGACCTGGTTGTAGCTTATACTCCCTGTTGCCAGTCCACTGCTGCCATTTTGAATGTGGCACGCTATCTCTGTACAATGACCAGCTTCAGATACACAATTTTAAAGCTGCTTTGGTTCGGTTTCTGTGATCCAGAGCCCTTTTTAATCTTTGTCAGGCTTTATGTGGGTGCTCGGCCCAAGCTGGGATGCCATCTGTTACAATACGGTTTCTAGATCAAGCCAGCAGCCCAAATGAGCAACATGTAAGGAACACAGGTGAGCCACGGGCCACATGGCAGACAGATTAATGGAAATGGGTTAAGATGAAAGAGCTAGCTAGCAATGTGCTGAGCCATAGGCCAAACAACATGAAGTAAATACAAACATCTGAATCATTTCTGGGGGACCAAGCAGCAGCGGGCAGCTAAGCAGCCTGAGACTGCAGGTCTGTGGGTCTGGACCTCTGGCAGCCCAGGGACAGAAGCCTTATTGTAACAAAAAGGACAGCATAAAGTGATGGAATGTGATTTTAATTAAGATTTTTTAAAAGTGTAAACAAAAAAGTAACTCTGATTTTTCCACTAAAGCAGAGCAGTCCCTCGGTTTTTATTGAAGAGAACATTTTACTGACTCCACTGGGTTGCAGCTGAGACAAATACTAACTCTGCTTTTTCCTAGAGTCATGAACTTGGGTAAGTTACAAAAGTTCTGTGAGTCTTCTAATTTGTCAGATGAAAGCATTATATTTATATAAAATTATGTACTGGAGATTAAAAGATATACTTTTAGACAACTTGATGCTCTATCTAGACGATACTAAATCAATAGCATTAAGGTAATGATCAGTTCCTAACTGCTAAATAATAGATTTGACATTGTTGGACTTCAGTTTTTCTTCTCGCTTTTAAATATCCACTCTTCTTCCACGTCAAGTCAAATGCAGACACATGTTCATGGAAACATTGTTGACACAAGGTGTACTGTAAATATATATGCATATATATACTATTTTAAAGGAGCATTAATAAGCCCTCTTTTGTGACTATTATAGATGCTCTAACTTCAGCCATCTGTTTTCCTTTAAATGTTCTCTGCCTGTCCCTTTCTTTGTATGACTTCAACCATCTTCTTTCCAGGCCCTTGGGCATGAAATTCTATTCTTTCTCATCGCCTCCCTTTCTCGGTCTTGCACAATATTCTCTTGATGGAAAATTGATTTCATTTGTCTTCTCTTATCAGTCCTATTGTAGCTGGTCCCCAGTGGGAGCGTTAGTCACAATATCCAAGTGGCTTTTTATTTTCCCACCCATCAATTGAAACACAGACCTCCCCCACTCAATCTCCAGATTCTCTTGTATTTGAAATTTCAGATTCACTGTTGAGATCCTCAGATGTATCAGCTTCTCCCTCATCTTTTCTTTCATTGCTACACACTCACAGTCCTTATAAATTCAATAATTGGGGAATTATTTATATTATTAGTCACTTGCATCATTAATACATAATGTAATTTAATTTATATATTTAAGTTAATGTTTTTAAACAAAGTGATATGAAAATTAATTTGATATTTGGAAATTCTAATTCAAAGTACATAATCATTATGATATTACTTAAGCATGTCTCAGGAACTTCTAACTAGCTTGTGTATGTAGATGTATAATAATATAAATATCATAGTGTTCACACACAGAAACATCACACTATTTTAGTACACAAAAAATAACACATATACACAAGGAAAGATGTTTTATAGCCACAGATGTGTTTGTTTAACTTGCTGAGCAAACAGTGGCTGGGAAAGTGAAATTCATTCTGTGATTTCTTTAAAGTTGGAAGTGATTCCAGTTTGACGAAACAAGAAACTGAGGGGGGGTGAGTTGGAAAATGTATTTGCTTTTGGCTCCATCTTCAACGCTGATTTTAATTTTTACTCTAATAAAACTACAATCTTGTGACGTTCAAAGTTGGATTGAGTTCATACACTTAGTAGAAGGTAATTATAACTATTGTCACCAAGCCAATTGTGACTAGCCAAGAAGCTTGGAAGTCAAAAACTGCCTTATATTTATTTATTCCTTCATGTTGGCTGTTTATCAGGAAATGACTTCAGTAAAAAAAAAAAAAAAAAAAAAAAAAAAAAAAAAAAAAGGAGCTGCAATGAATTTATTAGATAAACTCACAAAACTCTGGTACATGGGCTCCATTAAAAAGCTACACCTTCAAAATATTTGTCCTTAAGTGTTCATCATATTTGATTTGACCGTTACTGCTCCTAATGATTTGTGAAAATAAGATCACAATGGGAAGGGTGAATTTAACTCATAATTTCTTCTTGTTTTTGAAACATGGTATTTCTCTCTGTTCAGTATCTTACAGGAAGAGATGTGATTGTATTTTTTGTGTATGTGTGTTTGTGAACGTGTGTGTATGTATATATATATGTATATATATGCATACATATAGTGTAGTTTTAAACTTCATTGTCTCTCAATAGTAAATATAACAGATAAACAGAAGACGAATTACAGTTTTAGGCCACCCAAAACTTATCAGAAAGACTGTGTGACTAAAAGTATCCTGTTCTAATTGAAATAATGTTTGGTCAACAGGTCTAAAGTTGAAGTTAGCACGAGGAATGAAGTCTGGTATTTTACTTTCTCACAATAAGGGAAAAAATTGCATTGTATGTATCAAAATAACCAGAAGAAAACACATTGAATATATTTACCAGAAAGACGTAATTAAAGACTAAGCTGATAATGTGCTAATTGACCTGAATTGATCATCACTCAAATTGCATGTATGAGTCAGAACATATTGTATCAGAAGCTATTTACAACTACCTTCCTCTACTACTTATTCTGTATTTCCTCTACCTTAGACAGGTCTTGACTCTTTCCTGATGAGTGACTCATACCTTCATTCCTGACAGGTCTGTGTCCTTTGTCATCCTGCCTGGACTAGGCTGTGGTAATTTCCGTTGACTTTAATCAAGGGACATGACAGTACCAAGAGAAACCCTATAGGACCTCCTGCACTGCAGACATAATCTTCGTTACCTCCGTTGTGGAGAGGCAACATAATTTCCACTCAGTAATCTGGATCAATACCCTCTCCTAACACTATTATTTCTTTCTTAGCCTGTTGGCTCAAGGGAATCAGAAGCACAAAGTGGCCAGGGGAAAGTTTTAGCTTCCAGTTCAATGGAATGCTTGTTGTGTCTCCTGGCATGAGCCCCCGCACTACCACCATCTCTGGAACCAAGACTTCTAGCCTAGCAGACCTTACAGCCCTGAGAACAGGAAGCAAAATTTTCCTTGTAGGTTATAGGAATGATAATGAGTGGAATTATTCCATTTTCCACTACTTGATTCCTGGACTCATGGATCCTGACTATGGGAGAAACTTTATCATATATTGAATGCTGATTCAAAGCCTATACCACCTTTTGGAGAGCCCTAGCCTTCCAGCCGGCTGCCTCCTAATTGGTGCTCTAACAGTATCTTCAAAAAGTTTTTTCATCTTTCTATCAGGCCAGCTGCTTCAGGATGATGGGAAACTAGTAAGACTAGTAAGAATCCATGGTCATGGGCCCACTGTCACATTTCTTTGGCTATGAAGTGAGTTCCTTGATCAGAAGCAATATTTTGTGTAATACTATGATGATAAGACAGTCTGTAAGTCTATGTATAATGGTTTAAACAGAAGCATTACATGCAAGAAAGGAAAATTTGTAACCAGAGTAAGTATCTACTCTAATAAGGAGAAAGTGGTGTCCTTTCTGCAAGGGAAATGGTCTAGCGTAGTCAACCTGCCACCAGGTTGCTGGCTAGTTACTCTAGGGAATGGTGCCATGTCTGAGGTTCAGCTTAGGTCACTTCTGTCAAAAGTTTTGAAAACTTTTTATTTTTAACCATGCTAGCTTCCATATATTAAACCTAGAATCTCTCTTCAATGAGCCCATATCAAATAAATTTAGCCTAGTCTAGTTTTATGTTCATTCCACTATTATCCCACACCCTTGAAATACATTTCCCCACATATCCACCAAGCTTTTTAGTAATGTTGCACACCTCCTCATGACTACATTTTATATATCCTTTCTATGAGCCTGATTAGTCCTAAGTCTGGTCGTAGGTTTAGAAACAACTATCAGTGAGCCATGGAAGACATCAACATTGTCTTGCCTAGCATCTCCTTCAGAAAATAAAATCACTGCAGGTTTAGCAGACAGTAAGAGATTGATTTCTTCAATCAAAAGTGGAAAATGCAATATTTCAGGGGTGAGGTATGAGTACTTCTTTTGAGGGTGGAGAGACTAATTTCTTGAGGTGAGATAACCCATTAAAAATCTGAGGGTTCAAAGTTCTAAGCCACAGTAGGGTCCTCCCACACATCCCCATCCCAAGTTACAGGGTCCCATTCTCTACCAACCAATGCCCTTCCTTAACCACTGGCATCCCCTGTGGCTGGATCTCAAGTTTTCACTGTAATTCAGCCAGTCTTAAAATGAGGGCTTTGTATTAGTTTCCTCTAGTTGAGCTCTGTGACTGTTGGAGAGAAGATTCTCTTCCAAGGCACACTTAGAAATCTTTACTGTTCACGTACATCTGGAGCCAGTCAATTTTATTGCCGAGTTCATTCTTTTTCCCTGTTAATTTTTCCAGAGATGGTAGGAGCAACAAACAAGCACCATCATTTTCTTCATTTTTGCACAAATTGTCAAAAGTTTTATATACAGAGTCACCAAATCCATTGCCCCTCACAAATGATGACTCAAGACAATCAATTGCATTTGTCTCCTTAAGTATATAAAATAGCTCACACTTTGGGCTTTCAGTACTCTCCAAACTTCCAGGAGAGGCTTTGAAAAGTGTAGGTTCTCACAAGTTGGAAAGCCTATTCCAGATACTTTAAAAAAAAAAATTCATCCTTATACTTCTGTAGGGCTACTTCTGCTCTCACACAAAAATCTATATTAGTCAAGGTTCTCTCTTGAAGAGCAAAATTGAGAGAGAGAGAGAGAGAGAGAGAGAGAGAGAGAGAGAGAGAGAGAGAGAAGAAGAAAGTGAGCACTCATGTATGTGTGCACACTTGTGAGCTGTGGTTCTTGAAGAACTAGGCTTGAATGCCAGTGAAGGCGGGACTTGCTAGCGGGAGTAAGAACAAACAGGCAAAGAGAGAGCAAGCTTCCTTCTTCCAGTCTTAGCACCATGGCTGCCGAAACATGAGCTGAACAGTATGATACCAATAGACATGTCAACATGGAAAAGGGGAAACCCATGAGGTTTCAACCCTACACAAAGAACTATAGACAAATAAAGAATACTGAGAGTGGAATAAATCATCTTAAGCAGGGAAGAACACATCGGTGATTATTCTATACCAAATAGCCATCCCTGAAAACATACATACAAGTAACATTACACAGACTGAGTCAGCCATAGTTAAGAATGTATATGTATATACACATATATATGCATACATACATACAATAGTGAGCAAGAGCAAGGAGGGGTTGGGGGTGGAAGGAGAAAGGAGAATGGAGGAATGTTGTGATTGTATTACATATCAAAAGGGGAAAAAAAGAAATGAATACAATTATAAGCACAAAGAGTGCTCCACTAGCTAGAAATAAAAATCTCAGGAAGTAAACACAATGTCTACAGAAACAGAACATTTTTAAATACATATATATATTTAAAAATAAAATGGGTTCTTAGGGATAAATAGCACCAGGAATGTCTAGCCTATGCATAAGTAAATAAATAGATTTAGTATATAAAATATAATTTATTGGAAAATTAAAAAGCTGCAAGCAAATTTTGGTTGTGAAATTTTCTACCTTGCTTATAAAGCTGAGTTTCAATTCATTAGTTTTCCCATCATTTAGTTTTGATAAAGAAACAGTTGATGTGTCTTTGATTCATTACATGAGGATGTGGGGCAGAAAGTAATAGATGCCAAATAATAAAATGTGTGTTTGATAGAAATATAATTCTTAGAAGATTGTAGTGCAAGCCCTTAATATGACCAGAATAATCTATATATAACATATTAGCTGGAAAAACCATCGAATAGACATTGCCTTCCTTCAGTGTGACATGATGATAGTATGTATGCAAAGATAATAGATGTTGTAAGCAAAGAACACAGCAACTTACACCTGTTGTAATATGTTTGAGTGAATAACTGAGTCTACTCTTTCCAGTCTTGCACGTAGCTGTAGAGCTCCTATCGAGGTTACCAGCATTCTCTTGCTTTTTGGCATCTGCACGCTTTCAAAGTTTAGCAGCCTGACTTTAAACTCTTCTCCTTGCTTTCTCAGAGATCATTGTTTTCTATCAGATTTCCTGAGTTTTTACTTTCAACTTTCCTTGAATTCAAGTTATTTACCACATAATTGATCACTTTCTCAAATCCCTCAAACACTATCTCTGTACATTACCTGCCTCCAAGAGGTTCCAGCCAGTCTCACGGTCTAACAACATCACCCACTTTCACTGAATAAGCAAAGAGTAGTGAGATTGGTAGATGAAAAAGAGAAAGAATGAAAGGAAGGAGGGAGGAAGAAGAGGGGAGGAGAGAGAGGAAAAGACAAAGACAGACATGCAGAGAGGTTTGGATAGTTGAGCTGATATCCCAATATTAACTTTTGTAAATATGTCTAAGAACTCAGCTGTCCCTCTCCATTCTGAAGGTGTTCTATTGACTGCAGTAAGGGAAAGGAAGAGAGTAAAACAATCCCTACAATCTGGCCTTAAATAAAGATCTGCCCTCAACTCATGTCTCAGTTTGACCTGTTCTCTTTTTCTACTGCCTTAGTTCCGTCCTGCCAAGTCCATCATTTGGAGCATTCCTTCTTCTTGTCCGTGAGCCTGTGGCCACAATGCTGGACAGAATTCCTACTCAGAATCCTGCACAACTGAACACTGCATGACGCAGCCTTCATCTTCTGAAAACACCCATCCCTTCTTTTTATTCTTTGTACTCTGTATTTCCTCTAGCTACTGGGCACTCAGATAAGCAATTGATCCTTGAAAACTCCTTCAGTATAGGCTTGCTTCCAGAACCTGCTACTTTGAACGTGTTACTCTGCTTCATACAGAGGTCCGTACTAAGCAAACTCGTGATTCCTCCAGGGCTATCCATGATTTTCATTATTTGTTCAAACTTGGTATATCTACCACATCAATGAATGGATGAAGGCTTTTTCTGTTCTTGACAGAGACACTGAGATTTCTTTTATCCAAAACTGAAGTAGTCACTCCAGAAAATGAATCTAAAGGACATGAAATTGGGGGAAATGTGTGATAACTAAACAGACTCTAGTAGTGTTGGTTTCAGAGCTATACTGTCTTCTGGCCTTCATGTGAAATAAATAATATCAAAGAAATGAAATGATTGTGTGTTTATTACCTGGTCCCTCCCATGGATTTGTGAAAAGAGCAAAGATGAAATGCTTCCACCAGTAGTTTCCAGATTGTTTTTGTGTTATTGTTGTTGTTTCTTGTTTGGTTTGGTTTGGTTTGGGTTTGGGTTTGGATTGTTAGTTGGCTGTACCAGAGATTTCCTTTGAGAAATCAAAATGGTTTTGTAGTCAAGATTCTCAAATTCTAAGTGTCTGTAGTAAATTTTCCAGCACTTACCTACATTTTCTAAATCTATTTTGATTGTTCATTTTCTTATATATTTAGCAGTGTAGCTATGCTCTGATCTCTAGCACAGTGGGTCTCAAGCTATGGGTTGCTACCCCCTTTGGGGATTGAATGACCCTTTCATGGGGGTCTCCTAAGACCACCAGAAAACATGGTGTCTCCATTATGATTCATAACAGTAGTAAAATTGGACTTACGAAGAGACAAAAAAATAATAGTTTTATGGTTGGGGGTCATCACAATGAAGAACTGTATTAAAGGATCACAACATTAGGAAAGTTGAGAACTACTGCTCTAGCAGCTGCCCAGTATCCTGCAAATATTTTTAAGTTTTCAAATTTCCTTTCGCCTAATATATATTAATGAATTCTCTTCATATTTTCTCCTTATTTTAGGGCTCTCTATATTCAGCCAAATATTCCCCTTTTGGGATGTAGTCTTACACTACCTTGAACTTGTGAACCTCCAGAGTGCTTGGCTTTTAGACATGCATCAGCATACTTGGCTTCCTCATTTATTATGTAGTTAAGCTTAAGTGGCATGGCTACATAAAAAGGTACACCCTGATCCAGAAGAATGAATGATGCTAGAACTCTCAGCAAGACAGGAACCTCTAGAACTGAAGGAGAGAACACCACATACATTGATTGCCTATTAGACTGATTATTTTACTTTTAACTTCATGTTTTGTTTCTTCCTTTAACTAGGAGATACTGGTAATGTTGAAATTTAATCTATTAACATTTAGAGCCATAATTCAGGAGCTAATGTTAAATATCCAGTCACTAGAGGAAAGAAAGACTGCAAGACAAGAGTTCATCATCACATAATCTTCTCAGTCTTTGGACTAAGAAGACATGGATATGCCCGGGAGGCAAAGAAAGATTCACCTCATTTGAAGCAGACTGAATTATGAGTAGGGAAACAAACTTTAGAATTTAAATTGAGTATAGCTGTAAAGATAAGTTCACTGTTCATCAGTTTGCATTAGTATTTACATAATGGAACTCAAGATTTTTCTATCTTAGATGATTTCTAGTGTCCCTGATAAGAACAAGAGGCCTATAATGCATCTCTGATGTCCCAATGGATCACCCGTCAGTCAGAAGTGAGACTTCATATGCACGCTACATTCAGAGATAGTGACTTGCCTAATCTGGATTGATTCCATAAATAGGGCATTCTAGATCCTTCGATTATTTCTGTCCTGGATCAACGTAGAATATGTTCATTCTTGCTAGATTTGCTTCTAATTCTATTTCTATTGCTATCATCATGAGAAGACACAAGCCTTTCAGGGCATGGGCCTCTCTGCAACTATCTTACCCTCTTTAAAAATGGAAGCAATTTTAGCATGACCTCCACAGTCTTCCTGAATTAACCCTTGTTAACATGACAATAACAGACAGTTCCAGCCTTGGTGGTAAGAACTGCTTGTTCTTTTGAGCAATGCTGTTGCAGTAACATTCAGGGTGTACCTGGATCAGTTATACCAGCAGCATCTGAGAACTTTCTAACTCCACGTTCTTAAGTTCACCTACACTGACAAAGTCAGTAGTCAGTGTCCTCCCAAGCTGTCTGGGAAACTCAGGCATGCTTCAGGCCAACCATTTCTCTTCTTAGCTGAACCTCTTCCTTGTTTTGTTGTCTTGATTCCTCCTCTTTGGCTGTGTGGGTGTTAGCCCAGACACTTTGTCAATATCACATTTTTATGTAATCAAAATAGGAAATAAGTTGTATTGAAATAATAAGAACACACTTGTGACATAACACTATCCCTGCTCTTTTGTAATACACTTAATACATAGACCAGCTTAATGGCCTCCATTGTTCTTCTAGATGGATCTGTGATCACTCTAATAGCACCGCATCTGTGATTTGCACAAATGATAAATTAACCATTAACTGTAGTTACTTAGTTTATGAATATATCCAGTGGAAAGAAACCCTAAATTTTAGACAGCTAAAGGAAAACAACAGTGTGAATTTTCTTTGCGTCTGAGTTCATGGACTCTGGTTTATATCTCAAGAAACATAGATTTTAGCTCACGTAAATGACGAAATCTGACAAATATAGTTCCGCTTGATACAACAGGAGAGGTAGGGTGTGAACCAAGTGTTTTCTGGAAGATATGGAATACTCCCCCACCCTGGGGGCACCTACCCCCCTGCGTGGCACCTACAAGAGTCAAAGCACAGCTGGCTAAGACTTTATTGGAAATCACCAGCAGTCTTACAATTTCCTGCCTCTGCACGCAAAGTCTTATTCCCTCTAGTTCTGAACCTCTTCCTGCGTAATTTGCAAATGATTGCTTGTTGATTTATGCATTTGCAGACACCTCTGAATTCCTTAGAACATCTCAGAAATGGCATATTTCAGGACATTCCTTTTGGCTGTTAAAACCGGCCCCCATTTGAGGAAACAGAACAAAACAAGTCAAGGTCAGAGGCCAGTTCAAGGTCGTCACTTCCACCCTGTTTCAGATTCTGGTTCTATGGGCTGGCCTTGCTGGCTCTTTCTCCAAAGAGGAAAAGCGCCAAGCAGGCCTGACCGCCACCTGTGATAGCTGAATGGTGGTACTGGGTGAATGAAAAAGAGCTTCTTTCCATTTCAGTTACGTGGACAGACTTTTCAAACAGGAAATAACAGTAGAAAGGCATGAACTAGGTTCAATACATAAACAAAGAGAGTAGACCGTGAGGAGAGGGTGTGCCTGCACTTGGTGGCTTTGGACAGTGTTGAGTTTTTAGCTTGTTCTGTCCTTTGTCAATTTCTCCCTCCAGAAGCTGTTCTAAAATCACTGCTTTTGCTGTTCCAGATCTCTTCGTTTTTCAGATACTTTCTTCAAACTCTGGTTATTAAGGGGGCAGTAAGAAGTCCTTTAGAGCACTTTATTATATTTTCTTCTATTTTATCTCTTGTTTGTATGTACTGATTAGAATCTGAAGTGGGCACCAGCTAGTCTTAGTAATTTGATAACAGTGTAACATGAATTAAAACTTTCAAAAGCTCATTGTTAGTTACCACTTAGGAATTGCATTTCCTCTACAGATTCAGATAACATTTTGCTAGATGAGAAAAATAAAACATCTATTTATTGAGTACCTACTATATGTAAAGCTCTTATCAAATGGAACTGGCAGTAAGCCAAGGAAAAAGGTAACGCGGTGAATGGTGAAGGCACAGGAAAGGAGAGCCAGCATTTGAAAATGACACAACCGTAAGGGAACCAGAAACCAACCATGATCAGGTGAACAGCTACCAAACTATGCTACAGAAAGACCTCAGGGAGCCCTCAGTGTCTGCAAAGTCAGTCTAGCAAGAATCAACTCATTTGGTTACATTGCATAGTGTGCTGAGCGCTTTCAATCAGTGTTTGCTACGAGAGGCAGATATATGATGGACAATTCAAGACAGACAGAAGTCAAGGCTATCTGTCTAAAGTGTAACAAACCTGAATGCCTTTTTATAGAAGAGGAGGAGTTGATTTATATGTCTTCTTTTGCAAGTCATGTATAATATCTGTCTGGATAATAGGGCAAAGGCAGAGAGGAGAAGATCTTACATAGTTACTGAACAGGAGAGTAAAGAACGATTACACTTTTGGTAAGGCAAATGAAACATATATTTATTGTTTTAATGTGAGAAAAGAATCTGAAATGGTCTTTGAAAAAGCAGTTTAGCTAGACTTTAAAATGCAATGGTGAAGAAGCTCATAATTTCTACAAGGATTCTCATAATTTTATTTAACAAATCACATGCAATTAGTTACTTTAAATACTTCACCAAGATTCACAAGATATTTGAACAGTAGAATGATTAAATAGGAAAATAGTAGATGATTCAATTTTATCACTAAGAATTATTATGTTTGGCCTGTTGACAGTAGTAGCATGTGTGATATGTAATATATATAGTATATTATTATGATTAATATAATGTAATATATATTATAGGCATGGAAAAACAAATGGCTTAAATAAAAGAATACTTAATTATTTAATATTCTTTTCAACTTGGGGCAAGAAAGGATTTGTAGGAGTAAGTATGGGAATACATAATGCTTTGTGAAAACAAAGGTACTACTACCTAACATATGTATTCATGCTCTTCCTTAGTATTGATGAAGAACCAGGGTACGTCTTCCATTTTGTGCAAGTCCCTAACTCCAGCTTGAAACAGGCCAGAGTATTACTGCTGACATAGGTTCCAGGGACTCAAAAGTACAATGTAAGAAAGTCCCAAGGCCTAGGACCATTTAGTAGCAACTAATTAACCACAGAATGTCCCAGCACAGGAGATAGTCTATTAAAAAAAAAAAAAAAAAAAAAAAAAAAAAAAGACAAACAGCCAGCTAAAATAACAGAGGAATTGTGGAAAATCCCTAAAAACAAGCTAATCTGAACTGTATCCATACTGAGACCCCTAGTTGATGTGTAAATTTTTGTCTTTTTCCCCTAGATAGATGTCAAGGATATAAATAAATCTACAAGACAATCCAATGAGCTCCTATTTTCCCCTTTACAAATAATTTTAGCACACTAGAAAAGCTCAAAATCCTTGGAGACGTGTACATAAATCTGCTAGTTTGGGAATAACCTACCTTTGCCTTTGGAAAGTCCCTTCATTCATTCTCAGGTCATTCCTTGAAAACTAGTGGTCATAGAAGATGAACGCCCATCACCAAAGAAGGAAAATTCTGCTAAAAGTTCACATCGTATCTCTATGAGCAAAGGCTACTAGGTTGGAACATTCAAAGCCTGCTGGTCTAGGATGTGCTTACAAGTTCAGACTTATGCTCTAGGGAGACCTGTTTCTTTGGTTCTGATCACTTCTCATCACAGAAAGAAATACCGAGCCACAGCAATCCCAAAGTCAAGAACAGTAAGTGCACAAACAAAACTCAAGGCCTATTTCCATTTCTCTTCCCATAGATCTAATGCTTTAATTACAAATGCTGAATCAGAATTGATGCCAGTGCTGCAATAAAACACATCTAAGTTCTTAGACAAATGAGAATATTAAGTATATGATCCGACTGAATTTGGGGAGTATGTGTCAATTACAGAACACAAACTCCAATCTACAAAACTGATCTGGGCATACAGACCTGGATCTTCAGGCACTGTATTTTATAACAAAATAATAATAGTAATAATAAAATGCATAAAGAAAAACAACAGATCACACACCGACAACTGGAGACCCAAAGCCTTCTGGTCCATACATGACTAAAAGCCAGCTAAGAGTCAACTACGACTCGGCCAAGAATGACCCCTGTGACAACTGGAGATACACAGCTCCTTGGCCTACAGCCAACTAAGAGCAGCACCTGCAATTACTGGAGGCACTCAGCCCTGGTGATCACAACTGACTAGGAGCTGATCTCCAAGAGCTGACCAAGAGTAAACAGAGGAAGCAATGGGCAAACACAAATGCAAGATTGCATATAACAATACAAAGAAAAAGAAGACCCCACCAGAAGAAGCTGGTGGTTCTACAACATCAAGATCTGAGCATAACAATAAAGAGGAAACAGAGAGAAAGGACTTTAAAAAACAACTTTATAAAAATAAAAGGAGGATATAAAAACACCCTTTAAAAAACAGAAAAAAAATACAAGTAAAAAATTGGAAGAGATAAACAAATCCCTGAAATAAAATAAAGAAAGCCAAAAAAGAAAAGAAACAGGTGAAACATTCTAGAAATTAAAATTTGAAATAGAAGCAAAAAAAGAAGGCACAAATCTAGGCAAAGTTAGAAATAGAAAACATGAAGAAACGAACTGGAACTACAGATGCAGCATAACCACCAGAATGGAAGAGATGGAAGACAGAATCTTTGGAGTAGAAGATTCAATAGTGAAAACAGATACATCAGTCAAAGAAAACAATAAAGAAAAAAAGTCATAACACAAAATATCCAGGAAATCTGGGACACCATGAAAAGACCAAACCTGAGAATAATTGAAATGGAAGAAGGAGAAGAACACCAGCTCAAAGGCACAGAAAATATAATCAACAAAATCATAGAAGAAAACTTTTGCAACCTAAAGAAGGAAAAGAAATTCCCATAAAGATACAAGAAGCTTACGGAACAGCAAATAGACTGACCTCCCCCAAAAAATTCTGCTTGCCACATAATAATCAAGCCACTAAATCTACAGAACAACAACAAAGAAAAATACTAAGAGCTGCAAAGGAAAAAGGCCAAATTACGTATAAGAATAGACCCGTGAAAATAACACCCAACTATTCAATGCAAACAATGAATGCAAGAATGTCCTGGTCAGATGTTAGACAGACACTAAAAGAGCATAGCTGCCAACCCGACTCTTATACCCAACAAAACTATCAATCACCATAGATAGAGTAAACAAGATATTTCGTGACCAAACCAGACTTAAACAATACCTATCCATAAACCTGGCCCTACAGAAAGCACTAGATGAAAAACTCCAACCTAAGGCAACCAGATATACCCATGAAACCACAAACAACCAATAATCCCACAGAAGAAAAACCCAAAGAAGGGAAACACACACAAGCCACCACCAAAAATAACAGGAAACAACAATCATTGGTCATTAATATTCCTTAATATTAATGGACTCAATTCACTTCAATTCACCTAGAAAAATAAACACCCTAACATAATGAATACAAAAACAGAAGCCATCTGTCTGCTGCATACAAGAAACACATCTCAATGTCAAAGACAGACACAGGCTCAGAGTAAAGGGTTAGGAAAAGACTTTCCAATCAAATGGCCCTAAGAAACAAGCTGGTTCAGCCATCCTAATATCTAACAAAATAGACTTCAAACTAAAATCAATCAAAAGAGACTAGGACACACATTACTTATTCATCTCAGAAAAAAATCCACCAAGATGAAGTCTCAATCCTGAATATTTATGCCCCAATACAAGGGCACCTACATATGTAAAGAAAGACTATTAAAGTTTAAGCCTCACATCAAACCCAACACACTAATAGTGGGAGACTTCAATACCCCACTTTCACCCCTGGATAGGTCAACCAGAAAGAAACTCAAAAGGGAAATAAAGGATGTAAGAGATATATTACCCAAGTAGACTTAATAGATTTATATATAGAACCTTCCAGCCAAACACAAAGGAATATACACATTTTTCAGCGCCCCATGGCACTTTCTGTAAAACTGACCACATACTCAGACATAAAGCAAATATCAATAGATACAAAAATATAGAAATAATAGAACAAAAGGAGATTAAGGAAAAAGTCAAACTATCTCTTCAGATGATATGATTGTGTACATAAGTGACCCCCACTATTCTACCAGGGAACTCCTACAGTTGATAAACACTTTCAGCAAGGTATCAGGGTTCAAGATTAACTCAAAAAAATGAATATCCCTCCTAGCAACTAAAGATAAAAGGGCTAAAAATTAAATAAGGGAAATACTACCCTTTATAGTAGCTGCAAATAGCATTAAATATCTTGTCATACCTCTAGCCAAAGAAGTAGCAGACCTGTCTGATTAAAAACTTTAAGTCACTGACGAAAGAAATTGAAGAAGATATCAGAAAATAGAAAGATCTCCCATGCTCCTGGATAGGTAGGATCAACATAGTAAAAATGGCAATTTTACCAAAAGTAATCTACAAATTCAATGCAATCCCCAACAAAATCCCAACACAATTTTTTACAGACATTGAAAGAACAATACTCAACTTCATATGGAGTAACAGGAAACCCAGGATTGCCAAAACAATCCTGCTCAATAAAAGAACTTCAGGAGGAATCACCATTCCTGACTTCAAGCTATACTATTGAGCTATAGTAATAAAAACAGCCTGGTACTGGCATAAAAGCAGACTTGTTGATCAATGGAACTGAATCAAAGACCCTGACATTAACTCACACACCTATGAACACCTGATTTTTGACAAAGAGGCCAAAAATATTAAATGGAAAAAAGATAGTATCTTCAACAAATAGTGTTGGCATAACTTGATGGTAGTATGTAGAAGAATGCAAATAAATCCAAACCTATCACCCTGTACAAAACTCAAATCCAAGTGGATCAAAGACCTTAATATAAACCTAGCTACACTGAATTTGATAGAAAAGAAAGTGGGAAATACCCTTGAATGCATTGGTGACCACTTCCTAAATATAACACCAGTAGCACAGACACTAAGAACAACAATCAATGAGTGGGTCCTCCTGAAACTGAGAAGCTTCTGTAAGGCAAATGACACTTTCAATAAGACAAAACAATGGACTACAGAATTGAAAAAGGTCTTCACCAACCCCACATCTCACAGAGGACTGATCTCTAAAATATATAGAGAACTCAAGAAACTAGAACCCAAAAACCTAAATAATCCAATTAAAAAATGTGATTCAGAGCTAAAAAGAGAATTCTCAACAGAACAATTACAAATGGCTGAAAGGCACTTTAAAAATTGCCTAACATCTTTAGCCAACAGAGAAATGCAAATCAAAACAACTTTGAGATAACACCTTACACCTGTCAGAATGGCTAAGATCAAAAACACAGATGACAGCCTATGCTGGAGAGGATGCAGAGCAAGGGAACACTCCTCCATTGTTGGTACAGCCACTCTGGAATGCAGTATGGCTGTTCCTCAGAAAACTGAGAATCAATCTCCCCAAGTATCCAGCAATATGACTATTGGACTCATACTCAAAGGATGCACATTTGTACCAAAAGACATTAGCTCAACTATGTTCATAGCAGCATTATTCATAATAATAAGAACCTGGAAACAACCTAGATGCCCCTCAACTTAAGAATGGATTAACAAACTGTGGTACATCTGTACAATGGAGTACTACTCAGCAGTGTAAAAAAAAATTCAGGCAAATGGATGGATTTGGAGAATATCCTCCCGAGCGAGGTATCACAAGTCCAGAAAGATAGGCATGGGATATACTCACTCATAAGTGGATTTTAGACAAAACCAAAGAATACTCAAGCTGCAAGCCACAACCCTTGAACAGCTTGGGATCAAAAGGAACTTAAGAAAGACATCCAGAGATTTCCAAAGGAACAGAAAATAGAGATCATTTTAGCAAATTGGGATCATATCAGGTTGCAACCAAAAAGATATGGGAATGAATCATGAAAGAAGGAGATGGTTGAGTGAGAGGAGCAACAAAGACAGAGAAAAAAAAGATGGATATCTCGATAGAGGAAGCCAATGTGGGGTTGGAAAGAGACTGGTTCCTAAGGAAACCTCCAAGAACTCACAGGGTATCTATCCCTGGCTAGATCTCCAACCAATAATGTGTATGTGAGGGGGGGTGCCTAAACAGGACTTCCCCTGTAATCAAATGAATATCCACCCTAAGTGTTACCACAGAACCTACGTCCAACAATGAATAGAGGTAGAGGTAGAGGCAGAGGCAGAGATCCATGGATGAGCCCTGGGCCAAGCTCCTGGTCCAGCTGAGAGCAAGGGAGGAAAGTTTGTGTGAACAAGGGGATAGGAAATTGAGGATAAGTGTAATAATGTGGAGTGGGCTAGCTGGAGCTCTGGGGGGCTCACAGAATCAAGAACAGCTACTGAGGAACCAATGGGAAAAGGAGCTAGGCCCTCCAAGGGTAAGCAATTGGCATGAGTAGAATGTGGAGCCTCGAGGAGTGGGATCAGACTGTGTTTCTGTGTGTGGGCTGGCACCTTGGAGCCCATTCCCTGCAGAAGAATGCCTAACTCAGTCTTGATTTGGGGATGAGGAAATTGGACTTGCCTGGAGTGGATGTGCCATAATGAGCTGAATTCTTGTCCTTTGTGGGAAAGAGGAGGAGGCATAGAGAGGAGGGAGGCTGAAGGCTGACTGGGAGGCATTGGGAGGAGGGAAGGGAGGGGAGCAGAGGGATACATAGATAAAAAGACATTTTTTAATAAAAAAATAATAAAATGAGCATTTAAAAAGAAAAATTCAAAAACACAATCATTGGTTTAAAAAAGAAAGAAAGAGGAAGGAAGGGAGGGAGGAAGAAGGGAGGGAGGGAAGGAGGGTAGGAGGGAGGGAGGGAGGGTAGGAGGGAGGGAGGAAATAAGGAAGGAAGAAAGGAAGGAAGGAAGGAAGGAAGGAAGGAAGGAAGGAAGGAAGGAAGGAAGGAAGGAAGGAAGGAAGGCAACACAATGAAGCAAATCAGAGAATCTCTGGGTTCCTGGGCTGCAATGGATCCTTTGTTTGCTGAGTTTATATTTCGTTTGTAGTCTGGATATGCAGCAAGAAGCATGCAGCTTACGAAGCTCTTGGCAGTCAGTAGATGGAGGTTCAGGACCACACATATACAAGTAGTTCACATGCTCCCCATGGGACAAAATGAGACAAGAGTGATTCTGCCTTGTTGTTTCTTCCATTTTCATCCTTTGCTCCTCCATGCTGTAAGCTGAGGTAAATGTTTACAAAACTTTGGAAACTAGCATTTAATTTTGATCCAAAAGAGGGATTGTTTCTGGGTCAACTGAGGGATTTTGAAATTGTCTCCAGTTGGAAAATAAGCCTTTTCACTTTGTAATTATAAGAGAGATGAAACCAGATTTAATTCAACAACTTTTTAATAGCTGCATCTGCTGTAAACTATGTTGTAAATGTATTCAGGTAGTTTGAAGTGTAGTTTTTATAGATTCAAATAAGAGGGTAGCATTGTGCCAAGATTTTTGTGCTTATATGGAACTTTTATCTTCATAGGAGTGCACGGTCATGCTACAGCACTGAGAAAAATCAGTATGGAGTATTCTCACATTAAATACAGAACATTCATTTGGTACAGCTATACCAGTCTTGATACATAGCCAAAAGGTTCTGTTTCTTATGACAGAGGTTCTCATGCATCCATATTTATTAAGGCATTATTTGTAACAGCAAGAAAATGGAAACAACCTAGAAATCATCAATAAATAAGTGAATAAAGAAAATGTGATATATATGCACAACTAAATTTTTTTATCCTTAAAGCTTTTTGAAAAAAAAATTTTTTTACATACTAACCACTTCCCCTGCCCCACTCTCCCAACCCCTCCCAGAGGGAGTCAATACAGTTTGGAATATCAAGTCTAGTCAGAAAAAGCCCCTTCCCCAGGATCAAAGCTGAGCAAGGTATCCCTCTATAAGGAATAGGCTCCAAAAATTCAGTTCATACATTAAGAGATAAGTTCTGGTCCATTTCCATGGGCCCCACAAACTAACCCCTTCATCCAGCTGTCATCCACTGTGGGGATATGTTTCAAATTTAATAAAAACCAGTCTGGAATATCAGAGGACAGATCTACTTCCAGTGTTTGTTTGCTTGTTTTATTCAAGACTGAGTTTTCTGAATAACAGTCATGGCTGTCCAGGAACTTGCTTTGAAGACCAGGCTGGCCTTGAACTCACAGAGATCCTCCTAGCTCTATGTTTCAAGTGCTGGGACTAACAGCAGGCACCACCACTGCCTGCCTGGGAGCCTGGAACTCCCTCTGTAAACTAAAATCGCCTCAAACTCAGATTTACTGGGATCAAGGGCATAGGTCACCACTCCCGGATATTCCCTGTGCTAGGATTAAAGGTGTGAGTTACCACTGTCTGATCCTTCTATACTGACTGTGGGTAGATCCCTCTGATATCTCAGACTGATTTTTGTTAAATTTGAAACATATCCCCACAATCCACATTCAAAGGGCCTAGGTTCATCCCTATGAAGGTTCTCAGCTGTCAGTCCATAACAAGGGAACTATCAAGAGCTCAGGTCAGCTGTTTCTAGGTTTCCTCCTCCTGGTCTCGACCCTTTTGCTCATACAATCCCCTCTTCCCTCCCTTCAACTGGACTAAGAGCTCAACCCAGTGCTTAGCTGTGAATCTCTACATCTGCTTCCATCAGTTGCTAAATAAAGGTTCTATAATGACAATTAGGGTGATCATCAATTTGATTACAGGGGAAGGATAGTTCAGACACCCTCTATACTATGGCTTGGAGGCTTAGCTTGAGTCATGTTGTAGATTTTGGAGTATTTCCCTAGCACCAGATTTCTCCCTAAACCCAAAATGGTTTGCTCTATCAAGGTAGCTATTTTGTGGTTCATCCTCTCTGTTCCTCCCCCAACTCAACTTTCATGGTTTCTTCTCACCTCCCCCATCCCTTCTCTTCCTATGGTCCCAATTTACTCTGGAGATCTATTTCCCCCTACCAGCCGAGATCCATGAATATCCCTCTTAAGGTCTTCTTTGTTAGCTAGCTGCTCAGGAGTTGTGGATTGTAGCCTGTTTAGCCTTTGCTTTACCTCTAAAATCCATTTATGAGTGAGTAGATACTGTGTTTGTCTTTCTGAGTCTGTGTTATCTCACTCCGGATGTTTTCTTTTTAGTTCCATCCATTTGCCTGTAAATCTCAATATGTCAGAATTTTTACTGATGTGTACTACTCCATTGTATAAATAATGTACTACGTATTTTTTTTTTTTGTCCATTCTTCATTTGAGGAACATATAGGTTGTTTCCAGGTTCTGACTATTACAAGTAATTCTGATATGAACATAGCTGACCAAGTGTCCTTGTGGTATGACCATGCATCTTTGGGTATGTGCCCAAGAATGGTATTTATTACTGGACTATGAAGTTGATAGACTCCCATTTTTTCTGAGAAATTGCCATGCTGATTTCCAAAGTGGCTGCATAAGTTTATACTCCCACCAACAATGGAGGAGTGTTCCCCTTTACTCCACATCCTCTCCAGCATAGGTTGTCATCAGTGTTTTTGATCATAGCCATTCAGACAGGTGTGAGATGGTATCTCAGAGTTGTTTTGATTTGCATTTCCCTAATGGCTAAGGATATCAAGCCATTCTTTTAGTGTCCTTTGGAAATTTGAGATTCTTCTTTTGAGAAGTCTCTGTTTAGATCTGTATTCCATTTTTAATTGGATTATTTGTCTTGTTTTGTTTTGTTTTGTTTTTTGATGTCTAGTTTCTTGAGTTCTTAATATACTTTGGAGATCAGGCCTTGGTCAGATGTAAGATTGATGAAGACCTTTTCCAATTCTGTAGGCTATTGTTTTGTCTCATTGACTGTGTCCTTTGCCTTACAGAAGTTTCTCAGTTTCAGGAGGTCCTATTTATTAATTGTTGCTCTCAGTGTCTGTGCTACTGGTGTTATTTTTAGGAAGTGGTTTCCTGTGCCAGTATGTTCAAGGCTATTTTCCACTTTCTTTTATATCAGGTTCAGTGTAACTGGATTTATGTTGAGGTCTTTGATCCACTTACACTTGACTTTTGTGCAGCATGATAGATATGGATCTATTTGCATTCTTCTACATGTCACCATCTGGTTATGACAAAACTATTTGTTGAATATGATTTCTTTTTTCTATTGTACACTTTTGGCTTCTTTGTTAAAAATCAGGTATTTACAGTTTTGTGAATTAATGTCAGGGTGTCCAGTTTGATTCCATTAATCTTCCTGTCTGTTTTATGCCACTGCCAAATTGTTTTTATTACTATATATCTATAGTAGACCTTGAAGTCAGGGATGGTGATGCTCTTGGATGTTCTTTTATTAAACAGGATTGTTTAGGCAATCCTGGATTTTTTGTTTTTCCATATGAAGTTGAACATTGTTCTCTTGAGGTTGTGAAGAGTTGGGTTAGGATTTTGATGAGAATTGCATTGAAACTGTAGATTGCTTTTGATAAGATTGCCATTTTTACTATGTTGATCCTATGTGTCCAAGAGCATAGAAGATCTTTCCATTTTCTGATATCCTCTTTAATTTCTTTCTTCAGTGACTTACAGTTCTTGTCATACAGGTCTTTCACTTCTTTGATTAAAATTACCCCAAGATATTTAATGTTATTTGTACCTTTTGTAAAGGTTGATGTTTCCCTGATGTCTTTTCATCCTTCTTTATCACTTCTATATAGAAGAGCTATTGTTGAGGGTTTTTGTTGCTGTTGTTAGCCTTGCATCCTGCCACACATTGCTGAAGGTGATTATCAGCTGTAGGAGTTCCCTGGTAGAATTTTGTGGGTCACTTGTGTTTACTATCATATCATCTGCAAATATTGATAGTTTAACTTCTTCCTTTCCAATTTGTATCCCCTTGATCTCCTTTTGTTGCCTTAGCACTCTATCTAGAACGTCAAGTACTATATTAAAAAAAGATACAGGGAGAGTGGAGAGCCTTGTCTTGTCTGGCTGTGGACTTGCTGTATATTGTCTTTATTATGTTTAGATATGCTCCTTGTATCCCTGATATCTACCTGACCTTTATCATGAAGAGGTGGTGGATTTTGTCAAAGGATTTATCAGCATCTAAGGAGATGATCATGTTTTGTTTTTCTTTCAAGATGTTTATATGGTGAATAAATTTTTCTATGCTGAACCATCCTGTATCTCTGAGATGAAGCCTACTTGGCCATAGTGGATGATTATTTTTAATGTATTCTTGGACTTGGTTTGCCAGAATTTTATTGAGTATTTTTGCATCATTGTTCATTCAGGAGATTGGTCTGCAATTCTCTTTCTCTTTTTTTTTTTTTCCTTTGTCTTTGTGTGCTTTGGGTATCAGCATGATTGTAGTCTCATAAAATCAGTTTGACAGTGTTCTTTCTGTTTCAATTGTGTGAGACAATTTAAGCAGTACTGATATTAGTTTTTTGTTTGTTTGTTTGTTTGTTTTAATTCTGTAGAATTCCGTGTTGGAGCCATCTGGTCCTGAGCTCTTTTTTGGTTTGGAGACTTTTAATAATCACTTCTATCTCCTTGGGAGTTATAGGTCTGTTTACATCATTTATCTGATCTTGATTTAATTTTGGTACATGATACCTATCCAGAAAACTGTCCATTTCTTTTGAGTTTTCCAATTTTGTGGAATATAGGCTTTTAAAGTATGGTCTAATGGTTATATGGATTTTTTATGTGTCTATTGTTATGTCCTCCTTTTCATTTCTGACTATGTTAATTTGGATATTCTCTCTGCCTTTTGGCTAGTTTGGATTAAAGATGTGTCTCTCTTTTTGATTTTCTCAATGAACCAAGTCTTTGTTTCAATGCTTCTTTGTATTGCTCTCTTTGTTTCAATTTTATTGATTTCAGCCCTGAGTTTGATTATTTCCTGCCTTGTGGGATAATGCTGTAAATACTTTTCACTTGCATTTGTTTAATAAAATACTAATTGGCCAGAAGGCAGGCAGGAAATAGAGGTGGAGCAGCCAGACTAGGAGAATTCTAGGAGAGGAAAGGCAGAGCGGCAGACTCCAACCAGACACAAAGGAAGCGAGATGCTACACTGAGAAAAAGGTACCAAGCCACATGGAAAAACATGAGTAAGAATGAGCCATAAACCAAAAAGTTTATAACCGATAAGCCTTTGTGTGACTATTTGGGACTAAATGGCTACAGGACTGACCTGGTGGGATGGAGAAACTACTGACTACACAACCTTCTATTTCTTCTGAGTAAGTTCACTTCCTTTTGTTCTAGAGTTCTCAGGTGTGCTGTTAAATCCCTTGTATAAGATTTCTCCAAATTCCTTATGTAGACATATATTGCTATGAATTTTCCTCCTAGCACTGCTTTCATTATGTCTCATAAGTTTAAGTAGGTTGTGGATTCATTTTCATTGAATTCTAGGAAGTCTTCAATTTCTTTCTTTATTTCTTCCTTGGCCTAGAGTTGGTCCAATTGAGAGATGTTCAGTTTCCATGAGTGTGTAGGCTTTTTGTGTTTTGTGTTGTTAAACTCTAACTTTAGGCCATGGTGGTATTCCAATTTTACTATCTATTAATATATGATAGATGACTGAGTATGTGGACAGTTTTAGAGTAGGTGCTATAGGGTGCTGAGAAATAGATATATTCCTTTGTGATGGGGTAGAAATTTATATATGTATTATATTATAAATACACATGTTATTTATATATATACAGACATATATATATATATATATATATATATATATATATATATTCCATTTCAGTCATAGCATCTGTAAGTCTTTTATTTATCTGTTAAAGTTTCTGTCTGGTAGACTTGTCCATTGGTGACAGTGGGGTGTTAAGTTCTCACAGTATTAGTGTGTGGTTTTTGATGTGCAATTTAAGTTTTAGAAATGTTTCTTTTACATATATAGGTGCCCTTGTCTTTTTGGCATAAATGTTTAAGATTGGTATTTCATTTTGATGGATTTTTCTGGGGATAAATATGTAATGTCCTTCTGGATATCTTTTAAATGATTTTAGTTTGAAGTCTATTCTGTTAAGATTAGGATGGCTACACCAGCTTGCTTAAGTTCATTTGATTGGAAAGTCTTTTCCCAACCCTTTACCCTGAAGTAGTGTCTGTGACTGAAATTGAGGTGTGTTTCTTATATGCAACAGAAGGATGGATTCTGTTTCTGTATCCATTCTGTTAACGTATGTCTTTTTATAGGGGAATTGAAGTTAACAGATATTAATGACCAGTGATTGTTAATTCCTCTTAATTTTTGTTGGTAGTGTGTATGTGTTTCACGTCTTTGGGATTTTCTGCTGTGGGTTTATTTATTGCTTGTGTTTTCTTGGGGGCAACTAACTCCCTTAGGTTAGAGTTTTGTTTTTGTTGTTGTTCATGATTTTTCTAGAGCTTTCTGTAGAGCTGGATCTGTGGATAGGTATTATTTAAATCTGGTTTTGTCATGGGATATCTTGTTTACTACATCTATGGTAATTGAGAGTTTGCTGGGTATAATAGTCTGGGCTGGCATTCATGGTCTCTTAAACCATGTGTGCCTGCATTACGTCTGTCCCAAACCATCTGGTCTTCATAATCTCCATTGAAAACTCAGGTTTTATTTTGATAGGTCTGCCTTTATAAGTTACTTGGCCTTGTAGAAAGAGGTTTCTGGCCCAATCTAGATCCACTGACCTTCAGTCCTAGATGATTTAGCTGCCTGTCACTGCTTAGGCCCCCCAAAATGACTCAGACACATCTTAATTTCATTCTGCTTAGCCTATATCTCAGGAATATTGCTAGCTAATTCTTTCATCTTAATTCAGCCCATTTACATACATCTGTCCTGCCATGTAGCCCATGGCTTACCTATTTTATTACATGTTGATTCTTAGGCAGATGGATCTCTTCTGGCTCAGCCCTTCTTCTCCTATCTATGCTCCAATTTCCCTGCCTACTTCTATGATGCCTGCTATAGGCCAAAACAGTTCCTTTATTTCACAGCATACAGAAAGACATTCCCACATCACTTTCTGTCTAATCAAAAAGGATAGTTTCAATCTCCACATAGCAAAATTACATGTAACAAAACAGTTATCAAGTAAGAATTATAGTTACAATATCTATTCTATTTGTATTTAACAAAATTTTAAAAATATTCTATCATCTACCTTATGCTTATGAGTCTAAAGTTTCATATCTAATGTACTCTTTAAAATAATTAAGAAAAACTATAACTACCTAATCTTCAACTACATCAAAGACCACAGAAAGATTCCATCAAAGACCCAAGTAAACAGGAAGTGCAAGCAACTTCCAAAATCTAGAAATGACAGAGATGACACCTATCTGCCTACACAATCACCCAAAGTTCCTTTGTAATATTGGGGCATCCATCTTCAGTGTACAGGCCCAGAGTCTCTAGCATATCTTTCAGTGAAACAGGATATTTGAAGGACTGCTCTTCCCATTCTGACATAGTCCATCAGTCTTATCTCCTTGTGTCCTGAAGAATGTCTACAAGTTTTCTCTGCAAAGCAGAAAGCTGAAGAACCATCTTGGCTTGTTCTGCCAAAGTTCAGTGGTCACTTTCTTATGGGTCTTGCATGTCTAGTTTATACAGCATACTGTCAGGCAGTCAATAGAAGAACAATTTCTTGTCGAATGGCTAACCGTTGTCACAACAAAAGTAAATTCCATTTGGAGTTTCTTCAATGTCCATCATTCTCTTGAAGTAGATTGGTGATGCCAGGAGCAGACCTGTCTCACTGTCCAGAAAAATCTAAATATTTTAGACTTAAAATATTTAAAATGCCATATTTTGTAGGTCTGTGAAATGTTTGAAGATTACCTATCTAATTGAAATATATCTGTGTATACCTAAAAGATCTAACTAACATGACTATAAATTTGGTTATCACAGATGGCTATTAATCTGCATTTCTTAATTATACATTACAATTTTAAATGAGTTACATAAACATCATACATAAACAGGGGTAAAAAATACATATAGTATAACAAAATTGACCTTAAATTTGTATCAATAAACAAAAATCCATACCACTGTAAAATATTTTGAGATTAACAGCTGATTCTTAGATTAAAGTAAATTCAATAATCTATCTTTTATAAATAATTCATATACCATATTCCCTTTTTCTTCTTAGAAAGAGATTTACTATGACTATTAACCATTTATAATGAAAACAAATACTTACAAACAATATTTTGGGACTTTTACTAATTCCTGCTTATTGAGGGGCATTGGCAATCTTACAGGTTCTTGAGACTGAATCATCTTAGTTGCAGCCTTGAAGCTGATATGGCCATCTCTTCCCATCAAAGAATTTTTTCAAGTAGTCTTGGTTGACCAAATGATAATTGCCTGGAAGCAACTCACAGGTTCTCATCTTCTGTGGAAACAAAAGCAGAATCTCTTTTCCAAAGCAATATATTCTTAGACACAAATTTCAAAGTCAAGATACCTTTAAAATATATGTTCATTTAACTTAGAAGACCTTGTAATCAATTGTCTTTCTGCAGCTAGCTCATTAACAGTTAAAAAATTAAAAGAAAGCATAGTAATAACAATAATCCAGATTCTTTGTGTATTCTCTTTCTTTACATGGCTTATTATATTTTTATTACTCTATTTCTCTTTTTTAGGGACTTTCTCTACCCTTTTTTTTTCTCTCTGAAGCCTATGTACAGTTTGCACACATTGTAACTGGTTTAGAGGTTTTCTCCATCTGAATCTGTTTTATTGAATATCCTTATTTTCCAATCAGAAGAGCTTTTGTAATGCTAGACTGTAAAACAATGCTTTGGCTGCTGGCATCACCCCACTAGGCAGCTTTTCAGCATGGCGGAGGTACCAGAGCCACACTTGCCTTCTCTATTCTAGGAAGCCATATTAAACATTGTGAAACTTTTTACCACCCCCAACTCTGGGGTATCTTAGAGTCCACACTATCATCAAATAGAGCATCACTGCCACCACTGCTTGTGAACTCTATTTAAGTATTTAGCAATAGAGTCTCTTAACGTGCCACACAGCTTTTGCTGATAAAGATGAGTCAAGAAGCCTCTCTTAAAGCGGACACATGAAACCTCCTTCTACATGGCCTTTTTCTTTTTTAGCTCTTAATATTCTTTATTTATTCCATATGTTTAATGTTTATATTATATGTGGCAAGCTAACTTTTGGGGGGATCTAGTCCATTTGGTATTCTGTAAGCTTTTTTTTTTTTTCTTCATAGACATTTCTTTCTCTGGGTTGGGAAAGTTTTCTTCTATGATTTTGTTGAATATATTTTCTGTGCCTTTGAGCTGGTATTCTTATCTTTCTTTTATCACTATTATTCTCAAGCTTGGTCTTTTCATGGTGTCCCAGATTTTCTGGACACTTTGTGCTATGACTTTTTTGACTTTAATGTTTTCATTGACGGATGCATCTATTTCCTCTATTATATTTTCCATACCTGAAATTCTCTCTTCATGTCTTGCATTCTGTTGGTTATTGTTACAGTTAGGTTTTCTGTTCCTGTCCAGCCAGAGGTTCCAACCCACAGACCTGCCTTCCTAGAGTTCTAGACCACTTAGTCACCCACCACTGCTTAGGCCCCCAAAATGACTCAGACACTTATATTAACTTCATGTTGTTTGACCTATGGCTCAGACACATTGGTAGCTGGCTCCTTCATCTTAACTCAACCCATTTTCATTAATCTGTCCTGCCACGTGGCCGGTGGCTCACCTGTGTTCCTTACATGCTTCTTCTTTGGGCATCTGGCTTGATCTGTCTGACTCCACCCTCTTTCTTGTACCTATGCTCTGATTTCTTCACCTACCTCTATGGTATCTGCCATGGCCAAAACAGTCCTTTATTCACAACATATAGAAAGACATTCTCACATCAGGTTATGCTTGCATCTGTAGTTTCTATTTGTTTACCCAGGCTTTCCATTTCCAGTACTACTTCAGCTTGTATCTTTTTTTATGTCTCCATTTTCAATTTTCAAGTCTTGAACTGTTTTCTTCACTTGTCTTATCGCTTTGTATTAGTTTTCTTGGTTTTCTTTGGGGGATTTACTGATTTCTTCTAATTTTGTGTTTGATTTTCCCTCTATTTCTTTAAGGGACGATTTAATTTCCTCTTTAAAGGTCTCTATCATATTTATAAAGTACTTTAATGTCATTTTCTCCTGCTTATTCTATATTAGAATGTTCATGTCTCGCTGTAACCACTAGGTTTTGGTGATGTCTTATTGTTCTTTATGTTGTTGAATATATTTTTGCATTGGTGTCTACCCATCTGTTTCAGGGAACTGTTCTTGGTCCAATAGGTGCTCTTGGTGCAATTAAAGCCAGTGGAGTCTGTGTCTCATAGAGCGGTTGAGATCTCCAGGGCCTAGATTGGTTTAGGGGATGAAATGAGTTGGAATAATGGAGTGGGGATTATAAGCTACAGAGTCCAATCAGGGGACAGGCTTGCCTACAGAGAACCTACTTAATGGTTGAACCTGGATTCATGATGGGGTTGGAGTGCATAAATTGTCTCCCATTTCCCAGGCCTAGAGCCTGGGCTAACTGGCCAGCTGGGTGGAGAGTCACTTGCCTCTTGTGATGGAGCCCTCGAAAATCTGTGTCTCCGGAAGCTGCTAGGGTTGGGGGGATGGGTGGGTATGGGAAATGGAGTGGGTCTTATGGCTACAGTGTCACATGGGAAGAAGGTGGGCAGGCTTGCCCATAGGGATCCTTCTTGCTGGCCTGAAACTCTTATGATAGAGCTCAATGGATTCTGTGTCTCAGGGAGCCACTGGGGTTGGGGGTATGGGTGGATTTAGGGAATAGAGTGGGGCTTATAGGCTAAAAAGGCCAATGGAAGGAGTGGTAGACAGGCTTGCTCACAGGGGTCCTGCTTGCTGTCCTGAAACTGGAGCTGTGATGGGGTTTGGGTTTAAGAGTTGTGCCCTGTTTTCCCAGGCTTAGAGGCTGAGGGCAGAACTAAATTTTATTCTACTATGAGGAAAAACAAAATAATGAAAGGAGATTGATAAACTTGGAAATAATGGAAGGGATATTGATGAACTTGTAAAGTATTACATTTAGTAGATAACCAAGATTCATAGACAAAACCTCATAATCTCTTTTATACATAATCTGACCTTTTAATGTCTACATATGTGTCCATAAATAGGCATTGCTTTTGGCCCTGGCCAGTTCCTGTGTGGGAGGGGCAAGTAGACTTGAAGAACAATGACTCAGACCCCAGGAACAAGTTGAAACAAGTAAGCTCAATTTATTTTGAAGAAAGGGCAAGCCTTATATACCTTCTACTCAGAATGAGGGAAGGAAGGGATGTGCTTTGCTGGCATCTGCTGTTGCTACGTGGTCTTCTCTCACTGGTCCAGGTCATCTCACGTCAGGACTCCACCATTGTTGCCAAGGCCTTCAGGCAGATCCCAAGCTAGCTTATGAGGAAGTACTATGAGCACACTCTTCAAGACACTGGTTTTAACCAAGTTGAACTGGCTGAGGCCTCTGACCCTCAGGCTTTTAGAAGCTTCGTGGGCCTATACTACCCAAAGGCCTGAGTGTGAGTATAGACTAAGAAACTAACAAGGCGTTTGAGGGAGAAAAAAGTCCAGGAAGGGGATTTGTGGTATGAAAGCAGAAGAGAACAGAAGGACACGGAGTGGGGTGACGCAGGAATACCGTAAAGTCAGAAGGACACGGAGTGGGGTGACGCAGGAATACCGTAAAGTCAGAAGGACACGGAGTGGGGTGACGCAGGAATACCGTAAAGTCAGAAGGACACGGAGTGGGGTGACGCAGGAACACCGTAAAGTCAGGGGGAGGAGAACTAAAATTAAACCTACCTCTGTGTGTGCTGGTTAAATTTTTAAATTAAAAAGTAAGCTGAAACATTAGATTGTCACATAAATGGTAAAAATCTCTCTGGAGGAATTCCATTTCATACTACAATATTCCCAGTGAGCTTCAGGGCTAGTATATGCTTTTAAGCAACTTTTTTAAAGTTGATAGACTTGAATTTGTTTTATAATTTAATAATATAACCTCAGCTATAACATAACTTCACCTTGTGTATCTTCTAACATTTGTTATTAGTTATCACACTCAGAATTTGTTTTTTACAAATGATCAACTTCAGAGGTAATAGTTCCAAAATGGGTTGGCAGTATGTGAACTGCCTAGTTGGATCTATTATATTTTAACCTTTTGCCACTAAATAGTTCAAAATATTATGGGGAGTATTTTTGCCCAATGCAAGCATTTTCCCCTTATGTAAGCCTCATATTATTTTTAACTCTATATCAATATTAGTATATTAGTCTAATGCCTATTTCTTCTGGGTGTATAGTCTAATTGTGTTTACTGTTTTGCTTATTTTTTTCATAGGTACATTTGATTAACAATCTTAAACACAAAATTTTGTATATTTACTTGAATTTTTATATTCTCAAACATATATGATAGTTTAAAGTCTCTTTTGAATATTCACAACATATTACTGGTTCCATTATTAGTTATGGAGTTAAGCAAAAATCTTTGACACATTTAAGTTTTTATTTCATGAGGTTATGACCTGTTTTCTTTTTTAAAAACTTTCGTTTATTTTATTTCTAGTATATAACACAAACTTACACGTTGAAATATAGTGCAGAAAGGAAGAAAACTCCTTAAAACTGCTTTCCTTTTTTTTCATTTAAAAAGGTTTTTTTTTCCCCATGTATACCCCTGTCATCCTCCCTTCCCTCCTCCCAGTCCCTCTCAGCCCTCCCTCAGCCTCCTCGTACTCCATCCCCCAAGGAGGGTCAGTTCACTCTGGTGTATCCATTTGAGGTAGGTCCAATTCCCTCATCCCAATATTAGCTCTGGGTTAGGTGTTCTTCTGTAGGGAATGGGCTCCAAGGTGGCAGTTCATGCACAGGATCATAGTCTGATCCTACTCCATGAGGTTCCACAAACTGCCCATGCCATTCAATAGTCATCTACCTTTGGAGGGTTTAGTTCCTTTTCCTAAAGATTCCCCAGTGGCTGTTTTTGGTTCAGTGAGCTCCCCAGAGCTCCAGCCAGCCTTCTCTGTGGGTCTCCTCCCCATAATCCTTATCCCTTTGTTCATATATTCTCTCCCCTCTCTCTCTTTAATTGAACCAGGAGCTCGACCTGGTGCTTAGCTATGGATCTCTGCTTCTGCCTTTTTCATTGATGGATGAAGGTTCCATAATGACACTTAGGGTGGTCATTCATTTGATTATAGGGGAAGTCCTGTTTAGACACCCTCTCTACTATTGGTTGGAGTTCCAGCCAGGGACACCTTGTGGGTTTGTGGAGGTTTCCCTAGCACCCGGCTTCATTCCAACCCCACAGTGGCTTGTGTTATAAAGATATCCATCTTTTTTTTTTCCTCCCTCTTTGTTGGTCCTGTCACTCAACCTAAAACTGTTTCTATATGAGAGTATCTTTCCTTTTCTTACTGTATAAAAATCTGTGAATGTTACAGTTTTAACTTTAAAAAAAAACAAATCCACATCTTGTAAAGTTAATTTATTAAATTCAGTTACTGGTTTAAGTCTTTAAAGAGAGGACTAAAGACATCGTCATTTATTTTGCAAAATGTTTCATTAATTGTTACAAGAATTTTGTGAGTTCAATTACTCTATACTCCAGTAAAATGAGTGGAAATCAATGTTAACCTGCAACTTTAGTATCCTCATAAAATCTAATTAGAGTTTTAAGTAAATATAACATAAGTTCTTTTAAGTGACTGGAATATCTTGATATATATTTTACAGATAATGTTTCTGTGAGCAAATTAAAATACAAAGGAAATTAAAATATTCACATTAAAATATTCAAGCAGTGCATACAACACTGTGAGAACAATTAATCTTTCTACAAATTGTTAAATTTAAACAAACACTAAACTCTAGGATGCAAAATTTATTAATAAAAACTGTTACAAAGTCATTTCTAAAAATGTTAGCCATGACTTTAACAAATAATTGTAGAAAAACTATAGATCTAACTTCTAAAATGCTAGAATTTCTCCAAATTAGTTTTTAGGCACCAGAGAAGTTTTCTTTCAAAACTGTCAGATTTTTTTTCTACAGGTATTACAGAAAGCATTACTATACTTCAGCATTAAAGAAGTCTGGTTTCAGAAATATCATTTCAAAACTAATACTGAATAATTTTAGACTGATGTGGCTGAATATTAACCACAGTTGATGTTGGCAGTAAAGAAATCTCATCCATGTTCAATACAATAAAATAATAATAAAACTTGAAATTATAATACCTTCTAAACATGTTCACTGGTAACTCAGCACTCTGTACTATCATTTATGGTTAATACTTGACAGTTTGGAAGAATGCAGAACTACATGAACATTGTCAGCAAAGATACTGAATAATAAATAGCTAAAATTTGAGTGCAGTAAAAGAAAGTACTATACAGTTTGGCAATTGAAGGTTCAGAATAATCTGTATTCCTTTTTAATGATGGCTTGCTATGAAATCCACAAAATTGAAACTACTTTAGTAACACCTCTGCCTATATAGGTATATTACAAATATGTCTACCAGGTTACTTAATATGTCAGTTCTTGATAGCTTGAGTTCTTTTTCTTGATAATTTTAAATAACTATTGCAGAATAAGATGCTACTAGTGATGACTAAGGCATTACTAACCTGACATACTTGAAAAAACACATATATGACTTTCCTCAAACTGACTTTTACTAACTGAAGTCAATCTTGTTCTTCAGAAAGTCCAGAACAAAGCAATATTAGAAAACTAAATCCATTTAGATGTTTTTATCTTATGAACAAGGCCTTATTCTGTCTTAATTTAATTTACCTAAATACCTGACAGTTTCTCCTCAATGAGAAGTCCAAGGCATTCCTTGGCTTGTATTATCATCTATGGTATTCTAATGAAATATTGAGAGTACATTATGCAGATAAAATTCCTCTATGGTTTATTTAAAAAAAATAACCTGGGTCTTTTCCCAAACTGTAGATCTTCATTTAATAAAAATTAGTAAAGTTATATTTTAGTGAATTAAAATTCACACGTGTAGCAGACTAGCTTTTCTTGCTGTAGTTGCCAAAAATTTCCTGATTTCAGTGAGTCATCACCAAAATCAAAGAACAAATATTTCAGCACACCAAAGAGAATGTGTTTGTAAAATTATGGCTTTGTGTTTTTAAATAAATATTTAATACCTTATCACTACTGTTTCTGGGGTTTGTTCTTAGTTTTCAAACTTCCGATGCTGGCATCTGGTTGTCCTTAAAATATTTACCTAATATAGAATTCAGGACTCTACTTTATCATAAAATCAGCCCAGATTCAGTATCAGACACTAAGTTGCATATGATGCTGAACTATCTATTTGCTTTAAAAGTTACCTAGGTTGTGTTTTTAAATTGAAATAATAGAATAAAACGACAGGGTATTTACACATTCATTTGCACAAAATAGTTCTCTCTCCCTCTCTCTCTCTCTCTCTCCCTCTCTGTCTGTCTCTCTCTCTCTCTCTCTCAGATTTAGAAAATAAAAAGAAATCCTTCATTGGTTCCCTTCACGTATAATTATTGATGACTTGTCTACACAGTAGAAATGGAAAAGCCAAAGTTTCTATACACAGATCCAGGGAAAGTGTTCTCATCTTCCACCAATGCATCTCTCTAGCGATTCAGAAAAGACTGCAAATTATAGATTTTTCTCACCAAGTGTGAAAAATGAATATGCCACAGGATACAACCATATGTATCAGCAACTGAGAAACCCATGGGAAATCTGCTCAGTTGCCTTTAAGAACATGAGATAATAGAGACCATAAACCGTCTAGTCCACTGGAGAAGTTGTAAAGAAGGTTGGAGTCTTTTCTAGATCAACCACTCACTGCCATCAAATGTCAATGGGGCGAAGAGTTTTATATAAAACAAAAATAATTTTTTGCATGTCTGTAATATTGTTTGAGGTGTCCTCAGGGGAGAAGAGCAGAGTCCTGGTCATTGTGGACATGAACATGCACGGCCATCCATTTGTGAGTGCATGCAGTGTTGTGCGGATTCAAGAGCAGGTCAGCTCTCAAGAGTTGATCGTGTTTATCCTCTTTCCAATTCCACATTCAATGTTATCAGGTTGGTAACTTGAAATTAGCCACAGTGGGAGTATTTACTGGCCAACATTATCAGCTGAGGCATTTTCTCCCGTAGAGAGAGGGTTGTTAAACATTTATCAACAAGTGTCATTTTCTTTGAGGTCTTTCCTTTGTGGTATTCAAGAAATCCATCTGTTATCAAATCTTCTGGCTTATGAAATCATAGATTCAAGTGGTACAAAACAGGTGACATCTATTTTCACATGACTATGTCATACATTTTTTCTGGTTTCAAGGCAACATTTTCAATATCCTGGAAGCTTTTTCCATTTAAATGTTCAGTGGGACAGTCGTGACTGTATCCTGGGATGTCACTGATTGTTGACACTGTGTAGGATGCACTACGGAGAGCATCAGAGTGGGAAAAGCCATTTCCAAATTGGATTTTATATTGGTTCCAATATCTTCTCAGAATTGCTTGAACCTATTATTCAACAAGAAACAGAAACAGCAAGAACAGCCCATTAGTTGAGAAGAAAATGTTCTATTTGAAGCACAGCAAAAATGTTTTCAGAGTTTACTTTTAAACTCAAGAGGAAGACCAAGTGGTCCTGGCCTATACTTTTAGCTACCAGGCAGGAAGAATAGTCAGGACAACCAAACTAAAGACTGGGAAGAACCGGGGCAGAGTCTTGAGATGCTGGAGTCACAGAGAAAGACAAGGTGGGCAAACCGTACTGAAAAAAGATACCAAACCACTTGGTAAAGCATAGATAAGAAATATGGGTTAATTTAAATGTAAGGGTTAGTTAGAAATAAGCCTGAGCTATCAGCCATGCATTTACAAGTAATGCTAAGTTTCTGAGTGATTATGCTGTGGCACAAGAAAACTCTACCTACATTTATGTGTCCCCACCCACAAGGAATCTAAGCATCTAAAATAATTTCCCAGCAATTCACATACTCTAAACATCCTCAGATGTTAAGGTTACATAATTAATTTTTGTTCAATATATTCATGTTAAATATATATTAAATATTTTACAATGTCTGTCTGTTTTTTTTGTTCCCTCTCCAAATTCCAAACATTCTACAGCCAGTATGGATTTATAGGAGACTACAGCTGTGGGAGTACATGCAAGTCTCTTATATGCTATCACTAAAAATGGAAACAAAGTTTTCCTGTCTTGTCCCATGTTTTTGTATTAAAGAAAAAGAAATGGTCAAATATACAGACACCCATTTCTTAAATATAATTTAAAATTGATTACTGACATATCCATTTAACTTCTTCATAATTCAAACACTATATAAGGAAATTAAATACTATAAGCTAAATTTTTATTATCTATTACTTATTCTATTTATTATTTACTACTATAAACTATATTATTGTTAGGAAGCTCAGCAACTTTTGAACTTTCAGGAAAATTTCTTTGTATTTAGTAACAAAAGCTAACATATATTTGTATAAGTACTATGGAAATAAAAGAATTATGGGATAATGTATATATATATATATATATATATATCTTGAACAAAATTTCATTTGCTTCTCTTGTGGTTTAGTAATTCTAATCAACAAGTAAGATATTAAAATTAAAGTAACTAAGAAATATTCATGTATGTAATGATAACTATGATGGCTTTAAATGATATTTAAATATTCAGTAATATTAAAAATATGAAAAATACTTTTGAACAATTATGAAACTATTTTTGATGGGAATTATTTTATTCTCATGTTTACACATATTTTTCTCAATAATCTTGAATGTTAGACCAATTGGGTCCTAGAACTCATAGCTTCAAGCTGATTGTGAGTGGGATGCACCTTCCCATAAAATATCCCACACTAATATTAAAAAGACTTCACCAAAAAACTATCCATCTTGAGGTCCTAGGACAGATAGCTCTAAGAGAAAAGCTAACCAAATCCCAGCAGTCAAAATGAATTTGGCCAGTTACATGTCTGTCCTTGAAGAATCTATGACTATGGTCATTAACTAGTTTTGCCTTAGTGACTTCTTCTTAAATCATCAGAAGAATCATGAAAGACAATATCCTGAAGTGTACGTTATTAGTTACCAAAGTTTACAAATGGTTTTAATAAAGACCCATGGTCTTTACAAACTTGTGTGATAAGAATGTTGCATTTTAAACTTCTTTCTTTAACACAAGATCATGCTTACTTAACAGTGTTAAATCTGACATTCAATAAGTTTATGTGTGAAAATAAATAATACATGGCTGGGTGATATTAAAGATACAGATATGGTTTCAGTGGTTTGTGAAAGTGGTTTTTCAGTGGTTTATGCAGGCAGCTAAATCAAATGCTTAACAAAATACATGCTCGTTAACAGGGGGTGAGGACCAATGATGATCTAAACCAATTATTAAGAATTGATAGAGGTTATAAAGAAAAAAATACCTAGTTATCCTAACATAATGTTAAGGTTTCTCAATGATTTTTGTTGTTGTTTAGTTGAAAAAACAAACACACGATGCACGGTTGTTTCATATGCCTTCTGATACCCATAGTCCCTTGTTCATATTCTTATTTGAGTGGAATGGTATGGGAGTGTCCTGACCACTTGTCAAACTACAGTTAACTAGCAAGAATGCTAAGACGCAAATAGATGTTTGCTAAAGATCAGCAGTGAGAATCAAGTGCAAGTGCAGATATTAGGGAAAAGCAAGCCACTCGACTTGACGTGAAGGGCAAGAAGAAAACTAACACCAGCAACTGATTTTAGCACGAACATGACATATTTGGAACCACACAAACTTAATCTGGCAGCTACTTCTTCATGTTACATGAGTGGGAAAGACTAAGAGGCAAAGGGGAGGGCTTATGGCATTTCTTAAGATGAGAGATGAGTCACACTCAAACAAGGGACTGTGTCTCCCAAGCAGAAGGAAGGAGGACAGACATTACAGATGTTGTGATGAACTGAGGGATCTGGCAACAACCTAGTTCAAAGGTTTTCTTGTTATTAAAGTTTTCCAGTGCCAAAATTTTCTCAATTTAAGGCATGGCAGAAGAACAAGGTACTGTGTCTCCTTTGTTTATACAGATAAAGGACAACAGCAGTACAAGGCATTGACTTCAATATTCCCTGGACACTGTTTCGGAAGGACCGCCAATTTGAAATTTAGATTGGAGTAAGATTAATCCTGCCATTTCTACTTGGTTTTTTATTGAAGCCCTGAGTGAAGCTACACTGCTCTAAGGATGTGGTGAGGCTGGGGCATCGTATGGGAACTCTATGTTTCTCAGCTTACTTTCACCATTTCAACATTAGTGTAAATAACTTGGTTTTATTTTCATTTTATAAGGACAAACACACTTTCCTTGGTTTCAAATCTTCCCTAAGATGTAACTGCTAGGAAGAAAGAAGTGTCTCCAGGATCTAAAGGTGCTACCATGTCCATTCTCTATCGCCTCCTACCCTAGTACAGTACTGCATCACCTACTTTACTAGTATTTAAAACCACACTAATCTGTGCCTATAGATAAAAATCACATCTTTCACATTTCATACATGCTCTTTGACGTATTTAATTGTTGTAGCCAACATCAGAAACATGCAGGACTGTATCATATAAGTCAATGTATGTGTATATATTTGTAATAAAGGTTGTATGAGTTTCCCTGTTAAAACAAATGATTTATCAGTTCTTTCTCACTACATTCTCTATCTACAAGTGTCCCTGACTAGAAGAAAACAGCCACTCTCCTGTATAACATGGAAGAGTCACAGAATTAATAACACCTCGATAGCTACATTTGACAGTGCCCTGTTCTATCCTACTCATATACAGTATTACTAATAAATATAATGTAATGGCTATTGGTTTAATTATATATACATTAATTTTTTCTTTAAACAATTAGTTTTATTACCTCCAAAGAGAAAAAAGGTAAAAGTTTACTTAGACAAGGAAAAAGTACATAGTTTCTTGTGAGAGAATGCAATTTCCAATAATTTATTGTATGAGAAGAATCTTCATAAACTATGCCAACGGGTCCATATGTTCCCCATCTGAGGTTTCCTGATGACTTTCTCAGTTATCTAGTGCCTGTTTCTCACCGAGTTGCTGTCTAGATTTCTGTGCTGTGCTCAACTTTGCTAGCATGCTCCAGATGAAAATTGGCCAAGTAAAGCAGAAACAAATAAAAAACAAAGACAATTATGCTCAAACAACTGAGCAGTAACAATATCCATATGTGTATGTGTAGGAGGGTGCCCACATAAATTACCTCTCTAGTAGGAAGTCTTCAGGTAAAAACCTAAAAATCTCCAATGTTAACTTCTTTTAATTACTTTATATCTATGGTAAAACCTTTCAAAAAATTACACAGTTGAGCCTATTGAAAGAAAGGAGGAGACAAGCAGACTCTCTGTTTCTTGTGACAGTGTGTGCTCTATGAAGTTAGACATTGTCCAGGAGTGTCACCAGAACATCCAACTTTGGTTGTTAGTAGGTCAGACGGATAGTTGCTTATTGGAATAGTTTGAAGACTAACTTTTTCCTATTTCTCAATTCTAATATTTCCTGAGTTTTGAGATGAAAATTTGTGCCTACCAAAAGTAATTTTTATGTTATTTTTTCCTGTGATAAAATTGGTATTTGAAATGGTTGTTTTGGGCTTGGGCAGTGGTGGCACATGCCGTTAATACCAGCACTCAGGAGGCAAAAGCAAGCCGATCTGAGTTTGAGGCAAACAAGGCTGATCTACAAAGCAAGTTCAAGTACAGCCAGAGCTACACAGTGCAACTCTGTCTCAAAAAAAAAATAGTTGTTTTATAAATAGTTTATAAATAGTTTTTTTAAAAAAACATATAAATTATAAAAGTATTAAAATCAATATGCATACCTCTCCATTAAAAAAGCAGAAAATTGTAGACACCAAAAGACCCTGTTTGAAAAAGAAAACATAATTATCTGGATCTATTTTTATTATATTCTTTACTATTTAAAACAATTTTAAATTTAAAATATTGTGGTCATATTTTTCCTCTCCCCCAAATTCTCTCCCTCCCTATTCTCACAACTTTAAGTTCTTTCTCAAAAAACAAATGCCCAATACAACAACATAACCTTCCAAACGAAGAAAACAAAATAAAAACACCCAAAAAGAAAACAAACACCAACCTGTAACCAATTACACACACACACACACACACACACACACACACACACACACACACACACACACATGCAAACTGGAGAGTCCATTATATGTTCAACTATTCCTGAACATGGGGCCATCCTGGAGTGGTTGATATTCCCAGTGTCACTCCATTGAAGAAAACTGATTTTTCACACTCTCAACAGGGTGACAGTTCAATTGTTAACCTTTACCCCCAAGGCTAGGTTTTCACTCATTCATTCATTCATTTTAAAAAACATATATATATTATATTTATATATATATATAACAAAATAAAATATAGTGAGATAAAATGAGAACTATCACACTAAAGTTGGACAAACCAACAAAAGAAAAAGAGCCCAAGAGGAGGCAGAGGAATCCAAAAAACTTCATGTATTTATAATCCACTTGTTACTTAAGCAGTAAAGAGTAAAATCAAACCTACATTCATGCTAACTCAGTACAAAATTTGTCAAGCTGCCCTCTTGGTTGGCAAGGGCGCCTTACCTGATAGTGCATCAGGATGTGCATGACATAGTCATACACCTCCTCGGCCACCCTTCCTTCCGGCCGCCATGGAAACAGCACAAATTCAATGCCAAGCAGTGGTACCAAGATAAGAGTAGCTCTCACGGCTTTCATATAAAGATGGGACTCCGCTTGGTGAGTAACTTTCAGCTTGGTGATGAGAACGCGCACAATATTTAATAGGAAAAAGAGGTTTACCTAAAAGGAAAATAAAAGAACATCATAAGTGAGTTTATGTTTAGTATTAAGAAGCCTTATAAGAACTCTGTTTTATAAAACTTGGACTATTCCATGTACAAGGACCGAAGGTACATTTTGTGTAAGAAACATATTAATTAGCTATGTATTTCTGGAGTGATGTTATTCATTTTACAGAGAGATGAAATTTTGGTTAATTAGCTCTTAGAAAGGCAAAAATATTGTAGAATTATTGTGGAACACAAGCATTTCAGAAATATTTGAGTCATTTTATTAGTTCATTTTCTATATAATATTTAAGGCTTGTCTATGATTCCAAATTAAGGTCATAAACACTTATAGCAAAAGGAATTGTTCTTAAGAAATGTAGCAGTTTTGAACTGCCCAAAATGCAGGCTAGGAACTGAACACAGGTCCTCTGGAAGAGCAGCAAGTGTTCTTAATTGCTGAGCCAACTCTCCAGCTTCAGCAAATGTTAATTTTTAAAGAATCACCTTTACATCAGTGCCCATGCTGTAGACTCTCCAAGCATATATTATGGTGCCATAATAACTTTTTATATATTTGTTTTGTCTTCGTTTTTTGTAATAATCTTCACAACATCTTTTTACATAAACATTTCTTATAACAAGTGCCTGAAATAGAACTGTAATTTTCTTTATGCTTATGAAGAGATGGTCATACAACTGAATGAAGCAACTAATATTCAACCTAAATGATGCTAGAGAAAGAATCTTTGGCTTTTCATAACAACTTCAATAAATAACTTTCTGCAGCTACAGTTTATTATTTATTATACTGTAGCAACTTTCCCCAAGAGAGTTCATTGTTTTTGAAGAGATTCACAAAGCTCTGAAAATGGAATGTGACTCAATTATTAAGAATCTGTCTTATGAAACATTAGTTCCAACTTGTCTATGCCCTCTAGTTGTGTTCATCTACTTTTCCCTTCTCCAAACTCCACTTTCTCTCCTGTAATACTGACCGTTTCCGTTCCTGTTCCTGTTCCTGTAGTAAAATGTTCTGACAAAGTAGTGGAAGAGTTTATTTTTGCACCTAGTTCGGGGGATAGTCTGTTATAAAGAGAAGTGGAGGTAGCAGGAATCTGAAGCAGTTGGTCAAGTTCTATATTCAGTCAAGAATCAGGAGCAAGGAATGCATGCTAGTGCTGTCTCACTTGCTCCGTTGTATATCGTCCAGGATTACCTGGCTGTAAAATGGCCCTGCCCGTGATTAAAATGTGTCTTCCCACATCAATTGAAGTAATTAAGGAAATCACCTACAAGCATGTCCAGAGGCCCGTCAGTGCTTCTAGACTCTATCAAGTTGACACTTAACACTGACCACTATATTGCCCAGAATTAAACAGAAACAGAGACAAGTAGGCCTCTGTTGAGTTTGAGGCCAGCCTGGTCCTCAAAGAGAGTTCTAGGACAGCCAGAGCTGTTTGTTACATGAAAAAAACCCATCTAGGAAAACTAATAAGTAAATAAATAAATAAACAGATAAATCCAAGCAATGGTAGCTCATCTCTCAAGGCAAAAAATAATAATTTATTTATTAGCTTTTAATATGTCATGAAAATAATTAAGCATAAAATTACTCCACTATCAATATAATTTGGTGTAACATAGCCTTTGATCCAGACTCCAAATAAGAGCACATCTGTGAAAAGCACATGATTATAGACACTGGAATGCAATGAAGGCAAACAGAGAAAGCCACTTGACAGGTGGGATATGAAATGATGCATGCCAGCCTGCCAGCTGCACTTCACTCCTCAAAAAGAGTTCCCTCTTAAATATGTGTGGAAAATTTTTAAACAAATAAATAAAAATTACTACTATTTCCTGGAAAAAGTTGAGTAATGAATTTTTTATCTACTTATATATGATCTCTTATCCATTTATAAGTTATAGACATAAATTATAAAGTATTTTTAAAATCTTAATATACAAAAACCACTAATTAATAGATGGTAGGAGTCTGGCAGTTTAGATCTATCCTCTGTGAAAGAATAGTTAAATACAAAGGGATTCTTTAAAGCCCTCATGCTTATTTACAACATGAAACTAGAGCTGATAAGGAAGCTAAGGTTTACGTAAGCTTCTCTATATATATAGCTAGGGCAGAGTGAACTGGATACTATGGTCTCTGCAATTTCCCACATCAGTGAAGAATTCTAAATTTTATATGAACTTATCTGAATTTCATTTAACTTAGGGCAGACCTGGTTAATAGATTGATGGTATTTTTTATTTATTTATGTTTTGAGAATTTTGTACATGAGTACTTCATTTCATCATTCCCTCATTCTCCTCTTCCTTCCTGAAACTCTTCTCAGGTAAAGCCCCTGGCCCACACCCTCTTTTTCTTTATTATTGTTCTATGTGCATGTGTCTTTAGATAAGCATATAACTATGTAAGTATATCTGTAAGTGTTCCTCATGTGTATAAACATATATAGGGCTGAGCACACAATTAACCAGTTATGGCACCCATCCCTGGGGAAGACGAAGGGATACAGATATTAATGTCTGCTGAGTAACGAGTTTACTAGGACACCCGTAGTGTTCAATAGCCCCGAGATACCATAAGATTTATTCATCTCACCGTAGTGCTGAGGATCACAGAAAGAAGTAAAAGAGGAAGCAAAGTTATGGAGAGATTAAAAATACAATGAGCCAAGCATCATAGTGACTAATTTTTAACCAGTTTATATTTTTAGTATTTTGGTTTAAAATAACTTGAGCATGTGTATAGTCAGAAGTTTCTCTGTCCTGCCCAGCCAGTCCCACAGCCAGTTAGTCTCAAATAGTCACAAAAAAGCTTATAATAATTACACAATGTTTGGTCTATGGTTCAGGTTTATTACTTGCTAACTCTTATACTTTAAATTAACCTATAATTCTATTTGTTTAGTCACATGGCTTGGTACCTTTGTGCTCAGTGCAGCCTTCTCATTGGAAATGCTGTCAGACTATGCTCTTGTACACTGAAACTATTTCTCATTCCTACTGGTTTAATAAAACAATGATTGGTTTTACAGGAAGTAGAGGCGGGGAAGCCAGACTAGGAGAATTCTGGGAAATATAAGAGTAGAGCAGGAAATGGCCACAAGACGCAGAGGAAGCAGGATGAGAATGCTGCACTGATTCACCTTAAGCCGTGAATAGTTATCACCGTATGAAATTATCTACTTACATTTACAAAGCAAACAAGCAAACAAGATCTTGTGCAAATGCTTGCACCGGCTGAGGAGAATGCGTACTTTTTTGAGTTCCTCAGAGGAGCGTAAACTTTTCTTGCTTCTTGTACTTTCTCTTTTTTCTAAAATTTACTATGCATTTCTTGAAGCCCTGGGATGTCTCACTGTTTCTCTGAAGTTCCCACCCATCTTCTGCCATGTGACTACTTATGAACGGCATGTCTTTCTCTTCCTCCAGCTGAGAATATTTACAGCTTGTCTGCCCTTTTGTTTTTCCTCTTAAACTGTAATAACAGTGTTCTTGGGGGTTTTGTGTGTATGTGTATGCAAGTTTCTAAATTTAAATAAGAAGACTAAGAAGGCAGAAGAGGAAATCCCAATTGTGACAGGGCTCTGAAAATTTTCTGGTAACACAACCGCATTCAAAAGAGTCCAATGGTCACATTCATATTAAGTGATGAGTATTGCGATTACAGAATACACCAAGTAATACTCTTTCTAAATAAAGTTTCTTGACTGGCCTACTACTTTTACATAGATGTGTTATAATTTCTTATCAGAGCAATTCTCTGTTCTACAACTTAGCTCAGAAGGCAGAACTCCTGGTATCACCACCCAGATTGTCTGACGATCTGACATTTACTGTATTTGGCTAGCAAGAGGAACTAAGAATTCAGAGACAGGAAGAGAGAAAAGTCTAAGTATTTGTTTCTGCTTCTTCTTCCCTGCTTGGCTGTGGTTTGGGCACCAGCTGTTTTCCACTAGCCAAAGCAAGGGTGCTTTCTGTATCAGCCTTCACATTTGTCTACTTTCTTCTGAACTGCTTTGACCTCACTTCAAGTTCAACTTCAAATGCAGCTTCCCACACTTGGTCCCTGTTGCTTCTAGATCCCTTGCAAATTAACAGTTTGCCTTCCCTGATTATCTCATAAACATAGCACCCTCACTGAGCCCTGTTGAGTTAAGCAGCACTTCAACTCTGACTAATAAGGTTGGAGAGGAGATTCAGGAAATACAAGCAACAGCGAGAAACAGAGAGTTTAAATTACATACCAATAAAGCAGCACAAATTGGACCGTGGATAATGTAGAGGAGATGGGTATCTGAGCTGATCCAGCAACTAGAAGATAAAAGGAAGGACATTATATAGAGCGTTTCCACTTCTCTCAGTTCTAATAGTAGTCACAAATGGGAGGTATCTTACTTATCATTGTAGTACAAGCTTCTGGCAATGGCATGGATGCAAGCGGGAAGCAGCGGAAACCCTAAAATAAAACAAGAGCAAATGGATTGATATCTTTCCTTACAGATGGGGCTTCTCAAAGAAGTCATGAATATGAAGTTCAGAGATACTTTAGTAGCAAAAAATAGTTAGCCACCTATGTTTACTGTGTAATTGCATATGCTTAGTAAAGCAGTAAATATGACAGTCTATCAAGTTTAAATATTATATATCATTTTTGAATCAGTAAGAGTTCAGAGATTTTAAACCATAATATGCTAAGTCACAATCCTTAATAGAACTTCTGTATTTATGTAATTTCTGTGGGATTAAATTGGCTAATATTTAATATCAATTGTTAGAAAAAATTGAAACTGATAACTGTTTCTACTATAAAAGACAAATTCACAGAAAGCCATTTCACATAAAAACAGAAAATACTTTTCTTATACCAAGATTTCTGTGTGTTTTGAAGCTTCCAGATAAGATCCTTAAAAATCTGAAGTGAAATGTTTTATAGAGACAACCAGGATTACTGACAATTTGCTATGTAAACATGCATACTTCTTTAAGTCTATTTCAATATCTATCTCCATCAAGGTAGATAATAAAAAATAAAATTCTGTTTTATCTCTGAAAACTAGTCCTATTAAATTCATTTTCTACATGTTATGTTCATACACATTATTTCAATGACCTTAAGAAACCCAGCAGTATGTTTCACGGTTAGTTTTTGTGAGTAGCACGATGCCAAGAGATTATGTGAAAGAAGAAGACTTTTCTCATACTGTAATTTAATTATTAACACCCCTAACTTAACTACAAAATGACAGTTTAAAGAGCTCTGAGTAGGGTTGGATGTGGTGACATCTTTAATCCCAGCACTCAGAAGGCAGAAGCAGGTGATTCTCTGTGAGTTAAACACCCATCCTGATCTATATAACAAATTTTAAGCTAAGAAGAGCCAGTCTCAATTCCGAAGAAATTGAGAGGTATGTTTCTGAAATCAAAAAAGAAAAAGAAGGGAATGAAAAGAAGAAATAAAAGAAACCATCTTGATGAAGTGAGCGTTGGTTGGAACTGTCAGTGTTGTGAGCCTTCTACTTGTCCAAGAGCCCAATAAACGCCTACATTTAAAAAAAAAAAAAAAAGAAGAGGCAATCTCAAAAACAAAGAGATAAATGGAAAGAATGAAAAAGGAATGAATGGAGGGTAAGACAGAGGGAGGGAGGGAGGGAAGGAGGGAGGGAGGGAGGGAGGGAGGGAGGGAGGGAGGGAATAGAATCAGATTTTGGTAGAATTTCAAAGCACCTGCTGTTCTCATTTTACACATGACAAAGAAATTCAGAAGAGTGCAGAGATTAGATTATTAATTTATAATTTTAATTCTATTGTTTTAGTCACTATGCATTCAGCTAGGATAAGCCGGTCATTGGAATGTCAAATGTTAAAAAATGTATTATATTATTAATCAAAATGAGACTAAAGAAACAATGAGTAATGAGGAAAGTCTCAGTTTACATAATGAGAATTTTGGCAATAAGTCACATTGCCTGGAAGCTACAAGCCTTCTTAGATGATTACAAAGGTGATAACAGTGGCACCTACCCCAGCCGAGAAAATAATACCACATCAAGTGCTGCTTCTCTGCAAACACCGCCACCACAATGAGTGTGTGCAGGTAAATGCCTTCACAGAGCATCCAAAAGTAGTTACAGCCCATCAGGTAAAGATGAATGAACTGAGACACTTTGCAGCTTACCTGTAAGGGCAAAGAGTGTTTTCTTAGTTTATGAAATCCATATGTGAGGCAACTGTCCAGTTTATTTCGGAAACTATGGGATTTTTCTTTCCCTCACACAAAACTGTGCACCCTAGGGATTCTGGGTTGAGAGATGCAAGAATATTTGTCCTCCTACTGATACCTTTGACAGGACTCTTTTATATATTCATGATAAATCCAGGACATATCTGGAACAAGTACCTAAGTTAATTGGTGATTTTATGCAATGGCTTCAAACCATAGATTGATGCAGCTGCCGAAGGAAGCAATATGTAAAGAACACAGGTGAGCCACGGGCCATGTGGCAGGACAGATTAATGGAAATGGGCTGAATTCAGATGAAAGAGCAAGCTAGCAATGTGCCTGAGACATAGGCCAAACAGCATGAAATTAATATAAGTGTGTGAGTCATTTGGGGGGCGGGGGAGCTGCAGACACGTCCGAATTGTGGAGCTCATCAGGGCCAGAAACCTCTTGTTACAGATGGTGCCCAACGTGGTCATTTTGGGGGGCCAAAGCAGCAGCCGGCAGCTAGGCACCTGCGATTGCAGGTCTGTGGGTCTGGACATCTGGCCTGACAGGGCCAGAAACCTTTTGTTACAAGTGCTCTTCTGAAGTTACTAACCATGAGCTCTGTCAGTTCATGAGAATCATGTGATACTCCAAACAATTCTGTGAAGTCAAAAAACGCCCTTTGCTTAGAGGGTATCTGTTTTCCTAATGTGTTCTGGTTATTGTATAATGAATATAAACTGTCCACACATACACAACTGTACATCTGTTTGATTGTGGTTGCTGCTTTTGGTTATAAAAATTCCCCTAGTCTTAACTGTACTTAATTAAACATGTCCAAAGTCTTGGCAAGTTTTATAACCTCCATTTCCCAGGCATAAATAAAACTTACTAAGTCATTCTGTAATGAGTCTACACATCATTGAAATATAAAATATGAGACAGAGCAAGCGCTTTGCTTCTTCTTTTCCTTGGGTTCCCACTCTCCTCTTATGAAGGAAAGAGTTTCAAATATTAGATAAAGGAAACACAAGGGAGCTGAGAGACACAGATTCTCTTCTTATCAAAGAAAGTGAATGTGTAGCAGGATGTGGCAATCTTCAATTTCTAGTCTAAAAGTCAATGCATATTTAGAGGTTATTATAATTTAACCTAGAGCACTTGGAAACATGTTTAGAGCTATCATGGACTAGAACAAATAGCATTTGCATAAATATCATTTTAAATCATTTGTACAGCTATCATTTATACATATTTACCAAATCCTTGGATGGTTCTGTGAGGCATGCTTTGTAAATGAACACACATTGTACAGATTAAAAAAAAACTAGTAGTATAAAAGTGCAATTATTTGCAAATAATCATATAACATTAATCAGAGTTGCATCCTAAACAAGTCTTTAATTTTATTTTTATTGTTCCTAAAGGTTTTATAACATCATTTCTTCGTTTAATATGTGTGAATTTTTTATTTAAAAAATATTAAATAATGCAGTGTTTTAAATAATGCAATGTGTTTTACAAGATGATATTTAAGACTCTCAAAGATGAAATAATTTTTATTTGAGTATATTTATGATGTACTTAACCTTCAATATTTACATAGGTATTACATTCTTTTCTAATTAAATTTGATTCTGATGTTACTTTAATCCCAGCACTTGGGAGGCAGAGGCAGGTGGATCTCTGAGTTTAAGGCTAGTCTGGTCTACAGAGCAGGTCCAGGACAGCCAGAACTACACAGAGAACCCTGTCTCAAAAAATAAAATTAATTAATTAAAAATAAAATTAAGTTATTATGAGAGAAAAGCATTTAGGATACACTTTAGAAAAATATTTCTGTGGAAGGTACTGTTAATATAATCAGAAAATACATTTCCAAATAATAAATTCACCGAACTTTAACTTATACTTTGTCTTTAAATACATATCCTTATGCATAAATGTAGGATTTAGCAACTCTTTCTGTGTTACAAAACAGATCCTCTCATTTCTTAAAGAAAAAAAAAATCATTCTAAAACGGCAGAATGTCACCAGTGTTTTATATTGCTAATTATATCCTGGTCTGTTTCCTACTCCAGTGACTTTAGAAAGAAACACGAGAAAGATTAAATCACCCAGGTGCACATGTGAACAATGGGAGAAACTTTAGAACTTTGTTAATTACCCTAAAACACACAGAAAACACACACATAAGTGTTATTTATTGACCAATTTGTTGGAAATTCTTTCCTTTCTCTATTTCAGTAACTAGATAATATATAATCCAGAAAACACAGCTTAATGTTCCCAAGGACACACACACAGAGACACAGACACACTTGCACCACACAAACACATGCACACACACAACACACACATATACCATATATTGACACACCACACACATACTGACACATACACACCACATGTGCACACACCACACACACAAACACACACACACGACACATATATACCCATACCACACACACATACAATCCATATCCAAAACTTGAGTTTTGCCACAATGCTAAAGTAGATGATTCTAAAAGTATGAATAGTTATATACATGTATCTGACTCCAAGTATAGTTTACATACATAAAAATTTAACATATATTTTTAAATTTGGCTTATAGAAAAAAAATTTATTAGTGTATGTTAAGACAATGTTGGTACAGCATTCTATCATTTTATTTTAATGGAGTTTAACATTACTTTCTAAGTATGTAAGTCCTTATCTTCCTGGTCTTATAAATTTTTATGTAAGCCTGATGCCAAAATATAAAGTTCCCGTTACATATACTGTTTTCTTTCATGTAGGTGTTCAATTGTTTTGATTGCTATTTAAATTGAATTGAGCAATGCTGTGTCGTCATAGTCTTATGGGCCAGCAGCAACAGGACTCCATAGCCATGTGATGAACTGGAGCCATGGAAATATTGAAGGAAATTTACCTTCCTAGGCTGGAACATTACTAAGATATACTTTCTGCATGTCAAATCCCAACATTTACATAAGTATTTATTTAATGCCACATATTTTTCATACCAGAAACCACCCCAATCCCATGTCTCTTTCCACTAATTCTCAAAGATGAGACCACGTTTTACTTACAGGATTTGTGGCCACTAAGGCCTGGTTATTGGCCACTGCAGTGAGGTGAATGATTGTTACAATCGAATTACAAACAAATGAAAAGAACAGATTTTTATGCAAAGTGATCCGTTGGCAACTTAGGCTCCTACAAGGCAAAAGAAATACAGTGTGTTGATATCATAAAATGCTTCTACATTTTCAATTAAATGTAATTTAAATAAAGTATACTTTCAACTGACAGAGGTTGCTCTAATTTTGAAAAAAAAATTGTTTATCCATAAATTTCACTTGGTAAAAATTTTAATTGAAAAACCCAAATAGAAATGAGTTGTTTTAGTAGAGGTGACCATATGTAAGGATCGGAAACTTGCCTGTAAAAAAAAAATCTCTGCATTAATTTCTTCTGTTTAATTCAAACACAATTAATATTTTAATTCATTCTGCAAAAGCAGAAATTGAGATTCAGTGAAGTTACATAATAAAAAAACACACTGGTAATGAACCTGAATACTTGGATTTTTCTAAGATTCTCACACAGACAAAATACCTCTAGTTACACTACATGGACTGCTTTTGTTTATAGACAAATACATTTTGTCGGGGTGGTAATGACTATTTATAGTGACCATTCATGGAAAATATAATTATATATAGACTAGCTGCATTGATGAAAAGTCAAAATAACTAGACTGTTCAGTATTGTTGATTATTTTTTGATTGCTGTACAGATCCTAAAGATATAAAAAGAAGTTCTCCTTTTATAATTGTATAGAACAAACAGAACTGGCTATATGAAGTTCCTATAGTGTAGATCTCAGAAAAGGTGTCATTATAATTAAATGAAGCAGATTTTCAGGTGTAACCCACAGTCAATCTTAGATTTTTTTATACAAGACTGACTACTTGCTCATATATATTCAAGGGAAATTTTCTGCACAAATTCTCTCATGAAGCAAGTGAGCAGTTTTATTTGGGGTTCCAGGTAATGATAATAAAGTGGAAGAAACCTACATGAAGCTAACTGCTGACTGGCAAAGTTAGCATGTGTGTGGGAACCTAAGATGCATCATTTCACTGCAGAAAATAAAACCTTATATGTATTTTACTACAACTTTCTTGAGAAATCACCCTATACATTCCAAGATTTCTACTTTGAAAGTTAAAGATTTAGTATAATTTTGTCATTTCTCTTTACATAAAAAAAAACATAGTGTGTCAAAAATTTGGAATTAGAATGGGTATCAATGTTTTCCATGTTTTTTAAAAATAAGAAGTTTAGACTATTTTCCATCTGAAAAGTGTATAGCTCTGAGATTCTATATAGAACTCTACTATTTCAAAGAATGAGAAAGGTTTACAGGTTGCCAACACATGCTGGATGCTATTAGTGAAGATTTATAAAAGATTAATGATGAAATAGTTTTTAAAATAACCATTCAGTGTTGTGGAGACAGTCATTTAGCAGCAGGTGTTTGCAGCCATTTACAATCTATCAAAATAGAAGGAATTGCAACGCCTAGTTTCATATTAGAGTCATTGAACTTGATTTCACACAATCCTTAAGGGAAAGGCGTGGACATAGTTTGATCTATGGAATATTGAAGATGTTCCACAGAAAACAGGAAATTTTGAGAATTTAAAAGAGTAGCATGATTCTTTTAATTTAAAAAATTCAAACTGAAAGACCAGCCTATTTCCAATAAACGAAGACAACAGGACAATAGCATAGAACAGTATAAAGATATTCTTCTTACAGTAACTAGTATTGTGTATAGTTCATTTCCATAATGGATCTCTTTCCTATCATGGAAGTCATGAACATGCCACTGCCTGCTGGGGCTTCCACTGTTTCTGTGGAGTGCCAAGCATTGCTTAAGGAGGAACTAGTTACCAATGCACATATTTACTTCTTTGGGTTACAGAATTTAAGTAAATGAGCTATCATCAAAAAAAAAAAAAAATTCCCTCAATGGGGCTAGTTTGCCTTTTTTCTGCTAAATATCTCTCTAATCTAGGTCATTAGATAAGATCTATACCATCTCTTTTTAAAAAAAAACATAATTTTTAAATTATGACTCAAGATTAGAAAACTTCATTTAAAGGGCAAATTTGAAGTACTAAAGAAGTTTTTTATAAAATAGCAATATATGCCAGAGCTGGTGACAGATGCCTGAAATCTTAACTATTTGAGAGATCAAGGTAGAAGAACAAAAAATTCAAGGTTAGCCTGGGCTACAGAGAGTTCCAGACCAGTTTTAAAACTTAGTGAGATTCTATCCCAAAATATAATTTAAAAAAATCTTTGTGCTAGGAAAATATTTCAGTGTTAGAACACCCACCTAGCATGCACAGAGCCGTAGGTTCAATCTCCAGTACTGCCAACTGATGATCTAATTAAAGCTAATAGCAACATTTGAACACAATAGTAAATGAATGCTTAAAAAAAAATGGGCTCTGGGAAATATTACAGCAACATTTATAATGATAAGAACTAATACATGGTATACGTGTACAAAACTCAAAAATAAATAAGAATAGGGTCTTCAAAGATAATTGTAATTTGATATTAATAATATGCTCATGGGAAAAGATCGTAAGAAATTAAAGGGTAAGCCATAACTAAACACTTTTAGATTGCCTTGTAGATGTGAACATACTTAACGTACATGTCTGTTCCCTTAGAAATTTCTTTCATGTAACTTTCAGTCTTAAACTAGGAATGAGCAGCTGGTATATGTGGTCTTCTGAAGATGTAATTGAGTATCAGCCTACATAGCTCAAGCCACAGGTCTCTGTCTTAGCAATCCTGATATTCAGATGAGCTGACAAGACCATTAGAATAAACTAGATCACTGCCAAATCAGTCCACTCTGAGTTGTGAAAACATACCGCACCATCTAAAACATTGGCCAGCTGCTTTAGTTCCCTCCATTTCTGCCTCTAGGCACTGCACAGATTAAACAATGCAGACAGATGCTATCTGACATATGGCTTCCATCAGGGTCTAGTGATAAAAAGTTCTCAGATTCAGATGGTGATTCCTATTGTTTCCTTCTAAATGTACTTATGAACACATGTAAGTAGATCGGTGCAGATAAAAGGCAACTTGTAAATGAACATTTTAAATCTAAATATTAAACACATTTAACTAATTTATTTAAAGAAACATGATAAAATTTTGAGACATATAAGAGCAAATCCTCCTCCACAGCCAATGAATTTTTTTTTTTTTTTTAAGACCAGGTCTCTCTATGTACTCCTAGCTTGCTTTGATCTTGAGGCTCAGCGTAGCCTCAGCCTCACAGATACCCAAATGCCTCTACCTTTCCCTCTAAAGTGCTAGAACTGATTATCCAGTTGATGTCAAAAAGAGGTCATCTCTCTTCCGAAAGGAAATGGAGGAGCATAGGATCAGGGGAGCAGGGAGGGAGGAGCAGAGAAAGAAGAGGCTTTGGTGGGGATGTATTTTATAAGAGAAGAATAAAGAAAAAGAGGAGGCCAAAAGACATACACCACCATGCCTGGTTAGAGATATTTTTCAATTATTAATCTAAGTCTAATTTTTTACCTACTTCAAATTATTACCTTACTCAAATACTAAAAACAATCAATTATAATCCTTGGAAATATATTGCAAAAAAAGAATCTTGCTGATTTTTTTAAAAAATAACTACCCTGTCTATTTTAGCATAAGCACAGAATTTTAAAATGTGGTTAATGAGTTTGTATTGTTTCAAGGTGCAATGTTTTGTAAGTCGAGTTATATAGGCGATTGCTACAAGTATGCCAATAACACCGTTCTAATGTGGCCTTTTAAGCTCTCTTTTGGAACAATTTTACAACAAATAGTATCAAGTCAGCAAACATGATCGCAATTGGGCCTTTGAAGCATGCATTTGAGCAAGTTTCAGACATCTCTAGTCCTCAGGTTCCTTATCGAGACTAGAGGAATCATTATATGATTGTCTTGACCTGTGTTTAGGACAACCTATGGGAGAACACGACTGATGTTAATTATTATCTCTAGTATCATTAGCACATGGTTAATTTTAATTATGCAGTCAATCGTTTCCTAATACAATGGTAAGATGGCATCAAATTCTATCTCAGTGATTTCAAACTGCTTCTATAGTGAAAACATGTTTTATGTAACTCAACAAAGGAATTAAAATTGGTTTTTTGTACAATCACAAGAGTTTAACATTCAGAAGATACAGTATGACGAAATCTCAACTGATCAGTCTAAATTATTTTCCCAAGGAATTCCACTCTGTCTACATGTATCTCCAAACCACTGCGTTTGCTATCATGGTGAGCCCAATGCTACTGGTGCATTTTCAGAATTCTGCAGAAGTGGTTAAGGATCTTGCCTTAGTTTTCACTTTAGGTTTGCTGCGTGAAAAGAAAACTTTTAGCTACTTTTCTCAGCATGAAGCATAGAATCACAGTGATACAACCGTAGCCCTGTCTATAGAGCACCTCTTTCTTATTCTGTTTATCTAATGTAATTACTGAGTGCTCAGATCACTTCCCATTAAAACACTGGCCATGCATTTGAAAGGGCAGCTCATGCCAATCTGAGAACTAGCAGTAATAATATGCAGAGAACAATTAATACACCAAAAGGAGGGTCTATATTTTGACCATTTGTCTATTGAATTGATTTGCACTGATCAGAACTGATTGTTTATGATAGGAATAAATATAATATCTAGTGACAGATTTTTCTGAGGCACTTGAGGTCATGTAGACACATTAAAAGATGTGTGTTTATTTCCATAGACTGCGTAATAAAAATCCCTGCCTGGAGTTGGCCCTCTTCCCATCATGCTCTTCCTTCCCCCATCCTTTTCCTTCATAGCTGTCTCTTTCACACCACAGGTGAGTCAGGGTTGCACAGGGTGCATCTGTGTTTCCATGTGGCCATCTGAGACCGTCCTATCTGTAAACTATGTCATACAAATTCTTTCCCTTGTCTTCTAATGGACAGGAAACCATTAGAAGAGAGAATAATATTTTGAATGTTTGCATTTCTTGCACTTTGGAAACACACAAAATCCTTTTAGAGGCAAAATCAGCAATGACAGCAGCCACCACTTAATGAGTCTTCAATATATCCTAGGCATGAACATAAGCAAGCTAGAGTCATTATCTTAACAACCCCTTAAGATATCATTATCCTTCAATAAAACAGAAGGAGGTTGTTGAATCAAAGTCTTGAGGAAGCAATGAGGGTTTTATTTACTTTATTATTTAATTAGTTACTATTTATTGTTTATAATTATCTGCTGGCAAATGTTTCTAGATTCTGGGGAAATAGTTATAAATTTCTCAGGGCGAGACACTAATAAGTTATTGTATCACAGCTGGAAGCAAACAGGCACATGAACCCATGTCCTTCTTAATTCTTGTGCTCTTTCGATTTAAACTCAGAGGCTGATATCAAAGTACAAGGCAAATAGGACAGACCAAGTTGGGAGAGGTTAGCAGGGTGTAGATCTAAGGTAGAAAAGATGCCATTAGTTAAAGTGATGGATTGGTTGGTGTTTTGAGGAGGAAGAAAACCAGAGGGTGATAGCATAATGTGACATTTCACCTTTCTATAAGCAGTGAAAATTAAAGAGATTAACTTTCAAAATATTCTCTTTATTATTAATACACCAAAAGGAAGGTCTATATTTTGACCACTTGTCTATTGAATTGATTTGCGCTGATCAGAACTGATTGTTCATGATTGGAATAAATATAATATCTAGTGACAGATTTTTTTGAGGCTACTTGTGGGGATTGCCATCAATTGTTATGTTTTTCTGCTTTCTATTGGAAAACATGTATAGTATGCATATATGTGTGCGTATAAGTGTGCATGTGTAGTCTTTTTTCTAATTATCCTCATCTTCTTTAAGGTCTCAACTTTTAACATCTGAATACCCTACCAGCTAGTGTAGCGTTATAGTTTCTATTCACTCTACAGCTTTGTATTTCCTAACTACTAAAATAATGGTACAATTCTGACGGGGAGTGGGGTGTTATTTTGAGTTTCTTACATATAGTCACATCTGTGTGTGCAGATTAAAAAAAGAAATTACATATGTCTTTAAAACTACAAGATGAGATTACAAAATATATCCACTTCTGGAAGATGACCCTTACTAAATGTTTTCTTTCTACTACAGATCTTAATGTATTTAAATAACTGTATAGTTTTATAACAAGCAGCCAGCTTAGTTAAAATAATTTGTGTTATTCTATACCATTTTAATTTAGACATATTTAAGTAGCATTTTTTATTTAATTTCTTCAAGAAACTACACAAAATATACTTATGAAGAAGTTAATATTTATAAAACATCAATAAACATTTATATATATATACATACATATGACTTTAAATTATGCAATTACTTCTTAAGAGAATCCCAGATCTGTAATGGGTTATTTATCTTTATTCCATATATGAGACTTTCCTCAATTAGTCACAACAATTATCTTAGAGTAAAAACGTTTTTTAGCTGAGAAAATTCCATTATTTCTTGCCCTACCCTGCCTTTATCCAAATCTAATACTCTAAAGTGGAAATGCAATTTTATCACATACATAATTCAGTATATATTTTTAAGATTTTTTTTCCATCTACAACTCATTTTATATAATGGAAATGGTTTTAAGCCACACAATTTTAAGTATGAGGAACACAGTTTTCAATGTATGATTAAAGTCCAGCTTGGAGATGACTGAGTATGATCTGATAAACAAGGCAAGAAGAGCATATTTAAGTAAACAATATTCATTGTTAAACTAGAGGAAGCTTAGGGTGCATGCATATGACAAAATATACGTCAGAGCCTAAGGACATAAAACTTGAAGAAAAAAATGTATCAAGCAAGGATGTGGTAGGTAGGTGGGTTTTGGCAAGCATGCTATCAGAGGGCTCTAAATGACTTGAACTCCCCCACCCCTTGTCAAACCGCTATCAGATCAAAAGCAAGGTTTTAAACGAGCCGCTTTTAAGTGATCCCTGTGGTTTCCCAGACAAATGTATCAGACAGATTTGTAGAACAAGACTCAATGTGAGAAACCTTTGATTCTCAGCTGCCTTAAAGGCCAAATTACATACATTTTCTGAAGAAAGTTATAGCTATAAGGAAAAATTATACCTGCTCTAACTCAAGAGAAATGTGAAGACAAATAAAACAGATGTTCGAAACAACTGATTAAAAATATTTCAATTTGATTTTTGCACAAGGTGAGAGTTGGGGTCATATGTCTTGAAACATATAAGTTCAGCGTTTATTAATAAGGACTGCAAGGCTATCTCACTAAATTGAGAATGCTTGGCTCACCAATGGTCCTGCATTTTATTTGAGACTCCTTACATCAACAATGTAGGGAGATAATGTCTACATGCTTGAAAATTTTTCAACTTGCTTTAAAAGAAGTTGGAATTAATATCTAAAACTTCAGCAAAGATGTCCTTTTATGAAATCAAAACAAATTGAAAAGAAGTCAGATGCTGCATGCTCCTTTTATGTGCAAGCAGATGAAGCCTTTTATGAGTTGAAAGGAAGATGCACGTTTGCTATGCTTTCAGTTTTGTACAGTAATTAAAACATAATTTGTAACTAATCCCAGTAATGTTTATTTATTTTTTTATTAAAGGTTCTTCTTTGTTTTTCCAGGGATTATTATGAGTAAGTCATTGCCTCTGAGGGCTTGGCAAACCCAAAGTTATGGCTCTCTCCCCTCCCCTTCTGTTCTCCTTTTAATCTCCTGCTCTGATTCTTTAATTGGCTCTAACATAAAACAAAGCTGTCTAGTGAACAGCATTTCATGTTCTCTGTTTCTAATTTAAAGCATGGATAAGTATTTAGACCATTGACTTCCCATTCTAAGCAAAAAATAAGAAACAATACCCTAAATCAACATTTTGTATAGTTATTGGTTTTTATGAGAGCAGACCTGTGACCCTTGATTACCAAAGTAGAGAAAAGAGTTTCCTGGACCAAAGACTAACTAAGAAGAGTCCACATGAGAGACAGGGTTAAGAGGCAGAGGAATATGTGGATGTATTCTTCACACACACAAAGATTTTATCTGAAGCATCAGCTCCTCTAGAAATTGTTTCCAGGTTACTTGGCATAAAATTAGTGATTTCTATCACCCCTGACAGTCTATGAGCATGCTTCATGCAGCATTTAAATCTAGGAATTTCTGAGGTGCTCAGATTCTTTGATTTATCTGCAGTCTGCTATCTTATTTTACTTGGATGCTTCTATGAATCAGAATTCAAAGTCCTGATCTAATTGCTTTCTTTCTTGATAGAGACACTGAAACCTGGAAAACCTCAAGGAATTTGTTGGAAGTTCGAGGTAAGTGAGCCCTGGATGGAAACTACAAAGGCTTCCTGTCTTCGTTCTTCAAAAGCTCACTGAGTGCTAATGTCATGAAGACGCTATTCCAAGGCCTAAGATACGTGAATTCATTCTTCAAAAGCTCACTGAGTGCTGATGTCATGAAGACGTTATTCCAAAGCCTAAGATACGTGAAGAACAGAAATTATTTCTGCTCTCCTGAAGCTAATTTTGTGATGTTTTGTATTATTTTTGTTAAATATTACTTATTTTGGGAGGTGCTTTCTCATGTCCCAGCACAATTCTAACCACATATTCTTTGCTCAAATAACTATATCATTAATTCCACTCACCAAGCTACTTACTCTGTGTTTCCTTTCATCTATATAGGCATTATGGCAATTTCCTTCTAAATGTGTAGAAAATTAAAAGTTTTGCTTTTTAATTTTTATTCTAAGGACCTCATAGTGTATTTACTAGAATTAAGTAGCTAAACTGGGAACTTTTCCTGGAGACAGAGATAGCAATGTCCATACATGGAAACATTTGGTTTTAATACGATGTTGCTCAGCATTGCATCTCAGTGACAATGCTGATATTATAACAGCCCTAAGTACAAAACAGTCATGTAGGAGGTAATGTACCTCCATGGCAAGCATGTGAAACAGCATCAGAAAAACAAGAGAAATTGCTCCATGCTCTGATACATCTGTCCTGTAACGATGTCTACACATAATTCCATATGTGTTCTCACTTGAGTATTTGCTGTATCTCATTTAGGACTTGTATAATAGCAAAGGAAATGGTTCATAGTTTTGTTTACTTCAGTTCAAACCATCTGTAATTCAAGAATATTCAAGTCCAAGAAAAGAGGTAAGTCAAACAGAAAGATTACAAGTTGAGAAGGACCTAGGAAAGTTAGTTGTTTACTGGGAAATAAGGAAGGTTAAGAATTGGCCTAGATGATATCTTTATGGCTTTACAACAGTTTACAATTTTTACCTGCTGAGATTCTGTACTTCATTATAAAAGACCTTTTTAATGACACTATCATATCACAAGTCTCTAATTCATGAGTCAGGTCAGATGAGTCTTTCTTCCTTCATGTTCCTATAGTTCTTTATAGCTCTATATTAATATTTTAAAAACTGTTTGACTATAGCATGGGGACCATGATGGCCACTATGCAAATGTAGTCAGCTTATGTTACCAAATGAGTTGTTAACTCATCATTTTCTCATTCATTTAGTTCATAAGTACTAGATACTGTGTGAGTCTGTGATGTGTAAAACTGAAACATTCCATCCTGGAAAAAGTGCCTCAAGCAGAAAGGTAAACAACTCAAAATGGCCTCAGGAAGTCCCTGAAACTGACCAGATTCACTAGGCCCCTATATGACTAAGGAAGCAATAAAAGTTGAGGATTTCTCTCAGACTAGTTGAAGTCAAACTACAGAGAAGATAAACAGCAAAGAAGACAGAGCAGATCAACTGCCTAGAAGAAGCAGAAACCAGTCCAAATACCTGGAAGAAGTTCAGACCAAATGAAGTACCTGGGAAGGAAAATCTCCAACCTGTTGAGCTATTTGCAGAGTGTACAATATGCTGCAGGTTCCCAGCTTTGTGAGCTGTCACTTGTTCTGGGGTGGGACTTGATGATGCGGCTGACAGTGAATCATTACTACTCCAGTCCTCACCTATTTTCATGTAGCTCCAATAAAAACTCATTGGTTCACCAAATTGGTCTTCAGTGGTATCTGTGCTTCGGTCTGTAAAGGGCTTCCTATCTATAATGGGTAGGCATGTATGCATGTCTTCTTAGAAAGTGTTGTTACACAACAGTCTATTCAAAATACAATGGCTCACTTTAGAAAAAGAAAATTATGAGATTACTTAAAACCAGAATTAAGCAAAGCACTCACTATTAGTAAGTGTTGGTATCAAGATTAAAATATACCCCATGCTTTTAAATACTGTTTTGATCCATTTGTTAGAATTTTATCCATATACAAATATGTGCCTGTCATACTAACTCACAATTAAAAAATGCTGGATCTTTTCTTTTATAAAGTCCAGTATAACAGACTGTTCATTGTAATTTTAGTATAAACATTAGGTAACACAAGGTAATTATTTGCAGTCTTTTAATAATTTTTGTAAAGGCCAAGAACCAAATTTCTTAAGTTGGTAAGCTATTCATTTAATTTAAGAAGGTTTCAATTGTCTGGCACTATAAGATTATTTTTAAGAGCAAAAAATTATATATTGTGCTTTATAATAACAAATACTTGTATGTATTATATATTGACCTTTAAGGGTTTTTCCTAGATTTTTTAAAATTAAGCCACATAATTTCTTTTCTTTTTCATGATAGAGTTTTTTCTGTGTAAACTTGGCTGACCTAGAACTCTCTCTGTAAACCAGGTGGCCTCAAATTCAGAGTTCCTACCTCTGCCTCTCAAGCACCACCACTGCTAGCTTCTTCTCTTTTCTTAAAATTCAAACTCTGTTCCTAATTATCTGGACTCGAGGGATCATATTTATAACACTGAATATCTTAATCTTTTATGACTTAACATAATGGACCCTTACATACAAAGCATGAGGACAGTATTTGTAACAAAATGACATTTCTAGCCTTTTTGAGGATGAGGTGTGTATCTATCTGTTGTATCTTTGAAACTAATGTGTTTCAGATAAATATATGAATTTATCTTTGAAAAAGTGACTTCCACAGACAAATAGTTTTGAGGTTTTAAGTTTTAACCTTTAAATATTGATTGAATGGCTTTTTAAACCATATATGTTTTAATTTTTATTTTACATACTAACCCCAGAACTGTGGTTGAATGGCTTTTCTTTCTAAAATAAGACATACACAAGTAGATACATCAAAACACTAAGGCAGGAATTTATATCAATGATAGTTTGCCTACATGAATTTCTTTTGCAAGCAAAATACTTTCACAAGTACCAGTTTCTTTGGTGTTTTATATATATATATATATATATATATATATATATATATTTAACTTAAAGATAACTCATTCAAATTACTTCCCCATTCATAGATTCTTAGGCTTTGAAAGAATATCTTCACACCCAGCTATAAACTCAAAATAGGAACAGCTTATTGTATAATACTCTTTTGTGTGTGGGAATGTGTTCAACATGGTGTGCGTGTATTGGAAGATGCACAAGTGTATGTGTAAACGCATGTGAAGGCCACTGGCTGACACCAGTCATCTTCAATCACTCTCTCAATTACTTTTTAAATCAGTATGTTCCATTTAACCTGGAGATTGACTGAGATTACAGATCCCATTTCCTACGCCCAGATCCTTACATGGATGTTGACGATCCAAACTCCAATCCTTATGCTTGTGTAAAGAGCACTTTAATGACTGAACCATTTCTCTGACTAACCATGTCAACATTCTTGATAGACTAGCATGCTATTTCTATCTGAACTTTCTGAGTGATAGTGAGGCCATTAAGAGGTTTTTAAATTAAGCCATGTATTTTTCTCCTCTTTGTTACTGTAAAAACTCTATTCCTAATTATATTTATTTGTACTCGAGATGTTATGCTTCTATCATTGTATATCTTAATCTTTTATGACTTAACATTCTTTTTACTTTTATGATATAGTCAAAATAGATATTGTTTGCTTTAATTTCTCAACCTCTTTGATAACCCATTTATTATGAAAGTGTTTTCTCCTTTGAGGACTGAATAAATGAGCAGTCTGATTAAAGATTTAGACTGATGCTATACTTTTCCCGGTCCATTTTGGCTTCAGTATTGTTTGCCTTGGCAGCCCCTCTTCCCTCATATGCCCAGTGATCATTTATTTTATTAACTCTTAGATTTTTTCACATGAGGCAGTAGTATTAATTTTGCTTTTCACTTGGTGGATATTTTAATGGCATCTTTTCTAAATCAAAATTGCACAAAGGCATATGACCTAGAATTCCGGGAGACCGTTGTTTTCTTTCTTAATACTGGTTTTGGAATATAATGTAATTGCTATTAACTTTATCGCCTTCAGAAATTTAATGTCCAGAGATGTTTTGGCTTCTCACATAAAAAGTAGAGACAGTTTAATCTGAAGAGTCTCAGCTGAAATGGTTTTTAATTTAAAGAGATTATTATCTCTCAAATGCTTTCAAATTTTGACACCATGTCCACTGTAATTAGTTACAGCTTCAGTAAAGAATTCAGGAAGAGTTCATTGAGGAAATGATCAAGTATAGTTACTAGATATGAAATATTTAATCAAACTAAAAAGGCACAGATGATAAGCAGCATTCATTAATAGTTTTGCATTTATATGCGGTACAGTAAAAAAAAAGAAAGAAATCTAATATTTTTAAGCAGAGGTTGACAAGTGATGTCTTTTTGATACAATTTTTTAAAGATTATCTACAGGTGAATAAAGGAGGCTGATTTAAAAGCTACTAGAAATAGCTGCTGGGTGTGGTGGAACACACCTTTAATGCCAGCATTTGGAAGGCAGAGGTAGACAGATCCCTGTGAGTTCAAAACTAGCCTAGTCTACCTACACAGCTTCAGGCCAGCGTTGGCTACACAGAGTCTCTGTTAAAAAAGAAATGCTGTGAACTGGATTTGATAAGGATTATAAAAGGATTATAAAGAAGAATAAAAAGAGAATGGACTCTCAAATTAATGGTATCAGTGGAGATCCCTCTGTAAGAAACCTATCTTAAGATTTCCTGAGTAAACTGGAAGCGTGGGGGCAGGGCACTGAGGGGAGGTGGGAAGAGAACATGAGGAAATGGATGGTAGAGTTGAGGGAAGGACTGAGAGAGAGAACAACAAAATAGATCATCTTGACAGGGGGAGCCATCTGGGGACTAGGGAGAAACCTGATGCTAAGAAAACTCCCAGGAATCCACAAGGATGGCCCCAGCTAGGACTCCAAGCAATAGTAAAGAGGGTCCTGAACTGACCTTCCCCTGTAATCAAATCAATGACCACTCTAATTGTTATCATACAACCTTCATCCAGCAACTTGTGGAAGCAGATGCAGAGATCCACAGCTAAGCACTGGGTCTCAGTCTATGAAAGGAGAGGCAGGAGAGACTATATGAGCAAAGGGGTCGGGATCATAATGGGGAAACCCACAGAGACAGCTGATCTCTGAGCTATTGGGAGCTCACTCAACTCTGGACTGACAGCTGGGGAACCTTCAGGGGACCAAACTAAGCCTCTGAGTGAGGGTGACAGTTGTGTAGCTTGGATAGTTTATGAGGCCTCTGGCAATGGGACCAGAATTTATCCCTAGTACATGAACTGGCTTTTTGTAACCCATTCCCTATAGAGGGATCCCTTGCTCTATCTTGATGGGGGCGGAGACAAGCTTGGTCCTGCCTCTACTTGATATGCCAGGTTTTGTTGACTCCCTATGGGAGGCCTTGTCCTCTTTGAGGAGTGGATGGGAAGGAGGTGAGTGGGAGGATGAGAGGAAAAGGGAATTTGGCTGCTTGGTATGTGTTTAAAAAAAAAAAAAACTTTTAAATAAAAAGAAAAAAGCCTATCTTAGGTTTGGAAGAGTTGGATGTTATAAATTTATTATAAAATGTTGCCTTCAGGAGACTTTTGGACTGATAACAATTCAAGAAACACAAAACATGTACCTTTGACCAAGAAATGCCAAGCCTTTGAAAAATATAAAATGTTTGCATAATAAAGCTAAAAATATATTGTAAAAAAAATGGGCTAGAGAGATAGGTCAGTGATAAAGACCATTGGCTACCCTTGCAAAGGACCCAGGTTAAATTCCCAGACCCACATACTGGCTCACAGGGGTCTGTAACTCCAGCTCGTGAAGATCCAATGGTTCTCCTGAACTCTATGTATACCAGACATGCCCATGGTGCACAGCACCCGTATATATGAAAGTTCAGGATGATGGGAATCAATCTATCTCAAGATCCAGTTATATCACTCTTGGAAATATACCCAAAGGACACTTCATTTTACTAAAGAGATACTTGTTCAACCATATCCATTTCTGTTAAATGGAAGTAGCCAGAAAATGGAAACAGCCTAGTTGTCTCTCAACAGAATGAAGAAAATGTGGTATATCTACACAATGTAGTATTTATTACTCAGTCACTGAAAAAATTCATGAAATTTTCAGGTAAATAAATTGAACTAGAAAAAAAAATCATCCTAGATTTAGAAAGACAAGTATGGCATGTATGCACTAATAAGTGGATATTAGCTATTAAGACAGTGAAAATCCATAGAGCCACAGAAATTAGGTAAGGGCCTGGTGAGGAGATAATTAGTGAAGGAAAATAAAATGAACAGTAACAGGGTGCTCAAATGGGAGGTTCAGGTGATGAAAGAAAGGAAAAGGACAGAGAGAGAGAGAATTAAAGGCAATTTATGGGGTAGTAGAGAAACCTAATAGAGTGGAAACTTGCTCAAATATTTACATATATGAAGGTGATCCAAATCATATTGCCAAAGAATGGGGGAGACAGCCCTATCTAGCCATCTCTTGTCAACAAATGAAGCTTCCAGAAATGGAATTGGGTTACATCTAATTGAGTTGTTGGCTGAAGGAGTCCCATAGGAACCCCAAACAGCCCAGGCTATTGCCAAGACTGTGGCAAACTGACAGCGAGACTCCATTGCTGAAGATAATACCTCCACAACTCACTGAACATAGATAAGTCAAGCCTATATAGTACCTTCATCTCTATGTTCCTACATCTGTGGTATAGAAAATCACTCTGCATGCTAGCAAAAGAGAAATGTAAACATCAGTCCATCCATATGATCTACGATGGTATCCCTGCCTGCACAATATGCTAGGTCAGTGATGGCACAAAGATCCGGGGAGTAACCAACCAGTGTCTGATTTGATTTAAGGCTTGTTCCATGAGATAGAACCCATACTCAACACTGCTTAGGTGACCAAGATTCTAAGACGAGATAGCCCAGGGACCTGAGGGAAAAAATAAGTGCTACTGTAAAATAAAATGATAAAATTTTTATGAAATGACTCCTAATGACATTATTCTACACTCAGACTATTGCCTTGCTCAGCCACCATCAGAGAAGCTTCTGCCTGCAGCATATGGGAATAAATACAGACACCCACAGCCAGACATTACACAGAGAATGAGAGACCTTAGAACTCTCTGCCCTAAATGGGATGTCTTCATTAAATGCCTCCCCTCAGGGCGCAGGACACCCTAGGGAAGAGGAGGCAGAAAGAGTATGAGAGTCAGAGGGAATGGAGAACACAAGGCTGGCCCTCTAAACCAACACCATCAAAGCATGTGTTTTATTTGTTATATGTCTAATAATTTTATAAAATTACAATTAAGATATGTCGTTAAACTTATTTCATGAAACTAAGGTAAAATAAAAATATTAGTTTACTTTAAATATTAAACTTAATATTGTTACATGTAATTTTGCCAGAACATGAGTTAATATGCACATATCTGAATTTACCAGTTTTCAAATTAAAAAAATTGAAATATACTTACTTGAAATAAAAAAATATGATGAGAGAGATGAGCAGGGATGCAATAGATAATCCATGTCCAATTATAGTTAGGTAGAATAAGTTCAGTGCCATCTATAATTGTGTGATTAAAAAATAGAATGAATTCTGTATCTAAAATCTACTTGTGTACTACATAAGATGCAAATTAGCAAATTTTATTTTTAAAAAACATGATGGATTTATAATCACTTGCTTGAGAAACCAATAAATACTTGAAAACATATAAAGGAAGTACATGTATTCAAGTTTTCTAAGTGAGCTATAAAATCCTTTTTAAGAAATCAGAAGTCACATATTAAATCTTTGAGGTAATGCATTTATTGATCTACTTTATACTGTACATAAAATCAGCATTTTTATTTAAAATCATTTACTAATCAAGATTTGGTTTGTTCGGGACTTAACACCTGATAAGGCTTCATTTGCCTATTGAGTTTTCTATTTCTTTTCACAAGTCTGAGGCTCAGAGACCCTTTGATCCACAGAAATGTGTTTTAACATTTATAGAAGTGTAAATGTTTGGTTGTTTGGTTGGTTGTTACTGGTTTGGTTTTGGTTTAGTAACTTAAATACCTCTGAATATCAGAGCATACAAGATCTATAAATACACTGATGCCATGCCTTTTCTGAGTGGTTACACTTTAGTAGAATTCTGAGAGCCACTGGAAGAAAGTACACTCATCCTGTCTAGCACAAGAGGAATTTCTTGTTCACGGCTATGGGGCAGATAAAATGCCAAAACAGGAAGCACATATCAATATTCACACTTTTAATCTGAAAATACATAAAAGTATTTCAATCAAGCTTTTACTCTGCCTTGTTTTTAACCATGGCCTTAATTCTAAGCTTCAAAGCAGTAACAAAACTGAAGCTGTCCTGCACAGCCAGTTGGGATGAGCACCTTCTCCTGAGGAGCAGGTGGAGATGCAGAACCAACTGAGCTTACTCTCTTTGCCTATGGACAGCTTCCCATGTAATTCTGGAATTCCTCTCAAAATGAAAGCTTTCTCTTATATTACACCTTCAAGTTATATTTTCTTTGGAAAATCTGAAGCCCCTATACTCAAGCATTGACCTGTAGGTACACTGTTACCTAACAGGATTACTTTTCCAGGACAATGGCAGAATTAATAACCACTTTTCCACAGACTTCTATTGTCGTTCTTCTTCTCAAATGATATTAGAAAATGGTGTTAGTGTGGGACAGAACACTGACAACTTTACCCCACTAGCTACTGAACTGCTTAAAAGTGCAAACTAAATTTAACTCAGACCTGTTACATACCTTCACTTTTTCGTGTGTGCTGTTGTTACATACAGACCTGTTACATACAGACCTGTTACACACAGACCTGTGACATACAGACCTGTGACATACAGACCTGTTACATACAGACCTGTTACATACAGACCTGTTACATACAGACCTGTGACATACAGACCTGTTACATACAGACCTGTTTATTACATACAGACCTGTTACATACAGACCTGTTTATTACATACAGACCTGTTACATACCTTCACTTTTTCGTGTGTGCTATTATTACACAGAGTGTAATTTGTCCACGTTCTGTTACTGTCTGGATGTTTAAACCAGTTCCCGTCTTGGTCACAGATCTTTGTAACCTTTTCTTTAATAGTAAAAAGAAAAAAAAGTTTTTTAAAACATTTAATAAACCCAAAGCTTCTATTCAAAATTTTTGTTTAAATAAATTCAGAAATGGAAGGTTAAAGTCAAGACTGTTATATACTGCAAACCTTCCTAGACTACCTTTGTGATAGATTGCAAATGCATTTAATAAACACAATGTTCACTAAGATCTGTATTAAATTCTGGCATATACCTGAAGGATCAAAGTCCTGAAAGTAATCAGGGCAATACTGCATGGATTCTGTTCCCGCTGCTACATCATTCCAGCACAGCCATCCATCCCAGGTCCTGTTGCAGTAAAGGCCTTAGAGGAGAAATGAGAACAAATGGTACTAAGTCTCTGCAGCTACCCATGAAAACAAACCCTTAAGGAAGGTTCTCAGCACCTTGGTGTAAAGATGGCTTCTGAAAATGAGATGTATATAACCCACAACTGCTTGATTTTTGTCACTAAAGAATCATTACAATAACTATTAAGAATTATTATGAATAGTATCCAAACCAAATTTAGAAATGACCCTGCATAAATATTAGATTCAATTCAATTTCTTCAAAGAAATTGTTCAGTAAATTAGGCTATCTTTGGCTAGTTTATCTAACCATGAGACGGTTGTTGGTTATTGTCCCTGTACTTAATTCTTTGTTTGTTTGTTTTGGTTTTTCAAGATAGAGTTTCTCTGGCTGTCCTGAAACTTGCTTTGTAGACCAGACTGACCTCTACCTCACAGAGATTTGCCTGCCTCAGCCTCCTGAGTGCTAGGATTAAAAGCATGTACCATCACCTCCTGGCTAGAAACTATTCTTAAGAAGAATTTTTTGAGCATTTTCTGAAGTAAATACATTTTAGTCAATATTACTATTTGATGTGAGACTATCTTTCTGTGTGCTTTATTTATTTTTAAATAAAGGAGCTGTTTTGGCCCATGACAGGCACCATAAAAAAAAAAAAAAAAGTAGGCAGGGGGAATCAGAGCATAGGTAGGAGAAGCAGGGCGAAGTCAGACAGGCTGAGCCAGCCTCTAAAGAAGAAGCATGTGAGGAACACAAGTGAGCCATGGGCCACGTGGCAGACAGATTAATGAAAATGGGTTGAGCTAAGATGTAAGAGCTAGCTAGCAATGTGCCTGAGCCATAGGTCAAACAGCATGAAGTTAATATAAGCGTCTGAATCATTTCTGGGGGCCTGAGCAGCTGTGGTGGCTAAGGAGTCTGGCGCGGCAGGTCTGTGGGTCTGGACCTCTGGCTGCACAGGACCAAGAAACCACATTGTAACAGCTATTTTAACATTTTAACCATAATCATGTTATGTTTTAATTAATGTAAAGATAAATCGTATATAATTTATTGCATATTGCAGTATATATTCATAGATAAATTAACTCATCAATGTTCTAAAAATATCTAATCAAAAAATCTGTAACAATTTATAATTTGTCAGACTTCTATAGAACACTGACTGCTGTATGAAATATTTGTTAATAATAGCTTATCTGTACAATAATCATGAGATCATTTTAGCCCCAACTGTGCCATAATAACTTTGATGGCTTAAAAATATAAATAATTGCAAACTTTTAAAAATGTTTTATTTATTTTTATTTTATGTGCACTGATATTTTGGCGTGAATGTCAGGTCCTCCAAAACTGGAGTTACAGACAGTTGTGACCTGCTATGTGGGTGCTGGGAATTGAACCCAGTCCTCTGAATGAGCAGCCAGTGCTCATAACCACTGAGCCATCATTGCTCCAGTCCCCACAATTGCAAACTTTTAAAAAACAACCAAACAACCAAAGCTTTCTTTCCTGTGATCTTAAATAAATTTTCAAGTACTTATAATCGTATATAGCTGGTAAAATACTGTTTGTGACTTAGCAAAGAACATTCTTTTGCTTCCAAAATCATATTAAACTTGTCCAAGTTCCCACTGTAAGATTGTGTATAATACACTTTAACATGATGCATCACAATGTCTACATTTTTAGCTGTGTTCCATAGAGTCAGAACGACATAAATGTTTTTGTTAAAATGGACTTAATAGTTTTTAAAAACCATAGATAGCCTACTTTTAGAACTTTTTTATTTTTACAAATTGCAAAATGTATTGTGAAGTTCTGAGATAAAATAAGCTGTGATCCCAAACTATTTTGTCACAGAATTGTTTTATTATAAAATCAAAAAAGATTTGCCTAATATCCAATTAACTTTAAGTACTTAAACGAGGTCATCTGCAAGGAGTTAATTCAATAATTTTAAGGCAATAAAATGGAATGATACTTGACACAGAACTGGCATACAAATGTCTTAGTTACTTTGTATTTCAATCTTATTGATGCCCTAAATTAGATAATTTGTTATTGTTTGGCAAACTCTGACTGCTCCAACAAAAATACTGGTGGAGCTCCAGTTTTTGAAATATTAGTAAATTCATGTTCATTTAAATTACGTTTAAAGGTGCTAAGTATGTGATGTTTTTTCTCATTTTTAAAAGTAGTTTTTAATTACAGATACTCACATTTTACTTTATTCGATCACATATGTAAGGGTATTATGTTGTTTCATGGTAAATAATTGTCCCACCTACTGGTTTAATAAAAAGAGCTGATTGGCCAAAGGCAGGCAGCAAGTGTAGGTGGGGTTACCAGACTAAGAAAATCTCTGAGAGCAGAATGCCAGATGGAGCACCAGAGAGAAGCCAGAGGAAGCCGAGGACAACTATGCTGCTCTAAAGAAAGGTACCGAGCCTCATGGCTGAACAAGAGACATGGGTTAGATGAAGGGTAGAGAGCTAGCAAATGATATGCCTGGGCCTGAGGCTGATCAGCCAAAAACTATTGAAAGCGTCTGTGTGTCTCTGTAGGACTGCGGGTCTGCGGGTCTGCGGACCTAAACTTCGAGGTTAGGCCCGAAAGTCTGGGCCAGAAACCTCATACTACACACATACAAGTACATTATAATTTTTTTCCCTAAACCTTTCTTTTCTCTGACAGTTTGAAATCAGAATAATCTAAAGGGTCCACATTTTGCTTTGTTTCACTCTGTTTTGTACCCTTTTTTGAAACTAACTCCATCTTGAGCTTCCTAGATTAAACCAGGGAGTTCCTTTGGATTTGAGGATGTATAGAAACCCTACTTTGGTTATGTCTAGAATCAAGGCAGAGGTTCTGGTTCTGGGAAGGTCCTCTATGAACAGCACTAATGGCAACAGGGTTTCTTAAGAAAACCAGAAGCATTTAGACTTTGATAGCTTTGCTACCAAATTTACTATGAATGTATGTGGATTATATATATTAAAAAAGAAAACCCAAATACAAGTCTTATTAGACAAGGTGTAAAAGATAAATTTACAATTACATGAACTGAAGTTCAATGATTATTGACTTGTCTTGTTTCAATATTAATATCTTTTTAGTATTTTGATAATTTGTATACCTCCTAAAGGATAATCCTGGAAAACTCAGTGCATGAAATATTTTGTTAAATTTTACTAAAAAAAAAAAAAATGAGTTGAATCATGTCATAAAATACACTTCACAAATAGATTAATTTCTAGTGTATAAGCTAGAAAATAAGAAGATAGTTAATTTTTAGTTAATGGATGTCAAGAACCCACACAGATAGTTCTTTTAAGTACTTGCTAAATTCAACTGGAATTGGTAGTGGCTACCTTCTGCCTGTTGAATAGGATCTTGCATAATTTTCTGGTAACATTCATATTGAGCCGTCATGATCTTGTTTCTGGTGACTCCCAGCTCTGTTTGGTTAAAGTCTTCTTCTTCTGGCTGTGCTGTGACAAGAGTCTATGGGAGTAAAGAACAATGGCTTTAGAATGGTCAAAACTTAGACCAGGTAGAGAGCAGCAAAAGCAGTGAGGTGCTTGATTGATAAATGATTCTGATGGGGAAAGACCCAGTTGGCAGTGTTCACCGATTTCTATAGTCTAAACTCCTATGTGTCCAGTTTCAAACAGCATCACTGAGAAACTCCTGCGGTGGTTGGCTGAATACAGCACAGCCTCAACACTTGATCTGAAGTGCCAACAGCCATATTTACAGTCCCCCAATGATTTACTTGCTCTGTGAATGCCAGTGAGGTATCCATCACTACTACCAAGACTCTTTGATATTGTAAAACAGTAGCAAATAACGTCCAGATATCAGTAAGTACCAAACACATGGAAAATAATCAAATTTTATACACTTGTAATGTCAAAATAATAATTTCCTCACTGGATGGCATTACATTATCTGACTAGCAGTAATCTGAATATTATTTTCTGGTAAGTTTAAGTTTCCTGATAGAGATTTATACAGCAAATACCCGGGGAAATAATAAATGAAATTTTAGAGCATCAAGACCATTTTTAAGTCACTTGGTCTTATTTTTCAGTGTTGGAGTTGAGCCTCGTGCCTCGTGTTGGCTAACCAATATAGGCTGAGCTACCATCCTATCTCAGAACAAACCATATAAAACCATCTTTCTGAAAACGTTCATAGATACTAAGCAAAGTAATAATAATTTCAAATATTATTATACACTGTCCATGGATGAATCAAAGGAAAAGGTCACAATTTCTAATATTTCACTAAGCCGAATGGTAAAATGCTACAGAAGTGCCTGCAGGGGAGTCGTGTTGGTCCGTGTAGCATAGCGCACTGAACTGTGGGTGTTAGGTGAAGAAAAGTTCTGTTCTTTGAAGTCTAGTCAGTTACCCAAAATAACATCTCAGAAGTGCAGACACTAGAGCGCTTCTAGACTTGAGGATGTTTTCCATTGCATGCACTCATAGAAATGTAATACTGCCCATTTAAGTCTCCAGTGCTGCTTTTTTAATCCCTTTGTTTGAATCCTTTTGAGGGCTTTGCTTGGAAACACCACAGGAAAATTCTTTCCTGTCAAAGAATAATGAGATTGTGTCTTTGGGTTTCTCATTCACATCAAGAAAGAAGAGCGACACCGATTGCTCTAATTTCATGCACAGAGGAAGATGAGGAGACGTATGACTACAAAGAAGTGAAACCGTGTGGTGTGCACCTCTTTGGCTTTGGTGATTCTCTGACTTGACTTCTGACGTCACATCTCTAACACCCATGTAGAGATGTGCATGAATGTGAACACACACATGGAGACACACTTGCCCCCAACTCAGCATCGTGACTCATTTGAATGAGTGAATTAATGAATGAAGGAGTAAATTAGTACAAAATACAGTGCATGGCTCCTAGGTTTTTTCTATCAATATATAATTTAGTGGAACAAAAAAGAAATTTTAAAGATAAAGCTACGGGGGTTTTCCCACAAATAACTAAATCGTGTGTCTCTCTAGACTTCTTTTCTTTGCTGTGGGTGATTGTAAAATTATAAAACGTCATCTTAGCATTTTTTCTAACTGTGCCCCTCCAACACAAGGTTTGCACATTTGAATCCATTGATTTTCCAACCTCCTTCCAAGAACCCATCAGTCCATGTTGATTATAAAAATTCAAAGTATAAAAATACTAAAAAGAAATGGATCATTGCTGTGTTACTTGGATATAGAAATAAAATCAACTTACTCATCTAATACCTGCTTTAACTTGTATTTATTAACCTTTATCAATTAGACATGTATTATAAGTAAAGCATAATCATAACTAATGAGGTAAATATGTGGAATGAATGCTTACCATATTAAAAGGCAAGAGAAACAGAAAATATAATATATGCTTTTTCTCCATCATTAGAATCCAAATGATAAATGTTCAAACTGTAATAAAAATAAAATAAATACAATTCAATACTCATGCAATCAATATATTCTTCAAAAGGAAATATCTGATACAATCCTACACTAATTCTAAGGATTTGATCAGTAATCATACAAATATTGTATGTATATATATAACACTTTAGTTAATTAGTTTAATTTGACTTACAAATAAGAAAAGATTTTGCTTTCTTTGCCTTTACCAAAATTAGAATGAATTTATTTAACTACTAACATAAACTGCTTTACTAGACTATCTTTTACTTGGATTGAATTCTGTTAGAAAACAAGGTACGACATTCATTATATAACTATTTTCAGAATAAAATGCGGGTGCCTTTTTCCACGTGACCCCATGTTTTGTGTCTTTTATGATGTGCATTGAGATGCCACCAGCTGTTAGATTGAATTGGCTCCCCCGATTGCCCCCATTGACTCACCTAGCTAAAGGCAGCTGTTCCTATCAATCATAAGCAATCCTCCAAATACTGTCTCTATTCTATCAGCCAGCTACCCTGGAACTGCTTTTCAGGATCTTAAGAAAAGTATACCTGGAAATCAGAAAGAACTGTGTTATTCTCACATCTTTAAAAAATAGCGTGCTAGATTGAAAAATACAAATCAAAGTTTCTGTAACTTAGTAATTAACAAGTTGTTATTTGAGTTGTTAGTTACATTTTACCCCTGGAAAATCTAATTTTCAAATACTTACATGTACAATTGTCTCCAGACTCAAATCACATTTTCTCCTGGATCATATTTGACATTGTCTTCAAGAATTTCTTAATTACAAGGGTCATGACCTAGAATATGGGTTGATTTAAAATAATTTAATGATATTAACAAGACAAAATTATTTCCACAATGAACTGAAATTTCCTAAGTAATATCTCTTCTAAAATTATACATTCCTAAGCTATTTTAATTTTTAATCAACTACAGAAATGATCCTGGAAAGGAATAATCTTTATCCTGACTTTTAGATATTTTGTTTATAATATGTTTGAGTTACTATAAGACAGTTTAGTCACTGAATGTAATTTTCAATATAAACAATAGATTATATACTAAGAACACAGTTGGCCTAGAAATGTACATATTTCCTATAAGTAAATAATTTTCAAAGTGGTTTTATTTTCAAAGAAAATGTTGCCAGGCCTGGTGGAATACACTTTAATCCTAGGTATCTGAAGGCAGAGGCAGGCAGATTTCTAGGAGTTCAAGGCTTTGCCTTGCTTCAAACTCCCCAGTTACCAGGCTGGCCTCTGTCTCAAAATACACAAACAAACAAAATGCTTTGGAATATTAACATCTATATTTTTTCCTTTTTTATTTAATAAATCTTTCTAAGATATTTATAACTTTTGTAGACTTTTCTCTTTTTATATTTTATCTGATTTTATGAGTACTTTCAATCATTCAACCTTAAAACAATGGGTATGTTTTTATGAAACTTTAATTATCCAGAATCAATTCTTTAAAAAGAAAAAGTAGAAGAAAGCAGTTTTCTTGGGATTGGAAAGATGCTTGCATTTGTATTGAAGAGAGATAAAGGTCTCTGTAGTCTTTAAGCTCTACTTTGCACTGCAATAATGACTTATTAAGATGTTTGGTTAAAGAATGTAAAATTATAACAATTTGAAGTTCATCACTAAGTAACATGATTCATCTGGAGCTGGAGACAGTATGGAGCACTCCGGGTTTCCTGGGATTGTTGGTGAGTTAATAAGTCCTGGAACCCCTGCATTCCTGACATGTTCTACTGCTGTTATTACAAAGAAGCAAAGATGCTCATACTGTTTTGTTAGATTAATGATTAAAGTGAACATAACTTTACAGAAGCTGTTCATAAAATCATTTATCTTTCTATTCTTGGGTGGATATATCTCACTCTTACCTTTTTTAAGTATCTTGTTGTTAATAACAATTAATTTTAAAACATTTATTATTCAAACCATGGAAAAATAATTTATTTTTGTTTAATATCTAAAAATAATAAAAATTATACCTATAACCTCTATTTTTGGTGGTTGCATAGCTTCTGATGTAATTAAATATTAAAGAATCTTGGCTGAGGAGGAAGCGGTGCTTGCCTTCAAGCCTGATGACCCACTGGAAGGAAAGCAAGAATAAACCACTGCTAATAATTCTCTGACCCCAACACCCACACATGTGCCATGAAAATGCTTGTCCCCTGCCACATAAGCATAAAAATTGATAAAAGAATACAAAACACTAAATAAAAGGTTGCAAAGCTAAGTACATTTAAGGTTTTACCTCTGATGAGATAATATTTTTATGATTGACTAATATTTTTCAATTCATTCTCTGATATCTCCAGTTTGTCTTTTAGTATAGAGTCAGATTGTTGCAAATTTGTTCGTGAGGCTTGCCAATCTTACCCCTACTTGCGCACATACACGAAATGCACAACCAACTATAGTCACCTCAACACAAACATCAGGTACTGGCCTCATGTCTCTACAGTTATGTATTATTTATATTTGAATTTGAATTGATTATTTGTAATATCAGAAAGGTTGAAAATAAATTCTAGTAAAGCATAGGATAATATTGGTTTAGATGTTATTTGTTTATGCTTTATTTTCAAACATAATATTAATTTTCATTTATCTATGAAGTTAAAAGATTGAATAATCTAACTGGATTTTGATTTCTATAATTTTAAAATACAATTAGATTTGCAAAAATTCCTCTTAGATAAAGTTTAATCATCTTTTAAATTATCTTTTATCGCAATGTATTATTCCTTTTAAGTTTTCTATTTCCTTTCATTTGCTAGTATGATATTTCAAAGACAGAAGCCACATCTGAGTCATTGATGCATTTTCCTGACTAGAAGTTCATAAATATTCATTGAAAACGTAAGTAAATGAATTAACTGATAAAAATACTTTAGAACACCAAAGTTAATATCAAAAATATTGATCATAAATAATAATTATTACTTCTTATTTATTTTAGACGAGTTTTGATTATGAATCTATACCAGCAGTCTTCAACCTGTGGTCCATGATCCCTTCTAGACTGCATATCAAAGATTTGCATTACAATTAATAACAGTAGCAAAATTACAGTTAGGATGTAGCAATAAAATAATTTTATGACTGGACATCACCACAACATGAGGGACTGCATTAAAGGGTCACAGCATTAGGAAGGTTGAGAACCTCTGTTCTATACTGACAATGAAATTCTAATGTAAAATAGTTATACGATCATCTCTATATTCTTACAAAATAAGACCATGAGAGCTATATAATCTTCAAAAGTGAAGATGCCAGGATATTGAATAAGAAATAGTCTTCTAACTTTGGGATGCACTAAGATTAAGAAAAATTTAAAACATTGGAAGCTATGTTTAAAAGATGACCAGTTCATATTCTTCTGTATGTATGCACAGAAAAATATTATTCTGTTTGGGAAACAAATTGGTTCAATAAAACTTTTCATTGATGATTTACATATGTGTCAAGGTTAAATCTCCTTTATTTTGTACAGGGGCTAAAATCTTGAAGGCATGTGCTTCAAAATCATGTTTGGGGATTTGCCAAACATAACATACTGAAAACTATTTTATCCGACACTGCTCTTACTTTTGTTGTTATATGATAAATTTCAAAATCAGATTTCTAAAAATTCATCTTCACGAGATCTATCTTAGTGGTCACAAAGTCATCTTGACCACAATAATTGAAGAAATATTCTCAATGCAAATAGTTTCACTTTTACAGCTTTCCGCCATCATGCCAATGATTAGTGATTTGGAAAACTCGCTCCTGGGAACAAGGTTGCAAGTTATACTGTGTTCTGCATTCTCAATCAGTGGGGCAGGCGTATCACGTATGTTTACCATGATTACAGCAGCAAGTCTGTGTAATAATCATCAGTCACACATAAGACTCAAGAATATCAAATCTATGGGTGATTGAATTTATTGCTGTCATCTGCTCTTACAAGGCTTGATCCAAGTTTCCCTGATAACAGTGACAGGCAATGAGTAAGAGCAATGGAGACATCACTCTTATCACCATAGGGTTTTTAGAGGAGTCATAGACCATGGGTAGGCAAATGGATAGCACCACTGCAAGTGTACCTGAGAATCAGCTTAAATTATGTCTCATATGGTTAAATCTAATTTTTAAGATTGTTCTCCATAAAGTTCATAAATTTTGAAGAGGATGCTGCTATAGGCTTATTGCAGCATAGTTATAAATTTTGTTTTGAAAAAATGTGTGAACCAGTATAGGCTAATTAATACTAATTTGTCAGGACACAAGATGCAAATGTTTGCATGCTACCTGCAAGCCTGCTTATTCTTTTCTCAGCTTCCTATTATTAATTAATACATATACTTTACATTTATCTTGTTATGGCAAGTTAATTTTTTAGTTGAATTGACTAATCCTAATATTGAAAAAGTATGTTCACTCTAAGATTTAAAAAAAAAAAAATAGCTTTCAACTTCTATTCCTTTGCTTCTGAAATATCCTGAGTTATTTTAGGCTTGAAGCCATGTTTTCTTTTTCTTTGTTTTTTTTTAATCCGGTCACTACAGAGCCAGCCAACAGAAGCTTCATTTCCCACACATTTCTAGACGTTTTAATATCCTAAACCTAGGCTTTATCAAAGATCAGTTATGCCCTGCCGAGCATACGCACTCCCTTTCTTGGGGCATATCTGGTAAGTTCTTTCCCCTTGGTCAACTCAAGGACAAAGTTTCTTCTCCCTTGGTCTGGTAGGTTAAAATTTCTTGCTTGCAGTCTAAAAAATATATATATTCTACTATGGAGGAAAACCTTTTTAGTCTCAAAACATGATTGCTTTTCCTCTCATTTTCATTGCTTATGTTTTGACAAAACTTAAGTCTTACAGTAGAATTATCATTACAATTTATTAATTTGTTTCATGAACAATATAGTCATGGGTAGAAAAATGACAGTCTAAAATTTTAATGTCAAACATGGCCCAGAATAACCTACAGAGTTTTATGACAAATTAAATATAAAGAGTTAGTAAGATCTCACAGGATCCTACCAAAAAATTTTTTAAAAAGCATGCCATTTTTCTATCATTGCTCTCCGTTACCCTCCAGATCTGGGAGTAAGACCCTACTGCTGAAGACAACACATGCGTGAGTGTCAGGACATAGAGAAATCAATCCGGTACACACTGAAGCTTCACTCCTGCTGTCTTGCTTTCTTATGTCTGGGAAGCACATTAGCATAAGAGAAAGTAATCACCAATCTTACAAGCTGTGACTCCAGACCTGCTTTGCCCACTGGTAGAGTCACGGTATAAAAAATCATAAGAGTACCCAACCACTTGTTGATTGGGTCTAAAGACCTCTCCATAAAAGGGAACTCATGTCTGGTTCTAAACAGAGCCAAAATGCCATGACTGTCTCTCATAGGTCCCAGGAAGGACATAATATTGTTCTGCTCAATGAACATCGAAATAAACTGCCCCTCAAATGGTCTTATCTTTATAACCATAGATTAGTACATCTCTCGGTCCTCATCAGGGAAACTTCTTTTTGCAATGACTGGGAATTAATACAGAGACCCACAATCCTCACAATTAGTCAATGACCAGAAGAGAACGAGAGGCTGAAATACTCATCCCTAAGTGAAATATTTATTTCACACCCCTACCGCTCAGCCTCAGGTATTGTCAAGAAACACCAAGCAGAAAACCTATAAGAGCCAGAAGAGGTGTGTGACGACCAGGTAGCAGTGCAGTCAGCCATAAACTCACGTGATTATGACAGCATGGACGAGACCTACAGAAGCTCCTGCTAACAAAATCCCAGAAGAGTCCAGGAGCTGAGCAGGAAGTCCCGCCTCTATCTTTGCAGCTCTTGCCAATTGACAGGTTCTTTAAAGGTGTAACCTCACTCCAAGAGTTGGTCACACACCCAAGAGTATTTGAAAAACACCAGTTGGACTTAACAGATAGAGGGAGGAGGTAAGGGGGAACAGAGAGGAAGGAAAGGTTCGGGGAGGAGGGAGAGAAGGTGAAATGGATAGGGAGACAGGAATGCACCAGAAAGGAGATCGAAGAAGAGAGATGACTATCATCAAACATACTGTATTAATCAAAAATTAGTAATATTATTATTTTCAAAGGGAATATTTGCCCTCTTGCAGAGATTGTGAGCTGCCTGATGTGGGTGCTGGAAACCTATTATCTTATGCTTTCCAGCCTCTTCAGGCATCTGTATGCATGTGGTAAATATAAACTCAAGCAAGCATACATACATTACAAATAAACAAAATATAAATAAATGGATCTTTTTAAAGAAATATATTTCTAAAATCTCAAAACCAATCTCTGACACAGCTTTTATCTGTTTTTACTGTCTTGGGAATATTCTCCATGGATCTTCAATTGCTAATAGTCTAAGAGTCTAAATTTGAATCTGACATTGAAAAAGAACCATTTAGTATAATATAAATAGTGAGCCTATAGAAACTGAAGTTCTAGCAATATTTTTGTATACAGTGTATTCAAATAGTGGCATCATAAAAAATAAAACATTCTAAATTTTGAAAAAAAAAAGATCAATACATGAAGCCTTCTAATTTGTTTTCAAAGCGGGTTGAAACAGCCTTTACTAACACTGCTTGAATACAAGCCAAAGAACCTCAGTGGCTCTGTGCTGACTGGCTTATCTAATGAGCATTCCAGGTTAGATAGCTGAATAACTATTAAGACAGATTCTTTTGTGATTGGGTTTGGGGTTTCATTTTACACTCTAGAGTATTTACTCATGGGAATAATTTTCCCATTGTGGACATAATTAGCCATTTTCCGGTAATTTTGGCCATATTCTTTTTATTTGAAAAGGCAAATGGCCAATATCAGCCCAATTAGCAAAAAGTGGGAGGGAGCCTTTTAAAAAATGCAGCTCTGTACTTGATGAAACACTCTCCACATCTAATGTGGAAAGAATTAGTTGAAGTAAGATGTGACTGAACTCTGATCAGGTTAGCAAAACCTCTGATTTAGGCTGGATGAGCCATGGATATACAGTCAGAATCCTCAGAAAAACACATCTTTTAACAGTAGCTGCAAAGCAGGCATGCACAGTATAGGGATGTTCTGATGTATCCTTTTACTATATGTAAAATATGGAGCTAAGTAGTGATAGTCATCTCAACATTGCTCACTGTAAGGAGCTTATGACATTATCAGAGCCTTTGAATCTGGCCATATTTAAAGTCAATTTACAATCCTGAGATTTCTCATCTGTGTGAACGCAAAATTTTGATTTTTAAGATTTGTTTTGTAAACATTTTGAGAAATGCTGTTGTAGTGGAAAGTTCACTAATTTTAGAATAAGAAAGCTTCACTTTTCACTCTGTTGGAATAGCATGAATTACCTACAAAATGAAACAGCTACATTTCTTTCTATTATATAATCTAGATACTTAAGAATATTTTTAGCAGAGTAGAAGTAAAATATTTTTAACTAAAAAAATAATTTTAAAAAAAGTTATTATTCTTTGCCTAATATATTCTGTGTGCTGCTTGTAATTCATGGCTATCACTCTTAGATCTAATGGACATATGAGGTGATTATTAATGGAATAGTATGTGTTCTCAGATGGCCAGTACTTAAAGTGAACCTGTGGAATATGTTCATATCCACCTCAAAAAGTAAAGCTAACTCTTGGGAGAAAGTATACAAGACCATTTTGTCACCTGCTTTAGGAAACACTTTTATAGACATGATATCAAAAGTTCAAGTCACAATAACAAAAAAACAGATTGGACTGCATCAAATGATAGATACTTGTGTACAAAAGATGTCATCATGGAAATTAGAGGCTGGGGTATCTCAATGGTAGAACATTGACCCAGAATGGGCAAGGTCCTAGATTCAATGTATACACACACACACACACACACACACACACACACACACACACACACACACACACACTCACGCATGCACACATACATGCATACATGAAGAAAAAGAAAATGAAAAAGCAACCCAACACAGAGGGACAAACTTTCAAATCACTTTTTGATAAGGGGTGTTTATTTTTAATAAAGAACTTTTTTACTTCTCTCTAATAAAAAAAATAAACACCTTAATTTTTCAAAATGACCAACGAATCTGACAGATGACCAAATGAGCACTTGGAGAAACACCCAGTATCGTTAGTCATCATGAAAACGCAGTTCAAAACCATAAGACACCATTTCTTCCTACCTGCTCTGTTATTATACTGAGAATAAAAAGACAAGGAATAAGAAGAGATGTGGAGAAATGTGACCCTTATACATTGCTAGCAGGTATAAAAAATGGTGGGCTCACCGGAAAAGCATTCAGCAGTAGTACAACAGATTAAATCTAAAGACCAAAGGGCCACAATTGTACATCTAAGTTTGTACTCAAGAGAAATGAAAACATAGATCTCAACACTTCTACGTGGATGCTTATCCATGGGTCTTCTGACAGACATCTGAATAGTTTTCACCTTCCAGCTATTAAAAACAACAACACTAGGAGCATTCATGGGCACAAAATACCAAAGCTGGTTACAACCAAATATTATGCACAGTGAAAGCCAGTCAAAACGGTGCTCATTTCTGACAATATTTGTGTGAAACATTAGAATAGGCTAATCTAAGAAGCTGAAAGTTTCATCATTGTTTGCCTAGGACAGGGAGAGAATTACCATAGAAGTGACTGCTAATTGGTACATGTATCCTTTGTTTAATAAAATGTTCTCAAATCAGATTGTGTATTGAACACTGAGCACATGAAAACCAGTAAATTGTACCCTAGAAATGAGTGAGCTGGGCTATGTGATTTATATCTTAAGATATTCTTTAAAAGTTGATGTCCGAAGACATATGTATCTAAGGGGAGAAGCTGATTATAACCTTTCTCCCTCTCTCCCCTTCCTCCCCTTTCCCTCCCCCTCCCCCCCTCCTTCTCTCTGCTCCACCTTCCTATCTCTGTCTCCATCTTTCTTGTCTTTTGTTAGAAACACAACAGTTGTTTCTAATGTTGCACAACAAAACACAGTCACACAGATAAAAAGGTAAACTTGCCTCACGTTCATCATAATGCACATTGCTGTATGGAAAAACTGATTTTTTTTTCTCTGTGATTTAGTATATTATTTTGTGTTCAGCAAAAAACTTCCAGTATTTTACACAGATTGAACTATTTTGACTTGTAAAGAAAAATGCAGCATTCTCAAAATTATGTTTTAGAGCTTACTTTTCAGTTTACACACAAAATATTCTATTTTATTTCAGAAATAAATGTTAATAAAAAAACAATTACATTTAATTGATGGAAGAGATCTCATTATACGGTAGAAAATTTTTCTTTGGTTTAGATAGGATTTATGATTGCTTACCTTATTCTCCAGATTGTATTTTTTACATTTTTTGAATTTAAAAATATGTACACATATGTAATTATTAGCTGTATAAACATATTTCAAGCACTTTTCCAGCACCAGTAACATAATTTGAGGCAGGAAAACAATTGGCTCTCTATCCTTCCTCACCTCCTGCCCGTTACTGCATCCGTTCCTGCCCCATCCCCTTGCATTTAATCCTTCCTATTCTCTTCCTTCCTGTTGTACTGTACCCACACATGCATTTCTTAACATATGTACATGTGTTATTAGCTACAAACTGCAAATGAGAGAAAATATGTAGTTTTTCTCTTTCTGAGATTATGTGACCTCAAGGAATTTTTCACATTTGAAGTCCATCCATTTTCCTGCAAATTCTGTAATTTATCTTTTCTTCAGCAGAGAAATTCATGCAAAACTCTGCTTTGCTGATGGAAGGAAGAAACCAGACTTCTCTGAGAAAGTTACTGTCCTTGTGGCAAATCTCAGAAGCAATGGTGTCTAGCATGTGTGCATTCTCAAGAAAACTAACATGTATTTCATGTTTTCCAACCCTTTTGCCGAAAGTAATAATTGCAGAAACAGTGAACACTAGAATAATATGATAGGAGTTCCTACTGTGGGAGAGGGAGGGGAGGAGAGGAGAGGGAGAGGGAGGGGAAGGGAGAGAGAGGGGGGAGGGGAGAGGAGGGGAGGAGGGAAGAGGGGGAGGAGAAGGGAAGGGGAGGGAGAGAGAAAGAGAGAGAGAATCAGTTATCTCCAAGAATGAGCCCTCTGCTGGGTCATCTAGTCCCAAGTGGTCAGGATTAAGAACATTTACAAATAAGAAACACTAAATGGACTTTGTGGTGTGTGTGTGGGGGGGGTTATTGATAATAAAGAAGAGGTCATGAATTTGAAGGGTAGTCATGAGGAAGTGTTGGTGGGGTAAAGAGAGAGGCTGGAAACAATGTCAATACAGTACTTACATATGAAATTCTCAAAAAGATTAAAAATACATTACTAAAGATTTCTTCTGGAAATTAGGAGGACAATTCAAAGATTTTTTTTTTTTTTAAGTCAGGTTGCTGAAGAGTCTTCTAATTTATATTAGGAATCCTAAGAAAGTGAGTTGGATAAATTCTCATGGAGCAGACAGGAAGATAATATTGGGAATATAAGGCTTTGGGTAGAAGGTCTGTGAGTCTCTCAACACGTGTTTGCACTAATGCTAATTTTCAATGTGATATGTTTTGGAAGTTAGAGCATTTGGAGATGATGAGTTTAGATGGAGTCATAAGAGTGGAGTCTCAGCGGGGGATTAATGTTTTATGCAAAGAGGGAGGGTGGAAAGGATGTGTTGTATACACATGAATGTGAATACACATGCACATTGGGATTTCTGTGTGCCATCAATGACATCACGTGAGGCCATCAAATGGGAATAACCAGAGAGGGAATCTTCATTACAACCCACCAGGGAGACAGCTTTCCATTTCTAGAACCCAGTCCATGTTGATTTGTTACAACAGCTCACCGTGACTATGACACAGAAACAGTTAAAAGGCCATGATGTCAGAAAACTTTCATTTTTGGTGATCTGAGAATTTAGTAACTTAAAAGTGTAGGCCAGTCCCAGAACTGGATATCAGAACAGGAATCAATGACTGATTCAAAGCCAACAACTGGGAAAAAAGGAGGGTGGGGCATCCTGAGCCCAGCTCAGACATTTTACGATTCCATGAGTGTTGTCTTCATGGTTGTAGAGATTAGCAAAAGAGTCTTGAAACAGGAAGTTCTCACCCATCATCATGTCCTAGACATTTGGTCTGAAATGAAATGTCATTAGTATGAAGGGAGAAGACTATTATAACAAATGTGTATGCAAATTAGTTTAGATCACTTTCCCAAACATCAGTGTAATGTATTCAAAGTCAGCAAGGATGTGTATGAGCTGAAGATAAAGAGTTCAGCTTTCTAGGGATGAATACCTAGAAACACAAAGGCAAAGATGCAGGAGTGAGGCAGGCAATGTGACTGGCGTTATAGAAGAATTCGCCAGTGGACACCTGGATGTGACCGGACAGGCTTTCCTGACACTCTGGAAACAGTTATAATTTTGCACATCCAAAACACTGCTTAATTTAATTATCACAATGGGACTATGTCTGGGTTGTGATTTTAAAATAGATTTTCCAGTGTAAAAGAGTCTGCAGGAAGGGACTCCTGGCTGAATTAAGCTGCGCTCAAGTGAGAATGGCCGCCGCAGAACAACACGTTCCCTGAGAAAGAGATGCCAAACCACTCCAGTGGCTCTAACCTTTACGAGCTGCTATTATCAACCCAATTGTATGTTTTTTCCTGTTGCACAAACATGTTCCCAAAAGACTTTTAAAATAGCTTTCTTTCCTGCTAAATTGTTGTGCCAAGCACTTTTTCTGACTCTCAACTCTAAGTAGACCAGGATGTGTTAAAGAAAAAAAAAGAAGAAGAAGAAGAGAAAAAAGCCCTGTCACGCTTGACAGGGTTTAATAGGCCTTAACAACAGTGAAATGCTTCCTAACCGCACTGCCCCCCCACCCCCACTCTGGGAATCTTCCCATAGTGCGTTCTAACCAAAATAAAACTATTCCAAGGAAACAGACGCAAGTAACCCAACAGTCACACTTCCAGTCAAGGCATCTAGTGAAGTCTGCAGACCCAAGTAGAGTTTTCCAAGTGAAAGAAAAAAAAAATCAAAACAGAAAATAAAACTTGCTTGTAAACAGTTAAATACCCTGAATGAAAAGGAAAATGATGTTCTATTTATAAACTCAGCACCTGGGGGCTGAGCGGGACTGAGCTCTGGGAGGAGCTAGCTGAGAGAAACTGAATGAGAATGTGAAGAGCAGCCCCGAAATTATGTCTATAAACAAACAAATACAAATCTATAGAACTGGTTCGTAGTAGCTGAGAACTTCTGGATTTACCTAATAAGTCTCTTCCTCATTTTATCATTTTTTTAAATGTCTTTTGACTTTCTGAAAGCAAATAAACATAACCACAATATACTGAATCTGTCCCAGCCATTTCGAAATGACTTCAGTAGATACATTTCTCTAACTGCAATGTAGCACGTGTCACCAGCTACGTGTCTGTCATCCTCACATACAGTTTTCTTGACAAAAGTCTGTCCGGGGTAAAAACAATGGCAATCTCAAAAGGAAATAGATGAAAAGAGGCAAAAGATAAACACTATCTAACCGATATTTTAATGGTGACAATGGCTGGAAAACTCTATGAGGCATTTGCAAACACTAGAAGTAAGCAGCAGGATGGAGGGTACAGAGTCCGTGAAGAAGGCCTCGGGTCTGGAGTTAAAGGAAGTAGCCAGGCTGCAGCCTTCCTCCAGACTTCTGCAGTTCTAAGATGGGGACAGCATGTATATTATAAAGTCCCGTGTGGGATCGCAAGTGATAACTTCCACAGTCACAAACTGAGCACAGAGCCTGGAAAATGCTGCCAACCTAGTAACTGATGGTCTCTCCCCAAAGCAGAAATGACATCTTGGATCACTCTGTAACTAGACACAGTTACAAGGCGTGCCATCATATTGACTATATATGAATATTTAACAATGCCTATGCTCTCAACTTTTTGTAAAGTAGTTGTAGCTTTTTATTACAGGCCGTTCTATCTGGCATCTCTTGGGGGAGGGAGAGAGAAGGCTGATGTCAATGGTGCCACATCAGCAAATGGAAGACTCATTTAAAGCAAAGGGCAGACTCCATTAATGCGGATATGGGGCAAACCTATATATCCCCTCCCAGTTTCCCATCAGCAGCGGAGACTTCCCTAACTGTACTGTCTCTCTCACACTGGCCTCTAGCATCCGGATGAGCATGCATCACAAATCACCAGGCTCAGAGGCAGACTCCAAGCGGGTTCAGCAGGAAGCGGCCAGTGAGCATGCGCATGCACACTACCTGAAACAGGGCAACAGTGGCTACATCAGGCTAGCTGGCTGCGTTTCCCCACAGACTTCGTGAGCCACTGATTATACATTCGAGAATGAACGAGAATGAGAATTGTGTCTGAGTCATTTTTCTAATCAAATGATTTTGCTGTGTGTTTATAGCCCAGCTGTTTTCAGCGCTATCTGTTGGTGCATTTAAAAATACATGTTAGCTTTCTCCTTTAAGAGGGGTAATAAATAGTAATGCCATGTGTCTCTGTCTCATTCTGTCTCCCTCCCTTCCCCTCCTCCTTCCCTTCCCCCTCCCCCTCCCTCTCCTTCCTCCTCCTCCTTCCCCCTCCTCCTCCTTCCCCCTCCTCCTCCTTCCCCTCCCCCCTCCTCTCTCTCTCTCTCTCTCTCTCTCTCTCTCTCTCTCTCTCTCTCTCTCTCTCTCTCTCTCTCTCTCTCTCCTTGGCCTAAGGATAGTATTAAGAAAGGAAATCTTTCACACTTTCTCAGGCTGACAGGGACCTGTGTCTGCTTTAACAACTCTTGTTTTTGTTAGCTTAATCCATCCCTAGACAAAGAGGAACATAAGTGAAATTTGAAGTGTTAGATAACGTAGTCTGCAAATAATGGGAGCTTATTAGTTCCAGAGAAACTGGTGTAAAGAGATGCAAGTAAATGGTTGGGGGGGGGGGAGCCTGTAACATTTATGTGTAAAAGAATGTCTATTGGGTTCCTTTGGGGCTGAGAACTGGAGAATAACTTGATCTTTTGGTTTCTTGTGTTCTTACTAGTACTATGTAAGATCTCTATGTATCTGTATGCAGGAGTATGTATGTGTTCTTACTAGTACTATGTAAGATCTCTATGTATCTGTATGCAGGAGTATGTATGTGTACTGTAGTGTGTGGTGTATATGTGCATGTGTGTGCTCTTCTCACTTCAGACATTCTGTGTATGTTTCTATAAAATAGTACCAGTGAGAAGTGTGAAGCAGAGAGGATTTACCACCTCATTTGTGGAATGTCTTGTCAAAACTTATCACCCATCCCATGCAGGGGCAGAGGGCACCTGATGAAATTAAAATCATCACTTTATCTGTCATCTTAAATGACTCGTTAAGTTCCAGTATGTTTCAGAAAATTTCTTGTTCTATAATATCATATATAATGTGTTTGATCAATTTGTGGGATTATCTGTAGGAAAACATAATAGAATAGAATAATCAATTCATGTTTTAAACACACTTTCTGTGGAAAATTCTTGTCAGGAAAAATCTTGGAAGAGTCTGAGTTTGCAAGATGTAAGGGACCAGTAAGGGGAAGGAAGAGAGCAAGCCCTGAAGCGGGAAGAAGTACTGGTTGGGAACCTTAGCTCTATTCACAATTAATTGGACAGTTTTTATCTACTGTTTTCAAAGTAAATATTGCCATGCAATTATTAGTATTGAAAATATAACTGCTTGAAAAAGGATGCAGTTTGCTAAATTTTTAATAGTGCATTTTCTGTGTGTGTATTTATGTTTACACATATATACGACTTACTAAAATGTTTCACATTGTTAAGCTTTAAAATAAAGAAAATCAATAAACTTGCTAAAGAAACTATTTTCTTACACCTTTGGAGAACATAAAAACTTAGTAAACATAATAAATCATGACAACAGATTTGTTTTCTAATGAGAAACAGAAAGGGGGTAGATCCAGATGGGAGGGGAGGCAGGGAGGATCTGGGAGGAGTAGAGGGAGGGGAAGCCATAATTAGGATATATTATGTGAGGAAAAAGTTATTTTCAATAAGAGGAAAAATAAATCATGGCAATCAAATAGGAAAAGTATGAAAGTTTTAATGGACTATATCTATTAATTCATCTGGAGTGTACATTCAAATTTTTGTAGTATATATTTGTATTACTTGTACTGATATCGACTTTCACATTATAATAGGAAAATTTGTTTCTAAAAGAATTAGAAAATCACTAGGCATAATAAGGACTAGGATCTGAGGTAAAATCTAGTATATGTGGAGCTTTGACATTACAGCTGTCTTTAGCATAGACATGCATCTAAGTAACACATTGTATGTAAAAAAATATAAATAAATAAATTGAGTATGAATAAACCCAGTTTCTAATTTTAACCAAACCAAGGGATTATAGTGGAGACAGAATGGTGTTTAAAACAATGACAGATGTGGTCCCTAGGCTTTTGAGCATGGTACAAATGATTTCCTAATGACCCTACTTTCGAGTTGTCCTAGTTTCTATGACCAGACAGCTGTATAGTCAGTATGAGGCACCATCTTACATTTGCTGGGCTCCATTTTCTCCATCTCTAATTCTAATAATGATACAGTACCAGATTGTTAATGTTCACTAACTTCCTTCAATTCTATAGTTCTAAGTAAAAATCTACTAATATTCATATTATTATAGTGTATCTATATGCAAATATAGGCAATCATTAAATATTAAAGTCCAATCTAAAAGCAAGGATTTACATTGGAGCTTACAGAAGACAAAAATTACACTTTATATATAATATACTTTCCATGTTGATATATATATACTGAAAACTGATTTTTTTATTTCGTTTTATACTTAGCAGAAATTTATCTTCACGTCTTAATAAATGCTCTGAAGAAGATTGACATTGTATTTTAAAGATCACTTAAAGCATTATTAAAAAATAGAGATAGCAATAAAATTCAAAGATGTTCAATATAATATTCATGAGATTTTTATTGTTACTACTTTTGGTGTTTGGGACTAAGTTCAGGGCTTTGTGTGTTCTGAGCGAGTTCTCTGCCACTGAACTGCATACAGCCTTAGACCCAAATTGTACTTTCTACTTCTGTGTGCAGATTTTTTTCTTTTAAAAACTAGAGATGAGCATGGTGACTCCTACTTGTCCTCAAATCTGAGGTGAGCTGGGATAATACAGTGAAACTATGCCAGCATTAGCGAGAGAGAGAGAATATACCTTCACTCACCAAAAATCTCCACTGAAGACAATACTTTCATTGCAGTAATAAATATGGGATGTGAATATACCTTGAACTGCAGAGGGAAAGAAACAAACTGCTTTCTGAAACTGTTTTTGTTTTATCTCAAGATAATCCAGATTTTTATTAGCTTATTGATGTGCGTATATAAATTTTCACAGTTTAGAAAGCAACCAATAACCTTTTAGTAAAGAGATGAAGTAATTTAATCTCCACACAGTTGAAGGAGGCAATTATGTTTCTGTAATAACTGAAGACTCCAAAGACCAAGGAAGGTAACAGCAGTTTTTCACTTATCATTTTTACTATTTTCTGTCTCTATGGTCTAGATAGTAATTAAGGCCATTTTATGAAAGTATTAAATTTATTTGTCATAAGGAAATGGCAATGGTTTGTAGGGTTTACTAATAAATTACTTGAGAACACAGAAAATGCCAGACTCAAAGGCCTAAATCTTTTCTCTTCCTAATATCTCTTTCTTTCTCCCAAGGCAGTCAAGGGGCTGAGAGAGGTTCTGTGAAGGGGTATTTTACATGTGAATGCCTTTAATTGACCCTGTTTGCTAAATAATGATGGATAATTGCCTTGATCTCCCTGGGAAAGTGTTAACAAAGCAAGTTTTCCTCCCTTCTTCCTACAAGCTAGTCTCCGGGGCTGGCTCGTTTTGACTCAGGGAATAGCCTTGGTGGAGAGTAAGGATGTCTCTCTGGGCTAATAAAGAAGATGCTGGGATCTAACAACTTTAAGAAAACACATTTTTTTTTTGACATTTTCCTTCTTAAGTACAAAGAGGCTTAAATACCTTTAGGCAGTAGAGATTTGGCAGCGATATTTGACTTTAAAGTCACACAATTTGAGTGATTGTCTACACATTGAGGACAGCAGCACAGCAATGTTCCAAAACAGAATCCACACACCACTGCATGTTGCTCTATATTCTATGGAAGTTTAATGTATTCACTCAGCAGATATTTTTGAGACACCAGTAGGTAACTGATAGAGAACTGGATATGAGCAATGTAATGAAAAATAATGAGATGAGATAAAAATTTCTTATAAATTATTCAACAGAGACAGGTTAAGTATTTGAACAAATTTCAAGTTACGAATGAAGATAAGTCCTATAAAGGAAGGAGATGACCTCATATGGTGGCTCCAGGAATGATTTCCCAGAGGAAGTTGTATTTCACTAGACATCTCCAGTTGGAGGGTAGTTGAGAAACACAAAGCAAATAGCTTCTGTCAGAAGGTGGGTGGAGGCAGAGGGCGGAAGAGAAGGGTTCTGAGGCTGTCTGTGAAGGCAGGTAAAGAACCCCATGAGTTTAGAGTTAGATAACTTGCCAAAGACTTTGTTCTCTGTCCTGTAACACCTGCAAACATCTGTTTCTGGTAAGGAGAGATGATGTGGTTCAAGGTGGCTCATCAACAGTCAGATGCAGCTGGGTTGTGTGTGGGGGAAGAAAGCAATAGGAATAAAGAACTTTCTGAAGAGGGAGGCTTTTGAAAAGAAGAAAGAGGCTTCCTGTTAGGTGTGGGAGGAACTGTGGAGAGAAGTTTTATTTTTAGACAAAACTGGCATCAACATTTTACAATAATAACAAGGATGTATGTGAATGAGAGAGTTTGGCTATACACAAGACACTGAGATTTCTCCAAAGACTGGGGAAACGGGGTGCCAAGCAGTCTTGGGAAGGACTAACTGACCAGCTTTTTAAAGCTGGGATAGAGCAAAGCAGGACAACTGCTCTGGTGAACTAAGGTATAGCAACAACATCTGTCTACTCCCTCCTCTTATTGGAAAGGAATAAAAGGAAGTAATGGGGTTCACGGAAACCACAGGGATGTTGGAAGGCGTGGAGACAGTGGAACCAAGGGTTGACTAAACCATGTAGGACCCTTGCGGAGGCAAATACCAAGCTTTAGATAAGATTAAAGTTTGCTGATTGAGGGAAGAGCCGCAGCCCTAGAGCTTATAGAAAAAGAGTTTTACAGTCAGAGAGTAAAGGCAGAACCAGGGGCTTACAGGGGACAGGTTAAGGACCCATAGCCCCTGAGGGCATTGGTAGTCTAAGTATTTTCACTTTGGGGATGACAGCACTGTGGATACAGGATTTCAAACTTTGTGACTGCATAACTTTTATGTGATAAAGTTAAATAGTATCTTTTTTTCCTGATGTAGCATCCTAGAGTTTTCTAGAGAAAATATTAAATTAATAACATCGATTTTTCTTCTGGTATTTTATAAAAGAAAGGATGTTATACAATAATAATCAATTTTAATTACTAATAAAAATTTAAAGAGCAGAAGCTTCTTTATAATTCAAACTTGATTTTTTTTTCTCCTCTAGGAAATCATGCTCTCCATTTCTTGGACTCGGATAACCCTACAAGTACTGAGAGTATTGCACTAAGTGTACATTTTTTTAAAATGGTTTTCAAAGTAATGTTTTTTGTATGTGTATGATATATGTGCATGTGCACTCTATCAAATTTTGCCTTATTTCTTTGACACCTAATCTTTCACTACCCTGGACCCAGCAAGCTCCAGTGATCTCTTATCTCCACTGTTCATCATGCTGGGGCTCCAGGTCTGCACAGCCATATCTAGCTCATTATATGAGTGCTGAAAATCAGAACTCAGGACTTTTGAGTGGACACCAAGTGCTCCTACTCAGTAAAAGCTATCTCTCCAGACCCCGGCACTGGCATTCTCAATACAACTGAGATAAACTCAGTTATAACAGTTTGATATTGTGTACTATCTATACAAAATGAAAAGCAAAGGGATATGGGTAAATTGATAGAACATAGGCTCAGCATACAAAGAGGCTATCAGTCCTAATACTGCCATGTTTACACACAGAGAGAAAGAGAGATGGAGAAGGAAAAAGAAAAGGAGGAAGAAAAGAAAGAAGGGGGAGATAGAAAGGGAGAGGGAAGGAAGGGGAGGAAGCAAGGAAGGAAGGAAGGGAGAGAGGGAGGGAGGGAGGGAGGGAGGGAGGGAGGGAGGAAGAGAGGGAGGGAGGGAGGGAGGGAGGGAGGAAGGAAGGAAGGAAGAGAGGGAGGGAGGGAGGGAGGAAGGAAGGGAGGGAGGGAGGAAGGGAGGAAGGAAGGAAGAGAGGGAGGGAGGGAGGAAGGAAGGAAGGAAGGAAGGAAGGAAGGAAGGAAGGAAGGAAGAGAGGGAGGGAGGGAGGGAGGGAGGGAGGAAGGAAGGAAGGAAGGAAGGAAGAGAGGGAGGGAGGGAGGGAGGGAGGGAGGGAGGGAGGGAGGGAGGAAGGAAGGAAGGAAGGAAGGAAGGAAGGAAGGAAGGAAGGAAGGAAGGAAGGAAGGAAGGAAGGAAGGAAAAAAGAAAGAAAAACGTCTTTAGTCAAGAGAACAGTAGTATCTCGTCTCAACATCCTACTGGGGGTGGTCAATCACCTAAGCTAGGATCCACCCACCCTAGGGACATGGGATCCCCTTAAGCCATGTTAGAGAAATAGATGGGATGCTTTTCCTTTAATGAGAAACTGTCCTTCTCATATTGGAGCCCCCTCCCCCCTACACAGTAGACCACTGACTGTAGCCACGCAGCTTCCTAGGTTAACTCACTCTTCTAAACTATTTAAAAGTGTGGCTTCTCTTCCTCTTTCCATCTGCTTCCTTGGTAAGCCTGCTCTTCCTAATCTGGGAACCCAAAGGTAAGGATTTGTCTGACCATACCCTTCAGCTTTGTGTAAAATAAAATGGGTAGATTAAGTATTGAGAGTCGCTTTTGGTTTTCAAAGTCTGTGACTCCTCAAAGTACTTGCTACTTGCTAAGTTTCAGTAAGTAAATCAATACATAAATATTATTTGCTATCAATTAGAATGATTACTACTATTGTATGTGACAAGTGTACTTTGAGCTCTGAGAATTTGTAATCTAATACAAAAGGCAAAGTAAAAACGGTAAATATTTAATTGCAATAGTTTTCCTAACTGCCTGATACGCATTCCAAACTTGTCAGTAGATTTTTCTCATACATATACACAGCTTTAACACATTTTAATTTATGATTAAATAAATGGAATCACAGTAATTAATAACACAGAACACGGATCGATTATAACAAAATACTGCAATAAAATTGATTGACAGCATTGCTGCTCTTGTGCCGTGGGGATCAAGTAATAATAAAGCAAACTCAAACACAAGTGTGACTATTGTGATTCCGTCCCAATAAGCGGGCAGTTCCCACCAGATTAATGGGCCCAATGGGCCAGCATGATATGCCGGACAAGGGGTGATCAGCATCCTGAGCTGGATGGAACAGGGCCACACAAGATCCCATCGTGCTACTCAGAAGAGTTGAACAAGTTTAAAATGTTAATAATTTTTCTTTGTAGTGTTCCATTTGCCTTGGCTCTAGATAGCGGAAACCATGGAAACTGAAAGCAATGTCAAAAAGGGACTCTTCCTTAGTTTGTGATTTAAAAGATAGACTATTTAAAAGGTTATAGGTTTGGAGGTGTCTACGATGATTTCCTGGCTTGGCCATGAAGAGTAAGTAGAAGATGGGAAATGAGGGGAGAGAATAGACTCCAAGCAGGAGAAATAAAACGGGAAATGAGCAAAGGCAGGGACAGGAGCAAGGCATGTCTTTATAACATGATCATTGGGCTGTGTTTTCAATCTGCAAGTCAAGTGCAGCACGAATCTGGCTGCTACTCTGCTGTGGTTTTTAATTCTTTTTACTGGTTAGTTGGACTGCATTTTCCCACCCTCCTACAGGAGGAGAGGAAAAGAATGTTATGTTAAAATAATATTTAAATCATTCCTATTAGCATAGTAAAAAGACAAAAGTGTTGGAAGTTTCTGTCCCTCCAGCTATTCCTAAATACCCAGCAGCCACTTCCCACACTGAGGATTATATCAATTATAATGTATGGCCAGTAGCTTGGGCTTATTGCTAACTAGCTCTTACACTTAAATTAATGCATAATTCTCATCTATGTTTAGCTACATGGCTTGATACCTTGTTGGTACAGCTTTCTCTTTATTTCCTCTGCATCTGGCTGTTGACTCCTTCTCCTTCCCAGCATTCTCAGTTCGGCCTCCCTGCCTGTACTTCTGCCCTGGCTACCAGCAAATCAGCACTTTATTAAACCAATTTGAGTCAGAAATCTTTATAGTGTACAAGAAGATTGTTCCACAGCAGAGTGATTTGGAACACTCCAGATAATAATATAAAGTATTATACCATCAGCAGTTCTTAGCTGTTAATGAGCTGATCTTTCAAAACTCATTTTATTCAGGCTCTAACTTTGTGTGTTGCCGGTGAAAGAAAAGGGCACACACAGGGAAAACTGTGATTTACATTTGAGTACTGATGCATATACCAGTGGGGGTAATTCAAGGTTGCTTTACAAACACCTAGGTCTGGAGGAAGCTGAAGTCAGCTAATTGCAAAGACTGGAAATTTGCACCAAATGTAACATAGATTATGACTGAGACTGAATATGTTGATTAATTATATAAACTTATATACCTATCTTTGTAACTTGGAAAAGCTATTCTAAACTCTATGCTTACATAAATAAAATATGAATGATGATGCTGTCTATGCTCTATATAGTATTTATATTGATCACAACACAGAAGATCAGAATGTAGTGAGCTGAAAATATTTGCTAGCAAAGTAAAATAACCCAGTAAATATTAGCTATTACTACATTGAAAATTTAATAGTGGATATAATTAGTTGCTCCAATCCAGCAGGAAGAATGAAAAGTGTTATATATAAATTGAGAGAATATGTTATAAGGGTTTATTTATATGATTTATATGCAAATTTTGCTATAATCTGTCCTATCACAAACTAAGAAACAGTAGCCTTTTCTTGACATTGCTTTCACTTTCCATGGTTTCCGCTATCTACAGCAGAGCATCACACATGCAAAATAAAATAAAATAAAATAAAATCAACGTTTTTAACTTGTTAGATCTTTTGAGTAGCTTGATGGAAACTTCCATGGCCCTGCTCCATCCAATTCAGGATGCTAATCACCCCTTTATCCAGAATATCATGCTACATATGTGGCTGACCCTCATTAAGAAGGAAATTTTCCCACCAAATTCTGACTACGGTAGAGCTGTGTAATTATAGTTGCTCACCAAAGTCAATTAGTATATTTTTACTCACAAAATTTTCTGTATTTCTCAGTAATAGTCAACTGTTTTTACATAATAGTAACTTTAAATAACAAGGTTGTAAATATGATCACAATTTAAGCCTGCTGCTAATTTCTTTATGTAAACCATGGCCAAGTCAAAAGAGGCTCATTTGAAATCTACTCTATACTGAAAAGGTCCTAATTATCAGCAACCTACCTTATAAGAGAATGAGAAAACTATCTTTTTTATCAATATAATATACACTATGTCAAAACACATGTATGAAATTGGCAACAGATGACATCTGCCTGCAGTGAACAAGGCACTCTATTCTTTTCATACATTTGTCCCTATCCATTTAGTAATTGGACCTCCTAGAAAACATGAAATGTGAAATGTTCTTTCTTTGTATTGATTAGCTGGCTGATTTAGTTAGAAACAAAAAAATAATGCTGTTGAAATATTCATTAGTTAGTGCCACAAATCATAGGCCTGGGAAAATGAGTGAAGGTGCGAAATTCCTAATGACAACATACAAAGAAGAGGTTTTAACGCCTTTGGGTACATTGACTAGGGGTTTTAATCAACATGTATGTCATTGAACTTTTTACCAAAAAATGAGGATTTCAATGGTACCCTAGAGAATAGTGAGCATGCCCCAAGTCATTTCTTCAAAGTCTGCCCACAGGTAAGTAAATGTAACAGTAGACTATGAGTACCAAATGAAATAAAATAACAATAATAACAAAATCAAAATGCCTTGAAAATGTTAAGAAACAAAGAAAAACAAATCCTTCTGGATAAACAGAAAAATACAGATTTGAAGTACATAAAGACACTGCATATGCTGTCTCAGCCTTAAATGGTGTCTGTGGCAGGAAATGTGCTGTGTTGTTGATATCATTTCATTCAGCCACAAAGGGATTTTACACTGTGGTTTTTTTAAATAAAATATTGGCTGGAAATTTTTTGATTGATTGATATATCAAGAAAATATGATGCTATCAACCATAGGCTCCATAACATGCTCATGTCCTCACTATATGTCATTCTAATCAGCATGTCTAATCCTGTCCCCTGATGTGTCACCTCCCACTGGTTACAACAGTTGCGACGAAATCCACAAAAGATACAAATGATGTGTCAGTATGGAGAAAAAGAAGCACTTTCCCATTGTGGGTGGAAATATAATGGACATTATGGAAATTTCCTTAAAACAATAAAAACAGAACTCTATAATCTAGATATAGCACTACTGCATATATCTTATGAACATGAAGTCTGCAACACTGTTGATAACCAAGATACAGAACCAAATTAAGTATCTTCAACTGGTGAACAGCTGAGGAAACATACAATACACATATGGTGCATCATTCATTCATAAAAAGAGAAAATCATCTTTTAAAACTTGATGAGCTCAGAGGACATTATACTGAGAGAAATAACCCAAACACAGGA